>JBBDGP010000812.1:4107500-4707500 GCA_037952835.1 Lithobates septentrionalis
GAAGGATTTACCCCCTTCCTGACCAGAGCACTTTTTGCGATTCGGCACTTTAACTGACAATTGCGCGGTCGTGCGAAGTTGCACCCAAACAAAATTGATGTCCTTTTTTCCCAGAAAAGGGCACCTCTGCGTATATATATATATATATTTGTAAATAGGTGTGGTGAAAGGCACATCAGTGCAATGCAATCAGACCATCCCAAAGGCCATATATAGAAAAATCGAATTCAGGGTTGCAGGACTACTGCATTTAATATTTATTGAAAATACAAAAAATTATAATTGTCTAAAATATTTTGCAGGATGGAACATTTTGGATATTTGTAATTTTTTTGTTTGTTTTTTTTGTATTCTCAATAAATATTAAGTACAGCAATCCTGGACTTATTTGTCAGGTTTTTATTTCTATCTGTAACCTCAGTTCGGAGATTTCCACTCACTTCCTGTATCAGTGCAGATGATCACTGGGACAGGAAGTGGAAAGAAAATCTTACAAATGAGAGAAAACAAATAGTGGTTCTAACCTTCCCTGACTATCCAAAAAATAAAAGAAAAAAAAATGTTGCCATTCACTATGTTTTTCTAGTATTAGAGACGGGGGGGGGGTTGATTTACCAAAGGCAAATAGACTATTCACTTTACTAAGGAGGTTGCACTTTGCAAGGGAAAATTCTCTTGCATTGTGCAACTTCCTGTGAACAACCTATTTGCCTTTAGTAGATCAACCCCATGGAGGCCTCGTAAGCCAAGCTTACACAATTCATTAACAACATGAAGATGGCTAGAGTCTTGTACACACTAATGCCCCATACACACGGTCGGATTTTCCGATGGAAAATGTCCGATAGGAGCGTGTTGTCGGAAATTCCGACCGTGTGTGGGCTCCATCGGACATTTTCCATCGGATTTTCCGACACACAAAGTTGGAGAGCAGGAGATAAAATTTTCCGACAACAAAATCCGTTGTCGGAAATTCCGATCGTGTGTACACAAATCCGACGGACAAAGTGCCACGCATGCTCAGAATAAATAAAGAGATGAAAGCTATTGGCCACTGCCCCGCTTATAGTCCCGACGTACGTGTTTTACGTCACCGCGTTCAGAATGATCGGATTTTCCGACAATTTTGTGCGACCGTGTGTAGACAAAACAAGTTTGAGCCAACATCCGTCGGAAAAAATACTAGGATTTTGTTGTCGGAATGTCCGAACAAAGTCCGACCGTGTGTACGCCCTATAATAGTTGTGAATGCTCAGGTTGGAGCTGCTGTACTAACAATCCGATATTAGTACAGCAATCTCCTCTGCTGTGCTAATGTGTTCTGACCCCCCCCCCCGCCAGAACACTCCAGTCAACGCTCTCAGCCATTGGCCGGTTGGCAGACCATTTTTGGTCATGACCCTTCTGTTGTACCAGCTGCCGTACACACTGGCCAAATGTCTGCCAGTTTCTATTGAATGCCTAACATTTGGCCTGTGTGTGCCAGACTTAGTTAGGGTACGTGATGTTATATCTATTATATCTATAAGGTTTTGGAAAATACAACAATGTAACAAAATGGCAGTACCATAGTATTACAACAATCATGTACTTATGTTACCATAGGCTATGGGATGGATTTACTAAAATAGGCTGTTCACTTTGCAAGGGCATTTTGTCTAGCGTTTATTGAATGTGGTGACATTTCACTTTGCAAAAAATGGCCAATCATGTACAAGGAAAAAAAAAAACAGCAATTATGGTTACACATGATTGGATGATGGGCACCAGCAATTTACTGAAAGGATAGTTGATGCTTGAAATAGACTCCCAGCAGAGATAGAGAGTCAGTCAAAAGTAAGTGGCTTTAAACATGCTTGGAACAGACAAAGATACTCAAACAAAAAAGTTAACAAAAAAGAACACATTAAAAAGAACAAAAGAAAACAATTCAAAAGCATGTATAAAGCAGACTCGATGGACCACTTGGTTCTTTTTTTCTGCCGTCACTTTTCTATGTTTCTAATTTTTCTTGCCTTTAGCAAATCGATTGCTATATGTTGCTGCCTAGACAGCCATGTTAAATAATCATATTGCTAGCTCACACATCCTTCCTGCTTGTGAAGCCCATTCAAGGCCATAGCATAGGATTCATCAAGAATGCCTATGCGACTTTGGTGCAGTCACAGTATTATTCCATATCCTCCCACGTTACTAATCTTACTAAAAACACTATTGATACTGAATATCATAAAACACTCCAGATGCTGCATAGCTAATGACTTAATCAAATACACTGTAGTCCCAAAAGTATTGGGACGCCTGCCTTTACATACACATGAACTTTAATGGCATCCCAGTCTTATGTCCTGTACACACGGTCGGATTTTCCAACGGAAAATGTGTGATAGGACCTTGTTGTCGGAAATTCCGACCGTGTGTAGGCTCCATCACACATTTTCCATCGGAATTTCCGACACACAAAGTTTGAGAGCTTGCTATAAAATTTTCCGACAACAAAATCCGTTGTCGGGAATTCCGATCGTGTGTACACAAATCCCATGCACAAAGTGCCACGCATGCTCAGAATAAATTAAGAGAGGAAAGCTATTGGCTACTGCCCCGTTCATAGTCCTGACGTACGTGTTTTACGTCACCGCGTTCAGAACGATCGGATTTTCCGACAACTGTGTGCGACCGTGTGTATGCAAATCCATGGATTTTGTTGTCGGAATGTCCGATCGTGTGTACAGGGCATTAGTCTGTAGGATTCAATATTGAGTTGGCCCACCCTTTGCAGCTATAACAGCTTCAACTCTTCTAGGAAGGCTGTCCACAAGGTTTAGGAGTGTGTCTATGGGAATGTTTGACCATTCTTCCAGAACCACATTTGTGAGGTTAGGCACTGCTCTAATTCATCCCAAAGGTGTTCTATCAGGTTGAGGTTAGGACTCTGTGCAAGTTCCCCTACCCCAAACTCGCTAATCCATGTCTTTATGAACTTTGCTTTGTGCACTGGTGTGCAGTTATGTTGGAATAGGAAGGGGCCATCCCCAAACTGTTCCCACAAAGTTGGGAGCACGAAATTGTCCAAAATGTCTTGGTATGACGCCTTCAGAGTTTACTTCACTGGAATGAAGGGGCCAAGCCCAACCCCTGAAAAAAACAACCCCACACCATAACCCACCCTCCACCAAATGATTTGGACCAGTGGACAAAGCAAGATCCATAAAGACATGGAAGAGCGAGTTCGGGGTGGAGGAACTTGACTGGCTTGCACAGTGTCCTGACCTCAACCCAATAGATCACCTTTGGGATCAATTAAAGCAGACAGCCTTCTCGCCCACATCAGTGCCTGACCTCACAAATGGTCTTCTGGAAGAATGGTCAAACATTCCCATGGACACACTCCTAAACCTTGTGGACAGCCTTCCCAGAGGTGTTGAAGCTGTTATAGCTGCAAAGGGTGGGCCAACTCAATATTGAACCCTACGGACTAAGACCGGGATGCCATTAAAGTTCATGTGTGTGTAAAGGCAGGAGTCGTAATTTTTGGTAATATAGTGTAAATAAAACTATTTAAAATTAGCTGTTCAAGCAACAGATATTTGTTGGTATGAATAATAGTAAAATATGCTTCTAAAGCATTTCAGTCCAATAAAACAAATATGAATTGTGATTATTTTTTTATTTTTTTAACTTGGTAGGATTACAAATGAAAATATGAATGGTTCTTCCAAGTTACGTCTTTAGTCTTTACTAATCTAGGGCATGACCAATCTGGATGTTACTCTCCCATGAGACGGGACAAATGCTTTGGAAGAAATGAAACGGCAACGTTAATAACCTGTGAGAATGAAGTGCTGGTAAAAAATGGAGGACAATAAAAACACTTGGAGGAAAGGCTTTTATTAAAGTTAAAACTCTCGCACATTTAGTAGACAATAAGTGCCAGAGCACAGCCGCTAATGTTTTTTCGCTGCACAAGGATTTCTCCCTTGCAGGGATCAAAATGTCCATTGAGTATGATATATGGGGATGTAGCTAGCTTACAAAATATAATAAAACCACAGACTGAAATCTCTAAACATAGTTGTTAGAATTTTACCCTCTTGGCATCAAATAATTGCTGTGTTCCTATTTGTCTGACAGCGATGACTATTGGGGCACGTTGCGTTGGCCGCAAACACTTCAAATGCCATGTCTAAAATTGTACAGTACGTTACCGCATTTGTAAATTCTATCATTTTGAGGACCCTTCCACATTCTCCACAGTCATTTTATTTTATTTAGTTTGCTCAGGTACAGATACTGTACATATCTATTTATTTGTAGAAGTAGAAATATAGGGAATTTCACATAGAAATTAAAGGGGATGTAAAGTCAGGTTTTTTGTATCCTAATGTATTCCATGCAATAACCGGTTGCCGACCAGCCGCTGTCATTTTACTGTGGCAGGTCGGCACAATCCCGCGAACCGTCGTAGCTATATGTCGGCTCGCGGGATCGGGATAGCAGGCACGCGCTCACCACTGGAGGCGCGCGCACGCGCCTGCTGCACTGCGGGGGTGCCGATGCTCATGGCCGATGGTCACCATGACCCCCCCGGCCACGAGCGATTGCGAGCACGAGGGACAGAACACGGAAGTGTGTGTGTGTGTGTGTAAAGACACAAATCCCTGTTCTGTTCTGAGAGGAGTGACAGATCGTGTGTTCCTATTAGCTAGGAACCACGATCCGTAACTACCTCTAGTGAGTCCCCTCCCCCCTCAGTTAGAATCACCTCCCAGGGAACACATTGTTCACCCCTTGATCGCCCCTAGTGTTAACCCCTTCACTGCCAGTGGCATTTTTACAGTAATCAGTGCATTTTTAATCGCTGTATAAAGGCCAATGGTCCCAAAATGGTGCCAAAAGTGTCCGATGTGTCCGTCATAATGTCGCAGTCCTGAAAAAAATTGCAGATTGCAGAAGATCGCCACCATTACTAGTAAAAAAATAAAAATAATAATAAAAATGTTATAAATCTATCCCCTATTTTGTAGACGCTATACGTTTTGCCCAAACCAATCAATATACACTTATTGCAATTTTTTTTTAACCAAAAATATGTAGAAGAATACATATCGGCCTAAACTGAGAAAAAATTTGCTTTTTAAAAAAAAAAAATGGGGATATTTATTATAGCAAAAAGTACAAAATATTGTATTTTTTTTCAAAATTGTCCTCTTTTTTGTTTATAGCGCAAAAGATTAAAAATGCAAAGGCGATCGCTCATTTTTGTTTATAGCGCCAAAAATTAAAAGAGGAAAGGCGATCGAATACCACCAAAAGAAAGCTCTATTTGTGGGAAAAAAAGGACGTCAAAATTTTGTTTAGCTGCAACGTCACGCGACCGCACAATTGTCAATTCGCAAAAAATGGCCTGGTCATTCAGCAGCCAAATCTTCTGGGGCTGAAGTGGCTAAGATCATTAAAAAATAATTAATTTTTTCACGGATTCTTGGACATTATTGCTTTGCGGTTCATTATTGAGCCAATAATTCACATTTTGATTGCAGTTATTTATGTTTGTAATCTTAATATTTGAGTCTATGATTTATTTTATTTAGTGTTCACTCACATAAAGGTTTCCAAACTGCATCCTCTACATCCTCTGAAGAAGTCACGTGACGTGACGATACGCGTTAGGAGCACGGGACGTTGCCTACACAACAGCTGATGTTACGAGCACGGCGCTCGCGGAGTTTTTACCCCCCAGCTGTCACCTTTTGTAAGTGTTTAGCGATTTTATTTATGTTAATAAAAGTGTTGTAAACGGGATTACGCTATATGCGGTTTTCTTGTCTTGATACCACATTGCCTATATGACGTATGACGGGCGGTGAGCCACAGGAGGAGTGAGATGGTAGAGGGTCCTTTGGCCAGCGTTTTGGATTATACGAGTTCGGCACTCGTGGTTTGAGGCTTGCGCTCATCTGTCACAAGTGAGTGCAACCCCCCCCTTCCCCCCTCCTTCAGCCTGCCTGTTTCTAGTTTTCAAACGGTATCACACTATATGCTGTTCATCTTTATTTCTTCACATATGATACCACTACATTTGTGAGCTATACCATCTGCTGCAACTTCCTGGATTCCATCACCCTCTGGGCGCTTAATACTTATGCTGTATACCTTACAGCTGTAAGGTAAGGGGCCTGTGCACACTGAGGTGCCCCCATCGCAGATCACCCCTTCACCCCTGACACATCCATTGTTGTGGTTTTGGATTTTAACTCAGAAGTGTCACATTGGTGGCGGGACTGTTTTTTATATTTTTATATATTTTCATTTTGTACTTTTTCACATGCTTTAAGTTTTTCATCATGTTTATCTACAGGATGTATTTATATTACTTTATTCACCTATGCACTTAAAATTGTATTCACCCATTGTTCACCTTTCATTGTTATCCCATTGGCTTGTTTGCATTTTATTATGCGCATTATTTACATGGATGTCATTTTATTCCCTTCATGCTATACACCTATTTAGTGGTTATTTTAATCGTTCATCACAGGCACTAATCAGTGAGCTTTTGTCATTTTTTGTGTTATAGACCCCTTTTTTTGGGTCACTTGGCATGTGTGTCACATACACTCCAGTTTAGTATAGTCCCCCCTACCCCTTCCCCCATCACAGCGCAACCACCACCCCCCCTTATAAAAAAGTACAAAATATTGTATTTTTTTTCAAAATTGTCCTCTTTTTTGTTTATAGCGCAAAAGATTAAAAATGCAAAGGCGATCGCTCATTTTTGTTTATAGCGCCAAAAATTAAAAGAGGAAAGGCGATCGAATACCACCAAAAGAAAGCTCTATTTGTGGGAAAAAAAAGGACATCAAAATTTTGTTTGGCTGCAACGTCACGCGACCGCACAATTGTCAGTTCGCAAAAAATGGCCTGGTCATTCAGCAGCCAAATCTTCTGGGGCTGAAGTGGCTAAGATCATTAAAAATCATAAATTTTTTCACGGATTCTTGGACATTATTGCTTTGCGGTTCATTATTGAGCCAATAATTCACATTTTGATTGCAGTTATTTATGTTTGTAATCTTAATATTTGAGTCTATGATTTATTTTATTTAGTGTTCACTCACATAAAGGTTTCCAAACTGGAGACACCCCAATGGTTACAAACCTAATTGCACTATTGCACTGTATGCACTTTAATTAAGGAATTGATATAGGGAGCGCGGTTTATCACACAATATTTTATTGTCTATGGGAATATTTGACCATTCTTCCAAAAGCGCATTTGTGAGGTCAGGCACTGATGTGGACGAGAAGACCTGGCTAGCAGTCTCTAATTCATCCCAAAGGTGTTAAGATCAGGACTCTGTGCAGGCCAGTCGAGTTCCTCCACCCCAAAATCGCTCATCCATGTCTTTTTGGGCCTTGCATTGTGCAATGTGTGCAGTCATGTTGGAACAGGAAGGGGTCATCCCCAAACTGTTCCCACAAAGTTGGGAGCATGAAATTGTCCAAAATGTGTTGGTATGCTGATGCCTTAACCCCATACCATAATAACCCCACATCATAATCCCCCTTCCACCAAATGATTTGGACCAGTGCACAAAGCAAGGTCTGTAAAGAAATGGATGAGCAAGTTTGGGGTGGAGAAACTTGACTGGTCTGCTCAGAGTCCTGACCTCAACGCGATAGAACACCTTCGGGATGAATTAGAGCGGAGACCGCGAGCCAGGCCTTCTCGTCCACATCAGTGCCTGACCTCACAAATGCGATTGTGGAAGAATGGTCAAATATTCCCATAGACACACTCCTAAACCTTGTGGACAGCCTTTCTGGTAGACCAGAAGAGTTGAAGCTTTTATATGTTATATATAAAATCATCGAAATAAAAAAAATCTAAATTAGACAATAAAAAATAAAAAATAAATATACACAATTATATACTACCCCATAACAGGAATAAATATAGGTCAAAACTGAAATTTAACCCTTTCGGGCTCAAAGTATTTAAATGATGTATCCATGATACTTCTCGCTTTTTTAGAGCCAATTCTCTATTCCCACCTCGTCGATTGCGTGGTATACCATCAATAACCATGTATTTTAGCTGTGATATATGATGTCCCTTTTCCAGAAAATGTCTTGCTAGTGGCAATTTGTGAAGTTTGTCCCTAATTGAATATTTATGCCATGCAATCCATTCTTTAACCTTCTGAGTAGTCTCACCCACATATAAAAACCCATATGGGTACTTAATAATATAAACCACATAAGAAGATTGGCATGTGTAGTGATCCTTTATTGCTATACCGTAACCATTTTGTAGATGGGAAAAAGATTTACCTTTTATCATATCATATTAGTATAATGGATACAATTTAAACAAGGGTAAGAACCCTGGTTACGTGCACCTAAAAATGTAGTTGGTGGAGTCTGTGGCCGATATTGGTCAGACTTCACCAATATGATGTATGGTTCTTTCTTGACGATAAGAAGTTAAAGGTGGAGAATAACATTCTAGACGGATAATTTTTAGATAATATAGACCAGTGTTTCTTAACTATATTAAATACACGATTCGAGAAGGGATCGAAATTAGGAAATGAAGGGCATTCTGTGACCCACAGTCTTTACATTTTTATAATGCAGATCATGTTGTGCTTTTGCTTTTTTAACAACCTCTTTATGGATGGAGTCTGCCCTCCTCATTGATGGAGTCTGCTCTCCATTTCATCCAAACTCATCTCTCATCTCACAAGTTTCTTTATCACCCACATTTCTCAATATATATGCCACATATATCTATATATATATATATATATATATATATATATATATATATATATATATATATATATATATATATATATATATATATATATAGATATATATATATATATATATATATATATATATCTATCTATCTATATCTATATATATATATATATATATACAGTATCTCACAAAAGTGAGTACACCCCTCACTTGTTTTCAAGAAATTACACTTTTCTACAATGTAAAGTAGTGAGTGTACAGCTTGTATAACAGTGTAAATTTGCTGTCCCCTCAAAATAACTCAACACACAGCCATTAATGTCTAAACCTCTGGCAACAAAAGTGAGTACACCCCTAAGTGAAAATGTCCAAATTGGGCCCATTTAGCCATTTTTCCTCCTCGGTGTCATATGACTTGTTAGCGTTACAAGGTCTCAGATGTGAATGGGGAGCAAATTGTCATATTTGGTGTTATTGCTCTCACTCTCTCATACTGGTCACTGGAAGTTCAACATGACACCTCATGGCAAAGAACTCTCTGAGGATCTGAAAAAAAAAGAATTGTTGCTCTACATAAAGATGGCCTAGGCTATAAGAAGATTGCCAAGACCCTGAAACTAAGCTGCAGCATCATGGTCAAGACCATACAGCGGTTCAACAGGACAGGTTCCACTCAGAACAGGCCTCGCCATGGTTGGCCAAAGAAGATGAAAGCATGTGCTCAGCGTCATATCCAGGGTTGTCTTTGGAAAATAGACGTATGAGTGGTGCAGAGGTTGAAGGGGTGGGGGGGTCAGCCTGTCAGTGCTCAGACTATACGCCACACACTGCATTAAACTGGTCTGCATGGCTGTTGTCCAAGAAGGAAGCTTCTTTTAAAGATGATGCACAAGAAAACCTGCAAACAGTTTCCTGAAGACAAGCAGACCAAGGACATGAATTACTGGAACCATGTCCTGTGATCTGATGTGACGAAGATAAACTTATTTGGTTCAGATGGTGTCAGGCGTGTGTGGCGACAACAGGGTGAGGAGTACAAAGACAAGTGTGTCTTGCCTACAGTCAAGCATGGTGGTGGGAGTGTCATGGTCTGGGGCTGCATGAGTGCTGCCGGCACTGGGGAGCTACAGTTCATTGAGGGAACCATGAATGCCAACATGTACTGTGACATACAGAAGCTGAGCATGATCCCCTCCCTTCAGAGACTGGGCCGTGGGGCAGTATCCCAACATGATAACAACCCCAAACACTCCTCCAAGATGACCACTGCCTTGCTAAAGAAGCTGAGTGTAAAGGTGATGAACTAGCCAAGCACGTCGCCAGACCTAAACCCTATTGAGCATCTATGGGGCATCCTCAAGTGGAAGGTGGAGGAGCGCAAGGTCTCTAACATCCACCAGCACCGTGATTTCATCATGGAGGAGTGGAAGAGGACTCACGTGGCAACCTGTGAAGCTCTGGTGAACTTCATGCCCAAGAGGGTAAAGGCAGTGCTGGAAAATAATGGTGGCCACACAAAATATTGACACTTTGGGCCCAATTTGGACATTTCACACAGGGGTGTACTCACTTTTGTTGCCAGCGATTTAGACATTAATGGCTGTGTGTTGAGGTATTTTGAGGGTACAGAAAATTGACACTGTTATACAAGCTGTACACTCACTACTTTACATTGTGGCAAAGTGTCATTTCTTTAGTGTTGTCACATGAAAAGATAGAATAAAATATTTACAAAAATGTGAGGGGTGTGCTCACTTTTGTGAGATACTGTATATATTATTAATAATAAATATATATTTTACCTAAATGTAGTCTTCGGGTACCACCTATTCCATTTTTTTTATTATTCATATCTGTCTATTACTATATGGGATGTGGCATCTACATTTTGAGTCCACATTTATATAAAAATGTACAGTCTGAATCAAAATAAGTTTGATTTCTTCACAGCTACCCACTACAGCACCATGGACACTGTAAGCTAAACACGCTTAAATTATGAAATGCTTGAACTGGCCTCTCCTATGAAAGTAATCTGCACTTGGCATAGAAGTGGTGCTCATTCTTAGATTTGATTGACTCAACTAGCTTGAGCAGGCAGAACTATAATTTAGTGCTTTTGTTTTCAAAATTTTAGCACCAGCTACATTGTATTATTTTTAAATGATATCAGATATGCCTTCATGCTCACAGGCGTCTGGCACCTGTACTTAGCATTCAGTTAATAATAATCATAACAGCTGAAAATGATGAGTTAGGGTTCCAATGCTCTAATGCCCTGTACACACGGTCGGACTTTGTTCGGACATTCTGACAACAAAATCCTAGGATTTTTTCAGACGGATGTTGGCTTAAACTTGTCTTGCATACACACGGTCACACAAAGTTGTCGGAAAATCCGATCATTCTGAACGGGGTGACGTAAAACACGTACGTCGGGACTATAAACGGGGCAGTGGCCAATAGCTTTCATCTCTTTATTCTGAGCATGCGTGGCACTTTGTCCGTCGGATTTGTGTACACACGATCGGAATTTCCGAAAACGGATTTTGTTGTCGGAAAATTTTATATCCTGCTCTCAAACTTTGTGTGTCGGAAAATCCGATGGAAAATGTCCGATGGAGCCCACACACGGTCGGAATTTCAGACAACACGCTTCGATCGGACATTTTCCATCGGAAAATCCGACCGTGTGTACGGGGCATAACTGTTATGACCAAATTTATAACTTTATCCAACATAAAGAAACAAGTACACTCCACTCACCAATTTTTTATTCCTGCATTGCATAATGAGTTCAGCTCAGTTTTGCAAAGCATTGTAATATTTCTTGTTATGGACAGAATTTAAGGTGTTACAAAACCCACAACATTAAAAATCAGTCTGTATATGCAGTAAAGCATGCTTGTTATACTAACTGTGGAACCTAAGGGGTGGATCCTCTGCATTGTGTAAAAGACTGTTTGATCCTGTTTTCTCTGATCCTCTCCTTCTTCCACTGCCCCCAATATATTTCCTGATAATACAGAGCCATGGGACAGGCTGCACATGCTCAGTTTGGTGTGTATTGCTAGAGAGATTTTTTTTTTTCTTGGGAAGGTGCATGTGATCAGCACAGGGCCAATCAGCACTGTCCAGATAGAGGGTCAGGGGTCTTGCAGCCTCAAAGGACAGTCAGTGGCATAATGAAAACTGTTCCTACAATCTTTAACCAGACAATGGTAAAAGTCACAAGACTTCTACATACTGCTGATGAGAAAAAATTTTTAGCAGTTTATTTTTACTAAAATAATTGCATTTCCATGTTCTGTGTACTATAGGAGACCAGATATAATGAATGCAGGGTCCTGGGTTTAGTAACACTTTAAAGCCCAGCTAAATTTCCACCTCTGTTTAAATCACTTAAATACATTTGAGGTGCATCAAACAAAAATGTATTCAATGACTTACAGCTTGCTTTCTTTATAAAGTGACCACAGCCTGAGTAAGAAAGCCTGTGTCCTTGCTCCTTCTAAAGCCCCCGGAGCGGATGGATTACCTTTAGAATTTTACACATGTTTTTGTGAATTTCTCATCCCTAAACTACGTGAACTATTTTCTGATATTTTTAAATTTGCCATCCTTCCTAGGTCTATTAGGGAAGCTTTAATTGTACTCATACCCAAGGCTGGTAAAGACCTTCTACTCCCGGAATCCTATCGACCCATCTCCCTCCCTCAGTTGGACATCAAGATTTTGGCCTAGGTCTTGGCTCTCCACTTGAATAAGGTGATTCTCAATCTGATCCACCCCGACCAGGTCGGGTTTATGCCTGCCAAAAACACGGCATTTAATCTAGAAAGGCTATTCATGAACTTACAAGCCACACATGACAATTCGATTCAGTCGAATGGGACTATCTGTCCCATTATGCCTTTGCCACCCAAATTATATCAAATGGATTCAATTTTTATATCAAGCACCGAAGGCCAGGATCCTGGTCAACAGGAACGTTTCTGACCCTTTTTCCCTTTCTAGAGCTACATGACAGGGATGCCCCCTCTCTCCGCTGCTGTATGCCCTTGCTGTTGAGCCATTGGCTAAAGCGAACAGAACTCACTCAGGAATTAGGGATCTGCAAGTAGGTCAATTAGTTGAAACGATTAGTCTTTATGCTTTTATATCCGGAAGATGCAGGTCCTTCTCTCTGGTCAGCGCTGGGTATGATTGAGCAGTTTGGGCGATACTCAGGCCTAAAAGTCAACTGGATCAAATCCCAGATCCTCCCTATAGACTTTGGAGTCCCTACAGCTGCACAAGTTGACCTCCCTCTTGTACGTGTTGGCTCCCTTAAATATCTCAAAGTATTGATCACCCGTTCCCCGTCAGACTATGTCAAAGTGAATCTAGACCCTTTGCATGTGATTTTGAAATCTAAAACCCAGGTCTGTGCTAGGCTCCCCTAATTAAGCTGGTACTTTTGCCCTAGCTCCTCTACATCCTTTGGCATGCACCAGTATACCTACCATTGCACATATTTAAGTCTCTGGAATCAATCCTTAACTCTTTTGTATGGGGTAATTCTTGTCACAAATTGTCCTGGTGAGCTTTGAAGAACCTTACACATTTAGAGGGAACAGCGCTCCCGGACTTTAGCCTCTACTATTTAGCAGCACAACTGTCACATTTTTATTACATTGACAAAGGAGATAGGGATCGCTAACTCGCTTTGGTGTGCTTCCCCCACTCCAGCAAGATTACAGATCCTTTTCAACACCTCTTTTGAGATATATACGTGGCTCCTTGGCTCTTGGTGGTCGTAGGAGCCTGCTATACCATCAATGCAGGATCTGGGGTCTGGCAGAGGATAGGCTCACAATTCCCTCTGTAAATGCTTGTACTCCTTGATGGGAAAACCCCTGTCTCACTGAACTTCTGTTAATACCGGACCATGAGCTGTGGGTAGCCAAGGGATTTGTATATGTTTCCCAGCTATACGGTAGCAGTGATTATATCAACAATTCAAGGAGGAGTTTCTCCTCCCTAATTCAATTTTCTTCCATTACCTTCAGCTCTGACACTCACTGGGCGCTCAATTTGTCACCTCTACTCCTAATCAGGAACAATTGTACCCTCTAGATGTAATTTTGGGGTCAGAATCTAAAAACTCACCTCTAGCTTCTATAATTGCCTTTTAACACCAACTGCTGTAACCCTGGCATATCAGTTGAAAAGCTGATGGGTGGCAGACGTGGGAGAGACGTGGGAGAGTTGGAGGATGAGGAATGGGACGGTGTGCTTGAATCCTGCTGTAAATTGGTCTCCCCTAAACTCTTGGACCACCTAAGACAATTATATATACTACATAGATCTTACCTGACCCCTTCCTGCTTAGCCAGATATCGTACAAATCACAGACCTCTTTGTCCTAGATGTGGAGAATCTAGTGGTACCTTTTATCATCTAATTTGGTCCTACCCAGTTATACAGGGCTATTGGTCTCAGGTAGTCAAATTTCTGCATGACCAAATGGGCTCCCTTCTCACATTATGCCCTAAGCAATGCATATTAGGCTTGTTCCCCAATCCGGATACTGACACATTTCTTCACATCTTCCTACAAGAATCCCTATTTATAGCTAGAATGTTAATTGCCCGAAAGTGGCTTAGGGCATTTCCTCCCACTATTCGTGATTGGATGGCTGCTGTTAACGCTACCCTACCTTATAGAAAATACTGTACGCTTATAGAGGGTGCTTCACCAAGTATAACAAAATATGGGACAAATGGCTGGAAAACGCTTCTACCTGTGATGTTGAAGATAGCGCTGATGTGTAGATCAACTGTTGCCAGTTTCACTCAACACAGTAAGGTCATATGTTTGGTACTCAGGATTTTGTCTTAGATACACCTGTTGTTATGCATTGGATGACTGCACCAGTCAGTGACCTGACCTAAACCTCATCCTAAGGTTTACTGCTGTGGTGTCATATGTGTACACTGTTTGCTATGCACTCTGTATGCTCCTGTGATTACTACTACCAGTGATTGTTTTCTTTTATTTGACATTTTTTCTCTTTTTTTATTTAATTCTTATGTGTATTTGTATATGCTATAATGTATATTTTTATACTGTCTCACTTGTGCTCTTCTCAAATAAAGAGTAGTAAAAAAAAAAAAAAAAGCTTGTGTCCTGCCAGTAGGAAAGCAGCGGTCTTAATGCAGAAGTTCAAAATGCCTGTAGCTCTGAAGTCAGCAATGTTTCTGTTTTCTGCAAATTGGAGAGCTCTAGCTCTGACTAAGCAAGGGGCACACCAGACTTCTGCTGAGAGATTACTGCTTCCCCATAGAGAACAAGCATCCCACTCTCTGCAACATACTGGCAAGACACAGGCCTTTCTACTGTGGCTGATTGGTAAAGAAAAGAACTATAAGGCTTTGCACACAAGATTGTAAGTTCTTACAGCACGAGAGAAGATAAGAATGACAAATAGTAACAATGCTACTTGGGCAATCTGAGTAAAAAAGCTCTTGCCCTGCCTGTAGGGAAGCAGTGGTCTTACTGCAACAGTCCAAGATGCCCCCTACTATGTCCGACTTATAGCTCCTAAATTAGAAATGCTCATGCTCTCTGGGGGAATCTAAGATGGAAAAGGACCTGGGGGTCCTAGTAGATGATAGGCTCAGCAATGGCATGCAATGTCAAGCTGCTGCTAACAAAGCAAATAGCATATTGGCATGCATTAAAAAGGGGATTAATTCCAGAGATAAAACGATAATTCTCCCACTCTACAAGACTCTGGTCCGGCCGCACCTAGAGTATGCTGTCCAGTTCTGGGCACCAGTCCTCAGGAAGGATGTACTGGAAATGAAGCGAGTACAAAGAAGGGCAACAAAGCAAATAAAGGGTCTGGAGGATATTAGTTATTAAGAAAGGTTGCAAGCACTGAACTTATTCTCTCTGGAGAAGAGACGCTTGAGAGGGGATATGATTTCAATTTACAAATACTGTACTGGTGACCCCGCAATAGGGATAAAGCTTTTCGCGGAAGGGAGTTTAACAAGACTCATGGCCACTCATTAAAATTTGAAAAAAAGAGGTTTAACCTTAAACTATGTAGAGTGTTCTGTACTGTAAGAGTGGCAAGTATGTGGAATTCCCTTCCACAGGCGGTGGTATCAGTGGGGAGCCTTGATAGTTTCAAGAAACTATTAGATAAGCACCTGAACGACCACAACATACAGGGATATACAATGTAATACTGACATATAATCACAAACATAGGTTGGACTTGATGGACTTGTGTCTTTTTTTGACCTTACCTACTATGTAACTATGTAACTATGTCAGACCTTTGTTGCTGAGAGATCTTTGCTTCCCCACAGATAATAAGTATCCCAATCTGTAACATACTAGCATTTCTACTCAGGCTTTGCCTCTTTTATTAGGAAAAGGAAATTTAACTGGGATAAGGCTTAGAGGCCAGTGACTGTAGCAGCAGAGAGGTTCACGAGTAATCCGCTTGAAATATACAAGCAGATCCACCTAGCAGATAACGCTGGCTCATCCAAGGCACAGGGTCTAAGCCCTAGCCGGTCTTCACCAGAGCTCCTGATGGTGGAGATATGTTCTTTCCTGAATGCTAAAGCCAGGTTGTGTCCCTCTGGATTTCCCTCGTGGGGAAAAAAAATGCAGGGACCAGGTAATGGATGAAGCAGAAAAGGAACAAGCAGAAGCATACTGAATGAACAAGTCAAAAAGTCAGTAAAGAGTAGTAGCTGGATGTGATCAGAAGCGTAGTTGATGAACAAGCCAAGGGTTGATAACGAGTGGTAACCAAAATAGGGATAGCAGCAGGTACGCATGGAGCAAGATATTGGCTGGATAGAGCACAATAATCTGGCAAACAGGAAGTGTGGAGACATGGCTTAACTCAAGAAGATTATGGGAGGAGCAAAAGGTTCAAGGTTCACCAGAACCAAGACACAAAGCAAGGTTGTTTAAGGAATCAGGCAGCTCCTGTCCACCATCCCCGGTGGCACAGGAAGAAGAGTCACAGCTAGACACTGCTGAGGTTGCAGGTTCATACCCAGATCCTGACAGTAACAGTTTGAATGGCTAACAATGGCACTTGGTCAACAGTTGTATAGGGATGAGTAATGATCGATAAAGTAGAGGGTTCTTTACAGTAGCAGTAGACACAGCAGAAAGTGAAAGGAAATCACTTCAAATTGAGTGGAATGCCCTCTTAGTTATCACTAAAACAAGTGCCCCCTATTAGAAGCATACAGTAGGTGTGAAGGGAGCCTAATTAAATGTAGTCTGGGAATATTCTGATCTAAGTACCTATTCTGACTGCCTGTTTTTGTCAGGAAGGAACACTTGCCTCTGTGAGAAAAAACTTTACACCATTTTCCATTCTGCTTTAGTCTGCCTCATTTAAACCAAAGAATGATGGAGTATATAAGAGACTGAAATTTGGGACATTTTTCTCCTGTCAACCCGCTGTAATTGCTATTAAACTAGTTTTATGCAAACAATACAGTTAAAGTGCAATCATCTATAAAACTGTAAAAGTAGTATTTTACAAAAGGAAATACTGCACTATTTTTTTTTTTAATCTGTATTAATTGCTTTTCCAACAGTAACTGTAAGAGGCTTACAGACTTTTCACATTTTGGAAAATTACATTTAAATTTACAAAATTACAATTTAATTCAGTTGAATGCTTAAAACCATTAGAGAACTACCTTTTTTTCCAACAATAATATAAAAGTATGGATAATCATCATGTGCTGCTTTTCAGGTACCATGGAACATTCCACTGACCTAGACTGTAAATCTGTTAAAATTATTAAGTTTTAAATGCTTAGTTCTCTCCCAACAAATACTTGAATCAGTGTAGGCAGAGTCTGGTTTACTACACTTTATTGTTTAAAATGTGTATACTGACTTTTTTTTCTTTTTCCTTAAAGTATATCATTTAGATATATACTGTGTGTATATATATATCTATATATTTAGAGATATATTTATATCTATATCGATATAGATATATATTTTACTTTTTTTATTTATTTCAGTTACTTATATAGCGCTGTCAATTTACATATACATTGTACATTCACATCAGTCCCTACCCTCAAGGAGCTTACAATCTAAGGTCCCTAACTCGCATTCATACATACTAGGGCCAATTTAGACAGGATCCAATTAACCTACCAGCATGTCTTTGGAGTGTGGGAGGAAACCAGAGTACCCGGAGGAAACCCAAGCAGGCACAGGGAGAACATGCAAACTCCAGGCAGGTAGTGTCGTGGTTGGGATTTGAACCAGCGAACCTTCTTACTGCTAGGCGAAAGTGCTACCCACTACACCACTGTGCCGTCCGATATATAGGGACACATTCTCCAATGCAAATATATATATATATAGATCTATATATCTATATATAGATCTATATATATATATCTATATATAACCGGCCGGCCATTAGCAGGAAAGGGAATATCCCTGCGACTCAGCTATGAGCTTGGGGATGTTCTGTCCCCTGAGGGACTGCAGGCAGCCGCGCTCTGAGCCGCTTGGGGGGGGGTAACAGAGGGGCGGGTGTAAATCCTCGCTGCCAGAAGACAAAAAGGGGGCTGGGTGCTCATATTTAAGAGGAGTCATAGCCATAGGATAGAGAGCGGAGTGGTAAAGAGAAAACTCAGAGAGGAGGAAAAAGGAAGAAGTACAGAAAAAGGAATGATAGGCATAGACAGGAGCTGACAGAGTTCTGTTGTGCAGAACTTATGTTGAGTGGAAATTTAGAAAACTCAGAAGAGTGCGTGGCGACCGAGGTGGGCCAGGAGGTGACTGGCCAGATAACCGATAGCTCGGGTGCCTGTCTGTGGCAAGCACAAACCTGAAGACCAGAACCCCAGGGCGTACTGGGGCGAAAAGTAGAAGTCTGGTACGGCCTACGTAGGAATGTTGCGGTCTGTAGGGGGTGACGTGTGCTCGGCCTGCTAACACTTGCACTGCCAGCAAGTCTACTGTTAAGCGACCTTGTCTGCGAGGTGAAGGGTCGCCCTTCGAAAACAGAGTGTCATGTATAGACATATGTGACAGAACTAACGCCTGGAGATCATGTCCAATGATGTATGTGAAGTAACGGTATAGTGAAAGGGTGCTGCAGAATGATGTGATAGAAAAGCCCATGAACTAGGCCCTGACTGACGCTCTAGTAGCGAGGTCCTGGTTATGATCGAAACTCGGTCGACCGGGAACACCTGCAGTAGGGGTGACATGAGTGCAACAAGATTTCTTTACTTTTTTTTTTCTTTTTTATGTGTCCCCCTTGTATGCGACTGGCCCTGGTGAAGATGCAAACAGCGTTTTTTTTTTACCTGGGAAATAACGTCCAACCTGGTACAGGATGGAACCTGAACTCCACTGACCTGAGGGAGAAAAGATAGATGAAAACGATGAGTGGCTCGTATGAATGCCACTGGAGACGAGTGACCGATTAAGTGGCAATAAAAAAAAAAAAAAATGAAGTGGGCTGTATGAGCACCACTGAGTGTGCTTGCAGCGATTGCAAGGAGTATATGTTGAGATGCAAGTTTGCAAATGGGTATATGCTGAGATGCGTGTTTTCGCAGCGATTGCAAGGAGTTTATACTTAGATGTGGGTTTTGCAGTGATTGCAAAAATGGGTAAATGCTGAGATGCATGTTTTGCAGCGATCGCAAGTGGGTAAACACTAAGATGCGTGTATTTGCAGAAATTGCAAGGAGTTTATACTAAGATGCATGTTTTGCAGTGATTGTATACGGGTAAATGGTAAGATGCGTGTATTTGTAGCAATTGCAAGGAGTTTGTACTGAGATGCATATTTTACAGAGATTGCAAAATGGGTATATGCCGAGATGCGTGTTTTTTGCAGCAAATGCAAGGAGTTATGATGAGATGCGTGTCTTGCAGCGATTGCAAGGAGTTATGATGAGATGCGTGTCTTGCAGCGATTGCAAGGAGTTATGATGAGATGCGTATCTTGCAGCGATTGCAAGGAGTTATGATGAGATGCGTATCTTGCAGCGATTGCAAGGAGTTATGATGAGATGCGTGGCTTGCAGCGATTGCAAGGAGCTATGATGAGATGCGTGTTCTTGCAGTGATTGCAAAATGGGTATATGCTGAGATGCGTGTATTTGCAGCAATTGCAAGGAGTTTGTACTGAGATGCATGTTTTGCAGAGATTGCAAAATGGGTATATGCTGAGATGCGTGTTTTTTGCAGCGATTGCAAGGAGTTATCATGAGATACGTATCTTGCAGCGATTGCAAGGAGTTTATACTGAGATGCATGTTGCAGCAATTGCAAAAATGGGTAAATGTTGAGATGCGTGATCTTGCAATGATTGCAAGGAGATTATACTGAGATGCATGTTTTTGCAGCGATTGCAAATGGGTAAATGTTGAGATGCGTGGTCTTGCAGCGATTGCAAGGAGTTTATACTGAGATACATGTTGCAGCGATTGCAAATGGGTATATGCTGAGATGCGTGTTTTGCAGCGATTGGAAGGAGTTATGATGAGATGCGTAGCTTGCAGCGATTGCAAGAAAGGTCACCTACTGATAGCCAAAAAAGAAAAGGATAGCAGAAATTGTATATGTAGGAAGGAACTGCGAAGCAGCATACGTAACGAATCGTAGATTTGTTATAGGGACTGTTACGTATTGGTGTGTGGGATACTCGTGACGCGAACCGTTGTGCCGCTTGTGCGACTAGGTTCGGAGTGGACTGTGATGCGTAGCTGCTGAGGTGATGTGAATCGGACAAAAAATAAATAAAATAAATAATGAATCGTAGGGTATGGTAAGAACCACTACAAATTGGTGTGCAGGAGAAGACCGATGCGAACCGTTGTGCCGCCCAGGCGACTAGGTTTGAATCCGACTGTGATTCGTATGACATGAAAGCAATACAAAACAGTCAGTAGAAAATTACATAAACAACGAACCATTTGTGGGGTACAACAGGGACTAATAAGAATCAGTGAGCGGGATGCATCCGATGCGAACCGTTGTGCTGCCGATGCGACTAGGTTCGAATCGGATTGTAGCAGGTATGCAATATGAATCGGTTGTAAAGAGATGGCACTGATACAAAATCGGTTGTAAGATGTATGAAGTGGATCCAATACAAATCGGTTGCAGCGTGTATACCACACCTTACTTCTAAAACCGAACACATACCAACCACCCAGCCCCCCAGGCTAATCAAAGTGCAGACAAGGCCCCATGTGGGTCTAATTACCACCCCAATCAGACACAGAACCCATGCAAATAATACATGCTGATCTCCAAATGGATGAGACGGCAACCCCATAGACAGTGAATCCTATGAGAAAATGAAGCCTGTATGGAGTGATATCAGAGAACAACCGACAATGGCTCAGAGGCTTGGATCTACGAACGAATCGTATGTTTGTGGATAGGGTGACAAGCAAGGCAGAGCGAGCCTGCAAATCTAAGTTTGCAGGTATAGGAAACATATCCAATGGTAACATTGCATATGAACAAAAAAGTTTTAACCCTACCTGCAACAGCAAGCGAGAACCGCCGACGAAGACGCCGCAACCCACTTGTAATCAAACGCACAGACTTATGAACACAAGATAAGCTGGGAAGAGTCAGCACAGTGACATGTAGTATCGTGCACTGAAACTGACAAAGAGGAAGGGGAAGTGGTCAGCTTATATACCCTCCGGGCTCCTCCCATAAATTCAGGCCAGCACACTGGCCTTCTAACATATCTATATATATATATATATATATAATATATATATATATATATATATATATATATATATATCTATATATAGATAGATAGATAGATAGATAGATAGATAGATAGATAGATAGATCTATATATGTATATATATGATATATATATATCTATATGGATATATATATGCACACACTGTATTACCAAAAGTATTGGGACACCTTCCTTTACACGCACATGAACTTTAATGGCATCCCAGTCTTAGTACATAGGGTTCAATATTGAGTTGGCCCACCCTTTGCAGATATAACAGCTTCAACTCTTCTGGGAAGGCTGTCCACAAGGTTTAGGAGTGTGTCTATGGGAATGTTTGACCTTTTTTCCAAAAGCCCATTTGTGAGGTCAGGCACTGATGTTGGACAAGAAGGCCTGGCTTGCAGTCTCCGCTCTAATTCATCCCAAATGTGTTTTTCATTTTTAACTGATGGAAAATTCATTTTCAGGGACTCACCCCCGCCTCATGTTGAATTTGAACAATAAAAACCTGACAGTGGTTTAACCCCTCACTATTCTTTTCAAATTTCAGAAAGGTTATTCCTTTGGTTATATTCAAAGCCAATTACAAGGCAGATATAAATAATAAGTAAATGCAGTTATGATTGCGTTAAAAATATTTGAATGCATTTTTAAATGCTAGTTTAATGACCTGGATTTGTCTTGATACCAGCCACAGCAACCTTCTGTATTGCAGGACTCAGAGTTGGAAGAGGGACGGGCAGCACTAAGAGCCAATCAGGATCTTTTGCAGTGCCCTGGAAGGAAAGACCAAGCACACCAAAGAAATGATGCTGTATACCTGACATTTAGCTGTAAGAATGGCTATTAAAAAATGTTTTATATCGTATAGAGAAAATATTCATATAATAAATTCATAAACGAAGGATGATAAAATTCATTTCTTTTTGTAGGAGTTAGACTTTGGGTTGAATGTAATACCTCTATTCCCTTTAAAATCATCCGCTATGCTATGCAAAGTGAGCCACTTTGCCATGTAATGACAGATATATTGCTGCCATTTTCCAAATCTTTCTTTTCAGTCTTCTGGATAAAAGAATAAATAAAAAATTGTCACTTCTAAAGGAATTGTTTAACTTCAAGTATAATGAAAAGATTGATGGATTTGGCTGGGAGCCCATACGCCCAGTTGCGTTGGTTGGGAGAGGAAGGAACCCCTAATTGGTTAACTTTTTATACACCTCTTTGGGTGTAAGGATGGGTATTATTTGTTGCTTGTAAGTGACCAGCAATTTGGTAGGGAAGTCCCATTTATAAATGATTTTACGCTCTTGAAGAATGGAGGTGATTGGAGTGAAGGCTCTGCACATTTCCGAATGTTGGTGTATGGTGCCGGTAAAGGTTTAGTGGTTTTGGCAGCATGAAGAATTTGTTCTTTCACTTGAAAATGGTGTATCCGCGCCAAGATATTTGTTGGAGTATCTGGGGGAAGGTGTGCGGGTTTGGCCATTCTATGGGCTCAATCAATGGTGAGGTCCCATGCATTTAGGCAAGGAAGAAATTGTGAGAATAGTTGACTCAGGTATGGAGTGATCTTGTTTGTCTTAACTGACTCCGGTATTTCTCTAAATTTGATATTGTTTTGCCTGGAGCGATCTTCTAAGTCAGCCAATTTCAATTTAATGTGGTGTATTTTTGATGCGTGGTGATCATGTACATCTAACAGCTCATTATGTGCTTTAGCATGGTCATGCATGTTTTCCTCTAGCACATCAGCTCTTTCTTCCAAACAATCCACCCTGTCAGGTATTTGAGAGATTGACAATTGTATTTCCCTGTGCAGGTCTTTTTGCAAGGTCAGCAGCATGGATTTTAGCATGGCTTCTGGCACGGGGATGGCTGCTAGAGCTGGGATGTGTTCTGTGTCAGAAGCTTCATTTGACAGATTAGCCCAGAGCAGTTTTTTGGGCTGAGGCTCTTTGCTAGGAGAGAGAGCAGGGGAGGATACCAGCCTCTTACCTCTGTCCATACCCTGCATCAAGGAAGGGGTGTTAGGTTAGGGTAGGATGTCCCTGTCATCTCAGGTGTCCTCCCTGGAGAGTATGGCAGGGGAATCCTCCAGGCGGGATGCGGTGCGCTGTGTCTCCACAGCCAGAGAGTGGGGAGGAGTGTTTTTTCTGTTCTTGGGCCGCCATCTTGGGCCGAGTTTATGGCCGCACTGCTGAAATAATCAGCGAGGCGGCAGGGTGCAGTCGGCTTATATCCCGTCTTGTACATGGTCCTGAGTCCTTACCTCCTCTGTGTAGCTGGATCGGGGGTTGGACGGTCATCACGAGTTGCTCTGGATCCGAGCAGTGGAGCAGAGCTAGGGACTTAAGCCTCCATTACAGTCCGCAGCAGGCCACACCCCCCACCTCCAGTATTTTTGCATCATGTTGTTGCATCATGTTGTACATTTCCATGGTGCAGGCAGGATGGCCACTAGCACCATGGAAATGTACAACACCAATCCAAGACGGGTTACATTCAAAGCAGCCTTAGCATTCTTAAAAAAATGGAAGTCTGCCTACTTTTAGACCTGCTCCTCCTTCCCGCCCTCTACCACACTACCACAGTCATGCTTTGGTGAAGATCAAAAGTTAGGACTCTCTGTGAAAAGATGGGAGGGGAAGGAGAGGAATGAAAAAAGGGAAAGGGGAATGAGGATTCTTATATAAAAAGGATGGGGGGGGGGGGGATTGAAGACTCTGGTGTGAAAAACAGGGGGTGAAGGGGGACCAAGGACTCTAATGTGAAAAGGGAGGGGGTGTACAAATGTTGCCATGACTGAAAAAAGGTTAAGAAACACAATCATATAAATACATGGTTTGGCAGAAATCAATATTGTATTTACTATTCAATCAACAAGGAATTTGCTTAGGCAACATGTTTGTTGTTTTACTATGATGGTTAACTGAATTGCATTTTCCATATTTTAAAGGGTTGTTTTCCTAAAGGCAAACAGTTCGTTCACTTTGCAAATTTCACCAGAGCTTAGTGAATGAGCAGAAGCTCTGCTGACTTCCATCAACCAATCATGTGCATGCAAAATGCTGTTTTTTTTTCCTCTCCACATGATTTGGTGTTCTTTCCACACTGAAATTTCACCACATTCACAAAGCTGTGGAGAAAACTTTCTTGCAAAGTGAACAGCCTAATTGCCTTTGGTAAATAAACCCCTAAGTATGCCTTTAATGTCCTTCAATATTCCAAGTGACAGTGAAGTTATTATACCTTGTTTCTAAGATAGTGAGAATACTGCAAAAAATACTATGTCAAAATGATTTTTAAAAATATTAAGGTTTACTGAATATTTAAACCTGAATACACATACAAAGAAGAAAGATAGAAAATCAATACAGAAGAGACCAAAGGCTGATACTTCCCTTTTTGGTGTTACAACAAAGGTCCATTACAACATTGGTAACAATTTCTAGCAAGTATAATGCTAGACATCCCCTCCCGCAGCCTGCAAAAGCAATCCAGTGGCTAATCTGCTGCTAGGATGGCTTTTACAAAAAAGGGAATTGCTGGCTTAAAAAAAGTTATCAGAATGATGTCTGTAGCTGCAGGAATCATCCTGGCATAACCACTTTAACTTAAGGATGTCCATGGATGTCCTATGGTCGAGAAGTGGTTAATATCCTTGCGGATGCACCTCCTGGCTATTAGTGGCCACTTCATAAGTGAGGTACTTTTAAGGGACCATACCTTGTAGTCTCCAATCCAGCATTGTGCTCAAATATAAAATAGAAATAATCTACACCTTTAAGAGTTTCCAGTAATTTAATATTAAAAAAAATGCCCACACAAATTAAAAAACATTCATAGACAGTGTTAGTATCTGATCACAGAAAGTCTCTCATCACACTTCCGTTTTGCGTCCAACCCGAAAGTGATGTCACCGGCTCCGCCCAACGCGTCGCGTCACTGGTCATTTACCTCCCTTAGGGTAGGTATTTTTAAAGGATCAGCACACCACTAAGTGTATTTAACTTAATAAGTGTGGATGTATACCTTTGGGCGGTAGCAGCAATTCCACAGACACATTCATTTGATAGTTTATCAAAGTGTGGCAGCGCAGGAGTGATTTTCTGTTTTTATTATATGTAAGGGTTTACAACCATGTTAACCATAATCTTGTTCTCTTTGCCTACCTAACAGTTATTGTGTTGTTGGTTTAAATCATCCTAGCCTATTTGATTGTGTGCCATAGTATTGATTATTTCTTTTCTATCCTAATGATGTTGCATACAAATGTTACAAGACAGATGAGCATTGAACAGACTGTGGCTTTCAGCTCTGTTTTAATGGCTGCCTTTGCTTCAGTCATTTCTTTTCCTTTTGCTTCTGGGAGATCATTTAAAACATGTTAATAGTAGCAGTAAGTGATTTTCATGATGAATGAGTAGATTTCCGAGTGACTAATAAGCAGTTAATAATTCCTTTCAAGCTAGAATTAAGGATTGCTCAGTGCAACATTACTGAATATCTGATTGCTGCAAAGAGTTAGATTATAATTGGAAGTCCGGCCCCCTCCTATGCTTGTAATAAATTCCACATGCAGCTCTATAACCATAGCATGCTGGTTGTCCTTCTGAAAAAACGCACAAGCGAGAATATTTTTAAATTACAAGATTTACTTTCAGGTTGCTGTAATTGGAGAGTTAATGACATTAAAAGTCAAATCTCTGCGGAGTTTAGTCTGTGCTGAGAAAATTACTAGATACATTTTTAGAAACGTTAATTGTGTGGATAACTCTGGGTCTTTCCCAATGCTGGTTTTTTTTTTTACATTTATAAGCTGACACACATACATGAGATTAGAACTAAACCAACAGTTTTACATAGTTTCACATGATTCTGAACATGGCCCCTTACAAGCCCAACTACATCATTGTGCAAGATCTAATGAAATCATCACATCCAAGGTGACATTATTTAGTAAATATTTCAGGATGATAGGCTGTAGACATTTGTGGTTTGTTTCGTTCCGAATAAATATTCCAACAAATTTTTCGTTATTCAGGAGATTCGGATATATCCGAATACATGGAAAAAATGATTGCGCAGGTGAAAAAGGAGGATAAATAAATATACATGACAAAAAAAGCTGCTGGCAATAACCCAACAGAACAAATTGTGTGAAACCATATAAAACATAATAGTATAACAAATAATAGTGCGCTAAACCGAAGGCGCATGCGCAGCAGCTCCGAAGATGGCCGCTGGCTACTAGAGCTCCGCTCCACTACGGCACTGTAGCAGCCAATGGAGCGTTCTGAGCGATCCCCAGAGCACATAACCGAGACACACTAGCGGGGGAGACCCCCGGGAACCATTAGGAAAAAACGGAGCACGTTAGGAGGAACTTGGAGGGCCAGATGAAGGTGACCGGCGTTCCGGCCAGTTATGCCAAGATGGCGGCGGCTCCACGAGGCCCGCACAGCACAGAAGGAGCTGAAGAATCCATAGCGGACCAGGACACTCAGCCTCCTCAGTCCCCAGGTATGGACTTTCCGCCCCTACCCCTGGCCACCTCTCCTTCATCCACGGAGTCCCTCCTGGGCGGGATGTGCCCTGGCCTCCCCTCCACACCTATGATGGACCCCAACACAGGACTTTTACTGTCTGTAACAGAGACAACTTCTGCCATCCTTGTGCCCTCAGACTTCCCCTCCATGATGGACGCCTTCTCCCAGCTTCTCTCTAAAAGCCTGGCCCTGAATGCAGTCCAAATTACAGCCTCCATCCATGCTGATCTGCTGCAATTAGGGCTAAGAATGGACACAATTGAACAGAAAGCTGGCCAAGCTGTTTCAGGCATTAATCAAAACTTAGCAAGGATTCAAGAGATGCAGGATCAACTTGAAACAGCATTTGCAAAAAAATCGATGACCTCTAGAATAGATCGAGACATTATAACTTTCGCATCCGCGGGCTCCCCGAATCAGAAAAAGAGGTACATACTTGTGTGAAAACCCTGCTGCGGAACCTCATACCAGATATCTCTGAACACCGCCTGGAGCTCGACAGAGCGCACAGGGCTCTGCAACCCCCTCGTTTGGATGGTCTCCCCAGAGACATAATTGTGAAACCCCATTTCTACTCTGTTAAGGAAGAAGTAATGAGGAGATCCAGGGGTGCAGACAGCCTCAAATTGCTAGGTCACAGGATCCAGATCTTTGCAGATTTGTCACCATACACGGTACAAAAAAGGCGCTCCCTCAAACCATTACTTCAACTTCTGCTGGAAAAGGAAATCTCATATCGGTGGTCCTTCCCTCTGCGTCTGAATTTTTCCTACAGAAACAAAAACTACAGCTTCTCTTCCTTCGCAGAGGGAGAACGCCTGCTTCTACAATTGAGCCTGATTCCCCGGATCCATCGCCCTCCCAGAACAGCAGGAGCTCCACTTCATCCACGAAAAGGCCTCCGCCTGCAAGTCCGCTACAACCTACCTGGCTGAAGCAAAGCTCTAAACGTTCAAAGAAAATCTTCCCCCATGATGCCCTGCTACATCCATGGATCAGAGCTCTGATCCGGAACTCTCCTTCCGTCATATTCAGGTTTTCAGAGAATCTCCCAGATCTCTCATTGTCACACACTGCTATGTTCAGCTGTAAATGAGCCAGCTTGTGACACACCGCTTCCCGACCCTCTCTCCCTGCCTGTGCGTTACATCTATGAAGAGCAAGAGGAGCGGGAAGATTAAACAAAGAGGTGAACGGCCACATTAAAGCCCTTCCTGCACCATTCAAGTGAGTGAGCTGAGCACTGTCACTAACCAGACCTGGACCCCTCTCTCTGCCCCTTCCCCTCTCTCTCCCTGTTCCCCTCTCTCTCTCCCCCTGTTCCCCTATCTCTCCTCCTGTTCCCCCTCTCTCTCTCCCTGTTCCCCCTCCCTCTCCCTGCCCCCCTCTCTCTTTCTCCCTGTCCCCCCTCTCTCTCTCCCTGTTCCCCCCTCTCTCTACCTGCCCCCTCCCTCTCTCTCCCTGGCCCCCCTCTTTCTCTCTCCCTGGCCCCCCTCTCTCTCCCTGCCCCCCTCCCTCTCTCTCCCTGGCCCCCCTCTTTCTCTCTCCCTGGCCCCCCACTCCCTCCCTGCCCCCCCTCTCTCTCTCTCTCCCTGTCCCCCTCTCTCTCTGCCTGCCCCCCTCCCCCTCTCTCTCTCTCTATCCCCCCTCTCTCTCTCCCTGTCCCCCTCCCCTCTCTCTCCCTGTCCCCCTCCCCTCTCTCTCTCTCTCTCTGCCCCCCCTCTCTCTCTGCATGTCTCCTTCTCTCTCTCTCTATCTGCCTCTCCCTCTCTCTCCTCTCTCTCCGTCCCCCTCTCCCTCTCTCTGCCTGTCCCCCTCTCTCTCTCTCTCTCTCTCCCCCTTTCTCTCTCCTTGCCCCCCTCTCTCTCCCTGTCCCCCCCTCTCTCTCTCTCTCTGCCCCTCCCCTCTCTCTCTTTCTCTCTGCTCCCTCTCTCCCTGCCCTCTCTCTGGCAGCAGACAACATGGCATGTGACACACTGCATGTGGTGGCAAGCGACGGTGGCAAGTGATATGCAGCATCTGGTGGCAGGCGATGGTGGAAAGTGACACGCTGCATCTGGTGGCAGGTGGCGGTGGCAAATGACATGCTTCATCTGGTAGCAAGCAATGGTTCCCACTGATTCTGCATTCTGGTAAGTTGAACTATTTCATTATGTATTACAATGTAGTAATAGAAATAATGTGATTTGATCACAGCACCAGCCATTCACCCGACAAATCACTCCCACCGCTGAATTCCCCGTCAACCCTGAGACTACCTTCCCCCCTGGTCCTTGGCAAAATTGTCCCTGAATGGCAGTCTGGAAATGTGGTCACCCTACCGAGGGGCAAGATGTCAATTTTCCCCCGGGTCGCTCTGATGGCCCATACAAAGGCCGCACCGCTTCCCTCAGATCCATCCCAAACTCAATAAGTATCCATATTGCGCAACTGCGTATAGTTTTATATACTGTCTTTGTGCATGTTTGCAAAATTAAAGTGCGCCACTCTGAATTTTTGTCCCAGTCCAGCCCTGTGTCCAGGTGGTACTATGTCCCCTCTAGACTGGCTTTGATCTATCCTGGGACCTCAGCTCTTTGCTTTAGGGGTTGTGGTCTGGAGGGCTCTATGCTACATACCTGGTGGACTTGTCCCCGCATTAGAACCTTTTGGCGGAAAATCTTCCACACAATTAGCAAATTAGTAGAGGTTTCGGTAGGCCCCAACCTCTACATTGCCTTGTTTAACCACACCATCCCCGAAATATCTAAGCACCTACAGGCTCTCTCCTTCTTTGTCCTTTTGGGGGTGAAAATCACTATAGCTAAAGTCTGGAAGAAAACCACGGTGTCTTTCCAGTGTTGCAAGAGAAAGGTGTCTTGGATCATGTCCCAGGAACAAATAGTAGCTAAGCTGAATGACAAAATTGAGAAGTTTTATGCTATATGGGAACCTTGGGCCATGTACTGTAACATAACTCTCATACCAGGGATGGAGCTTAGTTCCGGATCTGCTCCTGCTTTAAGCTGATCAACTCCCTATCCTTCTACTCCTCTATCCTCTCTTTTCCCACGTTTCCTCTCCCTATTCTCTGGAACTACTTAGCCTCTTAGGCTCTTTTGATGTACTAAGAACTTTAACCCCTCCGGCGCGGGAAATCTTAGAGACGGATGGTTGGGGCGTCAGAGGGACCCCTTCACTGCGCAATAAATTTAATCATCACCTCCATAATGGTCAGGAAATGGAGGGCCCTGCCTTTATAGCCCATCCTTTTTAGACCTAATGATCCTGGGGGTGGCGACGGATGCTGGGGAGTTCCTTAACACACCTACAGGAAGATCCCCAGGGGTAGTGTGTGTGGGCCCCCGGGGCGTCCTGACGTACACCCCCCAGGGACACATATATTTTAATATTGTACCCTGCTCCAGCAGTGTTGGGCTCCCTCTGACTGTTCTGACCGGAATGTATAGATCTACTGAGCTGGGCCTAACTTTCTTTCCCTCGAGCTCTCCACTATTTACCTCAGAAGTTATCCTAGTTTATTGCTACCCTCATGCAGCCATTCTATGCCCCCTTGCTTGCCTATACAGCTCTTTGTCATTCTCGACTGTTCACTCTCGGTTCACCTTATTTACCCAAGAAAAAGTCACTGAGATGTTTTGGTACAGAGAGGGTGGCACACTAAATGGCTGCAGGGGTTTATAGGACATGATTGAGAATTTGGTAGTCCTTACATTATGGTTTTCTTTTATTTTTTCCCCTTTTTGTACTTGTTTTTCTTTTTTTTCTCTTCTTTTTCCTCAATAACAGTCTTGTTTTGTACTATTCAGACGGCTGTATAGCATTAGCATGCAAATGCATGTAACTGTCTCAGTACCTTATTGTATACTGATTATACACAATCTTATGTTTATGTGAAATTTTTTAGTAAAAATTATTTTAAAATAGTGCGCTAAACCTCACATATATAATTCGTTAATAAACTCCAGTGAATGAATGAATGAATATAATAGTGACCAATTCTAAATATAAAAATAGTCAAAAAGTCCACATGTATACAATTGTATACATCTCATGAATGCTGACAAAACGTGAATAGAAATCACTCCATTCTCTGTGACAGTCTCTCCAGGATATATGTGCTGAAAATAATCACTACCACCTCAGTGTGCAATGCCTGCTCACCTCAAAGAAAGACCCCCTTGGGTCTATTGGCACTTTCAGTGAAACTCCAAAAAGATCAGCCAGATCAGAAAAGGATTTCAAATTGAAAATTAAATTGAAATTTATTTCTCCAGGTTCAATTTCTGAAGGATGAGTGTAGCCAACTTGAAGATGGTCTCGCTGGCCGTGTCTATCTGCCCCTGTAAAGACAAGGAGATGGTCAGCCCCAGCTGAGCGAACCCAACTAGTACATGCGTAGTTGAGATCACTCAGCTGGGACTGACCATCTCCTTGTCTTTACAGGGGCAGATAGACATGGCCAGCGAGACCATCTTCAAGTTGGCCGCACTCATCCTGCAGAAATTGAACCTGGAGAAATTAATGTCATGAGGAGAAGTTCTGATAATCCTGGAACCAATATTTGAAATCCTTTTCCGATCTGGCTGATCTTTTTGGAGTATCACTGAAAGTGAAACCCAAGGGGGTCTTTCTTTGAGGTGAGCAGGCATTGCACACTGAGGTGGTGGTGATTATTTTCAGCACATATATCCTGGAGAGACTGTCACGGATAATGGAGTGATTTCTATTCACGTTTTGTCAGCATTCAAGAGATTTATATAATTCTATGCATGTGGACTTTTTGTATATTTTCATATTTATAATTTGTCACTATTATATTCATTTATTCACTGGAGTTTATATAACATATATAACTAATTATATACGTGAGGTTTAGCGCACTAATATTTGTTATACTAATATTATTTGTGGTGTCAGAACACAGTTTGAATAGTTGCAGCTGTTCCCCATCTATATATATAAAACGTTTTTCACATTTTTTCACATTTTGAGTTTAATCCATATCAGCGCTTCAGTATCTTCATATTTTATACAAAACATAAATTGCTGCGCTATGTGAGCAATAATAAAATGGTGAAACTGACAAAACATTTAGGGCGGAGTCTATGTCCATCAACACCACACAAGTTTGATCTCTGTACCAGTGAATCCCAGCCTGGGAATCTTTGTATCTATATGCTGACTTTTTACTGCATCTGTGTAAGTTTTTAGCAGCTCTAACTCTTAATAAATCATCATATGCTTTTACACTATATGGATACTTTTCTCTTCTTTATGGGACATCCATGAGAGCAATAAGGAATCTGCACGGTCTGCCATGATACTATCTCCACCTTTTTCAAATGGATGGATTTACCATGATTTGTAATTCCATGCTTATCTAGACTCCTATAATGGGGAGTCTAGGGATCTGGTAAGCGAACATCTTACACAACCACAGTGAAGGTGCACTCGGGTGAATGTTCATTCATTTTCTCTTGTTTTCATTTAGCACTTATCCACATATGGAAGCACTTTATTACCTGTTTGATATTTAATTTGTTTTCACCATTTTATTATTGTTCACATAGCGTGACAATTTATGTTTTTTAACCACTTGAGCCCCGGACCATTATGCTGCCTAAGGACCAGAGGTCTTTTTCCAATTTGGCACTGCGTCGCTTTAACTGCTAATTGCGCGGTCATGCAATGCTGTACCCAAACGAAATTTGCGTCCTTTTCTTCCCACAAATAGAGCTTTCTTTTGATGGTATTTGATCACCTCTGCGGTTTTTATTTTTTGCGCTATAAACGGAAAAAGACCGAAAATTTTGAAAAAAAATGATATTTTCTAATTTCTGTTATAAAAAAAATCCAATAAACTCAATTTTAGTCATACATTTAGGCCAAAATGTATTCGGCCACATGTTTTTGGTAAAAAAAATGTCAATAAGCGTATATTTATTGGTTTGCGCAAAACTTATAGCGTCTACAAACTAGGGTACATTTTCTGGAATTTACACAGCTTTTAGTTTATGACTGCCTATGTCATTTCTTGAGGTGCTAAAATGGCAGGGCAGTACAAAACTCACCCAAATGACCCCATTTTGGAAAGTAGACACCCCAAGGAAATTGCTGAGAGGCACGTTGAACCCATTGAATATTTATTTTTTTTGTCCCAAGTGATTGAATAATGACAAAAAAAATAAAAAAATAAAAATATTTACAAAAAGTTGTCACTAAATGATATATTGCTCACACAGGCCATGGGCCTATGTGGAATTGCACCCCAAAATACATTCAGCTGCTTCTCCTGAGTATGGAGATACCACATGTGTGGGACTTTTTGGGAGCCTAGCCCCGTACGGGCCCCCGAAAACCAATCACCGCCTTCACGATTTCTAAGGGTGTAAATTTTTGATTTCACTCTTCACTGCCTATAACAGTTTCGGAGGCCATGGAATGCCCAGGTGGCACAAAACCCCCCCAAATGACCCCATTTTGGAAAGTAGATACCCCAAGCTATTTGTTGAGAGGCATATTGAGTCCATGGAATATTTTACATTTTGACACAAGTTGCGGGAAAGTGACACTTTTTTTTTTTTTGCACAAAGTTGTCACTAAATTATATATTGCTCACACAGGCCATGGGCATATGTGGAATTGCACCCCAAAAAACATTTAGCTGCTTCTCCTGAGTATGGGGATACCACATGTGTGTGACTTTTTGGGAGCCTAGCCGCGTACGGGGCCCCGAAAACCAATCACCGCCTTCAGGATTTCTAAGGGCGTGAATTTTTGATTTCACTCTTCACTGCCTATCACAGTTTCGGAGGCCATGGAATGCCCAGGTGGCACAAACCCCCCCCAAATGACCCCATTTTGGAAAGTAGACACCCCAAGCTATTTGCTGAGAGGCATGGTGAGTATTTTGCAGCTCTCATTTGTTTTTGAAAATGAAGAAAATGAAGTAAGACAAGAAAAAACATTTTTTTTTTCTTTTTTCAATTTTCAAAACTTTGTGACAAAAAGTGAGGTCTGCAAAATACTCACTATACCTCTCAGCAAATAGCTTTGGGTGTCTACTTTCCTGTGATAGGCAGTGAAGAGTGAAATCAAAAATTCATGCCCTTAGAAAGCCTGAAGGCGGTGCTTGGTTTTCGGGGTCCCGTACGCGGCTAGGCTCCCAAAAAGTCTCACACATGTGGTATTCCCGTACTCAGGAGAAGCAGCAGAATGTATTTTGGGGTGTAATTTCACATATTCCCATGGCATGTTTGAGCAATATATCATTAAGTGACAACTTTGTGCAAAAAAAAAAATAAAAAATAAAAATTTGTCTCTTTCCCGCAACTTGTATCGCAATATAAAATATTCCATGGACTCGACATGCCTCTCAGCAAATAGCTTGGGGTGTCTACTTTCCAAAATGGGGTCATTTGGGGGGGGTTTTGAACTGTCCTGGCATTTTATGCACAACATTTAAAAGCTTATGTCACACATCACCCACTCTTCTAACCACTTGAAGACAAAGCCCTTTCTGACACTTTTTGTTTACATGAAAAAGTTTTTTTTTTGCAAGAAAATTACTTTGAACCCCCAAACATTATATATTTTTTAAAAGCAAATGCCCTACAGAATAAAATGGTGGGTGTTTCATTTTTTTTCACACAGTATTTGCGCAGCGATTTTTCAAACGCATTTTTTTGGGAAAAAACACACTTTTTTAAATTTTAATGCACTAAAACACACTATATTGCCCAAATGTTTGATGAAATAAAAAAGATGATCTTAGGCCGAGTATATGGATACCAAACATGACATGCATTACATTACAATTGCGCACAAACGTGCAGTGGCAACAAAATAAATACATTTTTAAAAGCCTTTAAAAGCCTTTACAGGTTACCACTTTAGATTTACAGAGGAGGTCTACTGCTAAAATAACTGCCCTCGATCTGACCTTCGCGGTGATACCTCACATGCATGGTGCAATTGCTGTTTACATTTGACGACAGACCGTCGCTTGTGTTCGCCTTAGCGCGAGAGCAGGGGGCGACAGGGGTGCTTTTTTTTTTTATTTTTTTTTTTTTTATTATTTTTTTGCTTTTTTATCTTATTTTTAAACTGTTCCTTTCATTTTTTTTTTTAATCATTTTTATTGTTATCTCAGGGAATGTAAATATCCCCTATGATAGCAATAGGTAGTGACAGGTACTCTTTTTTGAAAAAATTGGGGTCTATTAGACCCTAGATCTCTCCTCTGCCCTCAAAGCATCTGACCACACCAGGATCGATGTGATAAAATGCTTCCCCAATTTCCCAATGGCGCTGTCCACATCCGGCGAAATCTAAGTCATAAAATGCTCGTAGCTTCCGGTTTCTTAGGCCATAGAGATGTTTGGAGCCACTCTGGTCTCTGATCCACTCTATGGTCAGCTGGCTGAATCACCGGCTGCATTCTCAGGTTCCCTGTTGAGACAGGAGAGCCAGAGAAAAACACGGAAGACGGTGGGGGGGGGGGGCATTCCCTCCCACGGCTTGTAAAAGCAGTCTAGAGGCTAATTAGCCACTAGGATTGCTTTTACATGAAAGCCGACCGCTGGCTGAAAAGAATGATACCAAGATGATACCTAAACCTGCAGTTATCATTCTGGTATAACCACTCAAAGTTGTGAATGGCGTACCTGAAGACAAAAAAATGGTTAACAATAAAGCACAGTAAACGATAAAGTATAAAAAATTGCATACCTGAAAAACAAACATGATAAAACATAATAACAATAAAACATTGCAGAATAGAATACAGTAAAAAAGAGCAGAACAATAGAGAGAGAGAATAGAGAGAGAGAGAACAATAAAACGACAACTATTTTTTTTTTATTTTATATATATTTTTTTTTTTACACTTTTTTTGTAACTAACTTTTATAACTGTAACCGGTTCCAGGTTCGGGTCTCTCAAAATGCGATGGCATCTTGGGAGACCCTGTGAAAGTGTGCCTAGTCTGTGCAATGCTGTACCCTACGCTAATACTCAACTAGTGAATGGTAGCATTCAAAACATTCACCAATGCAAAGACCAGGATTGTCAGGACAGGAGGGACAATAATAGGGGGTGTCACGCCTATATCCGTGCTTGCTGCAGACACAACATCTTTTTTTGGGGGGGTTCGTTGGGTAGGGGTACTCGGGAGGACATAAAGAAAATGCCTCTCATGCAGCCGACTGCATTTGGTTGGGGATGTGAATGGGGGAAGTACGGGCGCTGCAGAAGTGGTGGGTTCCCAATTAGGATTGGCGAATGCAGCAGGAAGGGCACTATGGGCACGACGGTCCTGTGTTTGTCTTTTTGGTGGCAGCGGGACACTACTTGTGCTTGCCACCTCACCAGCTTGAACTGCACTTATGGGACTCGCCACGTCACCAAGTGTTACTGCAGTGCGGGTTTGACTACGACCGGGGTGTACTAGGCCGCTGGTGCTTGCCAGTTCAATAAAAAGCTACCAAAAAAACTGTTAGCGATCGCAGGGATCAGGCCTGACTCTGCGAACGCTGCAGTTATGCGTTTAGTGTTTTGTAAGTGACAGTGATCGATCGATACTGCACTTGGGTGGGCTGGGCTGGGCCGGGCGGAGGGGCAAAACGCAGGTGCTAGCAAGTATCTGGGCTGATCTCACTAACACTGCGTTTTTGGGAACCCTAAACTGCTGAGGACGCTAGTATAGATCTGATCGGATCAGATATTGATCCGATCAGATACTATACCACTAAGGGAGGTGTACGGTGCGTGGGTGGGTGTTAGCGGTACTGGCGCTAACCTGACGCTGCTTGGGCCTGGTGCTTGCCAGTTCACCAAAATGCTACCAAAAAAACTGTTAGCGATCGCAGGGATCAGGCCTGACTCTGCGAACGCTGCAGTTATGCGTTTAGTGTTTTGTAAGTGTCAGTGATCGATCGATACTGCACTTGGGTGGGCTGGGCTGGGCCGGGCGGAGGGGCAAAACGCAGGTGCTAGCAGGTATCTGGGCTGATCCCGCTAACACTGCGTTTTTGGGAACCCTAAACTGCTGGGGACGCTAGTATAGATCTGATCGGATCAGATATTGATCTGTTCAGATACTATAGCACTAAGGGAGGCGTATGCTGCGTGCGTGGGTGTTAGCGGTACTGGCGCTAATCTGACGCTGCCTGGGGCGACGCATATCACCGCTGGGCGATCAGGGGGCTAAACCTTTATTCGGTAATAAACGGCGGGTGCCCTGACACTATAAAAAATAAACGAACTAACCAGCGTCACCCGTAACACTTATACGGTGATCAGTGGTGAAAGGGTTAACTAGGGGGCAATCAAGGGGTTAAAACATTTATTAGGTAGTATATGGGGGTCCCTGGCGCTATAAAACGCTGACAGCGAACCTAAATATTTACCTCCCTAACTAGTGTCACCAGCGACACTAATACAGCGATCAGAAAAATGATCGCTTAGCGACACTGGTGACGGGGGGGTGATCAAGGGGTTAAAACTTTATTAGGGGGGGTTAGGGGGGTATCCTAGACCTAAAGGGGGCTAACCCTAACTGTCCTAACACTGTAACTGTCACAAACTGACACCAATGCAGTAATCAGAAAAAAAAACTGCTTGGTGTCAGTTTGTGACGGGGGGGGGGGTGATTGGGGGGTGATCGGGGGGCGATGGGGGGGGATAGGGGTGTTTTGTGTGCCTGGCATGTTCTACTGTGTGTGTGTTGTGCACTCACATAGATGTCTTCTCTCCTCGGCGCCGGAACGGAACGGAAAATACAGAGTCGAGGAGAGATGACATCATTTCCTTTGCTGCTGTTTAGCATACAGCTGAAAAGGAATGTTCCCATTGGCCGGTGGCAATCGCGAGGGGGGGCCACGAACGGATGGCCTCCCCCTCACCTCCGATCGCCAGGGGACAAAACAGGACCGCCTCCCCCACCCGCGGGAGGCAAATCACGTATATGTACGTGATTTTGCCTGCCGTGCCGCCTTGCCGACGTACATCGGAGTGAGGCGGTCCTTAAGTGGTTAATTGGATATATCCAAATACTCAAATTACAGTATGAACAAAATCTACCGAATGCTCAGAAAAACTAAACGAAATTTGTCAGAATTTCCAAAATTCAAATTGAAATTCGAATTGAATCTTACATCGAACTCCAGTCGAATTCTAACTGTAAACATATTAGACTGTGTGTGTTATTGGAGTACCATTTTGAAATAAAGTTGTTTTTGTTAAGCCATAGGTGAAATAAAAAATCATTGTAATTACTTGATGAAGATTTTTCTTTTGTTTGTTTACTTTGCCACATTGAAATTAAAGAAAAAAAAATCTAACGTTTTCGATTCGACCGATTCAAAATGTATTGATTCAAACGTTTCAAATAAATTGATAAAATTTGAAAAAGACATAAAACGAATTCCGAATACGAATCCCGGATACGAATTGAACGAATCAACCAAATTTAATGAAACTAAATAACTAGGTTAAGGAATCTAAATGAAACACAACTAATTTTTTCCTCATGCACATGTCTAATAGGCTCTCTAATTAGTTATTCTGCAATAAATAAGGAGTCTTTTTAAGGTTATCAAAAAACATGTAAATTAGGGAGACTTTTTGGGTATTCAGAAACAGAACAAAGGGATCCCTCAGTAGATACATGGTTTGTAACATCGAGGATGGGTGGCAGTTGATTAAGAAGGTCATAGGCCACCCCCAGCATTGCTAACCACAGGCCTCTGTCTGTCTCCGGCCCGGGCCCCACCCCCCCACCACTATTATTATAAAATAAAAACCTAAAATTGTCACTGCCAGCCCCTCTATTAGAGGCTGGCATAGCACGCCAAGTAAGTCGTTTTCAAACACGAGTGTTCTAAATACCGAATTTGAGCTGTCTTCAGGCTAGTTTTTACAGATACGATACAAAGCTTCTGCGGCGGAGACGAGCGGCCATGTGATCTCCCCGGCCAGAGAGAGATCACAGCCCCTCCCGCAGAACACATCCATCGGAGCTGTAAAGCGGCCGCAAGTCATGTGACCGGTCTGAAGACAGCTCAAATTCAGTATTTAGAATGCTAGTTTTTGAAAACTACTTACATAGTGTGCTATTCCAGCATCTTTTTTGTGGTTTTAACCACTTAAGGATCAGTAGATTTGCCCCCTTAATGACCAGGCCATTTTTTGTGATACGGCACTGCGTCGCTTTTATTGCGGGGTCATGCAACACTGTACCCAAACAGAATTGATGTCCTTTTTTTCCCACAAATAGAGCTTTCTTTTGGTGGTATTTGATAACCTCTGCAGTTTTTATTTTTTTTGCGCTATAAACAAAAAAACAGCAACAATTTTGAAAAAAAAAACAATATTTTTTACTTTTTGCTATAATAAATATCCCAAAAAAAATTCTTCATCAGTTTAGGCCAATATGTATTCTTCTACATGTTTATTGATTTGTTTGCTCAAAAGTTATAGCGTCTACAAAATAGGTAATATAATTATGGCATTTTTATTCTAATTTTGTTTTTTTTACTAGTAATGGCAGTGATCATTGATTTTTAGCGGGACTGTGACATTGCGGCGGACAGATGGGACACTTTTGACACTTTTTTGGACCAATGACATTTATACAGCGATCAGAGCTAAAAATAGCAACTGATTACTGTATAAATGTCACTGGCAGGGAAGGGATTAACACTAGAGGGCGATCAAGGGGTTAAGTATTCCCTAGGGAGTAATTCTAACTGTGGGGGGAGTGGACTGACTGGGAGTAGAGAGAGATTCCTGATCACTAGGAACAGACGATCTCTCTCTTCTTCCCTGACAGAACGGGAATATGTCTGTTTTCATTGACAGATCCCCATTCTGGCTCTCTGAGGAGCGATCGCGGGTGGCCGATGGACATCGCGGCTGGCGGCCACGCGCATTGGTTTCAGGGTCATGCAGCGCCCCCTATACCCACTGGCTATGGCGATTCACACAGGGTAGCCAACCTGCCGCCGTATAACGTTATACGGCGGCTGGTCGGCAGGTAGTTAAGTAATCAAGTTCATGAAGTAAGTCTACAGCAGTGTTTCTCAACTCCAGTCCTCAAGGCACCCCAAAAGGTCATGATTTCAGGCTTACCATTGTCTTGCACAGGTGATTTGATCAGTTTCACTGCCTTAGTAATTACCACAGCCATTTCATCTGAGGGAAATCCTGAAAACATGACCTGTTGGGGCGCCTTGAGGACTGGAGTTGTGAAACACTGCTCTACGACAATGCAGGTTCTGAAAAACATATTGTGGCGTCCTTACACTATGAAACAATATAGAATGGCAGGGGTGGGTGATTCAGTACCAGTGAACAGTATGTATGTTACTTCACAATTTTCAGCAGGCAAAACCATTCCTGTATGTTTAATTTGTGGGTACTTGGCTGGAGATCCCGCTTAACTTCATGGCCTTGCTCTACAGATCTGCCATTCAAAAGGCTTCAAAGAAAGAGAAATACTTCACGCTGTGTGATCAATGTTAATCAGCAAACCCAAGTGTGGTGGCCCATTCACTTTGTTGAATACTATAAGGCGCTATCAAGCTTATTGATTGGCTACGTGCAATGATTTGTATTTGTATTGTCCTATCATGCGTTCATTAAGCTTGAAAAGGAGGCACATAAAATCTCTGATAGTACAAGGGCATTCCCTACTGTTCCAGAAATAAATCAAAACCATTTTAACTCTTACAGCGCTGACTGATTGCACCCTCCTACCACAATAGTATTGACATATATATTTATATAAGGATACACAAAGTTTTGGATATATTGTAGATACTTTAAGGTACCCTTCCTCCATAGGTAAATTTTGGTTTTCGTTCTCCCATAGCTGTAACAATGAATCATTGGGACATCAGTAATCCTTTATTTATTCTTTCTATGGAGAAGGCACTACAGAACCAACACTTCATTTTGTAGAAATATCTCCCTGTCTGATATCTCCTCCCCAGACAGATATACGGATGATGCAATTTCCCGGGCCATCATTCTGAAGTGATGGGCTTTTGATAAATCTCTGACTGCAAAGCACATCGAGAAACATATTCCCCCGACCCCCAGCTTTTTCCTTCTTCTCCCTCTGCAGATCTCTGGAAATGTTAGCCAGCCTAAAATAATATCCTACAAAAACGTTTGCGTTTTTAGGTGAGATGAAATGGAAAATGTTTTGAGGGCATATTCGATGAGGGGAGGAAGATCAGAGGAACATAACTACCATAGCCCTGGAACTAATTTCAAGACATTTAAAAGCCCAGGAACCTTTTTATTTCAATAACAACATGTATTTATAGCTAATGTTACACGGAAGCCTTCAAAATTACAGAAATTCCTATCACCTTGGGGTTTTTTTTACTGCCGTTGTTCAGCTTGAGTTTTTACAGTTTTTGTGCAAATCTGAAGTGAGAGATTTCTCTTTACATCTATCTTACATCTAAATATAGGAACAATGAATAACTGTATTATTACAATAGAAGGTAAAAAAAACATTCTGGAATCAGATTATCTGCGTCATCAAGTAGATTCTGACAGACGGTAGATAGTCATTCTTTCCCAGTTATGTTAGCCAGAGTGCTAAATTGAGTTCATCTTAATACTCACGTAGTCACAAATATTCCCGCTGTGGCGTCTTTACATAGATTATAAAGAATGGTCCCTCCTGGCTTCCCATCGTGTTTTGACGTAAAGTCATATGTAAGTGTTAAGATTCAAATATTATAATAGCTGACAGTAGGAAAAAAGTTTTATCTTGTTATTTTATACTTTGAAGTAGCAGCATTCAGTATCATCAGCAGGGAACCCAATAATGAATAATCAACGGTGGCCTCACCAACAATTTGTTCCATGAATACTTTCTAAGTAGCATCAGCATGCATATAGAAAGAAGGCTAGTATAAACTGAAATAAATAAAACTATCTCTGACGTGGCATGGTAAAAATGTGGTGGGTGTAAAAACTATGGAGGTGAATCTATTAGGCATATGCCTAATCATTAAAGCGGAACTAAACCCATCGATTTAACATGCTGTAGAGATAGGAAGACATAGTCCAGCTGTCACACACCTCACTCAGTGGTGGTTAGCAGGTAAAAGCAGCTCGATTCATCAAAGCCACGCCCCCAACATGTTTCGCTCTGCCCCTGGAACTTAATCATGGGGGTGGGGCGAAATATGTTGGGGCATGGCTTGGATGACTCGAGCTGAGGCTGCCTTTACCTGTTAACTGCTCATGCCAATTGAGGTGTGAGGCGGCCGGGCTATCTCTCCCTCTTTCTAAAGCGTGCTTTGGGTTTGGGCAAACCTTTCCCTAGTCTGCACCCTCACTAGTCAGGGGCATCCTTTTCATCGTAACTTTGTTGGCCTGAGAGGGAGCACTAAGCATTTTTTGTGGGTCCAAATGATTTAACAGTTTCAAAAAACAGTTACATTCCGGCACATCCCGGGAATGTAACTGTCCCATTTGCTTGTGCTCTCAACCAATCTGTCAAACCAGTTGTCATAACTGATCACATGAGCAGCACCATGGCAGTTGAAGATCAAACAGAGACCAAGATGGCAGCTTTCTTGGCTGAAAATGATAGGAGGGATTAGTTTTGCTTTAACTTGGGTTGGCATCAATTTTGTTTAAATTTTGATGGACAGTTTGGTACTCCTGGGCATGACAATTCTATCTCACACACTAAATACTTATTCCATGTGCAAAAGTAAGAAAATACAGTATCTGTTCAGCCCGTTATTCTAGTCTGTTCAACCAAATGTCCACTGGTTTGGGTTATTTTCAGGGCTATGGAAGTTCAGGTTACACATATAGTTACATAGTAGGTTAGGTTGAAAAAAGACACAAGTCCATCAAGTCCAACCTATGTGTGTGATTATATGTCAGTATTACATTGTATATCCCTGTATGTTGTGGTTGTTCAGGTGCTTATCTAATAGTTTCTTGATATGATGGTATAATGTATGTATATTTTGATGGCACTTCTCATTTGCCAGGCGTCTCGCGGGTGGCACAGCAGCTGGAAAAAGTCAACATCCTATCAATCACTCAGTGTGCCCTCAATTCAGAGCGCAGTGCGCATGTGCTGGTAACGTCATAGGCTTCAGAAATAGAGATTATTTATTGTACCTACACGTAAGCTTTGTTATAAGGTTATCTATAGGTACAAGTGTCCAAGCGGTGTTTTCTGCCCCGTTAACCTGGAAGATTAAAGTGGCGGGGTGGTGGCGGGGGAGGGGTGGTATTGGATTCCAACTTATGCAGGATACAGGAGCCAGCAGCACAAAAGACACAGCCCATTAACCACTTCAATACCTGGCGCTTTTACCCCCTTCCTGCCAAGGCCAATTTTCAGCTTTCAGCGGTGTTGCATTTTGAATGACTATTGCGCTATCATGCAAAACTGTACCCATATAAAAAATGTTATAATTTTTTTCACACAAATAGAGCTTCCTTTTGGTGGTATTTAATCACCACTTGGTTTTTCATCTTTTGCTAAATAAACGAAAAACTACAGAAAATTTAGAAAAAAACACATTTTCGTTGTTTCTGTTATAAAATGTTGCAAATAAATGACCTTTCTTCAAAAATATAGGTCAGAATGTATTCTGCTACATTTCTTTGGTGAAAATAACCCAAATCAGTGTATATTATTTACATGCAGTCCCCCAGTTACAAACATCTGACTTACAAACCACTCCTACTTACAAATGGAGGGAGACGGGAAGTGAGAGGAAATCCACTCATAGGAAGGGAAATTCACACCTGGAAGAGTTATTATGGGAAAAAGGTGTCTCATTTGAAGCTTTATCACCAATCCTTGTTTTCACAACAACCCAAAATTTTCAAAATCCAATTGTCACAGGGACAGAAAGTGAGGTGAAATCTTCAGAACAGGGGCACAGACAGCAAAACAAACATTACAAAAGCTTAAAAATAGTTTTCTTGGCTGGAGCTACACTTAAAAAAGTACCTGTCCTGATTTACAAACAAATTCAACTTAAGAACAAACCTACAGACCCTATCTTGTTTGTAACCCAGGGACCGCCTGTAGTCTGTAGGAAAGTTATAGATTCCACAAACTATGGTATATACAGTATCTCACAAAAGTGAGTACACCCCTCACATTTTTGTAAATATTTTATGATATCCTTTCATGTGACAACACTGAAGAAATGACACTTTGCTACAATGTAAAGTAGTGAGTGTACAGCTTGTATAACGGTGTAAATTTGCTGTCCCCTCAAAATAACTCAACACACAGCCATTAATGTCTAAACCGCTGGCAACAAAAGTGAGTACACCCCTAAGTGAAAATGTCCAAATTGGGCCCAAAGTGTCAATAATTTGGGTGGCCACCATAATTTTCCAGCACTGCCTTAACCCTCTTGGGCAAGGAGTTCACCAGAGCTTCACAGGTTGCCACTGGAGTCCTCTTCCACTCCTCCAGGGCCGTCTTTAAGGCAGGGCAAAAGGGGCAGCTTGCCCTGCGGCGCAGTCTCCGAAGGGAGGGGATCATGCTCTGCTTCAGTATGTTGTACTCACTTTTGTTGGCAGCAGTTTAGACATTAATGGCTGTGTGTTGAGTTATTTTAAGGGGACAGCAAATTTACACTGTTATACAAGCTGTACACTCACTACTTTACATTGTAGCAAAGTGTCATTTCTTCAGTGTTGTCACATGAAAAGATAGAATAAAATATTTACAAAAACGTGAGGGGTGTACTCACTTTTGTGAGATATGGGGGGTTATTTACTAAAGGCAAATCCACTTTGGACTTGCAGTGCACTTGGAAGTGAAGTCGCTGTAGATCTGAGGGATACATGCAAGGAAAATAAAAAACAGTATTTTAGCTTGCACATGATTGGATGATAAAATCAGCAGAGCTTCCACTAATTTAAAATCTTTGCCTCAGATCTACAGTGACTGCACTTCCAAGTGCACTGCAAGTCCAAAGTGGATTTGCCTTTAGTAAATTACCCCTACTGTATATATCAGTAAATCCTGATGTACTGACACACATCTCATTTCTTGAGGCCTGAAAATTCCAGGACAGTACAAATACCCCCCAAATGACCCCCTTTTTGAAAAGTACCCAACTGTATACAATGAATGGCATGAAAGGAAGCCATTGTTTACAATTGCCATGTGATCTGCTGTGATTGGTCACAGTATTCACATGACACTGACAGTAGGCCAGTGCAGTGATCAGTCATCAGCTGTGTCCGGTGGACAAGTCGGTGACAAATCGCAGCCCCATGGCCACGTGAGAGGCGCATTCTGGGAGGATGTCATATGAAGTCCTCCCAGAACATCAGTGCTCCTGCCCTGCCATCATTTTACAATAGCCCAAGTGGGAAGGTGTTAATAGTCATGTAATGTCCCTTGTGTCCCTTTTTCTTTTTTTTTTTTACTAAACTTAGGCTATAAATCAGAGGTCTCAAAATGGCAGCCCTCCAGCTGTTGCAGAACTACGAGTCCCATGAGGCATTGCAAGGCTGACAGTTACAAGCATGAGACTTCCACAAGCAGAGGCATGTAGTTCCACAACAGCTGGAGGGCCGCCAGTTTGAGATCCCTGCTATAAATGATGCATCTCAACTCTCTAACTGCTATTTTGTTTGCACAGCTTGGTAAGTTAAAGAAAGTTGACAAATAACAGACTTACTGTCTGGATCAACAGGTGAAAGAGAAGGGAAAAAAAAAAATCCAAAAGAGAAAACGAATGCATCCTTCATATTTAGAGAGCAGTAAAGCTGAAATATATTTGATTTTTGGGTTTGCGCTTTAAAGTGTTAATAAACCCAGGACCCCTCATTCACTATATCTGGTCTCCCACACAGAGGAGGCAGCTGACAACGGAAGCATCATACTAAGTCTATGGGGTTGATTTACTAAAGGCAAAATGACTGTGCACTTTGCAAAGTGCAGTTGCCCCAGAGCTTAGTAAATGAGCAGAAGCTCTGCTGACTTCCATCATGCAATCATATGCAAGCAAAAATGCTGTACTTTTTTATTCTCCTTGCACGTGATTGGGTATTCTTTGCAAAGTGAAGCCTTACCTCATTTTCTAAGCTCTGGAGCAACTGCAAATGCCACAGGGAAGTCCCCGTCAAGTCCCCGTGGGTCAGAGGGGGGCGGGATCACTGGGTGGCCCCGCCCCCCATTATTTAAGAACCGTCAGAAGAGGAGAAGCGTCACATGGCGGGAGCCTCCCATCATGCCATCATGTATGCAGAGCGGCCCGAGGAGAAGAAGGGAAGAAGACGCTGGCGCCGCGGAGGAAGAACCAGAAGAACCAGAAGAAGAAGAAGATGGAGGAAGAAACCAAAGGAAGATAGAAGAAAGAAGATAGAAGAAAGATAGAAGATAGAAGAAAGAAGAAGCATTTAAATAAAGCAATTGTCAAAAACTGTCTCTTGTCATTTTTAACATTTTTGACAGTTTTTTTGTGAAATAGTAGGGGTACCCTTACCATTTCACACAGGGAGGAGGGCCGGGATCTGGGGGTCCCCTTGTTAAAGGGGGCTTCCAGATTCCGATAAGCCCCCCCACCCGCAGACCCCCACAACCACCTGGCAAGGGTTGTGGGGATGAGGCCCTTGTCCCCATCAACATGGGGACAAGGTGTTTTGGGGGGCTACCCCAAAGCACCCTCCCAATGTTGAGGGCATGTGCCCTGGTATGGTTCAGGAGCGGGGGGCGCTCTCTCGTCCCCCCCTCTTTTCCAGCGGCCTGCCAGGTTGCATGCTCGGAAAAGGGTCTGGTATAGATTTTTGGGGGGACCCCACGCCTTTTTTTATTAAAAATTTTGTCGCGTGGTTCCCCTTAAAATCCATACCAGACCTGAAGAGTCTGGTATAGATTTTGAAGGGGACCCCACGCCATTTAAAAAAAAAAAATTGGCTGGGGTTCCCTTTAATATCCATACCAGACCTGAAGGGCCTGGTATGGAATTTAGGGGGACCCCCCACATCATTTTTTTTTAAATTTTGGTTTGGGGTTCCCCTGTGGGGAATTCCCATGCCGTTTTTATCAATGAACTTTTATGTGTATTGTCGGACCGACAATTCATTAATAGCCGCGAGTAGTTTTAAATGACTTTTTTCCTTTGAAATGTTATTTTGCTGTCAGACTATTCTAAACACGGGAAACATGCGCCCCTTACGGCCATTTTTAAAACTTTTTTTTGCATTGATCCATGTCCCCTGGGGCAGGACCCAGGTCCCCAAACACTTTTTATGACAATAACTTGCATATAAGCATTTAAAATTAGCACTTTTGATTCATGTTCGTGTCCCATAGACTCTAACGGTGTTCGCATGTTCGAACAAATTGTTTGCCTGTTCGCAAGTTAAGGTGCGAACCGAACAGGGGGGTGTTCGGCTCATCCCTATTGGCCAACAAAACCGTGGAATTTTGTCCAAAGGGCGTTGGCCCAAACTTGTCTTGCATACACATGGCCACACAATTGTTGGCCAACAATTACGAATGTAGTGATGTACTAGACGTACTACGTGGTTTTTCAGCTCTTTAGCGCCACCCTATGGGCTCCTTCTGCTAATTTCGTGTTAGTAGATGTTCAGTGAGTGCTGATTTGCGCTTTTCTTTTCGCACTTTTCATTTTGAGCTTTTCATTTTGCGCTTTTCATTTTGTGCTTTTCAGTTAGTTTCTGAACGGCCGTTCATCAACCAGACATGTTGCGGAATCGGAGGAGATAACGTGTTATTTAGTATTGGCCTTGGGGTTATTGCTTTGACATTAGTTTTTTGGTTGAATAATGATTTGATTTGGTATATTTTCTATATTTTTGGATGCATAGAATGCATTTTTTGGTTAAGTTCTATTGGCAGATAGCATGTCTAATTTTATTTGTTTTCTTTTTTTAATGCACAATAAAAAAAATTGTGTAGAATAATACTTGGCTATGTGTTTTACTTCAAATGACAGTTTGGGAGTAGGCAGCTACATATTAAAAAAATGCAATGTAAAATTAACAAGGGACACCAATATAGTTGTATCTTTGATCTTAAAAACTACGGATAATGGTGTTGTGGTAACTTGCCCAAATAAAAAAAAAAAAACATAATAATATTATTCTTGATATCACTAGAAAAAAAAAAGCCTTTGAAAATTTGTTTGCAATAACTCCATCAGTATCACCAGCAAAGCCGCTTCATTATTATCCTATTAAAGAAGAAGAGAATTGTGCGCTGCATTTGGAGATTTCATAATTTGCCACGTCACGAATGTTAATTCTCCATTACGAACGCTAGTTTACAAGACCGACCGCTTCTGGCTCATCCTTGTTTCCGAGCATTCGTGTTTGTACTTTGGACTTTTGGCCGACGGACTTGTGTAGACACACTCGGAAAATCCGACAACACACATTTGTCCGGGGAAAATTTGAAAGCCTGCTATCCAACATTTGTCCGCGGAAAGTCCGACAACAATTGTCCGATGGAGTGTACAAACGGTCGGATTTACCGCCAACAGCCTGTCATCACACAATTCCCGTCGGAATGTCCAATCGTGTGTACGCGGCTTAAGGGTGGGCTTCTACTTTAAGGTAAACAAATATATTCCCCCAGTTATAATTTCTTATTTAAAGCGGGGGTTCACCCACACCGCCAAAAAAAAAAATATTAAAAGCCAGCAGCTACAAATACTGCAGCTGCTTACTTTTAATACATGGCCACTTACCTGTCCCAGGGTCCAGCGATGTCGGCAGGGGACGCCGAGAACCCTCTCGGTTCTTGGCAGCTGCCCCCGCCATCTTAGGTGAGGGAATCAGGAAGTGAAGCGTTGCGGCTTCACTTCCCGGTTCCCTACTGCGCATGCGCGAGTCGCGCTGCGCGTCCCTAGTGGTCCCCGCTCTCTCCTGGGAGCTGTGTGTTCCCAGCAGACAGCACGGTCAGGACGGGAAGAGGCATAGACTCCCATGGGAGTCTATGCCGGAAGTGGGTGCAAATACCTGTCTTTGACAGGTATCTGCACCCCCCTCCCCCCTGAAAGGTGCCAAATGTGACACCGGAGGGGGGGAGGGTTCCGAAAAGCGGAAGTTCCATTTTTGTGTGGAACTCCGCTTTAAAACGCTGCTCTTCCTCTATTCCATCTGACATTTGTACATTCTGTAATACTTAGTTATGTGAGATTATAGTCGTTATCTCTTCGGTGTGAAACATATTGCTCAATCTAAATGTACTACTAGTTAGATTTCGCTGGTTTCCCCCTTAGGAATGTATTATCATAGTGCTGCCTTTCTAGACCTTGGTCCACACTATGCCTATAGAGTTTAAATGCATGTACTATATTACTTAGGAATAAAAAAAAAAATAATAAAAAAAAAACTCCAATTATTTTTACTTGGCTTAAATATGTTAAGTCTCCGAGGGAATTGAGAATGAGCTGACTACGACATCTGTTAAAAAGGGAAAAACTACTCCATTTAAAGCCTTATCTATCCCTGCCAGCCACACATTTGGATGATATCAGACCCAGTAAACTTCCAGTGTTCAGGGATATCGCTCAGCAGCCCTAAATTATTACATTCTCGAACTCCTATCTTATTGAACTTGGCCAAATTATTTGTATTGAAATGTGGAGGGTTTCCATTTTAATTAAACAAGCAAATGTGTTCCTTTCAGTTTCTATTAAGAAACCTGAACACTTCTTGACTGTAATACACATAGAAAGCCCCCTCCTGTGCTTCAAGTTACAGAGCCATTGGATCGCATGCCGGATGCCAAGAAAAAAGAACAGAAAGAAAAGACGAGAAAGTTCAGGAGAACGCTGGGCATGAGGAGTTTTTCATCTTTCAAGGTTGGCAGACATATATAAATACAAACACGCTTTTCTCTATTGTAAAGAAACCGATGGAGAGAATACAGCAACCAGGACAAGCTGCTCCATGCAGGGAGGTCAATAGCACACTTTCTGTATCAATTTATCATAGACTAAGTGCTAGAACAAAGACATGCAATTATTTAAAAAAAAAAAGGAAAAAAGGAAAAAAGCATTTCTTACATAATAAAGAAAATGTAAAGCTACTGAGTGATAATGCTGTTTACTTTACACATAGATATAAAATAGCAATATTATTTCTACGCTTATTTTTAACCGCTTCAGCCCCGGAAGATTTTACCCCCTTCCTGACCAGAGCACTTTTTGTGATTCGGCACTGCGTCGCTTTAACTGACAATTGCGTGGCCGTGCGACGTTGTACCCAAACAAAATTTACGTCCTTTTTTCCCCACAAATAGAGCTTTCTTTTGATGGTATTTGATCACCTCTGCGGTTTTTATTTTTTGCGCTATAAACAAAAAAAGAGCGACAATTTTGAAAAAAACACAGTATTTTTTACTTTTTGCTATAATAATTATCCCCCAAAAATATATATAAAAAAAAAAATTTTCCCTCAGTTTAGGCCGATACGTATTCTTCTACATATTTTTTGTAAACAAAAATTGCAATAAGCAGATATAGATTAGTTTGCGCAAAAGTTATAGCGTCTACAAAATAGGGGATAGTTTTATGGCATTTTTATTATTATTATTTTTTTATTAGTAATGGCGGCAATCTGCGATTTTTATTGTGACTGCGACAACATGGCAGACACATCGGACACTTTTGACAATATTTTGGGACCATTGTCATTTATACAGCGATCAGTGCTATAAAAACCCACTGATTACTGTGTAAATGACACTGGCAGGGAAGGGGTTAACCACTAGGGGGAGATGAAGGGGTTAAGTGTGTCCTAGGGAGTGATTCTAACTGCGGGAGGATGGGCTTCAACACACATGACAGCGATCACTGCTCCCAATGAGAGGGAGCAGTGATCTCTGTCATGTCACAAGGCAGAACGGGGAAATACCTTGTTTACATAAGCACTTCCCCGTTTTGCGGCTCTGTGACATGATCGCCGGGAGACCGGCGGACATCAAGTCCGCCGGACCCGTGAGCACGATCACGCTGTACGCAGTGGGTGCGCGGGCCTGCTAGCCCCGCCAATTAAAGGGGACGTACAGGTACGCCCATTTGCCCACCGCTACCATTGTGCCGATGTATATCGGCGTGCAGCAGTCGGCAAGTGGTTAACTATTTCAATCTATCATCTTGTCCTGTTGCGCCACGGGCCCCTCCCCTCACTTTTTTCTGGGACCTGTATGTGTGTGCCAGAATGCGCAAAAGCTTTCACAAAGTGCAGCACGACTCGCGCATGCTCAGTAGGAAACCGTGATCAAAGCCTCAAGGCTCCACTGCCAGTTTCCCTTAGTTAGAATGGTGGCGCCTACATCCGATCTGATAGACAGATCGGCCTCTGGGGGGCCGACATCGCGGGCTCCCTGGACAGGTAAGTGTCCTTATTAAAAGTCAGCAGCTACAGTGTTTGTAGCTGCTGACTTTAAAAAAAAATATGTTTATGGCTGGAACTCTGCCTTAAAGCAGATCTAAACTCACTCAATCAACATTTTTAAATACTTATGTTGCTAGCATTAGTAAATAGATAGGAAGGTATAATATATTTACTAATTTAAATTTTTTGTTTTACATTTCTTCATCTGTGTGATGAACTAGGAGCGCATTGAGAGAGAGCACAATAAAGGCAGATCACATGAAATCCAACTGGCGGGCGTTAACTGGAGACTTGTGTGTACAGGAGAGGTGGCCCTAGGACACGCCACAAATAAGCAATGTTAGGCTGCATTTACACTACAACGGGCAGATCTGCTGCGGATCTGCGTGCGATTTGACAGCGCTGAGGTGTGAATGACAAAACGCGGAACTCGCCTTTGAGATGCCATTCATTTGAATGGGACCTCAAATCGCGGTGCGGCTCTGCCGCAATAAAACGTGCTGCAATCGCGGCAACCTGCATCGCGGGATGCATGTCCCCCCAAAGTAGCTCCTGAACTATTTTTAGGCGACAAGCGTCAGTCGATGCGGGTTGCCGTGATTGCAGTACATTTTATCGCGCGACAATGGAGACAGACCCGCAGTCCCGCACCGCGATTTGAGGTGTTATTCAAATATACGGCATCTCAAAGGCGAGTTCCGCGTTTTGTCATTCGCACATCAGCGCTGTCAAATTGTGGGCAGATCCGCGGCAGACCTGCCCGCGATTCAAAACGCTGTAGTGTGAATGCAGCCTTAAGCCCCGTACACACGGTCGGACTTTGTTCGGACATTCCAACAACAAAATCCTAGGATTTTTTCCAACGGATGTTGGCTCAAACTTGTCTTGCATACACATGGTCACACAAAGTTGTCGGAAAATCCGATCGTTCTGAACGCGGTGACGTAAAACACGTACGTCGGGACTATAAACGGGGCAGTGGCCAATAGCTTTCATCTCTTTATTTATTCTGAGCATGCGTGGCACTTTGTCCGTCGGATTTGTGTACACACGATCGGAATTTCTGACAACGGATTTTGTTGTTGGAAAATTTTATCTCCTGCTCTCCAACTTTGTGTGTCGGAAAATCCGATGGAAAATGTCCGATGGAGCCCACACACGGTCGGAATTTCCGACAACACGCTCCGATCGGACATTTTCCATCGGAAAATCCGACTGTGTGTACGGGGCATTAGTGTTTGGGTCAGGGTCACTATTTTTTTATTTTTTTTTGACAGGATTTTTTTCTTTTTTTTTAGTATCAGCTAGTGTCAGTGTGTTTTAGGTAGGATAAAAAAAATAAAAATACACACTATTGTTTCTGGGTTGTACTATGGGTACAAACAACAACTAATATACACATATGTGGTATCGCCACGATTGTCAGGAGCAGCAAAATTTAATTTTGGTTGTTCATTGGTGGTAGGTTATGGTAGTAAGAAGAAATATACAGCTAAATTTAAAAAAAAAAATTTTTTTTTACTATTTTGGGCAAGTTTTCCTTTGATAATAATAATAATAAAAAAAAAAAAAAAGTCTGGAGATATCCATTATCGTTTATCACTAAATTAAAGCCCAATTTGTCCTGAAAAAAACAAGGTATAATCCACCTGGATGCACAAAGTAGTACAGTTTTTCTAACACATTTCAAAGTTGCAAAATTGCGCTTAGGCATTTAGATTTGTTTTACCCTTAGGTGCAAAGGGGTTAAAGGGGTTGTAAAATCTCAAGGTTTTTCACCTTAATGCATTCTATCCATTAAAGTGGAAGTAAACCCACCTGTTTTCAGCCAAGGAAGCTGCCATCTTGGCCTCTGTTTGATCTACAACTGCCATGATGCTGCAGGTGTGGATGAATGAGAAGATCTGGACAGCCGCACACCGGGATAAACTGATTCAATTCTTCTTTTTATTTGTAAAACAGGATCATAAGATGCATGAGACACCACTGGAGTGGTACAGCACAACAGCTGACGCGTTTCACACTTATACAAAGTGCTTACTCATGAGTAAGCACTTTGTATAAGTGTGAAACGCATCAGCTGTTGTGCTGTACCACTCCAGTGGTGTCTCATGTATCTTATGCCAGCACCTGGGGCTCTCTCTCTTCTTCTGGAGAATGAGGAATCTCATCTTGGTTTGTCCGGAGCGGTGGTAACTATTTTTATCTTGCCATGATGTTGCACATGTGATCAGTTATGACACCAGCCATTGGATGGTTTGACAGTTTGGTTGGGAGCACAACCAATGGGAGTGTCACATTTCCGGCATGTGCCAGAAAAGTAACTGTTGTATAGATGGGTTTACTTCCGCTTTAAGGTGAAAAAGCTTCTGTGTTGCAGCAGCCCCCCGAGCCCCCTCCCCTTTTTTCTTACCTGAACCTGTGCGTTCCAGCAATGAGCACAAGCCCAGCAGCTCCAGCCGCTGTCCTCATTGGATAGATTGATAGCAGCAGGAGCCACTGGCTCCCGCTGCTGTCAATCAAATCCAGTGACACAAGAGCGGGGGACGGGGCCGAGTCCTGCTGTCTGTGTCAATGGACGCAGCAGCGGGACTCAAGAGTGCTCCCGCACGGGGGGCCCCCATGGGAAGCGGCACTCCGTGGGGGGCAACCAATGAAGAGGAGGGGCCAGGAGCACCGCCAGGTGTCCACCCTTTTTTTGAAGACAATTAGAGCCTTAGGCTCTAATCACGTGCTTCAAAAAAAAAATAGAAAAAAACTAGTGTCCGGCGCCCTGTATGGTTTAGGGGGGTGGCGCCCCTCCGCCCCGTATGGTGCGGCTGCCACTGCTTATGGGGAAATTTGCTTTGATATACGAGTGCTTTGGATTACTAGCATGTTTCCGGAATGGATTATGCTCGCAATCCAAGGTTTTACTGTATTTAGTAAACTTTCTAATCACCACTTTATGTTCAGTGGATAAAGTGTGTACTATACATAAAATAGTCACTCTCCGAACAGTAAAATCTTCACCTAATCCAGGTATATAATTTAACATAAAAGTATAGTTATCTAAAGCATCCTTTACTTACAACCTGCTGATACATTTGTGTTCCTTAAAATGCATTATACTGATTGATGGTTACTTTGTAAGAACACTTTCAAGAAAACTTTGCACAATATGAGATTTCAAGCACTGAATGACATTGACTGGTTGGATATGAAGAGCCTCGGGCAAAATAAAGGGCATTTTAAACAGTCAACATTCATCTAACACATGAGCAAATACAGCCAAGGTATTTATAGGGATATCATTTAACCACATATATTGTAACAGCATATAACACATATGTTTATATTATTAAAAATAAATAAAACATATGGGGGAATTATTAGAAACATTTCCCAGAAGACAATGATGTATAGTCACCCCCAGCAAAAAAAAAATCCAAATTCAGCTTTTCCTGGCTTATAGGAACTCTGTTGGTAAAAAAATGCCCTTGTGATGAGATTCTGATGGAAGCAGCTATTTTATGACCTCTGTGCTACACCAACATTTTAGGCAGTGGGATTGATTAATAAAAGTGCAAATTATAGTTAATTAAATCTCACATGCTCAAAGTTCTCTATATGATTGCCTGTTAATATCTTAGGTGTTGCCGGGACAAGGTTATCTAGAGCCCAGGGCGAACATCCCAAACTGTACCCCTCCCTTTCCAAGAGCAACCCCCCTCCCTAAAAAATTGAGCATGAATCTGAATGCCTACTCCTTAAGAATTAATTCCTCCTCGTCCCAGTACAAATCCACCCTCTGCTGGAATCCCTCCTCCCAGCAAAAAATCTTTGCCCCCCCCACACACACAAATGCCCTTCTCCCCCACCCAAAAAAAAAATTACTTCTCCTAATACAGATCCTCTACCCCTCAAATTTCCGTTCCAAGTACACATCCTATTCCCCATGCCAACTCCACCCTCCCAGCAAAATCCCCCCCCCCCACATAAATGCCCCTCTCCTACCCCCCAAAAAATGACCCCTCCTAACACAAATCCTCTAACCCTCACATTTCCCCTCCAAGTACACATTCACTCCCCCACTCCAAATCTCCTCTCCCAGCAAATCCCCCCTCCCACTCCTAGCACAACCCCCCCCCCACCGCAATTCCCACTCCTAGCACAAATCCTCTCCCTCCCCCCCAAAAAAAATCCCCTCCTAGCACAAATACCAGACAACGATGACCTCTACTAGCACAAAGCCCCCTCAAAAAAATTCAGCTCCTAGCACCATTCCCCTCCCCCCTCTACCATATCACCTCTTCTAGCACAAACCCCCAAATCCCCACTCATAGCACAAATTCTCTTCCCACATCCTCCCTCCCAACACAAATCCCCCGGAGCCCCCGGAGCCCCCCATTCACACCGGTGTGACTTGTCATGTGATTTGACATGTCAAATCGCATGACAAGTTGCATCCTATTGTCGGCAAGGGTGCAACGCCTCACTGATTTGAAAAAGTAGTTCCTGCACTACTTTTGGCAATTTCAGGTGCGACTTGCATAGACATCTGTGCAGGAAGTCATGTGATTTCTAAGCCGGCTTCAGTGTTATCCTAGACTAAAACACCACTTCTACCACACCCCCGAATTTCCCCACCTGAAACAATTCTTAATGCAATATGTTAAAAACATGGAAAAATGTATTAATAACTATTAATATGTAGAAAAAGAAATATTGATTGCGCTCAGTGTCAAAAAACTAAAGACCATGAAACCAGTAGACATCAACTAAGATAGTGGCAGCAGCACACTGAATTCCCACATACAGATTAAAACAATAAGCAAAATAATTGTGTTGTGCTATCAAAGTGCTAATACATTCATAATAACATAAGAATAGTGCATAAAAATTATCATATGATCATATCATAAAAAGTGATCGGTGCAAGAACATTTTTGAGATAAATGTGTATATCGCTCCGATCTTCGGTTGTGACCATATGCCACTCCACACCTCGCAATCCGCTTACCAACAGGGTAGACCTCAGATATGGGGGCCTGACTGCACTTTATAGGAGAGATCCCTGCTGGGATGGATGGCACAGTCCAGGACACAGAATAAGGGCTCCCAGAACACTCCACGGTAGAAGCTTATTGGAATATAGAGATAAGGGAGGATGTCAGAGAACTCACAGCACTAGCTCCCGTCTCCATGCAGTAGAGTCTAACGGCCATGCGCGGTGTCCCCGACAGATACGAGCGAGTTCCGGATCGAACGTGCACAACCGCGCATCCGTACGAACGTGTGCACGCACCCGCACAGCCATACGAGCGGGTGTACGTTCTCACACACGCACGTTCACGTCCACCAATCCCGGCGCTCGGCGCCATATATAAACAAGGTTCTTGCCTGACACTAGTGCTGGATCATCTTCAGCTAGTTCCTGATTTCCTGACATCTGTGTGACCTGTTACCTTGCTCCTGATTACCCGGCTTCCTGACCACTCTCTCGGATCTCCCTTGTCTGCTACCTACCTTGCTGATCATACCGACTCTGGCTTGGACTATCTACTACGGCTCTGCCTCCTGACTTTGTACCACGCTGCCTGCCCGTTGCCGACCTCTGCCTGACCTTGACCACGACCTGTCTTCTGTTTTGGATACCTCGCTGCCAGCCCGTTGCCAACCTTTGCCTGACCTGACGTTGCAGTTTTCCCTGAACCCACGCCTGCCCGGCTTCTACTAACAGTTCTGGTGACCTATCTTCCACCTAGTGTCCGGAGGATCCCGAATCTCCAAGTTCCAGTTCTCCAGCCGCAGGCACCTGCACCCTTCTGTGCCCCGGCACTCCCTGTCCTCACTACCAGGGGTGTCAGAACCAGGACTGTGCGAGAGGCCTCCCTCAACATTCAGACTCTGCTGTAAGGTACGTGACAGAGGAACTCATCATGTAGCAGTGTAAAACGTCACCAATTTATTAAAAAAAAGATCAGGCATGTAGATAAAACAGTACAGTCATCACCAATCACCGCTGTAGCTTCACCTAACACGTTTCGTCCAATAGTGCGTCATCCAGGGGTATAGGAGTATTCATATGTCCTCGCAAGGGATCAACAAGTCAAGCAGTGAATTGCTGTGAGGGCAGGATGAGTGGGATTCACAGGCAGGAACCATGCCCTGGCCAGGGGCAAAGACTGCTATATGAAATCGGGATCAATGAATCTGCTGTGGAGCGATGTGCAACCCTGGTGAACCGGAAGTTTGGCCGCGATGTGAAGAACAGCCTCTGTTTGACATCAGATCCCCAAACATACACAGTAAGAACGCATTCGACGCGACCCACCTCTTCATCAGAGTAGCTAAAGGACCACCTACCTGGTATTAAATCAGCGCTCAGTGATACTGATAATTATAAAGGAAGAGCCAATCTTTTCTTCACAACTCCATGATGGTATATTGTTTTCTCCAACACCATGGGTGCCCTTGAATAGGGTTGCCACCTGTCCAGGATTCACCCGGACAGTTCGGGTTTGGAATCATGCGTCCGGGTTTCAGACTGCCTGAAACTTGGACACAATATTCAGACTGGACTATGGCTTCCCAGGAGGGTTGCTGGCTACGGTTGTCTAAGCTGAGAGTGCCTGTTACACTCTCTTTCATGCTGCCCAAAGTCAGCACTAACAACCCCCCCCCCCCCCACAAACACACACACAGACGGGAGAGGAGAGAAGGCTCGATCTGCTCCTCTTCCTACCGCCCCTTCCCCTCTGTGTCTGCCCACACTCCAATCGCCGGCGCTGTGTCTCAGAAAAGAAAGTGGGGGCCAGAAATGTGAAGTCCAGCAGCCTCAGATACATCTGAATGAGAGGTGCTGACTGCCAAAGGGTGAGTGAGCTCACCATCCATCCCTGTCTGTGACTGAAGTCTCCCCCTTCTCTCTCCTGCCTTTGAGTGAGTACACCAAGGTAAATCTGGGTTCTCAGAGCACCCCTTACATCAGAGTTCCCCTTTACACCAGAGGCCACAGTGTTCTCCCCTACATCAGGGTGCTCTCCGTACATCAGAGTTCTCAGTGTTCCCCCTTCAATCAGGGTTCCCAGAGCATCCCTTATGTCAGAGTCCCCAGAGTTCTCCCTTACATCAGAGTCAGCAGAGTCCCCCCTTACAGTGAAAGGGAACTCTGCGAGTTCAGATGTAAAAGGAGAACTGTTGTTATTAAATTCATATGATTTGAAATGTTATTTAATATCAAAATATAGGTATAGTTTATACTATAAAAAAAAATGCTAAAGTGTTCCGGTTTGACTTGAAGAAAAGGTGGCAACCTTACCCTTGAACCTCTTTTAAAACTTAATTTTGTAGGCATTTGCGAACATTGAAAAGTGTATCACTGGCCATTTCAAGGAAACATGCATATGTTAACCCCTTGGCTTCTACTCCAAATTAAAAGGCATTGCAACCTTTCCGTTGACACGGTATGACAATGACAATCTCTCTTTGGAGACTGATCACTAGACTGACAATTGTGATAGAAGATGTGTCATAAAGACCTTCCAGGGGGAATTTAATTGAAGCTACAAATCATTGCAAAACATAATTTTGTTTTCAGAAACGGTTGATCTATTTCATACCCTTTCTCCCTGGGAACATAGAGCAATTTATAGACATAGGGAAAGAGATCAACAGATGTCTGCTGCTGGTATTAGAAGACATCGTAACATGTGCCTGCTAGATGTATCTGCTAATTGTAATGCATCCAATTCCTGGGAAAATTTCCCATTCAGAATGGAATATAAAGTGATACAATACAAACAAGGGACAGGAAGGCTTTTCAGCAGGTAAGATGCAACCAGACACTTTGGAGAACTTCTAACACAATAAATATTCCCCAGACAGTTTTGCCTTCACTGCTGTTTTCAGGATGAAAAGGTCAAAGTAACATTTCAGCCAGTAATCACTCAATCCGGGGGGATAAAAAAAAAATGAAGAAAATGCTGAAATGAAATGGCACACGGATTATAATGCAAGGAGGAAGTGTTCTGGTCACAAAGTATAAATATCTATTTTAGGCCAATAGCTTGGCTATCTAGTACTAACTACAGTAAGTAGGTGTTTGACCAGTGACTGTTTGAGGTCAATTTACTATAGGAAAATAATCTGTTCAATTTGGAAGGGGATTTTCACTTAATTAATAATCACTTGCTGACCACCCTATAGTACTTTTACAGCTACAGTGTGGCAGCTGTGGGCAGAATCACATATATATGTATGCGTGATTCTGAATTTCCGCCTGCAGGGGGCACCTGCGCGCCGCTTCTGCTGTGATGATGCACAGCACAAACTGATCTGCGGGTCCCGAGGACTCAATGTCGCATCCGCCAATTGCCAATAAAACACAGAGAACTGAGATATACCTATGTAAACAAGGCATATCTCAGTTCTAAAAGGGGGGGGGGGATAAACATGTGCATGATGAAAAAATGTGCTTCGTTTAGATCCGTTAAAGGGTAACTCCACTTTCGTGGGGGGAAAAAAAAAGCAAATAAAGAAAAAATAATATAGCGCATATAATTGCAACACTAATCATTTTGTAATTGAATGTTATTAAAAATTACCTTTCCTTTTCAATCTGCAGCCAATGTAATTTTCTGAGAATACATTGCAATATGGCTACCTGGAGTTGTTCTGTACACAGAGTGTGTGCTGACCACCCCCCAGAAACATCATTTCCTGCTTGTGTGATTGGCTCACCAGTTTTCCCAGAAGTCTGCCTAAGGTACAAGTCAGATTTCAGGCATCCCCTGCAACAAAAATGTCATTTTTTTCAGATACATTCAATAGGAACACGTCTAAAGGGATGCAGGCCCAGCAGATTTCCTCATTAGTGCCCTGCAGCTGCACACCTGATAGTTAATTATGAAACCAGTCCCATTAGACCTACTCAGAAAAGAGGCACAGGCAAAAACACAGGGATTTCTTTAAAATTACAAAAGGTAGGAATCTGCAACAAAGTTTGTTACAATCCTTGCAATATACATAGATCACCCCGAACAGAATGTTTTTTTCTCAACAAAAGTGGAGTTACGCTTTAATCTATTTATTTAGTTTAGTTAAATGCGGTTGATTTGTTCAATTCATATTCGGGATTCGTATTCGGAATTAGTTTTATGTCTTCTTTCATTTCGTTATTCGTAGCATTCGGTAAACTTCATTTATACTATAATTCAGGTATTCGGATATATCAGAATCTCCGAATAACGAAAAACATGTCCGAATATTAATTCGGAAGGAAACGAACCCCACATGTCTAGAAAGGGACATTCCTGTGTCTCTGCAAAGCAGACACTGGGAATCAGTCTCTTCCCCTAGTGAAAGCACCACACTGTGTACACAAAACACTGGCTAGGCACACAGTTAACCCTTTGATTGCCCTAGATGTTAAACCCCTTCCCAGCTAATGTCATTAGTACAGTGACAGTGCTATTGCTATTAAAGCGGCCGACATACAGCTATGGCGATTTGCGCAGCCGTGCCAACCTATAAAGATGGCGGCTGGTCGGCAGGTGCTTAATAGGTATTAATACATTTTCCCATGTTTTTAACATATTGCATTGTATGGATCTTTTGTGCTGTTTCTACTTTCTTTTGTGTTTTTTTCAAAAATTTGCTAAAACCTTAAAGTGGTTGTAAACCCACATGAAAAAAAAAAAAAAAAAGACCTGCAAGACAAAGGAGCCGACCGGCGGGTACATATTTTTAACACTGATCGCTGTATTAGTGTCACCGGTTCCAAAAAAAAGTGTCAAAAGTGTCAGTTATCTCGCTAAAAGGCGCAGATCGCCTCCATTACTAGTAAAAGTAAACAAATAAATAAAAATTCTATAAAAATATTCCATCGTTTGTAGACGCTATAACTTTTGCACAAACCAATCAACATACACTTATTGGGATTTTTGTTTTACCAAAAATATATAGCAGAATACATACGGGCCTAAACTAATAAAGAAATTCAATTTTTTTACATTTTTTTATTGGGTATGTTTTATAGCAGAACATTTTATTTTTATTTTTTTAATTGTCTTTTTTTGTTAACAGTTATGTCGCGTACACACGATCAGATTTTCCGCCAACAAAACCCATGGATTTTTTTCCGAAAGATGTTGGCGCAAACTTGTCTTGCATACACACGGCCACAAAAATGTTGGCCAAAAATTCAGAGCGTAGGAACGCGGTGATGTACAAGACGTACAACGAGCCGAGAAAAAGGAAGTTCAATAGCCAGTGCGGCTCCTTCTGCTTGATTCTGAGAATGCCTGAACATTTGTGCGACTGACTTGTGTACACGCGATTGGACTTTCCGAAAATTTGAGAACATGCTCCCAAACATTTGCTGGCGAAAAGTCCCACAGCAAATGTTTGATGGAGCATACACATGGTCGGACTTCCACATCACATCACATCCAACATTTTCCGTCGGAAAATCTGACCGTGTGTACGCGGCATTACAGTTTTTTGTGTCAAAAGTATCTTTAGCGTCCGATAGTCCGCCACAATATCGCAGTCGCCCTATAAGTCGCTGATCACTGCCATTACTAGAATAAAAATAAAAAAAATTATTGGGATTTTTTTTTTTTTACCAAAAACATGTAGCAGAGTACACATTAGCCTAAATTTATATATATAAAAAAAGAATTTTTTTTTTTTTTTTTTAGTGGATATGTTTTATAGCAGAAAGTAAAAAAAAAATGTTTTTTTTTTAATTTCAAAATTGTCTGTATTTTCTTTTTTATAGCGCAAAAACTAAAAAATGCAGCGGTGATCAAATACCACCAAAAGAAAGATCTATTTGTGGGAAAAAAAGACATAAATGTTATTTGTGTACAGCGTCGCATGATCGCGCAATTGTCAGTTAAAATAACGCAGTGCCGTATCGCAAAAAATGGACTGGTCAGGAAGCGGGGTAAATCTTCTGGAGGTTAAGTGATTAACCACTTGCCGACCGCCGCACGCCGATGTACGTCCAAACTTTGGCGGCGGATATCGTTGTTATGGCAGCAGCTAGCTGCCATAACCCCGGTATCCCCATTTTCGTATGGCGGTCCGCTTTCTGATAAAAGTGGTCCCTGCAGCGGATTCGCCGCAAGATCACTTTTATCGGTGGTGGGAGAGGCCCCCCCCTCCCACTGCGATCCGGTGCCCTCCGCCGCTTACCGGAGCCATCGGTAGAGGCAGAGGCGATTGCGTCCGTCTCCCTCCTGTGCCTGGAGATGAATGAGGCTAAGATGGTGCCCACTCGTCTCCATGACACTGCTGGGCGGAAGTGACGTCAAAACGTCACTTCCGCCTACGCCTCTTAAAGGCACATTTTTTTCAATGTAATTTTTTTAAATTACTTTTTTTCTTTTTTTTTTTTATTGCATTTTAGTGTAAATATGAGATCTGAGGTCTTTTTGACCCCAGATCTCATATTTAAGAAGTCCTGTCATGCTTTTTTCTATTACGAGGGATGTTTACATTCCTTGTAAGGAATAAAAGTGACTCATTTTTTTTTTTTTAAAACAGTGTAAAAATAAATAAAATAATGTAAAATAAATAATAAAAACAAAATTTTTTTTTTAAAAAAAGCCCCCTACCGACGAGCTCGCGCACAGAAGCGAACGCATACGTGAGTAGCGCCCACATATGAAGTTACAATCCAATTTGGAGTTGAGGACTAATCCAAGGTCACCAGGAGCAAATCTTTCCTATTTATCTCCAGGATCACAATGCTGTTCTACAAACACAATGTAAAATAAATAATAAAAACAAAAATTTTTTTTAAAAAAAACCCCCGTCCCGAACGAGCTCGCGCGCAGAAGCGAACGCATACGTGAGTAGCGCCCACATATGAAAACGGTAATCAAACCACACATGTGAGGTATTGCCGCGACCGGTAGAGCGAGAGCAATAATTCTAGCAAAATATGCAACCTGTAGAATTTTTTAAACGTCGCCTATGGAGATTTTTGAGGGTAAAAGTTTGACGCCATTCCACGAGCGGGCGCCATTTTAAAGCGTGACATGTTGGGTATCAATTTACTTGGCGTAACATTATCTTTAACAATATAAAAAAATTGGGCTAACTTTACTGTTGTCTTATTTTTTTATTCAAAAAAGTGAATTTTTTCCAAAAAAAAGTGCTTATAAGACCGCTGCGCAAATACGGTGCAAAAAAAAGTATTGCATTGACTGCCATTTTATTTTCTAGGGTGTTAGAAAAAAAACAATATTTTATGTTTGGGGGTTCTAAGTAATTTTCTAGCAAAAAAAAAAACTGTTTTAAACATGTAAACACCTAAAATCCAAAACGAGGCTGGTCCTTAAGTAGTTTAAAAGAGTAGGCTACATAAAATAGAAATACAATGTAGAAATTAATATTAAATGTTATATTTTGGCCATAGGTACTCTTTAACATTTACTGTCACTTTAAAACGCATTACATGAAAGAGAAGAGTTGACTTGATGCTACATGTCTTGAGTTATATTTTTTACAGTCCTGTCATAGATGTGTTTGTGTCGTATAGAGAAAGACAGTACAAGTTACAATCCAATTTGGAGTTGAGGACTAATCCAAGGTCACCAGGAGCAAATCTTTCCTATATATATCTCCAGGATCACAATGCTGTTCTACAAACACAAGCTTTTTCTCCTCCATTACAGCCTTTGGAGTATTAGAAAAATGAACTGTGTTTCCTTTTATGACTTTTAAAGGTGACACTGACATTAAAAAAAAATTTCAGGAGATGAAACACACGTCTGAACAATAGAAGTAATTCTGAATATACACAATTGTCGAAGCCAAGACATTTATATGCAAATGTTCTTTTCTTTACAAACATTACACAAGAGGAACATTAATTATACCTTGATGCATTCACAAAGTGACTGCTCTTCGGATTCTGCAGTTACTTTCTTCTCTTAATAGAATTGTGGGTCTTATTGAATATGGAAAAAAAAAAAACATGATTTTTTCCCCCCCAAACTTGCTTACGGATATTTTATGCTAAGGAACTAGAGCAAAAAAAAAAAAAAAAGGAAAGCTGAAACTTTATAAAGGACTCAGCAATTAGAAGTTTACAATTTACTTTTCTTAGTCCACACAACGCACAGTGCGCACTGTATTTTGGGGTTGTATTTATAAAAAATTCACACAGCAATTCACCAAGTAAAAATGTGTGTGAATTTTGTGTGAATCAGACAAAGAAATCAAAGTTATTAGGCTTTTTCCTCTGCTGTCTAATTTCTTTTCATGAATTTAAAATTGAAATATTGCATTTGGCCACTAGATGGTGCTAAGTATTATCGGAATTTCCTATGATACTTAGCGCCATCTAGAATCCAAATGTGGAATTTTCCATAAGAAAAAAAAGTGAAAAACATTTTAACAGCACAGGAAGTAGCCTAATGACATTACATTTTTGCTCCATTTACACAGAACAAATGAACTTTCCATTTCACTGGGTGAATTGCTATGCAGTATTTTTCAATGGACAATTCAAAAGTGTGGCGCTATAAGCTCCGTACGCAAGTGATGAATAAATGAATCTAAATGGTAAAAAACTCTTAAATATTAAGTGATTTCAAAGCAAACATTTCAGTGTGAACCAAAAAGTGCTACGTGCGTGAATGTGACTAGTGAACAAAATAATAACACTTAAATACATTCACTAAATCAAATGGTAGGTGAAAAAAAATCACAAAATGGTATTAAATATAAAGTCCATAACATAATAAGTGAAAAAAACAAAAGAAAAAAGTCTGTGATAACAGTGCATAGGCGATGATGAACAGGTGTCTCCTGAGCATGCAGAAGGATTGTTTAGACCCAGCAACCTGGTAGATAAATGGACCGTAGGGACACCAGAAGTGCACAGAAGATTGAAATCAGTGCCAGGACCATCACCAGGAATCATGGAGGCTTACCAGAAATAGTGGCCTGAAATAGCATATGCCATACAGGTCAAAAAGGCTTGATGACCAACAGGTCTGAGTATTATATCTGGTCAGATGTCATCACCACATAGAAAGGGGGAAGAAATCAGCACGGCTTCCTCATCAATGGATACACCATAAGCCAAGCGAATAATTTGTATTGCATGTGAGGGATAAAAACACTCACATAGCGTGATAACGTTTTAAACTTGGATTTATTAAAAATAACGAATAAAAACAAACTCACATTTTCAGAAGATAGGATTAGCATGTAAATCGTGTAGCGGTAGTCTTGAGGCATGGGTGGATCCCTCATGACTACCGCTACACGATTTACATGCTATTCCTATCTTCTGAAAATGTGAGTTTGTTTTTATTCGTTATTTTTCTCCTCCCTTATTATCTTTCTTTTATACCTTTCACTTCTCTTTTCAGGTTTCCACTAGCGCAGAATATTTCCTTGTACCCTTATACCTTATCCAACCTCTCCATATATTTACAAATTTTCCTGTTTTGTCTGCTTCGTAAAGAAACAATTCCTCCATATTGTAGATATATTCTGCTCTCTTTACCCAGTCTCTGATCGTTGGGCTCTCTAATAATGGGATCAAATATTTTGCTGCCTTTATTAAGTATCGCTAATTTCTTATATTGTGGTATTGTAAATTTTGTATCGTGAAATACACTATATTATCAAAAGTATTGGGACACCTGCTTTTACACACACATGAACTTTAATGACATCCCAGTCTTAGTCCGAAGGGTTCAATATTGAGTTGGCCCACCCTTTGCTGCTATAACAGCTTCAACTCTTCCGGGAAGGCTGTCCACAAGGTTTAGGAGTGTGTCTATGGGAATGTTTGACCATTCTTCTAGAAGCGCATTTGTGAGGTCAGGCACTGATGTTGGACGAGAAGGCCTGATTCGCAGTCTCCACTCTAATTGATCTCAAAGGTGTTCTATCTGGTTTAGGTCAGGGCTCAAAGACGATGGATGGGCGCGTTTGGGGTGGAGGAACTTGACTGACCTACACAGAGTCCTGACCTCAACTGAATAGAACCCCTTTGGGAGGAATTAGAGTGGAGACTGTGAGCCAGGACTTCTTGTCCAATATCAGTGCCTGACCTCACAAATGCGCTTCTGGAAGAATGGCCAAACATTCCCATAGACACACTCCTAAACCTTGTGGACAGCCTTCCCAGAAGAGTTGAAGCTGTTATATCTGCAAAAGGTGGGCCAACTCAATGTTGAACCCTACGGACTAATGCTCCGTACACACGGTCGGATTTTCCGATGGAAAATGTGTGATAGGACCTTGTTGTCGGAAATTCCGACCCTGTGTAGGCTCCATCACACATTTTCCATCAGTTTTCCGACACACAAAGTTTGAGAGCAGGCTATAAAATTTTCCCACAACAAAATCCGTTGTCGGAAATTCCGATCGTGTGTACACAAATCCGACGCACAAAGTGCCACGCATGCTCAGAATAAATAAAGAGATGAAAGCTATTGGCTACTGCCCCGTTTATAGTCCCGACGTACGTGTTTTACGTCACCGCGTTCAGAACGATCGGATTTTCCGACAACTTTGTGTGACCGTGTGTATGCAAGACAAGTTTGAGCCAACATCTGTCGGAAAAAATCCTAGGATTTTGTTGTCGGAATGTCCGATCAATGTCCGACCGTGTGTACGGGGCATAAGACTGGGATGTCATTAAAGTTCATGTGCTTGTAAAGGAATTTGTCACAATACTTTTGACAATATAGTGTATATACACTTATCCTGATACTTATTTCTGTCAAATATATATATTACTTATTTAATTAGTGTCCAGAAACCAAATAAAATCTATAAGGTTATGGACAGAAGGGTGCAAGTATCCTCCAGTTCTTATTAGGTGCCACACCCAGTGCTCCATAGGAAATCAGTGCAAATATATTCTCTTACCAGTCTTATCAAAGTCCGTATTCACATCAGTGAGCTTCACTCCTCACTCTAAGTATAGGCCACCTTGTGAATACCAATGATGGAAGTCACCACAAACAAATATCCTTAGGAACCTCAAACCAGGTGATACAGTATACCAATGAGAAGAGAAAAACGTATTGCATGGCATCCAATAAAAGCATAGGAGTTTAATAAAGAATCTACTTACAGCAATGAAGTTAAACAGGCATTGGAAAACAAACATTCGTCCCTTACCCTCCAATGCCTGCTTTAACTTTGCTGCTGTAAGTAGATTCTTTATTAAACTTCTATGCTTTTATTTGACGCTGTGCATTGAGTTTTTTCTCTTCTCATTAGTATACTGCAGTGTCTCCAGACCTCAAGGCCCCCCAACAGGTCATGTTTTCAGGCTTCACATTATTTTGCACAGGTGTTTTAAACAGTTTCACTGCCTTAGTAATTACCACACCTGTTTCATCAGAGGGAAATCCTAAAAACATGACCTGTTGGAGCGCCTTGAGGACTGGAGTTGAGAAACACTGGTAAGGGTCGGTTCACACAGGGGCGGCACGACTTGCAGGTCGCCTCACACGACATGCACGGCGACTTGCAAAACGACTTCTGTATAGAAGTCTATGCAAGTGGCCTCAAGCCGCCCCAAAAGTAGTACAGGAACCTTTTTCTAAGTCGGAGCGACTTGCGTCGCTCCGATTAGAACGGTTCCATTGTACAGAACGGGAGGCGACTTGTCAGGCGACACGATCGGATTGTTAGCCAACAAAACCATGGAATTTTGTCCGAAGGGCGTTGGCACACACTTGTCTTGCATACACATGGTCACACAATTGTTGGCCAACAATTATGAACGTAGTGACGTACTACGTGGTTTTTCAGCTCTTTAGCGCCACCCTTTGGGCTCCTTCTGCTAATTTCGTGTTAGTAGAAGTTTGGTGAGTGTTGATTCGCGCTTTTCTTTTCGCATTTTTCCTTTAGCGCTTTTCATTTCGCACTTTTCAGTTTGTTCCTGAACGGCCGTTCGTCAACCAGACATGTTGCGGAATCGGAGGAGATAACGTTTTATTTATTATTGGCCTTGGAGTTATTGCTTTGACATTATTTTTTTGGTTGAATAATGATTTGATTTGGTATATTTTCTATATTTTTGGATGCATAGAATGCACTTTTTGGTTAAGTTCTATTGGCAGATAGCATGTCTAATTTTATTTGTTGTCTTTTTTTAATGCACAATAAAAAAAATGTGTAGAATAATATTTGGCTTTGTGTTTTACTTCAAATGACAGTTTGGGAGTAGGCAGTTACATTTTAAAAAATACAATGTAAAATTAACAAGTGACACCAACATAATTGCACCTTTGATCTTAAAAACTACGGGATAATGGTGTTGTGGTAACTTGCCCAAATAAAAAAAAAAAAAAGCATAATATTATTATTCTTGACATCACTAGAAAAAAAAGCCTTTGAAATTTTGTTTGCAATAACTCCATCAGTATCACCAGCAAAGCAGCTTCATTATTATCCCATTAAAGAAGAAGAGAATTGTGCTCTGCATTTCGAGATTTCATAATTTGCCACATCACGAATATTAATTCTCCATTACGAACGCTAGTTTACAAGACCGACCGCTTCTGGCTCGTCCTTGCTTCCGAGCATGCGCGTTTGTACTTTGGACTTTTGTCCAACGGACTTGTGTACACACGCTCGGAAAATCCGACAACACACATTCGTCCTCGGAAAATTTGAAAGTCCGACAACAATTGTCCGATGGAGCGTACACACGGTCAGATTTACCGGCAACAGCCTTTCATCGAACATTTCCCATCGGAAAATCTGATCGTGTGTACCCGACTGTATACTGTATGAGGTATTCATTAAGGATATTTGTTTGTGGTGACTTTCATCATTGGTATCCACAAGCAGAAAAGCAGAGGTGGCCTATATCTAGAGTGAGGGGTGAAGCTCACTGTTGTGAATACAGACTTTGATAGGCCTAATGATCTGGTAAGAGGATATATTTGCCCTTATTTCCTATGGAAAGCCCCGGGTGTTGCACCTAATAAGAACCGGAGGATACTTGCACATTTCTTTCTCTCACCTTTGTATGGACTTTATTTGGTTTCTGGACTCTAATTAAATAATATATATATATATATATATATATAGATATATAGCTATATCTATATATATATATATATATATTTGGACTTTCATTAAATGTATTAATATTAAATAGCACCATTTGTGGAGATTATTGCCCTATTTATGTGACAGCGCAACACATTTTCTTATTTTAATTTTGGTATATTGCTGTGTACAATGTTGGGAGTGCTAGTGTTGACTTCAATAATATGTACTTCATTTTCACATTGTATACACCAAGCGCAGGTTTACTTTATATATTTTAAAGTAAAACTAAACTGTACCTGAGCCCCACAAACTGAAAATGCAAATACATTTATTTTTATTATTCAAAGCAAACTCACATATCCATCCATGTCTCCATGCTTTATTTTGTAGAGAAATTGCTTTGAAAAACACCCTCCTAGCATTTCTAGTGGTGGCCATCTTGAGTATGGGCAGATGATTCATGTAGCATTTACTTCCTGGAATCCATCTGCCCTTAGCTCAAGCATGCAGGCAGAAGGGTGTGCTTAGCTGAGAAAGCCCCTCCTTCAGAAAGAAAAAAAATGTCCATAAAGACTCCTGGGATGTATGACATCCTTTTGGCCTAGGCCAGAAACCAGGAAGCAACTGAAGACATGTACAAAAAAAAGTTTAAAATAAGTAAATATAATATACCTACCTATCTATTTACTAATGCTAGCAGCATAAAGATTAAAAATAGTTTATCTTTATTAAGAGAGTTTAGTTCCACTGTAAATTAAAGATCTTTTTCTGAAGTTCACTGCCACCTAGTGGTTAACCCCTTCACTGCCAGTGACATTTTTACAGTAATCAATGCAATTTTTTAGCACTGATCGCTGTATAAATGACAATGGTCCCAAAAATGTGTCAAAATTGTCCGACATGTCCGCCATAATGTCACAGTCACGATAAAAATCGCTGATTGCCACCATTACTAGTAAAAAAAAAAAATTATCAATAAAAATGCCATAAAACTATCCCCTATTTTGTAGACGCTATACGTTTTGCCCAAACCAATCAATAAACGCTTATTGCGATTTTTTTTACCAAAAATATGTAGAAGAATACGTATCGGCCTAAACTGGAAAAAAAAAAAAAAGGTTTTTTTAAATATTTTTTGGGGATATTTATTATAGCAAAAAGTAAAAAATATTGTGTTTTTTTTTTTAAATTGTCGCTATTTTTTTTGTTTATAGCGCAAAAAATAAAAACCGCAGAGGTGATCAAATACCACCAAAAGAAAGCTTTATTTGTGGGGAAAAAAGGATGTCAATTTTGTTTGTGTACAATGTCACACGACCGCGCAATTGTCAGTTAAAGCGACGAAGTGCCGAATCGCAAAAAAGTGCTCTGGTCAGGAAGGGGGTAAATTCTTCCGGGGCTGAAGTGGTTAAGAAACAGCAGCATATTCAGTTCTCAAAACATATGTAATGTTTTTGGTTGGGACAAAGAACAATATAGATAATGTAGCAACTGTTCACAGCCAATCAGAAACAAACTGTTGGCTATGAATGCACCCCGACACAAAATCATAAATTTACTTAACCATTTGCCGCCAGTATAACATAGATATACTGGGGGAAAGTGGGACTGCTGAGCTGATTTTTGATTTTTTTGATTTTTTTTAAATTGGATATGTTTTAGAGCAGAAAGTAAAAAATATTGTTAGTTTTTTTTTTTTTTCAAAATTGTCGCTCTTTTTTTGTTTATAGCGCAAAAATGCCACAGAGGCTATCAAATACCACCAAAAGAAAGCTCTATTTGTGGGGAAAAGAAGACAAAAATGTAACACAGTGCTGTATCACAAGAAATGGCCCGGTCACAAAGGCCTGGTCTTCCAGAGGTCAAGCAGTATGGTACACTATTTTAAGTGTTTCCATTATGAAAGCGGCCCATACAACCGAACCGAACCGCTCCATTCTGGGTCCTGCTTCTGATGTGGGGCCATAGAAAATGGTACGGTTCGGTTAGGGCGGAGCTACGATACATTCCACTGATTGGTGGACATGTGATGCCATGCTAGCCATTTTTTCTAAACCCACGTATGGCCCCTGGCGGTCCGACATGCAGTGGAAATGCTCACCTGAATAGGCCGGACCATTCTAGGCCTTCCAAACTGTACCAACCCGAACCGATCCGCTCGGTGGAAATGAGGCATCAGTGAACACATGCAGGCGAAAAAGTTGACAATGTTTCTTTACTGAACTTTTATATCTTCCCAAAAAAAAATCTCCCACTCTTCACAATTGTGCCTTACTCATGTCATCAGTTTTTGGCAGCACTAATATTTGTGAGCAACTATTTCCAAGGATGAATCACATGAAGGACAAAATTAGAACCAAAATACCTGATGAGCACCTTGAGAATTCATTGCGAATTGCTGCTACATCCATCCAACCCGCTATTGATGCGTTAGTTTATCCAAAACAATGTCAAATATCGTGCTCGTTTTAAATTGCCCTCCTTTACTTTTTTCACAAAAAATAGTACAAAAAAGAATGATGTTTTATTACTCAGATATGTACATTATCTATACCAGTAAAAGTTAAATTGTGATCTGCCTGACTTTTTCTGCTCGTCAGCTATCCCTATTGTTAATGTATTTTATGTGTGGCCTAAGGAAATTCTTCCTCTTCCAATGTGGCCCAGGAAGGTCAAAAGGTTGGACACCAATGGTCTACCTGTCCTCAACTTCTAAAACTGCATCTAATGGTTGGACGAAAGTCCAAAAATGTATTGAACTTTGTTGGCCTTTACAACGTGTTAATAGGTCTCAGATTATGATGGCAGTCATCCGTAACCTATAATAATGACCTAAATAGGTTTATATAAAGGCACTATGAGCTGTACTTCTTTGTCCTCCACGTCTACAATTACTTATAAGACCCAACAGAGGTCAAGTGCCTAGATTCAGAGGGTTACATTTCCATTCTCACACACATGAGGGGTCCAGTACAAATAGTACATTCCGCAGTAAGTGTGATGTTCACATCAATGCAATTTCTTCTCCCTCTGCAGGACTCACTGAAAAGTTGGACTTGTTAATCAAACGTTGCCTTACATCCAGTAACAGCAAAAAAAAAAAAAAAAAAAAGGACTGAAACACATGCTTTGCACAGATATCCCACTCACTAATAGGCTTTGATCATATTCAAGATTCTTAACAAAGAAAAAGTTTTGTAAAGCCACGGAAGTGCTTTCAACAAGGTGAGTGCTCTGCTCCCTGGTTAGGGGCACTTTGTAAGAGCCATATTAGGAATACCTTGAAAAAATATAGAAAGCATATGGAGGTGATGTTTTATGCTTAGAGGTGAAGAAACATATGGATGTGGTGTTCCTGTAGCTGTTTCATATTTTAAATGGGTATTCATATCACAATTTCATTTTCTATTATAATACATATAATAAATTTGGATTTATTACCAAAGCCCATCTCAACTTATTGCCCTCCTTAAATACTGATTAGAATAATACAAAGTTGTATTTTTTTGCATTTTATGTTTATTAGTTGATTTAAAGTGTCATTTCAGCCAAAACTAAGCTAAAATCTCCTCTCATCCCCATTCTAAGCCTATTTTATCTAACCTGTAAAAGGAAAGATGTCTGTTCTTACCTATTCTGAAGTCCCTCCGGTTCAGTCACATGATCAGGTCTCAGTGCCAGCTTCGCTGTAGAGGGACCGCCAACATTGGTTGCCCCATAGCAGACCAGTGATGTCACCCAGTGATGTATGGGTGACATCACTGCATGGGCTCTGCAGCCGTAGATGCTGCTCTCTATCCACTTAAGCCCCAGACCATTTGGCTGGCCAAAGACCCATCATTCTACGTTTTTCAGGAAAACAAATTAGGCCTTTAACCACTTTAGCCCCGGACAATTTGGCTGGCCAAAGACCAGAGCACTTTTTGCGATTCGGCACTGCGTCGCTTTAACTGACAATTGCGCGGCCGTGCGACGCGCTAAACAAAATTGACGTCCTTTTTTTCCCACAAATAGAGCTTTCTTTTGGTAGTATTTGATCACCTCTGCAGTTTTTATTTTTTGCGCTATAAACAAAAAAAGAGCGACAATTTTGAAAAAAAAAGCACTTTTACTTTTTGCTATAATAAATATCCCCAAAAAATATATAAAAAAACATTTTTTTTCCTCTGTTTAGGTCGATACGTATTCTTCTACAAATTTCTGGTAAAAAAAATCGCAATAAGCGTTTACTTATTGGTTTGCGCAAAAGTTATAGCGTCTACAAAATAGAGGATAGTTTTATGGTATTTTTTTTAATTATTTTTTTTTTTTACTAGTAATGGCGGCGATCAGCGATTTTTATCATGACTGCGACATTATGGCGGACAGATCGGACACTTTTGGCGCTATTTTCGGACCATTCAGATTTATACAGCGATCTGTGCGATTAAAAATGTATTGATTACTGTGTAAATGTGACTGGCAGTGAAGGGGTTAACCACTAGGGGGCATTGTAGGGGTTAAGTGTGTCCTAGGGAGTGATTCTAACTGTGGAGGGGCGTGGCTATGTGTGACATGACACTGATCACCGCTCCTGATCACAGGGAGCTGTGATCAGTGTCATTAGGCAGAATGGGGAAATGCTTGTTGTCAGGTCACCTTGAGGCTAGGTGACAGATGCACTCTGTAGGAGTCAGAAGTGGACCCTAGGACTGACTTCTGCGGATTGAACCCTGGGAGGTTCAGGAAGCAGGTCTACTGGATCACTGACACAGATCCCACTGGGAGCTAGAGCATAGATTCCCCAGGGAGCGGAGTCTAAGAGCCAGCAGGTGTTTACCAGAGCCTCTAGTGGTGAGGATGGACTGCGCTGCAGTCTGGCTCCAGGTCGCGGCCCCCAGGGTCTCACAGCTCACGCTCACGGTAGACCACAGGAGAAGAGGAAGGAGGCAGTAGGCTGGAACAACAAGGAAAGTAAGGGACAAGCCAAGGTCGGGGCCACAAGCAGACAAGGACAACAGCGTTCTGGCTTGCAGTGCATAGGTTAATATAAGGTTCCCTGATAGGGCCTGGGGTGGGGCCATGCCTAGAGGAGAGGTTACAAAAGCAGTCAGGTGAGGGTCAGCTGGTCTCTAGAGATGAACACATGGAGACAGGTAAGCTGACCAACAAACTCTATTGCATAACCATGACACTTGTTTACATTAGAATTTCCCCGTTCTTCCTCTCCGTGAGACGATCGCGGGTATCCCCGTGGACATCGGGTCCACAGGACCCACGATCACGCTCCCGGGGCTCCCGGCAGGCGTGCACCCCACGCCCACAAGCCGCCTCTTAAAGGGTAACATACAGGTACGTTAATCTGCCTGTACATGCCCTTCTGCCGCAGGACATCTGCGTGAGGCGGTCAGGAAGCGGCTATTCTACACTGAAGCGATCACGTGACCGGACCAGAATGACTTTAGGATTGGTAAGTATAGACATTTTTCATTTTACAGGTTAGAGAGAACAAGCTTAAAATGGGGTTAGGAGTAGATTTTTATCTTAGTTAGGTTTTGATTGGAATTACAATTTAAAATTAGCATACATATTCAAGTTTTCAAAGTGAAAGATGTGTTTCCATTTCTGGAACAGGAGGACTGGCATCACCAAAAAATGCATTTAGGAACCATAAAAGTACAGGACACTTTTAGAGACTGATGACATAGTATAGGACATGGTTAAGAGTGTGCCATCCTATCAAAAATGGCCAAGAGACAATGATGACAACAGGCTTCAGGAGACTGTCATAGCAGTAAACATAATACAAGGATGGTCAGAGATGGTGACATGTTACAGGAGAGCAAACATGGAGATTTACAGGCCTTGTCCTAGTAATATAGAAAAAGAAATAGGTACAAACTGGAGAGAAAACTCCTGTTGCCTATAAATGTGGACTATAGCAGCATAACATCAGAGACACCAAAAATTGAAATAAAGTCTACTCTATATTTATACAATGATAAAAAGAGTAAAAACAGTAGTATTGTGTGCATTACATATTTTAGGAAACAGAACCCTCTGAGTATTGTAATAATAAGATAAAAAACACATATCCAGACTAGTATAATACCAGTCCAGTATAGATAAGGTGAGCTTTCCTAACGCCTGTAAGGTCAACGCCAATTATTTGGCTTCTTCAGGACCCAGACACATGAAGAGAGCCTACTATATAACACAAAATGCACAATGTACAACAGCATACAGTGATCAACAGCAGTAAGAAGTAACAAGTCTGCATGCTCATACCATCAGTTCTATGTGACAGAATGTCCACCCTGAACGATGTCTAGGGTGGGCATAAGGGCACAACAGGCCCAACCACCTCCAAGGCAAAACACATCCAAATGCAAGTGGCCAGGAAGAAATCTAAATATACAAGAGGGATAGTGTAAGCCACCCCAAATCCAAATGGTATATCCCAGGTATATCCCAGGTAATAATATAAGGTGTCCATATACAATACTTACATCTAGTAAAACAGATGGATATAGCAGATAGGGTGTGGGGGACTTCCTGTCCGCATGTCTACTCTATCAGGTCCAAGATACCACAGGTTACATAGTCCCAAATGGATAGTATGTCACTCTATAAGCTAAGCTGGTAAAGAAGGTAAGCCATGCAGGGATTGATCTAAAAAAAAATGGTTTTATTAAAGAGTTCCATAGTGCCATCCACTTTTGCTGTGAGGTATTCCATCTTCCTCACACCAGCAACAAGATTTAAGAGCCAAGCTCGTGATGGGGTCTCAATGGAAAGCCAATGTAAAGGAATCATTCACCTGGTAGCCATCAGGATGTGAGATGCTAATTTTTATAATATTTAAAAAAGCTACGGAAAGGTAGTCCCAACAGGCGGTGTATGGGGTATGGGAGGAGAGTGACATCTAAATAAGGTTACTTTATTTCACCTAAAGAGGTGATTTGTGGCTTATCATTACCACTTCTTTACAGGTGATATACAGATGTTCAATATTTCCTGCTGGTGCAGGCTTCACCAGGGTGTGTCTTTGTTTAGGTCCTCTATCCATTCATCCCTGTTTAATTTTGTAGAATTTTTTTCCCTCAAACACAGGTTCAGTGCATATTACCCCCTATCACGAAGCTGAGAGGAGGTTCTCAACAAAATTTAAGGTAAGTAAAAAGTCCCAACCCCTGCAAGAAAGGTATAGTGTGTGATATCAGTTCCAGGGCAAGCATATCACAGGTATGACACCAGTTGACACCCAACAATTTTTCCAGGTAATTAGACTGTTGGAAACAGCGCAATCACAATGGGGTTGATTTACCAAAACTGGAGAATGCAAAATCAACTTGTTCAATTAACCCCTTCAGATCCGCGATATAGCCAAATGACGGCTACAGAGCGGATCTGCTTTGCCGCCTTTGCATGCTCGCCATGCCCCCCTGAAGGGCGCGTGCTGTGATCACCCGATTCAATGAGACTTGGGTGATCACAGATCGGAGTAAGGGGTCGATCCCGGCCCCTTACCATGGGATCATCTGTCAGCCAATGACAGCTGATCATGTGATGTAAACAGAAGATCGCAAATCGTTTTTTTTTTTTCTTCTCATGCTGACAACGTGAGGAGGCAAAAAAATCACCGGCTTCTGCTGAAGGGACATCGGTCCCGAAGAGGAAGAGGCAAAGCCGCCTCATATGTGCCCACCAGTACCGCCTGCCAGTGCCACCTGCCAGTGCCACAAGTTAGTACCTACAGTGCCCACCGATCAGTGCCCACCAGTACATAAGTGCCAGCAATTTATTTATTTCTTTTTATTTATTTTAGGTACTTATATAGCGCCATCAATTTACGCAGCACTTTACATATACATTGTACATTCACATCAGTCCCTACCCTCAAGGAAACCCACGCAGGCACAGGGAGAACATGCAAACTCCAGGCAGGTAGTGTCGTGGCTGGCATTCGAACCAGCGACCCTTCTTACTGCTAGGCGAAAGTGCTATCCACTACACCACTGTGCCGCCCCTAGCAATCAGTGCCACCTTTCAATGCCCACGTGTGCCACCTATCAAAGCCCACCAGTGGTGCCAATCATTTCCTTTATCAGTGCCACCTAGCAGTGCTGCCTATCAGTGTCACCTACCAGTGTCAATCAGTGCCCATCACTGCCACCCATCAGAACCCATCACTGCCACCCATCAGTGCCAGCTATCAGTGCCACCTATTATTGCCCTTCAGTGCCACCTATCAATGCCCTTCAGTGCCCCCCTTAAGTGCCACCCATCAGTGCCACCCATTAGTGCCACCTCTCAGTTCCCACCAGTGCCACCTCTCAGTGCCCACCAGTGCCACCTCTCAGTGCCTACCAGTGCCACCTATTAGTGCCTTATCAGTGCTCATAAGTGTCGCCTTATCAGTGCCCATCAATGCAGCCTATCGGTGCCCATCAGTGCAGCCTATCAGAAGAAAAATTACCTGTTTGCAAAATTTATTAACAAAATATAAAACTGTTTTGTATTTTTTTTATAAAAAATTTGGTCTTTTTTATTTTTTTTAACAAAAAATAAAAAAACCCAGAGGTGATCAAATACCACCAAAAGAAAGCTCTATTTGTGGGGAAAAAATGATAAAAATGTTATTTGGGTACAGTGTTGTATGACCGCGCAATTGTCATTCAAAGAGTGACAGCGCTAAAACCTGAAAATTGGTCTGGGCAGGAGGGGGGTTTAGGTGCCCAGTAAGCAAGTGGTTAAGTTGTGACGAAAAATTGGAAGCTGATTGGTTTCTATGCAGAGTTCCAGATTTTGCACTCTCCAGTTTTAGTAAATCAAGCCCTATGAGCATAGGGCCAAGAAATTGCACTCCTGGAATGAAACGGGGAAATCAGATCTGCACACTGATGCAGGAATGCATATTAAAATATAGATCTACAACTGATGGTGGTGACATTAAACATTACTCAAGCATTGGGTGCTTTGTATTAAAGCATTTTATATGAGCAAGGAAATCTCCTGTAATCCCTTATATCTGCATATAGAACAGGTGATGCATTTCATTAAATTCAACAGAATTCTAGAAAAATATATATAGCTTTTAGAAATGTAAAGGGAAAAAAAACATTTTAACATTCACTGGATGGCTTCAATTTTCTCAAATGGACAGTTCAATTTGAATTAGTCATCAGATTGTGTATGATTATTATGTTCGCTTGTCCAATCGTTTTATATCAGTGTGAATAAAACATTAAATTTATGTCTGACAATGACCTCCCAGGCTGGACATTGAATCCTCAGACCTGACAAGAGCATATGGCTAACAAGCTGTAATTATAATGCCACAAAATGTAGTTTTATTACAACTTTTTCTTTCTTTTCTGCTTTTATTACTGACAATTTACTGCACAGCAACATCTCAACAGGAAGATCAGGTCAAATTGAATTTCTCTCCAAGAACTAAAGAAATAATAATGACATAAAGATGACTGAGATTTCATTACTCATAAATTATTTTTATTTTACTGAGTCATGACAAGGGAAATTCTATTTTTCAATCTGGAGTTTGAGGCAAGTAGAATTTTATTTGCTCATTGAACTAATCCAGTCTCTACAGAGTTAAAAATGTAGTCAATCCCCCATTGCAGATACATTACCAAAGACATAAAATAACTTGCATGAACTATTTTTGAGCTGTCATTGTATTATTCTTCCAATTGAGTTAATTAAATAAATATTTTTTAAAATAAGTGTTTGACCAACTGGAAGAATAATACAGTCCTCCTGAAGCAGTCCTGATTGAATGACGAAACGCGTCAATAGTGTGGCCGGATGATGTCATTACGCTGACAGGAGCCAGAAGTTGGCCATCCTAGATAGGTGTCTGAAGCCAAAGTCTAACCTTAAGGGGGAAATGCTGGTTTAAAAATACTTTTGTTTCTATGTGAACTGGATGAAGTGCACTCACTTTGTAAGTAAGATTTTAACCCTTTGTTTTAATAAATCTATTTGGTAAGCTAATATACTGTGCAATGAGGTTATTTTTGTTCTTTTGGGCTACTTTTTGTAGGAAAGGTGTACAAATGTGGAGAAAGACACAGATGAAAGTTTGCAAAAGGACAAAGCCCTTTTAAAGGGCAAGGTGAATATTGACCTAATTTTCAATAGGTAAGTAGCCTGTTTGGAAGGTGGAAGAATCACTCTGTGGTGGTGATTCATTTAGAAAATTCACTGGTGCATGTTTCATTTTTTATGGACTCAAATTGAGGTGGAAGAAAAAGGTGGACTAATAATATATATATATGCTTTTTTCACTATTCATTATCATTTGCATACTATGTTGTCAAAAATATTGGGACACCTGCATTTACACACACATGAACTTTAATGGCATCCCAGTCTTAGTTTGTAGGGTTCAATATTGAGTTGGCCCATCCTTTGCAGCTATAACAGCTTCAACTCTTCTGGGAAGGCTGTCCACAAGGATTAGGAGTGTGTAAAGGCAGGCGCCCCAATACTTTTGACAATATAGTGTAAGTGGATACCACACTGCATTTTGGACTTGGCATTTTATATTTTGGGATGGAAGATATTCAGATAATATTTTTTTAGTCACTCTGATCTATTTTCCATGCATTTGAGAGATTTCTATGCTATGTATATGGTTTAAATTTGTTTGATTGCGCGTAGTTTCATTTATTTTTGTTGCATTTTTTGGTGTGGGAACATATGACAATAGCTGCAGCAATCATTTAAATTATTTAATGAATTTGGTTCACAATTTGTGTGGTAGCACGGGAGACTCTGGTATAGAAAGTTTTTATGACACCTCAAAAATCCTTAATGCACATTTTTTTATTTCCTTTGTAATTCAGTCTCTACAGATTTAACTGCATCATAATATTTTTAGAACCTATTACACATATAATATATATTTTAGGTTAATTAAGTTGCCAAAAAATCATAAAAAGTTAGAAGAAATAAATCATTTGGAATGCAGATTAGTGTTAATTCCAGGACAGGTCACGAAGAATATATGCAGCATCTTGGACAAATTAATATTGATTATAAAATGTAATACATTTACAATCCTACTACTAGGAATGGGATTCCAAAAGCTAAATAATTATGCTGAATTATTTGTCATGTTGGTATAAACACTCTTGTACAGTCTTAGCTCTTTGACCCTTGCTGTTAATTAATCTTAATTAGAAAAATATTTCAGATGTATAAATATTATATATATATTATATTACATATTTCAGATTCATGGCTATTGCCATGAAAAGATTCTGCCATGCATTAGGGGCCAAACTCACTTTGCTGTCTAAAGTATCGGTGGTCATATGTGGCACCTGTCAGCACCAAAGGGTCACACATAGGGGTTGATTTACTAAAGGCACATAGACTGGGCACTTTTGCAAGTACAGTTGCATTCTGTGAGTGCAGTTGCTCCAGAGCTTAGTAAATGAGGAAGATCTCTGCTGACTTCCATCATCCAATCATGTTGAAGAAAAAATTCTGTTATTTTTTAATTTTCCTTGCATGTGATTGGGTATTCTATGTAAAGTGAAGCTTTACCTCATTTACTAAGCTCTTAAGCAACTGCACTTGCAGAGGGCAACTGCACTTGCAAATGTGTACAGTCTATTTGCCTTTAGTAAATCAACCCTAGTATATAAAGTTAACTGTAAAAATAAACAGGAGGGTGCAAACGCCTAGTGCATTACCAAAAACTTTTATTAAAACTACACACATTAAAACACTTAAGCCTACCAGTTTGAAAGACGGTTTGGGCCAGGTGGCACTGCCCTACTGCTGGGCTGGATCTAAATATAGTGGCTGGATCTAAATATAGTGGCTGGATCTAAGTATAATGGCTTTCTCTCAAGATCCCCCAGTCTGAGGAGGGCTGCATAGGTGGAGCATTCCAGTTGAAGCTTACTGTGGAGAATATTATTTGACATGTAGACGGGACAATCCTGATGTCCATGCTTCTTGAACGCTGGGGTGTTTTGTACACTCATAATAGAAAATGAAACTAATGCTACAGAAAGTTGTCGGGACAAGGGGTGGGCAGGAGGGACGGCTGTCCTGTGCGCAATAGTTTATTGCAGTGATGGGGCGCCCTGACCCTAACCCTAAAGGGAGGGGTGGGTGTGGGGGCACAGTTTGGCATCTTTGCCCTGGGCGCTGGATGACCTTGTCCAGGCACTACAGACATGCAACATGAGATGGCCAGAGACTATGGAAATGTTAAATGGAGATGATGGGAGACTGCAAACATGCCATAGGATTTCTTGGAGACTGAGAACATTCACTTATATAACACTTAATGATTGGATACAAATGACATGAGACTGCTAGAGGTTAAGGCTTTCTACAAATATATTAAAACCTTGGATTGCGAGTAACTTGGTCTGAAAGTGTTTTACAAGACAAGCACATTTTTTTATAAATTTTAACTTGATAAACAAGCGAGGTCTTGCAATACGAGTTGCGTCACGTCACAACTGAGCATAAAAGAGAAGAGAGGAGCCTCTATATGTAGCAATATGGTTACATTTAATGAAGGTACAACATTTAGCAACTCACATGGTTGACGAATAAAACAGGCACATCTAAGTATGCAGCAACCGGGGTAAAGATGTCCACATAGACTATCCTCTGCACCGCCATTAACGTCATCCCTTCCATGCTGTGCTCTACGATCGCTTCAAGCCTCGCTTTCACATCGCTGTACTGCAGGGTAGACTTCCTGGTCATGATTGCAGACTGAAAGCGGTGAGAGCCGGCAGTGCGGGGGATGGTCTATGTGAACCACGGATGCCTGTATACTTAGATGTGCCTCTTTTAATCATCAACCATGTGAGTTGCTAAATGTTGTGCCTTCATTAAATGCAACCATATTTCTACACTTAGAGGCGCCTCTCTTCTCTTTTATACCCTGTAGCTCCTGCTGGATATTGCTTCTAATCCCCTTGTGGAGGCTTCCATTTGTGGATGGACATTTTATGCTTACACAACCCATCACATTGCTATAATCTTTTTATATGGACTATAGACTGAAGGACTTATGAATAAATGATTGTGGAATGAATCATCTGAGTTTCCATTATTTCCTATGGGGAAATTCGCTTTGATATACGAGTGCTTTGGATTAGAAGCACATTTCCGGAATGAATTATGCTTGCAATCCAAGGTTTTACTGTAAATGCTTTTACATTTGTGCTCCCCCACCCTCTTTAACTATTTTTGTATTTCTCTCAGAAAGTTCCATTATAAAAGAGCAGAAGAAAAAAACACAAACAGAGAAAAGGAATGGATAGCACCGAAAAAATAAGGTAGGGTGAAAAATGAACCAAACTAGCAGGTATAAAGAATATTTTTTCTTCACTGGCTTTAGTAAGCAAGGGCCTGTCTTCAGGGGTCCCATGAAAAGTGCCAAAGGCTCATAAGCAGTTCCTAGGTCGCATGTTGGGTGCCAAGGGTCTAAAGCAACTATTATCAAGCAGGGTTTCTTGGAACCCTGAGATTACCCCAGAAGTTGTTAGGGGTTCCTTGAGCTGTGGCTGATTGACCTTGTATTTGATGGTGCCTTCATAGTTCCAGGGCCAATGCCACTTGGCTAAGCCAGCTACATGACACTGATTATCTTTTTTGTTCTGTGTAATGGTGGCATTCTGACCACCAATGTAAAGGGGGGCATTCTTTCTACTGACTGCCAATGCATTGTTTTTTGTAGTGGTTCTTTAAGACCTGATAAATTATTTCAAGAGTTCCTCTGATGTAAAAAAAAATTGAGAAAGGTTGGATGCACAAGCACAAGTTGAGTGAGCAATTTATTTATGTATTTTTCATTCAAGTTTAAATTTCATTAGTTATATAGTTTAGCTAAGGTTTCAGCATTAACAATCAGTGATGCCTGTATGAGTACTTCCACCACAGTATTACATTACGGCTCTCTATAATCACCTAAAGTACGATAAGAGACTGAAATAAAAAATATTTGACAACAATCATGTGATCATGTAATTGTTTGTCTACTGTATTGTGCCCCATGCAAAATAGTTTATGATTGTGCAGGCATCTGCTCTCTTCAAGGAACCATCTTAATCTTGCTGATATATAATTTGGAGGTCTCCAATATGCTTTTGTAGTACCCCCTGATGCCCCAAAGGTAGGCTGGCAGCTCTAGAGGCGGGGGGATTTGGGGGGGGGGGGTCTCAGGGCTAAATCTATGGATAAAATGGGGGGGCTGAGTGACGTTTGTCTTTTCAGAGTTTTATTGCAGGACAGTTAAGGAGGGGAAGGAGGTAAGGGTTAGGGTTCCCAGATACCAGGCAGGCTCTCCAGATCATTGTACAGCTTCACAGTGTCAGGACCTTTAAGCTGACCCAGCAAAACGGTATGCATGCTCCCATGTTTCAGTGCACCCTCTAAGTGAGTCACCAGGCCCTTCGGAGTAACCAACCTTCTTCCTGGCTCACTCCAGCAAGGGGCCTCCCCTGGGTCTTCTCCTTGGCACAGCTTCCTCCACACCAGGCAGCACAGCTCCAGGACCACTTCAGACTAGCAGCAGAGCTCCACTCAACAGCATTGTCCCATGATTCAGCCCAGAAAGAGAGCAAGCACATGGCCTGTCCCAAATATTAATATCCTCCTCCAGCATGCACCAGTGGCCTAATCCTCCTACTGGATTGGCTAAAGGAAATATAAACAATCTTGTGTATGAAATTTCATACTATGACCAGTGGCATCTGTGACACCTATATCACAACTGAACTGAAGCATAGGAAAAACCATGCAAAGAACTACACAATTAGTCTGGGCTGACTAATACCCAGCCAAAAACTCAATTTAGGCAAGTAGCCCCTATTTAGGACAAGAGGGGCCACACTTTTATGAACATATTACAAAAAGGTCAGTGCTACGCGGCTAGAAATAGCAATTCTGCCATGCTGTCAAAACTGGTGCACCATGCTGCTGTGGATATAATCCATGTTGATTGTTCAGTAAGGAGCAATTCATATTTATGGGGGGGGGGGTATCCACCTCAGTATATTCAGCCCTATTCTTTTTTAGTATTTAGGAAAAGAGAAGCACTTTTCTTTTTACAAAGATTAAAGGGTAGACATATGAATTAGAGTTTATCGTCCTATAGGATCTTTTCAGAGGCTGGGATTACAATGCATCTTCTGGGATGTCTTCTTTGCAAAACAATTTCTTATACAACAATAGAGCACTTCACTTCATCTACAGAAAGAAAAACTAATTAATAGGAAGCGGGCTGTTAATGTATTCTCTCTTTATAAATTTCTGATGAGTAATTCTGTTCACTGAACATTCTCACTGGAAATGTTTTTTTTACCATTATACATCTTTTGAGAATTTGGGTTTGTAATGCTAGATGATTAATTTGCAGTCATTTGCATTGCACATTACTAAGATGGTTAAAATATTATCTCAACCCAAACCGTGCTATACTAGTCACAAGTAAGGATGAACTTAAGGTTTGGTTCAAACACAAGTTTGGACTGAACTTTGGTTGTTCAGGCATACTATGTACCTCTTACCCATTCATATGGGTGTGTTATCTGGGTGTGTTATCTATTTAATACCCTTGCTAATAAAGAGGGATAAGTTCCAGACCCCCACAACCACTGGGCCAGGGTTGTGGGGCAGAGGCCCTTGTCTTTATCAACATGGGGACAAAGTGCTTTGTTAGGTGAGTCCTCCCCCCTGGGAAAAGTGCCTCCCCCATGTTGAGGGCCCATAGCCTAGTTTGGTTTATGGGGGTGGATGCATGCTCTTCCCCCCAACCTGTCTTGGTCAGCCAGGCTGCATGCTTAGATAAGAATCTGATATGGATTTTTGGTGACTTATAATATTCAGTAAACTGTCTAAAAGGAGTTTAAATCGGTAGTAAGGTCTGCTTTGAAACTTTTACCTACAGGTAAGCTTACCTGTACAGTGGGGAAAATAATTATTTTACACCCTGCAGATTTTGTAAGTTTGCCCACTTACAAAGAAATTAAGGGTCTATAATTGTTATCATAGATGTATTTTAAATGATAGAGACAGAATATCAACTAAAAATCCAGGAAAAACACATGATACAAATGTTATAAATTGAGTTGCAGTTCAGTGAGTAAAATAAGTATTTGATCTCCTTAACAACCAACAATAATTCTGTCTCCCACAGACTGGCTACAGTATGTGCTCATGTGGTGCACAAATTAGTCCTGTCAATTTAAGAAGGTGCTCCTAATGAGAACTCGTTATGTGTATAAAAGACACCTGTCCACAGAATCTCTTTTTTCCATTCAAACCTCACCATCATGGGCAAGACCAAAGAGCTGTCAAAGGACATCAGGGACAAGATTGTAGACCTACACAAGGCTGGAATGGGCTACAAGACCATCAGCAAGAAGCTTGGTGAGAAGGAAACAATTGTTGGAGTGATTGTTCGCAAATGAAAGAAACACAAACGCAATAACCATCACTTGTCCTCGGTCTGGAGCTCCATGCAAGATTTCGCCTCATGGGGTAAGGATGATCATGAGAAAAGTGAGGGATCAGGCCAGAACTACAGGGAAGGAGCTTGTGAATGATCTCAAGGCAGTTGGGACCATAGTCATTAAACAAATTGGTGACATTGGTAACACAATACACCTTAATGGATTCAAATTCTGCAGGACCTGCGAGGTCCCCCTCAAGAAGGCACATGTACAGGCCCGTCTTAAGTTTACCAATAAACATTTAAATGTTTCAGAGACGTATGGGGAGAAAGTGCTGTGGCCAGATGAGACCAAAATTGAGCTATTTGGCATTAAAGTGGAAGTAAATTTCCATTACTAACCTGTACCTAGAGTTAAGCCTATATTAAGGCTTACCTCTAGGTAGTGTAAATATCTCCTAAACAGGCACCGTTAAGAAGATATTTACTGTAAATGCAGCCAGTGACATTACTTGGGCATGCGCTCTGAAGTAACGGCCACGCGTGCCATTTCTTCTGAGCTGTGTGCCGTGGACGGCGGCTCCCACGAACATGTGCAGGAGTGACATCACTGCAACCATTCCCAGCGTTGGCGATGACTGAGCCAATAGTTGAGTTCATCATTAATTAAGGATGGGTACATGCCATTATAGATGTGCCACATCATCATAACATAGGCATCCTAAAGGAATAAGAGTATATCTCACCTGAAGTTGTTTTGAGCTAAATGTAAAGTAACTGACATTTAAAACGGTATAAAACGCCCCAAAAAATATTGTCTTGCACGTTTACCATTTCTTAGAATGTGATGGCTGCATTTGTTTTTAGTATGCACCCATGTCAGTGGTAAATGATTTGCCTCAACGTCCTAACGGCTACATCCGCAAGACAGCTTGCTCTGTTAAAAAACAACAGACCCACTCCCCAGATGACTAGGTGTAAATTAAAGAAGGAAAGTACCAAAAAAGAACACTAATGCAGCCATCACATCTAATGCCCCGTACACACGGTCAGATTTTCCGACGGAAAATGTGTGATAGGACCTTGTTGTCGGAAATTCCGACCGTGTGTAGGCCCCATCACACATTTTCCATCGGATTTTCCGACACACAAAGTTTGAGAGCAGGATATAAAATTTTCCGACAACAAAATCCGTTGTCGGAAATTCCGATCGAGTGTACACAAATCCGACGGACAAAGTGCCACGCATGCTCAGAATAAATAAAGAGATGAAAGCTATTGGCCACTGCCCCGTTTATAGTCCTGACGTACGTGTTTTACGTCACCGCGTTCAGAATGATCGGATTTTCTGACAACTTTGTGTGACCGTGTGTATGCAAGACAAGTTTGAGCCAACATTCATCGGAAAAAATCCTAGGATTTTGTTGTCGGAATGTCCGAACAAAGTCCGACCGTGAGTACGGGGCATAAGAATTAGTAAGCTGCAATATAAAAAATGTTTGCTTTTGTGTTACAGTAAATACCACTTTAACTTTGTGGATCAGCTATACTAATAGATATTAAATAAAAAAACCTAGATAATTAGAAATCGTGATACAATGCACCAGGTACAATTCAATCAACTAGTTATTATTGATGCTGTTTGCAACTCTCAAGATGGCAATCTGCTTTAAATGGAAAAAAAAAAAAAAAAAAAAAGAGCAGAATAAAGCTGAAAATGTGCTGAAAGCTGCTAAATCTACATAAATCCCAACAGATCGAATAATTAAAAAAAAAAACACACATAGGTATTTGGCAGCATTTTTAACTAATTACACCATTTGGATGCTCTTTGCAAATGTGCTGTGCATGTTTTTGTGATGGATATGGATGGTTTTAACAGATGTCTTGTAATAAAAGCAATTCGCTTCCAATACATCTATTAAAACAAGACACTTGCTTTTTAAAGATAAAAAATTACTCTGACGAAATGCTGATGTGTTGGTTTTCTTTTCTTTCTTTTTTTTTTCAGTAGATGCTTTATTTTTCTAAATACCCTGAGATCATTAAAGAAATAGAAACAAGTGTCCAGATGCATAAGCTATTGTTTTACTCTATCAGCCTTTTTTTACTATAAAAAAGACACAATTTTTTGGTTTTCTGACACAATTTGGTTACTGTTTTCTCTTTTTTTTAACCACTTAAGGACCAGCCTCGTTTTGGATTTTTGGTGTTTACATGTTTAAAACATTTTTTTTTGCTAGAAATTTACTTACAACCCCCAAACATTATATATTGTTTATTTTCTAACACCCTAGAGAATAAAATGGCGGTCATTGCAATACTTTTTTTCACACAGTATTTGCGCAGCGGTCTTACAAGCTTTTTGAATAAAAAAATAAGACAATAGTAAAGTTAGCCCAATTTTTTTTATATTGTGAAAGATAATGTTACGCCAAGTAAATTGATACCCAACATGTCACGCTTCAAAATTGCGCCAGCTTGTGGAATGGTGTCAAACTTTTACCCTAAAAAATCTCCATGATTAAAAAATTCAACAGGTTGCATGTTTTGCGTTACAGAGGAGGTCTAGGGCTAGAATTATTGCTCTCACTCTAACGATTGCAGCAATACCTGTGTGGTTTGACCACCGTTTTCATATGCGGGCGCTACTCACGTATGCGTTCGCTTCTACGCGCGAGCTCATTGGGATGGGGTTTTTTTTTTTTCATTTTTTTTTTTTTATTATTTATTTTACATGATTTTATTTATTTTTACACTGTTTTTTTTAAAAAAAAATTGTGTCACTTTTATTCACTATTATTCCTATTACAAGGAATGTAAACATCCCTTATAATAGAAAAAAACATGACAGGACCTCCTAAATATGAGATCTGGGGTCAAAAAGCCCTCAGATCTCATATTTACACTGAAATGCAATAAAAAAAAAAAAAGTCATTTAAAAAAATGACATTGAAAAAAACGTCGCTTCCGCCCAGCAGTGTCATGGAGACGAGTAGGCGCCATCTTAGCCTCACTCGTCTCCAGGCACAGCAGGGAGACAGACGCGATCGCTTCCGCTGCTACCGACAGCTCCGCTAAGCGGCGGAGGGCATCGGAAAGAGGCGGGAGGGGGGCCCCTCTCCCGCCACCGATAAAAGTGATCTTGTGGCGAACCCGCCGCAGAGACCACTTTTATCTGAAAGCCGACTGCCGCACGAAAACAGGGATACCGGGGTTATGGCAGCTAGCTGCTGCCATAACAACGATATCTGCTGCCAAACTTTGGATGTACATTGGCGTGCGGCGGTCGGCAAGTGGTGGCCCTTTGCTTGCTTGTATGAGGCCTTGGGGGCACTATTTTATCCACTGATAACAAATATGAAACAATGGTGCATAATCTCCCCCACTAGTCCCAATGAAGGGGCACAATACCTTCCAACATCAATAGTGGGGCAAAATTTCTCACAAAGACACCAACAATAAGGCACAATTCCTCCCAATGACACGAACAATAAGGCACAATTCCTCCCAATGACACCAACAATAGGGCACAATTCTTCTCAATGGCACCAATGATATGGCACAATTCCTCCCAATGACACTAACAATGAGGCACAATTCCTCCTAGTGACACCAAAGATGGGGATTGCTTTTTCCCACTGACATCGTGACCTTTTCTACTCCCAATGACCACAGTCCGGCCCCCTCAAAAGTCTAAAGGACAGTAAACTGGCCCTTTGTTTAGAAAGTTTGGAGATCCCTGATCTAGACCAAGGTTTTTCAGCCAGGGTTCCTCCAGAGGTTGCTAGGGGCTCCTTGAGTAATGAACAATTTTTGCCTCTCAGATATGTTCCTACTGACACCATTGATTGACACCATTGATTTCCGACAAGTGTAAGGAGCATTCTTCCCACTGACCATCACCCTAATGTATCTTGAGTTGTAGATACAGTCATTATTAGCAGGGGTTTCCTGAGACCTGAAGTTATTTCAGGGGTTCCTCTGTGTTGAAAAGTTTAAGACAGGTTGAGCTAGAGCAGGGGTCCCCAAACTTTCTAAACAAAGGGCCAGTTTATTGTCCTTCAGACTTTAGGAGGGTTTAATTGTGGACAGTAATGCCGTGTACATACGGGCGGACTTTTCGGCATCAAAGGTCCAACGGTCTTTCCGACGGACTTTCGACGGACTTTCGATTAACTTTCGAACGAACGGACTTGCCTACACATGATCACATCAAAGTCCTACGGATTCGTAGGTGATGACGTACGACCGGACTAAAATAAGGAAGTTGATAGCCAGTAGCCAATAGCTGCCCTAGCGCCGGTTTTTGTCTGTCGGACTAGCATACAGACGAGCGCATTTTTCGACCGGACTCGAGTCAGTCGGAAAGATTTGAAACATGTTCCAAAGCCAAAGTCCGTCAGATTTTTGACCGATAAAGTCCGCTGCAGGTTCGATGAAGCCCACACATGGTTGAATTGTCTGGCGGATTCGTCCCGTCGGACCAGTCCGGTGGAAAAGTCCACCCGTGTGTACATGGCATAAGAGTAGCAAATGTCCTGGCATCAGTGAAAGTACATAATGCTCCAACCTTAGTGTCATTGCAAGGAATTGTGCCCTATCGCTGATGTCAAAGGAAGGAATTGTGCCCCATCAAGGACTGGATAAAGGCAAACAAAGGGCCGCAGTTTGGAGACCACTAATCTAGGGGCTGGAAAAACATGAGCATGGAACAAATAGCAGAATTCATGGAAAAAAAAATTGGAAAAAAACATGAGATCACACCCACAGCTAACCAGTATTTGACGGAAGAGGCATGAGGAAAAAGCTTGCTTTGCTGAGATAATAAAGCAGCTGTAAAACACTTATCAAACCCTGCAATACCACCAGCCACCACTAGAGGGAGGAATCTCCCAAAATCTAGCTGGCTAGAGACACCACAGGCAGATGCAAATCTTTCATACAATCTGGTGCATTCTAAAGGCTGGTATACACTGGCTGAACATCATACGTTATCAGCCGGTTCAACAGAAACCAGCCAAAATTCGGCCAGTATGTACAGCAGCCTGTCCGTCTTCTGTCAAATGGGCAAGCTGGAAAACCAGCAGTCAATCAGCATCCGATCATCTGCATGCAAGCCGATTGACCATCTTGTGATCTGTCAACGAATGCTACAATTACTTTCACAAGACTGCAACCACGCCGTAGAATCCCACGCAGATTATCAGGGAATTTGCAACTGAGCGCACAGGCACTGGTAACACAATTCTACATAAACTCCAGGTAGGAGAACAGTCTCTCTAGGAGTTGTGAATTCTTTGAAAAGTGGAACAGTGCATTACAATAGGTACAGAGGTAATAATTACAAAAACAAAAAAATAAATGACACAAGGAGATATCTTGTCTGTTTTCTGTAAAATAAAAGTGGGGAAAAAAACAGAAGTAAACTTTGTCATTTGGACAGTATTGGAAGCACATCGGAGAAAGACTATAACCGTTCAGAACATGCAAATGACACCTTTCCATTTCATGCTACTTAATTTTATAGTGGTAGAGATGTGTGATGGATTACTTCCTTACTATTCCTTCTTGGCCAATCACCTTTTGGTGTACTACCCTGCCTGATGTAAAGAAAGTTCTTTCCTCTGAAGTGGCCACTGGCCAGTTATATGGTCCAGCTAGTTCAGGGATATGCAATTAGCGGACCTCCAGCTGATGCAAAACTACAAGTCCCATCATGCCTCTGCCTCTGGGTGTCATGCCTGTGGCTGTCAGTCTTGCTATGCCTCATGGGACTCGTAGTTCTGCAACAGCTGGAGGTCCGCTAATTGCATATCCCTGAACTAGTTGAAATGGCCGAAGCTGAAACCAGAGCATCAGCCTGATCCCATTGAGTCATAACACAAAGGGGCTGATTTAAAACAGACTGTTCACGCTGCAAGGGAATTTTTTCACCTTAATGCATCCTATGCATTAAGGTTACATAGTTACATAGTAGGTGAGATTGAAAAAAGAAACAAGTCCATCGAGTCCAACCTATGTGTGATTATAAGTCAGTATTACGAATGTGTGGGTTCCTCCGCCCAGTCTATGTCTGGATAATTAAAATCCCCCATTATGATGACACTTCTCATCCTTGCTGCTAATCCAAATTTTGATAGGAGGTCCACCGTCGCCTCCTCCCTCAGGTTAGGGGGCCTATAGCATTTATAGCATAAAAACTGAGGCATTAACATAGCCATTAGAATCACAACTTTCTCTGCACATACAAAACGCAAGAATAGGAGGAAGGGGATCTTTTCTAATAAAGGTGAAAACATTTCTGACAGTGACCAGCCCTCCAGCCACCCCCCCCCCGTGCGTTTCCACGGCGGAGACGCACTCTACCTCTCTGCCCGTTGTCTCGGCTCTTAATTGGATAGATTGATAGCAGCACAGCCAATAGCGCCCGCTGCTGTTAATCAAATCCAATGACGCGGGCGCCGGGTGGCGGGGCCGAGTCACGCTTTCTGTGTGAATACACGCAGAAGCAGAACTCGGGAGCGTGCCCGCATGGGTGTCCTCCAAGGAGAGCGCTTCTCTGACGTGGACACCCATTGCCATGAGGAGCTACAAGTGCCGTCGGGGGACCCCGGAAGAGGAGGATCGGGGGCCACTCTGTGCTAAATGAACTGCACAGTGGAGGTAAGTATGATGTTTGTTATTAAAAAAAAAAAAAAAAAACCCTTTAAAGCTTTGCTTACTTCTTTCATTCAATCATGGGCAATTAAAAATGCTGTTTTCTAAAACTGCACCTAAATCACTCATTCAATCTGTGGGTAAATTACCTTGTAAAGTGCAATTTCCTTTTAAAAATGATGTAGTGTTATGCCCCGCAGGGGCCGATATGTTTTACAGGTTTCTCTTCATTAGGTACAGAGGCTGCCCATCCACACAAGCAACAGTCCATTCATACTGGCTACAATGAACAGTCTAGGGGATGTCTTTTTAAAGGGGTTGTAAAGGTAGAAGTTTTTTATTTTATTTTTAATCTTAATGCAATCTATGCATTAAGATAAAAAGCCTTATGTGTGCAGCAGCCCCCCTCAGCCCCCCTAATACTTACCTGAGCCCCATCTCTATCCAGCGATGTCCACAAGTCCCTCGGCTGTCTGGGACTCTCCCTCCTGATTGGCTGAGACACTACAGCTGCACCATTGGCTACCGCTGCTGTCAATCAAACTCAGTTAGCCAATCAGGAGAGAGAGTGGAGGGGGTGGGGCCGAGCCGCAGCTCCATGTCTGAATTGATACACAGACCTGTGACTCAGCTCGGGTGCCCTCCCAAGCTAGGGAGGGGCCAGGAGCCAAGCAGAGGTCCCCTATACCAAGTGCACAGAGCAGGCAAATATATCATGTTTATTATTTTAATAGAAAAAAAAAAAAGAGACTTTACAATCACTTTAAGGTTTATTGCTTGAATAAACATTTAACAGGAGAGGGGATGGGCATGGGATACTTTAAAATGCATAGTAGTAGCTAGTAGCTAGAGTAGGAAGCGCATCCCGGTCACGTCATTTCCAGCTAGTTCCAGTTTCACTTCACTATGGCGGTGGAACACACGCCGATCAACCAAGCGGAAGCTAGGTGGCTGTAGACCCATCTGTCTGGTGTTTCATGCTATAATCCTCAGTGCCGGGCTAAAGCACCTGCAAATGTAAGGAGCCATATTGGCATTTGTTTTTATCTATTTTTAAATAAATTGAGTTACGCTATGATCCCGTTTCTATCTATTTTTTAATGGGCTATCGCGATGGAGAAACAACAAGGTTTCCAGCTACATCTCCATTGGTATACCAGCAGGACTATTGACCCACTCAAACAGCCTGATTTGACCTTCTTTTTAGCTAAAGAGGTCATGGTGGTACGGTGAGTAGGCATTTCTCTCACTTCCACCAGGTGATTTATATGAAGTTTGCCACTCCTAGGAAGAAGGAACGCTGCTATCCAGTGTTTCACACTATTTATCTATGTTCCGGTACAAAAATCCCAAGTAAGGCCCAGGAGGAAAAGTACAAAGGTTTTATTAATTAACGCTTTCCAGGCCAGGATAGTTGGGTAGCAGGCTTTTACCATGAGAGAATAATAGGCTTCCTAGCATAGTAGAACAATAATGAAAGTAGGGTATTATCACCTTTGTGGGGGTTAAGGAGTCAACCAGGCCCAGGAGACAAATTTTGACTAAGGGTTGAACATGTATCGTCATGACTGACTGGACATGTTGCACGACCTCCAGCATCAGTAGACCATTTTGGGTAGGGAAAATGTATGTATCTAGTAGCACAGGTAATTGCTTGTATTGTTCGCAACTTTGTCAAACACAATTACATTTTTAGGTAACAACATAAATCTAACTATCCTGCAGAACTAATATATTGGTTCAGAAGGATTTAGCCTCTCATAAGACAACAGCCATGTGCAAAGTATAGAAACTCAATGGAACCAATCATTTTTCATTATTCTGACTGATCTAAATTGATTAAAGGTGAAATCCTATTGGTTACTGGGGAATTTTGCAAACCTTTGCTCTATGCAATGGCTTGCTAATTAAGCCTGCGTGTGTTGTTCTGTCTTGTCTCTTTATGTCTGATGATGATAAATTATTGCTGTGTAATAATGACTTCACAGGTGACCACTATCAACATGGAGCCTTTCGAAATGAAGCAGATTAAAATTACACTTCATAAAGTAATAGGCCACATGTCAGCATTACCAAATCACATTACTGTTATTGAACAAGAAAGAACCCCTTGCTGGTTCTAGATAAAAAAAAAAACAATGATCTTAAACTCCTTTTTGTGATATAAAGGGGTTACTAAAACTGGAGAGTGCAAAATCTCGTGCAGATCTGCATACAAACCAATCAGCTTCCAGGTTTTTTTTTATTAAAGCTTAATTGAACAAGTTGAAGTTAGAAGCTGATTGGCTACCATGCACAGCTGCACCAGATTTTTCACTCTACAGTTTTAGTAAATCAACCCAAAGCCTAAATTAAGATGCCATGGTTTCTAGCTAAAAAAAACATTATGAGAGTTTCACATCATTGGAGACCTCATATGGCCAATTTTAACCTTCATTCAGGCCTTGTCTGATTAGACTTTTGCAGAGTTACTAAGCAAGAGCTGAATTTTTTACATTTTTATAACACTAACTGGCTACCATAAAATTAGGGATTGAACTCAGGCATGTTTGGATACTAGTCTGGACCTGTCTGAGCTATCGAACCGGACCCATCTGAGCTATCGCACCAGACCTGTCTGAGCTATCGCACCAGACCCGCCTGAGCTATCCCACCAGACCCATCTGAGCTATCCCACCAGACCCGTCTGAGCTATCCCACCGGACCCATCTGAGCTATCCCAACGGACTCGTCTGAGCTATCCCAACGGACTCGTCTGAGCTATCCCACCGGAGCCATCTGAGCTATACCACCAGACCCGTCTGAGCTATCCCACCGGACACGTCTGGGCTATCCCACCGGACCCATCTGAGCGATCCCACCAGACCTGTCTGAGCTATCCCGTCAGGAAGCTGTCACTGTGGACCGCCAAACATAAGCGTTCAAGAAATTCCTTACCCTGAAGAAGCGCACATACAAACTCTTTATATACATGCGGCTGTGGACGAGAAATGCCTCGGCCACTTAAAATTGGTGGTTCAGTTACAGCTTCTTGGCAGGATAGCTCAGACAGATCCAGACTAAACGTGCTTGAGCTCATCCCCACATAAAATAATTTACAGGTGGCTGATCTCTTTCACCTGTACATAGGCTGTACCGAAAATAATGCAAAAGTGAGCATAACTTTTTTACCAACTTACATAGGTCATTCAAATTTCACATGTTGGTAGAGCAACATTTCTTCTATAGTAACTCTTCTTTTTCACTACAGGTAAATAATGCATTCCAAACAGAAGCAATATGCCGTCATTGAGTTCTTGATGAAGGCGGGGTGCGGGCTGTCCGACTTCCACAGAAGGCTACAGAATGTTTACGGTGATGACCCCATTAAAAAGATAAGTTCACCTTTGGTAACATATTCAGGGTTTAACATGTAACATGTTACGAATGGACTGGCCCATGCACCTCCCAATCTGACAGCTAGCGGGGATCTTCTTCTCCCCCCGCTAGCTGTCACATTTAAAAAAAACGGGCCCTGCCCGCCTGTCCCCGTCACACATTTGCAGTGTTCTGTGAATGGAAAACTACAAGGTCTGGCAGCCTTTGCGGCTGTTGGCTTGTAGTTTTCAATGAGAGCTGTGAGGGCTGTGGTAGTTCATTGAGTCTTCCTGTCAGAATGTATTGGCTTCCTCTTACGAGGTACGAAAAAGCCGATACACTGACAAATCTGAAGGATACCTGCATGGCACTAGCGATCTGCTGATTGCAATGCTTTACAGGTTCCTGCATCAAAAAATAATAAATGCACATTTTTTTACCTGCAAAAAAAATGTGCACTTATAATTTTTTGTGAAAAGGTGAACTTATCCTTTAAACTTCTTCATCCATCTGTGCACATTGCTCTTATCAACTATGTCACTGTAAACATTCTGTAGCCCTTTGAACCCAAAATCTTGTTTGCTTAATTTTTTAGACGGGATTGAATGGTAGCATCATACTAAAGAAGCTTATACTAGTACCTTACTTCTAGCTTGTAAAATGATAATGATACCTTGGAAATCAGAGACTCCCCCCACGGTTAAAGAGTGGGTGACTGCTGTGGGAAACACCATTTGAATGGAAAAGCTCATTTACCAGCATAGGGGTGTCCGCGCAAGAAGAAACTCTGGGACACATGGTTAGATCTACCTGGGCTTGCCCCGGTGGATATGACCATGGACAGGCTTCTTGGCTTTAATGCTGGCTGATTACTCAATTTGAATTTAGTATGGCAATAGTATTGGCATGGTCGCGTACTTTCTTATGTAAGCTGCATTGTATTTGGGTTGTTTGCTTTTTGATGTATACATTTTGTGTGTCAGCGCGCATCTGATATATTTTTGCATAATATACAATATATGTGGTTGGCTATGTTGTTTTGGGCTGCATGTGACCAATAAAAGTTTTTTTTTTTTTTTGGATAAATGATTCTGTAGCCTTCTCTGCATGTCAGACAGCCTGCACCTCCCCTTCATTAACAACTCAATGACTGCATGTTGCTTCTGCTTGGAAATCATTATTTACCTGCGATGAAAAAGAAGAGTTACTATGGAGGAAGAGTTACACTAACAACGTGTGACATTTGAACGACCTATGTAAGTTCATAAAATGTTATGCCCACTTTTGCGATATCTTCAGTACAGCCCTCGTATATCTACATTAAATGAAACGTCTAGATTATCACAAGCCAACCCACAGGCAAATACTGCAAAGAGCATTCAGCCATAAAATATGCATTGCATTCTGCAAACTCTTTTTGTATATTCAGTTTGTGGTTTATCTGCAATACCTCAATAGGGAAGTAGCAACTAACAGTGGAGAAACATTTAATGCAGATAATTTTGTTTCTACGTGCAGTCAAGGTGAAACAGAACATAGAGTTCTCGTTTTGCATAAGTAGGCAGAGAAAAACCCATAAATCACATTTTTCATAACAGTGAATGCTAACAGATGAGTGTAGTGACACCTACATTTTTTTACTGAGCAACGGTACAGTACGTATTTCAATGAAGATGATATTTGCTTATCCCTAAAATGGAGCAGTAGAACTGGGAAAACTGGGATTAATCCCAAATCGCTCAGATTCTAAAATGGCTGACTCGAGAGTAGATGTGTTCATCTCTACAATTGTCAAAACAAGATAAATGAAACAATGCAATGGCCCAGGATACAGACATTTTCTGACTTCCTGTGAGTAATTCCTGTGCAGGAGATCTATTTCTATGGACTGTATGGAGATGCACGCAACACCTGCTCATCCCTGTGCCAGGAAAACGCGGACCTATATGGGGCACAAAGTCAAGCACCCCAAGTGAATGCACCCTAAGCTTAAAGTCCTTTCACACAGGCAGCTGGACCTGATCAGAAGCTCAATGTTAGTCTATGGGCAGCCAGATGTAAAGAAACTTGCATCCATTTACATCTAATTACCTCCAAATCTGTCCAGATCCAAAATAAAAGACAGAAATGGTCTCCATCCTTTTTCATATCTTCGGACTTAAACCTGGACATGATCAGAAGCTCAATGTTAGTCTATGGGCAGCCAGTGTAAAGAGACATGCATCCATTAACATCCATTTATCTCCAAGTCCATCCAGATCCAAAACAAAAACAGAAATGGTCTGCATCCTTTTTCATATCTTCGGACTTAAACCTGATGGATCGGAGGTAGTCTGACATAAGTGGATGTTAGCCAGTATCCGGCCGTCCATAGATTTAGCATGGGTACGGAAACTCCAGTTTTTTCAGAAACCTGAATGGACACTGGTGTCATCAAAGTGAAATCCACCCCGTTCTGCTATAATCCAACAGGGGATCTGTTCAACTGCCTGTGTGAAAGGAACCTAAGCCATCGGATTATAAAAACAAATACAATTACCTTTTAAGTAATGTAGCAAGGTCTTTTACCTTTTTTGGTCTAATGAGGACCTCCAAGGCCAAAGATAGCTGACATCCTTCAATATTTGGTGGGTTGTGAGGCATAGTGAGTGCAAAGATGATGAAAGTCATTGGGCACCAGACACTTCTTGGATGTAAAAGAGGTTTTATTTCTTTGACAGTCCTTTTTGTATATTTTGGGGGAAAGAAGGTTAGGGCCAGGACACCCTTAGTTAGTTGCAAACTCAATTGACAGACTCTGAGACTTCAATAGGAGGACAGCCATGCAGGGAAAGGCCCCTGCAAGAAGCCACATCTGCACTTCCAGGAATGCTGTCTCCTATGGTAACAGTCATTTAACAGTTCCTAACTCAAACGTAACAGGTCTTTCAGCTCCACTACAACTGCTCCTTGTAGTTCTTCAATACTGAGCTCCTGGTCTCTCACCAGACCCTCTGATTCACTGACTATGAATCCCTTGAGTTCCTCCTAGGTTTGCGGTAGTATTTCCTCAAGTGTCACCCCCGCTTCTCTGCTGAGTCCCTAGCTTGGCACTCCAGATACTTCTCAAGCTTCACCCCTGCTAACCGGGTCGGTCCTTGGCTCAACAAACAAGGCTGCTCTGCAAGCGTCTCCTCCACTGGCTGAGTCCCTGACTTGATCACCGCCTGAAGTTTCCCGATTATCCACCGTGTCCTTTCTGTGATAATATGGTTCTGGTACTTGCTTCATTTACTCACTGTGGACCCTGGTAAAGGCAATTGGTTCCTTCGTGGCAACAACTTCCCTTCTACCTCCGGCCGGCAGAACCATCAATTCTGGTTGGACTGCAAGCCACAATCCCAACCCTGCGCTGCTCTCCTACTTCTGGATAGGCCCTCACACAGCCTAGTAGCCAGATGCCCCCAGGATAGGCCCAATCTCCAGCCTAGCAGCCCGGGGTGTACGACACACATCCACCCAGACAGCCGCCCAGGTGGCACCGAATGTAGCTCACCTGACCTCACCCGAATATATAGGCTCTCCCAGCAGGCCATGGGATTCAAGAAAACCCCTGTCCATTGGCTGAGATACCCATAACCTGACCTTGGATTGGCCTTCTTGTATCTAGTACCATCAAGCGCCCGGCCACCTAGTGGTAGAAGAGAAAAGTGCAATAAGGCCAAACTTAGGGAGAAATCAATAGATCGCTATCAATCGACCAAGATAACTACTCTTGGCAAGCAAATTTGTGAGGAGCTCCATGACTAAACTCCAGGGTGCTACAGTAATTAAAAATATTATGGCACATCTTTCTATCACTGGACATTTAAAAATATGAATAGTATTAGTAAATTCTATGCAGAGGTAAACGATATTGTATAGCAGGGGTGTCAAACTATGTTTTATTGTGGGCCGCATTAGCATTATGGTTTCCACCAAAGGGCCGGTTGTATTTGTAAGACTAGATGTCCAGAGCAAAACCACCCCCCCATCACCACTTACATCAGATATCAAGAGTACCCCCACCATCAGAAGCCACCCTCCCTTACATCACAGTGCATCCCCTTTAATTTGTTCTGCTGCCAGGAAGAAGCTGGGGGTGGGCCTAAAGTGCAAGGTTCAGAGGAGGACAAGAGGAAGGCTGGCCTCAGCTGCCAGAGTCTGCTGAGTGCTGAGACCAGGGGAGGCGGAGACGAGGGGGTGCTGCAGCTGCACAGAGAGGCACAGGATCTGTAGAAGGAGTTCTGTCCTCCCATCTGCTGCTAAATGCTGAGCCAAGGTGGGGCCGACACTAGGGGAGTACTGCAGCTGCAGGAGATGTGCAAGGACCACATGAAATGGTCTGGTGGGCCGGATTCAGCCAGCGGGCCTTGTGTTTGACACATGTGCTGTAGAGGTACAGGTCCTCCCATGAGTAGTTTCAGGATTTTTTGCTGAAAATAACCTATAACCAACCTGATCAATTCAATGTGAGCATATGATGAACAAATACATAAGCAGCTGATGTGACTAGTAATAAAATGCATGTTAGTAGATCCTGTCATGGATTACGTACGCCCACGGCGACTAGCTAACCGCGACGTGCGTTCCGTGACTGGGGTATATGAGGAACTAAGGGAATAAGGGGGAACTTATACTGAGCATGTAAGACTGGCTGTGGTACTTTCACAGCCCGCACTACCTTTGGCCACAACTAGAGGGAGACTCCACTCCAATCCAGCTAGCTGACCACACACAGGCAGATACAAATCTTACATACAATCTGGTGCACTCTAAGGGTTGGGGAGCAGTCTAGCAATTACTACACACTTCTAGGGTTCCTCCAGCTATTCTGCAAGCTTGATCCCCGGTGTTAATCACTCTTCCCACTGTCCCCACACGCACACACCAGACACACAATAAATGATAGCCTGCCACCACCCAACAGTTTGTCCGCAGACTGGTCTGCTGAGCCACCACACCATATCTCCGTCTGGCAGATCTGTTAGCTTACAATTTGCATGTAATCTGCCAACACACAGTGCAATTGCATACTGGTTGGCACGGAACTTAGAACGAGTACTTAGGCACTAAAATACAACAACCTCTCCAGAGATATGAGTCCTAGCTTAGTACACAGAAGTCAGTTATTAATTTTATCATTTAATATCCCGAAAGTGGGCAGTGCATAAAAGATATACAAAGAAAAAGGAGTTACTAAAAAAGATACAAAAAATACAGAAAGACACACAATTTGGCAATTTGCTATGAAAATAAAAAGGGATAAAAACAGCAATAAACTTTACTGAAGTCTATCCATTAGTAGAAGCATACTGGAACATGTGGGAACTGGCTTCATGGAAGAACGATGTCCATATCTCAGGCTACCCAATTTATTGAAATATGGATGCGGGCTGGACTTTAGCCCTTGGCCAATCAACCCTGGGGGCTGTTCCTGTCTCAGCCCATAGAATGTTTTGTGTTCTGAAATTACCAGAGTTGAATTGGCCCAGAACGGCGCTGATTGCTGGGTTGGGTCATGGATAGGATTTCCGATACCAGCGCATCAGTCCGATCGTGACAGTACCAATCACTGCCTGCCTGACGCAATCAGGCGCCATATAATGATTTTGTGTGGTTTTCTAGGATTCCACACCTTCTAAACATACAGAGTTACATGTACACGTAACCCATCACGTGTACGATCAAAAGGAATTATTTTCATCCCTCTGACGCTAACATTTTAGCTTTTATGAGAGATAAACTAGGTTCCTTAGATCTGTTGATATTAATCAAAGTTTGCAGACTGGCCAGGGCCTTGTGAATGCCCCCTGCGGATACGTGTAGCCAAGATGACTAGCAGTTTTCTTTGAGGCCTCAGGAAGGTGGCAATCTGTGTTTACTTCTAATGGGAACTTTTATTGGCATCCAGGTGTCACTTCGATCCTACAAACTGGCTCTGTCCTTTTCAAAGGTTAATGAAAGAGCATATGTGCATGACTGACATTGAATACTATATTTTTAATAACCCAGAATTAAACTACATCTACAATTACACTACTTCTACAGATTACACCACATCTTGTTAAGGCAAAACTATCCTACGCTTACATTTTCGTTACAGATCCACTTTGTAGACCAGAGATATATGCAGCTAGGCTTTTTAAGCAAATCTTGATTCTCCTGTGAAAGTTTGGTTTGATACCACCCGCTTCCTCCTGTCAAGCCTCCTTATTGGTCCATTAACATGATAAGCAATTGACTCTTTGGGAGGCAACTTCAAACTTTTAGTTTTGCACATAACTTAACTACTTATTGTATATTATATTAGTAGATCAACTGATTGTTTTGCTGTCAAATGTGTTTTTTTTGTTGAAGGTAACCTCTGTTTAAGCATATTTTATTTATTGCTGTGCCCACTGGGAACATTTCTGTTTACTTAATTTCCTGGTGGCTAATGGCATCAGGACAGCAATACAATTATTTTTATTGCTTTTTATGGCACCTACGAAATCTTCCCATTAAGAACACAGATTGAGATAAAAACTTGATGGAGGTTAAAAATATTTGGAATTTAACTAATAGGTAGTGTAGACTGTGCTAGTTTAAAGCCCGTGGAAATGAAATAACCCATTGTAGCCTACAGGTTTTAGTTTAACATTTGTCTTTTTTACACTAAAAATATAATAAAGATTGGGACCTATATCGCAGGAAAAAAATCACACAGTGGTTTGACCATAAATAATTGCCATTTTCTGTTGTAATGTAACAGCAGGCTAATTTTAATGCAAGACTGTAAAGTTTATGTACTGTAACATTTATCCTGCTTACATTCTTAACCACTTGAGCCCCGGACCTTTATGCTGCCTAAGGACCAGAGGTCTTTTTCCAATTTGGCACTGCGTCGCTTTAACTGCTAATTGCGCGGTCATGCAATGCTGTACCCAAACGAAATTTGCGTCCTTTTCTTCCCACAAATAGAGCTTTCTTTTGATGGTATTTGATCACCTCTGCGGTTTTTATTTTTTGCGCTATAAACGGAAAAAGACCGAAAATTTTGAAAAAAGTTTTTATTTTTTGCGCTATAAACGGAAAAAGACCCGAAAATTTGAAAAAAAATGATATTTCTACTTTTGAATCCAATAAACTAAATTTTAGTCATACATTTAGGCCAAAATGTATTCGGCCACATGTTTTGCGCAAAAGTTATAGCGTCTACAAACTAGGGTACATTTTCTGGAATTTACACAGCTTTTAGTTTATGACTGCCTATGTCATTTCTTGAGGTGCTAAAATGGCAGGGCAGTACAAAAGCCCCCCAAATGACCCCATTTTGGAAAGTAGACACCCCAAGGAAATTGCTGAGAGGCATGTTGAACCCATTGAATATTTATTTTTTTTGTCCCAAGTGATTGAAAAATGACAAAAAAAAAAAAAAAAAAAAATATTTACAAAAAGTGGTCACTAAATGATATATTGCTCACACAGGCCATGGGCCTATGTGGAATTGCACCCCAAAATACATTTAGCTGCTTCTCCTGAGTATGGGGATACCACATGTGTGGGACTTTTTGGGAGCCTAGCCGCGTACGGGGCCCCGAAAACCAATCACCGCCTTCAGGATTTCTAAGGGTGTAAATTTTTGCTTTCACTCTTCACTGCCTATCACAGTTTCGGAGGCCATGGAATGCCAAGATGGCACAAAACCCCCCAAAATGACCCCATTTTGGAAAGTAGACACCCCAAGCTATTTGCTGAGAGGCATATTGAGTCCATGGAATATTTTATATTTTGACACAAGTTGCGGGAAAGTGACACTTTTATTTTTATTTTTTTTTTTTTTTCATAAAGTTGTCACTAAATGATATATTGCTCACACAGGCCATGGGCATATGTGGAATTGCACCCCAAAATACATTTAGCTGCTTCTCCTGAGTATGGGGATACCACATGTGTGGGACTTTTTGGGAGCCTAGCCGCGTACTGGACCCCGAAAACCAATCACTGCCTTCAGGATTTCTAAGGGTGAAAATTTTTGATTTCACTCTTTACTGCCTATCACAGTTTCGGAGGCCATGGAATGCCCAGGTGGCACAAAACCCCCCCAAATGACCCCATTTTGGAAAGTAGACACCCCAAGCTATTTGCTGAAAGGCATGGTGAGTATTTTGCAGCTCTCATTTGTTTTTGAAAATGAAGAAAGACAAGAAAAAACATTTTTTTTTTTCTTTTTTCAATTTTCAAAACTTTGTGACAAAAAGTGAGGTCTGCAAAATACTCACTATACCTCTCAGCAAATAGCTTGGGGTGTCTACTTTCCAAAATGGGGTCATTTGGGGGGGTTTTGTGCCACCTGGGCATTCCATGGCCTCCGAAACTGTGATAGGCAGTGAAGAGTGAAATCAAAAATTCACGCCCTTAGAAAGCCTGAAGGCGGTGCTTGGTTTTCGGGGTCCCGTACGCGGCTAGGCTCCCAAAAAGTCTCACGCATGTGGTATCCCCGTACTCAGGAGAAGCAGCAGAATGTATTTTGGGGTGTAATTTCACATATTTCCATGGCATGTTTGAGCAATATATCATTTAGTGACAACTTTGTGCAAAAAAAAAAAAAAAAAAAAAAATTTGTCTCTTTCCCGCAACTTGTGTCGCAATATAAAATATTCCATGGACTCGACATGCCTCTCAGCAAATAGCTTGGGGTGTCTACTTTCCAAAATGGGGTCATTTGGGGGGGTTTTGAACTGTCCTGGCATTTTATGCACAACATTTAGAAGCTTATGTCACACATCACCCACTCTTCTAACCACCTGAAGACAAAGCCCTTTCTGACACTTATTGTTTACATGAAAAAGTTTTTTTTTTTTGCAAAAAAATTACTTTGAACCCCCAAACATTATATATTTTTTTAAAGCAAATGCCCTACAGATTAAAATGGTGGGTGTTTCATTTTTTTTTTTCACACAGTAATTGCGCAGCGATTTTTCAAACGCATTTTTTGGGGAAAAAACACACTTTTTTTAATTTTAATGCACTAAAACACGCTATATTGCCCAAATGTTTGATGAAATAAAAAAGATGATCTTAGGCCGAGTACATGGATACCAAACATGACATGCTTTAAAATTGCGCACAAACGTGCAGTGGCAACAAAATAAATACATGTTTAAAAGCCTTCAAAAGCCTTTACAGGTTACCACTTTAGATTTACAGAGGAGGTCTACTGGAAAAATTACTGCACTCGATCTGGCCTTCGCGGTGATACCTCACATGCATGGTGCAATTGCTGTTTACGTTTGACGACAGACCGCCGCTTGCGTTCGCCTTAGCGCGAGAGCAGGGGGCGACAGGGGTGTTTTTTTTTTTGTTTTTTTTTTCTTTATTATTTTTTTGCTTTTTTAATCTTACTTTTAAACTGTTCCTTTCATATTTTTTTTTTTAATCATTTTTATTGTTATCTCGGGGAATGTAAATATCCCCTATGATAGCAATAGGTAGTGACAGGTACTCTTTTTTGAAAAAATTGTGGTCTATTAGACCCTAGATCTCTCCTCTGCCCTCAAAGCATCTGACCACACCAAGATCGGTGTGATAAAATGCTTCCCCAATTTCCCAATGGCGCTATTTACATCCGGCGAAATCTAAGTCATGAAATACTCGTAGCTTCCGGTTTCTTAGGCCATAGAGATGTTTGGAGCCACTCTGGTCTCTGATCAGCTCTATGGTCAGCTGGCTGAATCACCGGCTGCATTCTCAGGTTCCCTGTTGAGACAGGAGAGCCAGAGAAAAACACGGAAGACGGTGGGGGGGGGGGGCATTCCCTCCCACGGCTTGTAAAAGCAGTCTAGAGGCTAATTAGCCGCTAGGATTGCTTTTACATGAAAGCCGACCGCTGGCTGAAAAGAATGATACCAAGATGATACCTAAACCTGCAGGCATCATTCTGGTATAACCACTCAAAGTCGTGAATGGCGTACCTGAAGACAAAAAAATGGTTAACAATGGTTAACAATAAAGCACAGTAAAGTGTAAATAATTACACACCTGAAAAACAAACATGATAAAACATAATAACAATAACAATAAAACATTGCAGAATAGAATACAGTAAAAAAGAGCAGAACAATAGAGAGAGAGAATAGAGAGAGAGAGAACAATAAAACAACTATTTTTTTTTATTTCATATTTTTTTTTTTTTTACACTTTTTTTGTAACTAACTTTTATAACGGTACCCGGTTCCAGGTTCGGGTCTCTCAAAATGCGATGGCATCTTGGGAGACCCTGTGAAAGTGCGCCTAGTCTGTGCAATGCTGTACCCTACGCTAATACTCAACTAGTGAATGGTAGCGTTCAAAACATTCACCAATGCAAAGACCAGGATTGTCAGGACAGGAGGGACAATAATAGCGGGTGTCACGCCTATATCCGCGCTAGCTGCAGACACAACATCTTTTTGGGGGCGTTCGCTGGGTAGGGGTACTCGGGAGGACATAAAAATGCCTCTCATGCAGCCGACTGCATTTGGTTGGGGATGTGAATGGGGGAAGTACGGGCGCTGCAGAAGCGGTGGGTTCCCAATTAGGATTGGCGAATGCAGCAGGAAGGGCATTATGGGCACGACGGGCCTGTGTTTGTCTTTCTGGTGGCAGCGGGACACTACTTGTGCTTGCCATCTCGCCAGCTTGAACTGCACTTATGGGACTCGCCACGTCACCACGTGTTACTGCAGTGCTGGTTTGACTACGACCGGGGTGTACTAGGCCGCTGGCGCTTGCCAGTTCACCAAAACGCTACCAAAAAACTGTTAGCGATCGCAGGGATCAGGCCTGACTCTGCGAACGCTGCAGTTATGCTTTTAGTGTTTTGTAAGTGACAGTGATCGATCGATACTGCACTTGGGTGGGCTGGGCCGGGCGGAGGGGCAAAACGCAGGTGCTAGCAGGTATCTGGGCTGATCCCGCTAACACTGCGTTTTTGGGAACCCTAAACTGCTGGTGACGCTAGTATAGATCTGATCGGATCAGATATTGATGCGATCAGATACTATACCACTAAGGGTGGTGTACGGTGCGTGCGTGGGTGTTAGCGGTACTGGCGCTAATCTGACGCTGCCTGGGGCTGGTGCTTGCCAGTTCACCAAAATACTACCAAAAAAACTGTTAGCGATCGCAGGGATCAGGCATGACTCTGCGAACGCTGCAGTTATGCGTTTAGTGTTTTGTAAGTGTCAGTGATCGATCGATACTGCACTTGGGTGGGCTGGGCCGGGCGGAGGCGCAAAACGCAGGTGCTAGCAGGTATCTGGGCTGATCCCGCTAACACTGCGTTTTTGGGAACCCTAAACTGCTGGGGACGCTAGTATAGATCTGATCGGATCAGATATTGATCCGTTCAGATACTATACCACTAAGGGAGGCGTATGCTGCGTGCGTGGGTGTTAGCGGTACTGGCGCTAACCTGACGCCTGGGGCTGGTGCTTGCCAGTTCACCAAAATGCTACCAAAAAAACTGTTAGCGATCGCAGGGATCAGGCCTGACTCTGCGAACGCTGCAGTTATGCGTTTAGTGTTTTGTAAGTGACAGTGATCGATCGATACTGCACTTGGGTGGGCTGGGCGGAGGCGCAAAACGCAGGTGCTAGCAGGTATCTGGGCTGATCCCGCTAACACTGCGTTTTTGGGAACCCTAAACTGCTGGGGACGCTAGTATAGTATCTGATCGGATCAGATATTGATCCGATCAGATACTATACCACTAAGGGAGGCGCATGCTGCGTGCGTCAGTGTTAGCGGTACTGGCGCTAATCTGACGCTGCCTGGGGCGACGCATATCACCGCCGGGCGATCGGGGGGCTAAACCTTTATTCGGTAATAAACGGCGGGTGCCCTGACACTATAAAAAATAAACAAACTAACCAGCGTTAACCGTAACGGTTATACGGTGATCAGTGGTGAAAGGGTTAACTAGGGGGCAATCAAGGGGTTAAAACATTTATCAGATAGTATAGGGGGGTCCCTGACGCTATAAAACGCTGACGGCGAACCTAAATATTTACCTCACTAACTAGCGTCACCAGCGACACTAATACAGCGATCAGAAAAATGATCGCTTAGTGACACTGGTGAGGGGGGGTGATCAAGGGGTTAAAACTTTATTAGGGGGGGGTTAGGGGGGTACCCTAGACCTACAGGGGGGTAACAGTATCTGTCCCAACACTGTAACTGTCACAAACTGACACCATGCAGTAATCAGAAAAAAAAAAAAAAAAAAAAAAAAAAAAAACTGCTGGTGTCAGTTTGTGACAGGGGGGGGGGGGTGATTGGGGGGGGATCGGGGGGCGATCGGGGGGGGGATCGGGGTGTTTTGTGTGCCTGGCATGTTCTACTGTGTGTGTGTGTGTTGGTGCACTCACATTGATGTCTTCTCTCCTCGGGCCGGAACGGAAAATACCGACCCGAGGGGAGATGACATCATTTCCTTTGCTGCTGTTTAGCATACAGCAGCAAAGGAAGATTCTCATTGGCCGGCGGCGATCGCGAGGGGGGGGCCACGAACGGATGGTCTCCCCCTCATCACCGATCGCCGCTGGACAAAAGACGACCGCCTCGGGCACCGGGGGGGGGTCCGATCGGACCCCCCACCCGCGGAAGGCAAATCACGTACACTGTACGTGATTTTGCCTGTCCGTGCCACTTTGCCGACGTACATCGGCGTGAGGCGGTCGTCAAGTGGTTAATGTCCTTAGAGGATATGAGCAAAACAATCCATATGAAAAAGTGTTCATCGCAGATTGTGTTAATTCCTTTTTTTTTTTTAAGATATCTGAGAAATGTTGGCGGTTAGGTAAGGCTGCCCTATATCACCTTCTATGCCATCTCATCCTCCTCTGTGCCTGCCACACTTGCTATCAGACCTGGACTAGCCGTAGTACACTCACAGTAGAAAATGCCCAGTGGGCTGGGGCTGCCGGGCCACACGTGGGACTGCCATTGGGGAGGGAAGCCACATATAGTCACAAGCAGTGTTGCCAATAATTCTTCTGTGGCTCTAGTCCCACCTTCCGCCTGCTGCTGTCAGCATTAGTTTGTTGGTTGCTAGGGCCGCCTGGCATCTACCAACCAAACAAGTGGTAGGTCCGCCCCCCCCCCCCCCCCAACACTCAGTGGAGGAGAAATTAACTGAAATTTGTCTTCCAGACCTGGCTGCTGCACTGTGTTCCTGAGTCCACCACTGGGGACAGTGATGGGGGACCACTAACAATGGGGACACTGATGGGGGACCTCTAATGATGGGGACACTGATGCTGTACCTCTAAAGATGGGGACACCGATGGGGGATCTCTAATGATGGGGACACTGATGGGGGACCTCTAATGATGGGGACATTGATGCTGGACCTCTAAAGATGGGGACACTGATGGGGGATCTCTAATGATGGGGACACTGATGGGGGATCTCTAATGATGGGGACACTGATGGGGGACCTCTAAAGTTGGGGATACTGATGGGGGACCTTTAACCACTTGTCACACAGGCCAATACTGACATTTCTCTCCTACATGTACAAATCATCATTTTTTTACTAGAAAATTACATAGAACCCCAAAATATTATATATGTTTTTTTAGCAAAGACCCTAGCAAATACAATGGCGGTTGTTGCAACTTTTTATCTTGCATGGTATTTGAGCAGCAATTTTTAGAACGGAAAAAACTGTTTTGTGCTTTAAAAAAAAACAGGAAAGTTAGCCCAATTTTTTTTTTTGCATAATGTGAAAGAGGAAGTTACGCCGAGTAATTAGATACCTAACATGTCACGCTTCAAAATTGCACACGTTCGTGGAATGACATTAAACTTTGGTACGTAAAAATCCCCATAGGTGACTCTTTAAAATTTTTTACTGGTTACATGTTTTGAGTTACAGGTCTAGGGCTAGAATTATTGCTCTCGCTCTAAAGTTTGTGGTGATACCTCACCAGTGTGGTTTGAACACCGTTTTCATATGTGGGCGGGACTTACGTATGCGTTCGCTGCTGCATGCGAGCACACGGGGACGGGGCGCTTTAAATGTTTTTTCTTATTGTTAATTTTACTTTTTTTTTTTTGTTTGACACTTTTTAAAAAAAATATTTTTTTTGATCACTTTTATTACTATTACAAGGAATGTAAACATCCCTTGTAATAGGAATATGGCATGATCGGTCCTCTTTACAGTGAGATATGGGGTCAATAAGACCCCACATCTCACCTCTAGGCTGGGAAGCCTGAAATAAAATAAAAAAGCAATACATATATACTGAGAAAGTTTATGAATTGCCATACATAAATATACTGCAAATAGGATCAAGAAGTCAAATCAGGTTAACTGCTGTGCAGTGGAATTTAAAGTAGAACTTAAAGTGTTACTAAACCCAGTAATATGAAAATAGTTTATCTGCCCCCCCCCCTCAGTGCCCACAGCTTATAAATCTTCTTTTCACATGATAAATTGCAGCTGAGTGCTCAGGTAGGGGGAGATTTCCACTATAGCCTGTGTCCTCATGCTGTTATGGGAGGCGAATCATCCATCAATCAAGATGTGACATCCCATCCACTGTGTTCATTTTTAGTTACTGGGCATGGAGGAGGAGGGTGTCTTATCTAACCTTGCAAGAGAGACCTGCAGGAGGGGGAGGGGGAGGATATGCCAATACAGGATCAAAGAGCATTTTTACACAATGCGGAGAATTAACCCCTTTAGTTCCACAGTGAGTATAACAAGCATGCTATTCTGCATATACAGACTGATATTACTGTTGTGATTTTAGTAACACTTTATAATATAACTAAAGGCAAAACTTTTTTGTTTTTTTAGTTTGGATAGAGATTAGAACGATTGCCAGTTTTTATTGCTGTCTGTGATCCAGTTAGGGAGATTCCCCCTCTTTATCTATCCCCATTTACCATTAAAAGTAAAAGAAAATTCCAAATTTGGGGTTGGCCCCAGAAAAGTAATATAGGGGAAATCTTCAATCGGGCAGTATTTCTGGTGACCTGGGGGTCCCCAAGAGATTCCCTTAATTTGCAGGGATTTCTTCTCATTTCCTGTTCTAGCTACAAGACAGGAAGTTTTTTTTTTTTTTTGAAAAGAGTTTTTATTGCGCACATATCAAAATAAACAGACATTACAGTGGTTGGGATTACAATTTCCAACAAGACATAAGTAAAAAAACATGCCCATCAGAATATTATCACAGATGTATGTATCCGTCTTTTTTTTTTATAGCTGTGCATTTTTTTCACAAGACAGGAAGTTAAGGGAAATCTCCCGAATGGGAAAAAGATGGCAAAAAATAAACCTTACAGGGGTATAACCCTTCCTTACTCTATACAAAATGGGGAAAAAAAAGATTTGCCTATAGTTCTACTTCAAGACATTTTTTTTTTATTTTGGATAGAGTTAGGGGAGTTATACCTCTGTCAATTTTTTTGCCATCTGTGTCTCATAGGGAAGATTTCCCTTCACTTCCTGTCCCACAGCCAAAATTGATCAAAGAGTTTTCCAAAACTTACCTATGGAAGCCAAAATCTATTTGGGAGAATTTGCTGTGGACAGACGAAACAAAATTACAGCTTTTTTTTTGGTAAAACCCATCATTCTACGTTTTTCAGGAAAACAAATTAGGCCTTTAACCACTTTAGCCCCGGACAATTTGGCTGGCCAAAGACCAGAGCACTTTTTGCGATTCGGCACTGCGCCGCTTTAACTGACAATTGTGCGGTCGTGCGACGTGGCTCCCAAACAAAACTGACGTCCTTTTTTCCCAACAAATAGAGCTTTCTTATGGTGGTATTTGATCACCTCTGCGGTTTCTATTTTTTGCGCTATAAACAAAAAAATAGCGACAATTTTAAAAAAAAAGCATTATTTTTTACTTTTTGCTATAATACATGTGAGACATCACTGATCACTGCTCCCGATTACAGGGAGCGGTGATCAGTGTCAGTGTCACTAGGCAGAACGGGGAGATGCTTGTTTACATTAGCATTTCCCCATTCTTCCTCTCCGTGAGACGATCGCGGGTATCCTTGTGGACATCGAGTCCGCGGGACCCGCGATCCTACTCATGGAGCTCGTGGCAGGTGCACTCACACGCCGCTGGCAGCGCACACGCGCATTCTGTCGACGTACATATACAGGCGGCGGTCGGGAACCGGTTAAGGAAAAGAATACAGTCCCTACATCCAATCATGATGGAGGTTCGCTGATGTTTTGGGGTTGCTTTGCTGCTTCAGGCACCGTGTAAATGGTGTTATGAAATCTGAAGGCTACTTAAGAATTCTGGGGTGCAATGTAGGGCCAGTGTCAGAAAGTTGGGTCTCTGCCAGAGGTCATGGGTCTTACAGCAGGACAATGACCCAAAGCACACCTCAAAAAGCACCCAGAAATGGTTTAAGACAAAGTGAGTAATAAAAAAAAAAAGCAATACATATTACTCCTATAAAAAAGCATACTGAGAAAGTGTATGAATTGTTATAGATTTTTAAACTGCAAAAAGGATCAAAAAGTAGTCCCCATTTGCAAGATTTCCCTTCTATTCCTGTTCTAGGGACAACCCAGAATTTTGGGATTTTCTATAACTTTAATTTTCAGTAATAACATTACGCATGACAAATAGAGAGGGTGAGTCTTCCTAATAGAGCCACCAACAGCAATAAAAGAAATATAAGGGGTTCTAATCCCTCCCACTCTATCCAAAACCTAAAAAAAAACTGTGTTGCCTTTAGTTACAATTTAAGAAGTTAATTATTATTATCCTTTTAATTTTAAAATTTGTAACTTTTTAAAATTTGTGTTTTAGCTTAAAAAGGGATGAAGTCTGGAAGGTTAATACATTTTTTTTAATAATGCTTTTACAGTATTAAATAGGAAAAAAACACATATTAACCCTATAAAAACCCATAGAGGAAATGTATGAATTGCCATAGATTTTTATGCTGCAAACAGGATAGTGAAGACAAATCAGGTGAATTGCCGTAGAGTGGAATTTAAGAAGTTCGCTCATCTCTGTTCTTTAGCATAATCTGAAGTGGCAAAGAATGATAAGGGGTTATGAGTCACTTCTTTGCCAAGGCTTCTGACAGAATATGATACGGACGAGATGTCAGCAGAGGTTGATTCTGAATATTTTATAGCACTCTTGTTCTGAATTCCTTCCCAGAGCTCATCATTTTGCAAACTACTGTTTTGTTAACACATTTTCCCCCTATGCCTTCTACTGCAATTTAAAGCGAGAGAATATCCTGTGTTGTAGAATCGTGAGCAATGCATCAGTATTAAACTTTTGTTGTCTGATGGTTCAGACCTATTTGGGCAGAGCTGCTGACATTTGTCAGTAATTTCCAGGGATGCTTTGAAACTGAAGTCAGAGTACTTTTGCGCATCAGACAAAATAATGTCTTGAAAAATTAAATAAACCATTGCAAATTGTTAAACTTCGCTTGGTAAACTCAAATGGCCTCCAACACTTTAAAAACTGCTGCTATGCGGAATATTTAGCAGGTTTTCATGACGTGTTTGCCTGCTGCAGCTAGTTAGCGCAAAATGAAGGCTGGGGCTACACGGGCGATTTTTAGTAGTTCAGTCGCACTACTAAAATTTAATGAATACATTTCTTTGTTTGAGCATCATTATTTTTTTTTTTTTTTCAAATTATTTTTTATTAAAGATTTTCAAGTACAAAACATAGTACAGATTTTTTTTCTTGTTCATTAACGAACAGATCATGAAAACATACATTAATCAAAGATATTTTCAGAGTTTACATTGTAGAGGGTAAGTTTTACAATGTTATTATCTTATTCATTATATATGATGTAATAATAGTTTATTTAACATAGTGTATTTTCATGAGACGATAAAATGAAAGTGTAGCAAAAGATTGAAAGGGGGGGGGGGGGAAGGGGGGGGAGGGAGGAATGAAGAAAGGGTGGGAAAGGGGGTTGGAGGGGGTATAGGGAAGGGAGAGGGAGAGGTGACGGAGTGATGTAGGTATGTATATTTTTCATTAACTATGCAAGCTTAATTAAGAAATATCAAGGGTTGTATATATATTTCATTTCAGAAACCACTAGTTTTCTTTGAACCAATCCGACCATATTTTCCAATGTTTGTCAAAGACAGGTTTTTGTTCGGTTCTTGCTGCTATTAGTGATTCAAAGATGTAATTGGTTCGCGTTATAACAAGGGCTTCTGAAGCATTGGGTACAATATTTGTTTTCCAGTTTTTAGTAATCAGTGATCTAGCAGCTAGGAGTACATGTGTGACCACTGTACGAAAGCAAGGAGGGAAGCTTTCAATGCCCAAGTTTAACAGTGCCAAACCTGGGTTTGGTGGTTTTAGTATTCCTGTGATACGAGATATATACTTAAATATATTGTTCCAAAAGCTGGTGAGGTGTTTACATGACCAGAATACATGCAAAATGTTACCCACCTCCCCACATGTTCTCCAGCACAGTGGTGAGTTGGAGAAGGAGAATTTGGATAATCTATAAGGCGTAAGGTACCATCTTTGAGCTATTTTTAAGGAAAGTTCCCAATGATTTACACATCTAGTTGCTTTATACGTGGTTTTGAGTGCATTTTCCCATTGATTGTTAGTGTAGGATTCTCCCAATTCCAACTCCCACTTTAGGAATGGTGGGAGTTTCGTAAAGGAAGATTTATTTTGGAGGAAATTATAAAATAAAGAAATACCTTTAGGTGTAGTAGGGGTATTTGTGTAGAATCGCCATATTGATTCATGTATAGGTATGTGGATTGATTTTAAGGATTTTAGAAAGTGAGTCAGTTGTCTATATTTAAAGTGGTCTGCTAAGGGTAGTGAGTATTCCTCCACTAGTGTATTGAATGGTTTAAGCGTGTTGTTAATATATAGATCGGCAATTAGAGATATACCTTTTGTAGACCAATTTGTAAAATTGGAGTATGGTATGATGTGGTTCAAGATTGTGATTGGAATTGGGATGTTTATACTTTTGGTTGGGGGTGGGGAAGACTTGTGTAGTTCTCTCCATGCAAGTAGAGAGGCCTGAACAGTTAGTGGTAATGATCTTAAGGGATATGGTTTCCATGTGTCAAGTAGTAATAGTAGTCGGAGATCTTGGGTTGGGCTGAGAGCTTGTTCTATGTTGTACCAGAGGACATCCGGGGATGGTGACAACCATTGTCTGAGTTGGGTAAGCAAGGATGCTCGATGATAGTCCTTGATGTCTATCAGGCCCATACCTCCCGCCAACCTATGTTTAATTAGAACATTTCTAGAACATCTGGGTCTTTTGGGTCCCCATATGTAATTTCTAAGAAGATAGTTTAGTGATTGGAGATGGGTGTTCTTGAGTTGAATTGGTAGAGTGCGGAAAACATATAGAATTTGGGGGAGTAGGAGCATCTTGAAGGATGCTAATCGTCCTGACCATGATAATTCTACTTTGTTGAGTCTTTTTATTTCTTTCGCTATTTTGTCAATCAGCGGGTCATAATTGGCATCTGCTAGTTTGGAGGGGTCAGCTGTTATTTGTAGTCCCAGATAAGGGATACTGGATGAGTTCCATGTGTAAGGGAATCGTTTTTGTAGATCTACTTGGAGGGATGGAGGGATATTTAGACCTAAGATTAGAGATTTTGAGAAATTCACTTTATAGTATGACACTTGGCTAAAATTCGTCAGAATGTCATGGGCACATTTTAGGGACTTGGTTGGTGAGGTCAAAAGAAGGATGATGTCATCTGCGAATAAGTTAATATTGTGTGATTTACCTAGCAGGGAGAATCCGGGAGCATCTGGGTGTGTTCTAATTTTTTCGGCTAGAGGTTCTATAAGGAGATTGAATATAGAAGGGGACAAAGGGCATCCCTGTCTAGTGCCATTGGTAATTGGAAAGGGAAGGGAAAGGGTACCTGAAGTGTAGACCTGCGCACATGGTGAAGAGTACAGGGCCAAGATAGCCGAGAGGATGGGGCCTGCGAATCCAAACTTCTTAAGTGTTTGTGTCATATATCCCCAATGGACCCTGTCGAATGCCTTCTCCGCATCCAAAGAGAGCAGCAGAGAAGGCACCCGACAGGATCTAGCGCGATGGACCAAATTAATAATCCTCCTTGTGGCGTCAGATGCTTGTCTACCTTTGGTAAAGCCCGTTTGATCTGGGTTGATCAGAAGTGGTAGGAGATTTATAAGTCTATGTGCTAGGATCTTGGCGTATAGTTTAACATCTGTATTTAGTAGGGAAATAGGTCTAAAGTTAGCAGGTGTAATAGGGTCTTTCCCAGGTTTTGGAATGGTAACAACATACGCTTTGAGCATCTCGGCAGGGAATGAGGCAGAGGACATTGCTTCCAGGTAAATTTCTTTGAGTGTGGGGGACAAGATTTCGCAAAACACTTTGTAGTAACTGTTTGGTAGTCCATCTGGTCCTGGAGATTTACCAGTGGGCAACGTTTTAATTGCTCTGCGGATCTCAGTCTCCGTTATGGGTAGATTAAGTTGTTCTAATTGTGATGCTGAAAGGGAGGGTAGTGTGAGATCTGCCAAAAATGATTGAATGGCGTCATCTGAGGGCTGTTGGGTATTTGTATCGTCTTTTAAATTATAAAGAGAGGAGTAGTATTCAGCAAAATTATTTGCTATGTCAGTAGGGTTGAAAATTTTACTGTTATCTGAGCTACGAATTAGGTGAGGGATCTCAGTCTCTGGGCCAAATGTTTGCCAGCTCTGTTACCTGAAGAGTAGTGATTTAGTTTTAGGTACCTAATATGTTTGTCATATTGTTCTAGTAACATGAGTCTGAGATCCGATCGCAGTTGGTTTAGTTTGTTTGCTATGCTTGGGTCAGGTGCGGTTTTATTCTGAGCTTCCAGAAGTTTTATATCTTTGAGAAGGGAATCTAATTTCAGTGTCCTCTGCCTCTTCATCCGTGAGCTGATCTGTAACAATATGCCTCTAATATATGCCTTATGGGCACACCACATAGTAAATGGACTGTTAACAGATTTAGCATTAACTTCAAAATAATCTTTTAGATGTTTGTTTACAAGAGCAACCTGGGATGGTTGTTGGAAGATTTGAGGGTTGGCCCTCCAAATGTAGGATGGTGCTGATGTGTATCTCTCCTCTATCGTGAGGGACACAGGAGCATGGTCAGACCACGTGATGTCATGCACGGCAGAGGAGGCACTTTCTGAAGTAGAGTTCTGTCCACCAAGATTAGGTCTATGCGTGAATATGAGTTATGTCTAGAGGAGTGAAAGGAGTAGTCCCGCTCATTAGAGTGTTGACACCTCCAAGCGTCGTACATCTCTTCTTTATGTAGTATGTTTTGGATTGAGGGAAGAGGGCGTCTTGATTTGGAGGTGGTGTCCATTTTGTAATCCACTGTGACATTATAATCTCCACACATTATAACTGCTCCTTTTTTGATTGAGTTGATCTTACGAAACATCTTTTTCAAAAAACTGAGTTGGCGCATGTTTGGCACATAGAGATTCACCAGCGTGTATAAATGGTTGTTAAATTCCCCGATTAGGATTAGATACCGACCCTCAGGGTCTACATGGGTCTCTTGGATTGAAAGAGAAACAGAGTCTCTGATGGCAATAAGTACACCTCTTTGTTTTTTAGAAGCTGATGCCTGAAAAATGTGTGGAAATTTATGGTGGGAGAACTTGGGGATTGCTGAGGTTACCCAGTGCGTCTCCTGCAAGCACAGGATGTCAGATTTTAATTTGAGGGCTTCCTTCCACACTGAGGCTCGTTTAGCAGGATGGTTTAGTCCGTGGACATTAAAAGAGGTCACTCTAACCGCCATTTGTGCTGTGTAAGATGATGGTGTGTTGGTACCTTATGTATTCCTGGGTATCTGTTGGTAGTCTTAGTTGCGGTTTTCCTTCTTTCTGGATGAGAAGAATTCCTCCAGTGGTATGATCTTTCAGTCCGTCACCGATTTGAGGGGTTAAGGGGGGAGAAAAGGAAGAGGTAAAACAGAGAAAAACAACAAACAAAAATAGAACTGGTGTGTAAAAAAGGTGAGATTCTTTTCGGAATCTGATGGCAGATGTACTGCGCATTTTTAGGAGGGGAAACTGCGTGGAGTGTTAGCTCCATTATGTGGCAGGAGACTCGTAGTTGTGGGTAGCTTATGACATTCGAGGCGAATATTTGTTGCGGCTTTTCTGTTGCTTTTTGTATGACACAACCTTCCATTCGGTCTGGTCATCTAGCTTTGAAGAGGGAGAAGGCCCTGGAGAGGGTTGTTCTGGTAGAATATCCCAAGTGCGCAACATTGATAGGCCGTCTTCCAGATTGGTGATCACCGAGGTTTTGTCATCATGGGTGACGATTAGTTTTGTCGGGAAACCCCATCTGTATATGATGTTGTGGTTGCGCAGTGCTTTAGTCACAGTTAGCAGTGATTTACGTTTTTGCATCGTGAACTGCGAGAGGTCTGCGAACATTTGAATATTTGAGTATTGCTCAGGAGGTTGTGGATTTTTCCTAAAGGCTAGCATGAACTGCTCCTTAACATGGAAAAAGTGCACCCGCATCAGAACGTCTCTAGGAATGTTGTCTGATAGGTGTGCAGGTTTAGGAAGTCTGTGGATTCTGTCAATGATCAACTCCGAGGAAGGGGTAGATGGTAGGTATGCTGACATGAATTCCTGGACATATTGGCGGAGTTGTGATGGTAGGACACTTTCAGGGACCCCGCGCATTTTCAAATTATTTCTGCGTGACCTGTCCTCGAGGTCTGCGACTTTTCCTTTAAGCCATGTTACCTCATCTGATTGGTCATTATGAGCATCTACCAGGGTATTATATGATGCAGCATAATCCCCCATTTTTTTCTCCACGTGATCCACCCTGCCCCCCAGCTCCTTCACCTCTGTTTTAAAGTTCCGCATACATTCCATCATGTCTGCGTGCAGTGAGCTGCGTAATGAGACTAACATGTCTCTAAGGGTTGTGTCTGAGAGGGGCTGGTTTACAGTGGGGAAAGAGTTAATGGAATCAGCCATCTCTCTCGTGTCTTCTAGAGAATTATGTCCTGTACTGACCTTGCGGTTGGTTGAATCATTCGACATGCGGGGTTTCGATTTGGCAGGGCTGCCTGAGAGCGGAGTGGAGGCATCTGGGGAGCAGGAGTGTGGGTTTCGTCCGGAGCTCGGGCTTGGTGTGGCCGAGCGTGATTCGATTGAAGTGATCGGAGAGCAGCCGGCGGCGCCATCTTGGATCCCGCTGTGGTTCTTAGGGGGGAAGAAATCGTTTAATTTCTTCGGTTGTGAGGAGTTCTGTCTCTTCCTTGTCATCTCGGAGGGTGCTGTGGGTCTTTAGGTAGGTGCTGGTGCCAGAAGGAGCAGTCTGGATCGCCTTGAATTGTTTTAAATCCTGCCGTCAGTGCAGAGCTAACAGGTCATGCGTCTGTTCTCTAGCGCGGTAGCCACGCCCCCAATGAGCATCATTATTTTTAAAAGAGAAGTATGGGATTTTTTTTTTTTTTTTTTCAATTCCTCTGTTTATTAACTTTTTTTTTTCATTACTATTATAAATCGTGAAACACACACACAAAATACAGAAATACATTCAAAAACAATTTACAAATAACCCCAAAAAAATTCCTCTGTTTATTAAAACATTTTTTCCCATTACTTTTATAAATCGTGAAACACACACAAAATACAGAAATAAATTCAAAAACAAATTACAAATTACCCCCCCCCCCCAAAAAAAAAGGGGGCCACCCCATCCCCTCCCTCCCTCATGAGCCCAACTTATTATCCCTGTTACATACAGTACTTGTTTTCTCCACCTCTCCTTTTTATTGTTACTTTATATTTCTTATATCCCTTATTTATTTATCATTCCTTAATTACTCTATATCTAGTGAAAAATCTGTCTACCCTTAGGCTTCCATCTGACCCAAAAATAAATGGGGTCAGGTCTGACGACATTAACCACGGTTCCCACATTTTATTACATTTATTTAGTAATCCTCTATTCCTATACACTTGCCATTCTTTTAATAATGCATCAGTAACCTGTACCCGCCATTCCTCATGTGTAGGGGTTATAGGGGATATCCATTTAATGCAATCATTTTCCATGCTATAAATAACCTATTAAGTATTTAATTATTTAATTATTAGGTATTCTAGCTATTGATGTATATATTTCTTTATCTAAATTACCTAATAAACATACTTTAGGGTCTAGTTGTATCTGAGTTTGATATGTATGGTTAATGGTTTCTACCACATTTTGCCAATACCCAAACAATTTGGGGCATTTCCAGAGCATATGTATTAGATCAGCAGATGCTCTTTGACATCTCGGGCATTCTAGTAGAGTAAGAAAAGGGATGGTCAGCGCTCAGGATGACATCCAAAAATTTGTATTTCTTTATTGAGTAAACATGAACAATACTGTAAAACAGACTACATGTCTCAGACATTAGTGCTTAGTCATGACTAGAGATGAGCCGAACACCCCCCTGTTTGGTTCGCAGCAGAACATGCGAACAGGCAAAAAATTTGTTCGAACACACGAACACCGTTAAAGCCTATTGTACATGAACGTGAAAAATAAAAAGTGCTAATTTTAAAGGCTTCTATGCAAGTTATTGCCATAAAAAGTGTTTGGGGACCCGGGTCCTGCCCCAGGAGACATGTATCAATGCAAAAAAAGTTTTAAAAACAGCCGTTTTTTTAGGAGCAGTTATTCTAATAATGCTTAACCACTTCAGCCCCGGAAGAATTTACCCCCTTCCTGACCAGAGCACCTTTTGCGATTCGGCACTGCATCGCTTTAACTGACAATTGCGCTCCCAAACAAAATTGACGTCCTTTTTTTTCCCACAAATAGAGCTTTCTTTTGGTGGTATTTGATCGCCTCTGCGGTTTTTATTTTTTGCGCTATAAACAAAAATAGACAGACAATTTTGAAAAAAACGCATTATTTTTTACTTTTTGCTATAATAAATATCACCCAAAAATATATAAAAAAACAATTTTTTTCCTCAGTTTAGGCCGATACGTATTCTTCTACATATTTTTGGTAAGAAAAATGTCAATAAGCGATTATTGATCAGTTTGCGCAAAAGTTATAGCGTTTACAAAATAAGGGATAGTTTTATGGCATTTTTATTAATAATTTTTTTTTTTTAAATGGCGGCGATCAGCGATTTTTATCATGACTGCGACATTATGGCGGATACATCGGACATTTTTGACACATTTTTGGGACCATTGTCATTTATACAGCAACCAATGCTATAAAAATGCAGATTCCTGTGTAAATGACACTGGCAGTGAAGGGGTTAACCACTAGGTGGCAGTGTAGGGGTTAAGTGTGTCCTAGGGGTGTGTTTCTAACTGTCAGGGGGATGGGCTGTGTGTGTGATGTCACTGATCTCTGCTCCGATGACAGGGAGCAGAGATCGAGTTACACTGTCACTAGGCAGAACGGGGAGATGCTGTTTACATCAGCATCTCCCCGTTCTTCCTCCCCGTGAGGCGATCGCGGGTATCCCCACGGCGATCAAGTCCACGGGACCCGCGACCCGACTCACGGAGCTTGCCGCAGGTGTGCGCGGACGCGCGCCGCCCGCTGGCCGCCTCTTAAAGGGCAACGTACAGGTACATGGTTTTGCCTGTACGAGCCCTTTTGCCGCAGTATATCTGCGTGAGGCGGTCGGCAAGCAGTTAAAGTAAAACAATAAAAATTAAATATTCCTTTAAATATTGTGCCTCTAAATATCTATAGTATGCCTGTAAAGTGGCGCAGGTTTCCCGTGTTTAGAACAATACCACAGCAAAATGACATTTCTAAAGGAAAAAAAGTCATTCAAAACTGCTCGCGGCTGTAATGTATTGTTGGGTCCTGACAACATAGATGAAAATCTTTGAAAAAAACGGCATGGGTTCCCCCCCAACCCAGTCCATTACCAGGCCCTTTGGGTCTGGTATGGATATTAAGGGGAACTCTGCACCCAAATAAAAAAAAATGGTGTGGGGGTCCCCCAGGCACCTAGGCACTATATACTCCGAACAGCAGTATATATACTATATGGCCTGTCCTATATACTCTGCAGAAAATTGGGCCTTAGGTGTTGGTGGTACAAGAACACTGTAAGCCCTCCCAGTTACTCTTGGTGAGCGCAGGAACGGGCCCTGCTGTGAAAAATTATATCAAGATTTGGAATTGCATGCCCCTGTTGAACAGGGCAGAAAAATTGGGCCTTCAGTGGTGGTGGTAGTTGTGATACAACACTGTAAGCCCTCATAGCTATGCTTGTTGGGCGCAGGCCCTGTTATGAAATATTATATCAAGAATTGTAATTACATGCCCCTGTTAAACAGGGGAAGAAAAATTGGGACTTGGGTTGTGGTGGTGGTGCCACAATACTGTAATCCCTCACAGTTAATCTTGTTGGGTGCAGGAACAGGCCCTGTTATGAAATATACAGTGGCTGCTGTTCTGGCCATGCTTGGTCCGCTTCAGACATAGGTTGCAAACAGCAACGATGCGATCTGCTGCACACGTGTTGAAAAAGGCCCACACCAAGGAACTTTTAAAAGTCAGTGGGGAGTCAGCAGCGCCCTGCACCTGCGGAGCTCTGCGGTGTGATGCAATAGGGTGGCTGCCCTTAAGCTGCCCCCTAGAGGACATACTAGCCTCAATGGATTTGTGCTTCCTCCTCCTCCTCCTCTCTTCTCTCAGGCACTCAAGTACAGTCAGTGACCTCATCATCCTCTCCCCCCTTGTCACTGGAGCAAACTTGGCAGTATGCTGCAGCTGGGGGAACATGACTGCCACCCCCTCTCTCTAGGCTCACGTTACTCCCTTCCTCAACCTGGGAATCAACATCAGAGCCTTTGAATCGATGCGCATCCTCCAGCAGCATGTACTCGACACTATGGTCGAATATTTCTAGGGACTCCTCTGTTCATGATGGTGGGGCTATGGAAGAAGTGACTGTGGACAAGGAGCCGGTGGAATAGGCCACTTTGGCAGCTGCATTGGAAGGCAAACTACTCTGAGCCTGCTTGACAGAGGATGAGGAGGATGAGGACGGCTTTGTTATCCACTCCACCAACTCTTCTGCATGTTCTGGCTCAATAACACGGCCAGCAGCAGAAAAAAAGGACAAGAATGCCCCACGGCCACCTGCAGAGGATGCACCATGTCCACGACCAGCACTGTTGGCTGTAGACACAGAGGCTGCTTGCCCTCTTTTAGTGGCCTGTGAGCGTCTGCCTCTCCTTGGTGGCCTTCTGGACATGATGTATATTTTGTTTTGCAACACCACACTACACTGTATTAGATACTGTGTACACCACCAGAAGTGTAGTAGAAACTCTACACACTGTATTAGATACTGTGTACACTGCCTGCAATGTATTAGCAACTGTACTACGGCTGCCCTGTATTTTATACTGTGTATACCACCAGAAGTGTAGTAGAAACTGTACACACTGTATTAGATACTGTTTACACCATTAGAAAAATAGTAGAAACTGTACTATGGCTCCACTGTATTGTGTACACCACCAGAAGTGTAGTAGAAAATGTACACACTGTATTAGATACTGTGTACACCACCAGAAAAGTAGTAGAAACTGTAAACACTGTATTAGATACTGTGTACTCCGCCTGCACTGTATTAGCAATTGTACTACGGATGCACTGTATTTTATACTGTGTATACCACCAGAAGTGTAGTAGAAACCGTACACACTGTATTAGATACTGTGTACTCCGCCTGCACTGTATTAGCAACTGTACTACGGATGCACTGTATTTTATACTGTGTACACCACCAGAAGTGTAGTAGAAACTGTACACACTGTATTAGATACTGCGTACTCCGCCTGCACTGTATTAGCAACAGTACTACGGATGCACTGTATTTTATACTGTATACACCACCATAAGTGTAGTAGACACTGTACACACTGTATTAGAAACAGTACACCACAGAATGCACTGTAGATATAGGCTACACTGGATGCAGAGTATATATATATATATATATATATATATATATATATATATATATATATATATAAGACTGTATATATATATGCCTGCACTGAATGAATATAGAGTAAACACTGAATCTATAGTCTATACTAAATGCAGAGTATATATATACACCGGTATATATATATATCTATATATATCTATATATATATAGATATATATATATATAGATATATATATCTATATATATATCAAATACACTGCCACTAACTGATTAACCTGCCTGCTTTATCTAAATCAAGCTATCTCTCCATCCACGCCAACATAACTACACAGAGCCGCCATGTAGGCAGCCTTACATACGTACTTAATACCCCTGAGCCATGTTTGGCCAAAAGCACCCTGCCTTTGGCCAATTATGGCTCTCTTAGCAGGAGGGCGCTGGGATTGGCCAAAGTATGCAGGTCAGCTGCATGCTTTGGTCAATTATCATACAGCAATGCACTGCGATCTCGCAGTGCATTATGGGGCATTCTGCGGTGCTCAAATTTTCCGCGAACGCCCCATAATGTTTGCTCTTCGGCGAACCGACGAAAAGCCGATGTTCGAGTCGAACATATGTTCGGCCCGAACGTCAAGCTCATCCCTAGTCATGACCCATGACTAAGGACTAACGTCCGAAACGCATGGGATGTTTTACAGCATTGTACATGTTTACCTAAAGTATAACTAAAGGCAAAACTTTTTTTTGTTTGTTTTGGATAGAGTGGAGATGGATTAGAACACCTGTCATGTTTTTATTGCTGTCTGTGCCCCCCGTTAGGGACATTCATCCTCTCTATTTGTCCTGTTTACCATTATCATTGAGAGTAAAGGAAAATTACACATTTTGGGTTGTCCCCAGAAAAGTAATAGAGGGGAAATGGAGCCCTGAGCTGTGGAGGGGGGCGGAAGAGGCCGGCTCAGGATCTTAGAGGCTCAGCCGGGTGCTGGTCCAGGTATGTGGGTGGATATTGACCGAATGGTCGCAATCTTTCCCGAGCCTGGACTGGCTCTGTGATGTCAGCCGACAACGGGCTTCAGCGGGCCTCCTCCAGATGAAAGAAAAAAAATGTCATGATAACTCCTGGGATGTAGCTAAATAAATGTTAAAAAATGGGTTAAAACAAGTAATTATACCTGTATGGTTATGCCCACTGTCAATAATTATTATTATTATACAGGATTTATATAGCGCCAACAGTTTGCACAGCGCTTTACAACATGGGGGCAGACAGTACAGTTACAGTACAATTCAATACAGGAGGAATCAGAGGGCCCTGCTTGTTAGAGCTTACAATCTAGAAGGGAGGATCAAGTGATACAAAAGGTAATAATTGTGGGAGATGAGCTGATGGAGAAAATAGACATACAGTTGTTAGGTATGGGTAGGATAGGCTTCTCTGAAGAGTTGGGTTTTCAGGGACTGTCTAAAAGCTAATGGAGGCTCTGGAAAAGTCCTGGAGGCGAGCATGGGAGGAGGTGACGAGGGAGCTAGAGAGCAGGAGGTCTTGAGAAGAATGAAGAGAATGATTAGCTTGCTATTTTGAGACTAGGCTAGTGATGTAGCTGGGGGCTAAGTTGTGGATGGCTTGTAAGTAGTTGTTAGTATTTTCAATTTAATTCATTGGGTGAGCAGAAGCCAGTGGATGGGTTGACAGAGAGGTGTAGCAGATACTGAGCGGTTGGTAAGGCGGATGAGTCTGGCAGAAGCATTCATGATGGATTGAAGGGGGGATAGACGGATAGACTATGTGGAGATAAGCCAGTGAGAAGGGAGTTGCAGTAGTCGAGGCAAGAGATGACCGGGGAGTGAATTAAGAGCTTTGTGGTGACATTGGTTAGAAAGGGGCGTATTTTGGAGATGTTACAGGGGTTGAGGCAGCAAGATTTGGACAGTGATTGGACATGGGGCTTAAAGGAGAGTTCAGAGTCCAAGACTACACCTAGGACCTTGGCATGTGAGGATGTGCTTATAGTTGTGCCATCGATTTTGACAGAGAGATCAAGGGAGGGGGCACATGGGGGAGGAAACATTTTAAGCTCGGTTTTGGATAGATTGAGTTTGAGGAAGTGGTGTGACATCCAGACTGATATATCTGTTAGCAAATTAGTGATATGTGAGGAGACAGAGGGAGCGAGCTGAGGGGTAGAGAAATAGATTTGGGTGTCGTCAGTGTAGAGATGGTATTGGAAGCCATGGGAGGCTATCAGATGACCCAGGGAGGTGGTGTAGATTGAAAAGAGGAGAGGTCCAAGAACAGAACCTTGGGGGACCCCAACAGAGAAAGGAAGAGGAGAGCAGGAATTAAAATTGTAAGTAACGCTAAAAGGTGCGGTTGGATAAGTAGGAAGAGAACCACAGAAGATTACAGTCATGGAGACCAAAGGTGTGGAGTTTTTTGTGGAGGAGGGGGTGGCCAACCATATCAAAGGTAGCAGAGAGGTCCAGGAGTAGGAGTACAGAATAGTGTCTATTGGTTTTGGCTGTTAGTAGATCGTTTTTTAGTTTTAGGAGAGCAGTTTCTGTGGAGTGTTGGGGATGAAATCCAGACTGAAGGGGATCAAGAATGCTAGGTTGTTAAGACTGGTTGGGTCTAATGAGGGCTTTTTAAGTATGGGGGCTGACTAGTGCATGTTTTAGACAGTTAGGGAAGATGCCAGAGGAGAGGGAGAGATTGAAGATGTGGGTTAGAGAGTGTAGAATAGAGCCAGAGGGTGAACGTAGCATTTGCGAGGGAACAGGATTCAGAGGACAGGTGGTTAGTTGAACATTAGCAAGTAGTTTAGCAACCTCGTCTATAGTGGTGGGCTTGAAAGAGGCAAGTAATAATTGTACCTGAGGGCATGAAGTGTGAAGCGTGGAGGGTATCAGAACAGTAGAGATCTCCTTGCGGATTGTATCAATCTTCTGTTTGAAGTGATTGGTGGTCTCCTGGTCAGTAAGTGAGTTTGTGGGTGGAGGCAGTGGAGGACAAAGAAGAGAGTTGAAGGTAGAGAAGAGTTGACAGGGACGGGATGATAAGTTGTTAATAAGAGTGACAAAATAGGTCTGCTTGGCAGAGAGGGGGCTGGAACTGTATTTTTGGAGGGCAGGTTGGAGGAATTGAAGAATAATCCTTTTCTTTTTGGGATATGTGATGGAATAAGATATATACCTTCTGTTTTAAGAAGGTATTAATGTGTTAGGTGCCATAAGGGGAGACAATACATAGCACAGTGGTGCTGTCCAGCAGCCCCAGTGCTGAAATTGCCTTTTAATGCCTTACTAAATAAACCTTAAAATCAGAAAAAGAACCTACTTGGATGAGCGGCAAAACATCTTCAACATTACAGAAATAATTAAATAATAGGCTGATATGATACTGAGTACCACATCCTAGTGACACCTATTATACCAAAATACAGTATTTAAAATATTTAAATGATGTATCAAAAGAGATGACAATACTATCAACCATTGCTCAACATATACTTTTCTTATTTGGAGAGTACCCCCATTTTCGCAAATACCTACAATATCTAATATACAACCACTTGCCGACCGCTCTATAGCACATTTACTGCTACAGGGTGGCTGTGCTGCGCAGGATCACGTATATATACGCGATCCAAAACTTCCGGGTATCGGGCGTGATTGTGCACGCTCCTGGCTCGCTCCGGCTGTGAATCGACACAGCGGGAGCTTATCAGCGGGTCCCGCGGTCCCAATGTCCCCACTGCCTATGTGAATAAGACAGATTGCCGTTCTGTTAGTACAGAAGGCATGGATCCTGTGTTCCTGTAAAGTAGAAACACCGATCCATGCCTTCCACTAGTAAAAGCACCTCCCCCACTAAACTGAAACACCAGCTAGGCACACAATGAACCCTTTGATGTCAACTCCTTTACAGCCAGTGTCATCAGTACAGTAACAGTGCATATGTTTAGCACTGATCATTGTATTAGTGTCACTGGTCCCTGCAAAATGTCAAAAGTGTCAGTTAGTGTCTGATTGTCTGTCGCACTATTGCAGTCCCACTATAAGACGCCGTTCGCTGCCATTACTAGTATAAAAAAAGTAAACAAAAAAATCAATAATTATATTCCATAGTTTGTAGACGCTAAAACTTTTGTGCAAACCAATCAATATACGCTTATTGGGATTTTTTGTAATTATAAACATGTAGCAGACCACATATTGGCCTAAATTTATAAAGAAATTCAATTTTTGAAATTTTTTTATTGGATATGTTTTATAGCAGAAAGTAAAAAATAAAAAGTAAAAAGAAAGCTCTATTTGTGGGAAATAAATTGCATCCATTTTATTTGGGTACAGCGTTGCATGACCGCGCAATTGTCAGTTAAAATAATGCAGTGCCGTATCGCAAAAAATGGCCTGATCATGAAGGGGGGGGGGGAGTAAACATTGTTACAGACTTCTTCTTTTTTCTGCTCTGAAGAAAAAGCTGTTTGATTATGTAAATATGAACGGGAGTGACTTTTTCATTATTAATCAGCTTCCATTGTTCCAATGAGGAAAGTGGCAGGGTCTTCATCCCCTTTTATCCTCTTTGGAGTTTCTTGATTAAAATGACATTTTTGTTGCAGAGGATGCCTAAAATCCAACTTGTATCTTAGTGTATATTTCTGGGAAAAATCATTCAGCCAATCACACAAGCAGCAAATAACATTACTGGGGGTATTTTCTATACCATCTGTGTACAGAACTCTTCTAGGCTGCCATATTTCATTGAATTTTACAGCAAAATTAAAGCGCTACTGATTGAAAAGGAAAAGTAATTTTTTAATAACATTAAATTATAAAATGGCTTATGTAGCAATGGTACATGCTATAGTTTTTTTTATTCGCTATATTTTTTCTTACAAAAGTGGCATTAACCTTTAACTTACTTAACTTATTTGCTGGACCATTATTCTAAGTTACTGCACATTGCATATCGCCCCAAGCCCATGAAAGCTAATGCAAGCATTACATCTATTATTTTCATCGAGGTGTGCACCCCAAAGCTTAAACACAGAGCAACTGAGGCAGTAGCTAGGTAGCGGCGAGTGCAAAGCACATGTGAATGATTCCTTTTTTTTTATTATATTTTTTATTTAATTTTTTTTCCTTTTATTTTTAGATTTTTATTTTTTTATTTGTTTGCATTTTTTCACTGCCCTTTTGAGGGGCTTTGCTAAAATATTAGGGTTCTAAACAGATCCCTGAAGTCTTACATTTAAGACTGAAAAAGGGACTGAGGACAGGATGGAGGTGCAGAACTGCTAGAACTGATCCCCCTACAGTGCAGCCAGAGGGAGGGAGAGGAGGAGAAGCCGGAAGCTCTGCAATAGGAGGAACAAGGGGATCGATATCTGCAATGAGGTAGTACAGCTCGGCAGGTGAACTAATAGGGCACGGACCCAGTACAGGAGGGCAGGCTGTACTGCCTTATCATCGGCTCTGGCTCACAGGGTGATTAGGGTGTGCCCATGCACACCCGGCACATCCCCTGCACACACCTTTGATTTTTATTATTATTATCATCTTATTACTATTAGATGAAATATCCATACACACAGATACCTACCTCACCAGAGACTGTCCTATTAATAGACTAGGCTGAAATATCAGCTAATATAAAATATTCTTGAGAACCAATTTCCAAAAATATCTCAAGTATATTGTCATTCTGTGTATTATTTTCTAACATTTATGGCAACAAATATATCTTTTGTAAAGGTTTTTATAGCACCGATCAGCTGAATATACTGCATGCGTGTTAAACTATTGATTTTGGCTGTCTTTTGTATGTAAAAGTCAATCCACAAGCAAGATTGACTCCAGACATGAAAAGGAAGACTTGAAATGCATACAGGGAGCACAGCCTACCGCCAAGGGATTCCGTTTCCATCCAGACATAGCTATAGTGCACCAGATCTGGATTTACTATGTCAAAATGATAAAAATAAAATAAAAACTTGACAAACCTGAGAAAAGTCTGATGAAATGAAAAGAAGGTACTTTGCAAATGTTTAGTAATAGGTTCCAGAGAGCAATGTGAAAAGTGCAAATAATCCATAGCAATTAGGCATGTGCAATTAGTTTTGTTCCAAATTCTTTTTTTTAAAACTAATTTCGACAAATTTTTTGATTTGGAAATATCCAAATTAACAAAAACCTGTTTAACCACCTCAATACCAGACACTTACACCCCCTTCCTGCCCAGGCCATTTTTCAGCTTTCAGAGCTGTCACACTTTGAATGAAAATTGCGCGGTCATGCTACACTGTAACCATGTGAAATTTTTTATAATTTTTTTTAACACAAATAGCGCTTTCTTTTGGTGGTATTTAATCACTCCTGGTTTTTTTTTATTTTTTCCTAAACAAAAAGACCAACATTTTTTTAAAAATAAGTTTTTCTTAGTTTGTCAGTAAATTTTGTAAATAAGGAATTTGTCTCCTCCACTGTTGGGTGCTGATTAGGGATGAGCCGAACACCCCCCGGTTCGGTTGGCACCAGAACCTGCGAACGGACCGAAAGTTCGCACGAACGTTAGAACCCCATTGACGTCTATGGGACTCGAACGTTCAAAATCAAAAGTGCTCATTTTAAAGGCTAATTTGCATGGTATTGTCCTAAAAAGGGTTTGGGGACCCGGGTCCTACCCCAGGGGACATGTATCAATGCAAAAAAACCTTTTAAAAACGGCCGTTTTTTCGGGAGCAGTGATTTTAATGATGCTTAAAGTAAAAAAAAAAAAAGTGAAATATTCCTTTAAATATCGTACCTGGGGGGTGTCTATAGTATGCCTGTAAAGTGACGCGTGTTTCCCGTGTTTAAAACAGTCCCTGCACCAAATGTCATTTTCAAAGGAAAAAATCTCATTTAAAACTGCTTGCGGGTTTAATGTAATGTCGGGTCATGGCAATATGGATGAAAATCAGTGAGACAAACGGCATGGGTACCCCCCAGTCCATTACCAGGCCCTTTGGGTCTTGTATGGATATTAAGGGGAACCCCGCACCCAAATTAAAATAAGGAAAGGTGTGGGGCCACCAGGCCCTATATACTCTGAACAGCAGTATACAGGCGGTGCAAACAAGATAGGGACTGTAGGTTTGTTGTTAAGTAGAATCTCTTTGTAATTTTGAACGGGTACATTTTTAACGTGTTTAGCTCCAGCCAAAAAATCTTTTTTAAGCTTTTTGGAAAACATAGGGAAGGGTTATCACCCCTGTGACATTTGTTTTGCTGTCTTTCCTCCTCTTCAGAAGATTTCACCTCACTTTTTGTCCCAATGAAAAATGTTTTTTGAAAATTTTGATTTTTTTGTGGAACAAGGATTGGAAAGCATCAGTGGAAAGGAGAAATTTTTTTCCCATATTAACTCTTACAGGAGAGAATTTCCCTTCCTAGGGGTAGATTTCATCTCACTTCCTGTTGTCTCCTTCCGTTTGCAAGTAGGAGTCGTTTGTAAGTTAGATGTTTGAAAGTAGGGTCCTGCCCTATATATATAAATTTGGGCCTTAGGTGTTGCTGTGGCCACAACACTGTAAGCCCTCACAGGGCCCTGCTGTGAAATATTAGATCAAGAATTGTAATTACATGCCCCTGTTGAACAGGAGCTGAAAAATTAGGCCTTAGGCACTGGTGCTGGTGCCACAACACTGCAACCCCTCACAGACACTCTAGTTGGAACGCAGGAACGAGCCCTGCTGCAAAGTATTGCATCAAAAATTGTAATTACATGCCCCTGTTAAACAAGGGCTGAAAAATTGGGCCTTAGGCACTGGTGCTGGTGCCACAACACTGCAACCCCTCACAGACACTCTAGTTGGAATGCAGGAACGAGCCCTGCTGCAAAGTATTGCATCAAAAATTGTAATTACACGCCCCTGTTAGACAGGGGCAGAAAAATTGGGCCTTAGGCACTGGTGCTGGTGCCACAACACTGCAACCCCTCACAGACACTCTAGTTGGAACGCAGGAACGAGCCCTGCTGCAAAGTATTGCATCAAAAATTGTAATTACACGCCCCTGTTAGACAGGGGCAGAAAAATTGGGCCTTAGGCACTGGTGCTGGTGCCACAACACTGCAACCCCTCACAGACACTCTAGTTGGAATGCAGGAACGAGCCCTGCTGCAAAGTATTACATCAAAAATTGTAATTACACGCCCCTGTTAAACAGGGGCTGAAAAATTGTGCCTTAGGCACTGGTGGTGGCGCCCAGAACCAAAAATGTTCTTACAAGCTATCAGCGGGATGATTGAGGAGGAAGAGGATAATTACTCAGGGATCGTCACTCAGCATAGGCAGTCTTTGAAGGGATCTGAGATTTCAAAAAAAATTATTCGGTTACATCAGCATCAGGTGCTTGGTAGCTGGTGGTGATCCAAGACTGATTCATTTTTATGAAGGTCAGTCGATCGGCCGAGTCGGTGGACAGACGCACCCTGTGATCGGTTACCACGCCTCCAGCAGCACTGAATGTGCGTTCCGAAAGAACGCTGGATGCAGGACAGGCCAGTAGCTCAATTGCATACTGTGCAAGCTCTGGCCAGTGATCCATCCTCAAGACCCAGTAACCCAGAGGATTTTCGGTGGGAAAGGTGTCCAAGTCTGATCTTGCCCCTAGGTATTCCTGCACCATGTAAAACAGACGCTGGCGATGGTTGCTGGAACCGATCATACCTTGGGGCTGCGGACCAAAAAATTGTCTGAACGCATCAGTCAGACGGCCACCTTCTCCACCGCTCCTTCTTTGACTGACCGAAGCCTCAGCAACACGTTGTCCAGAAACAGGAGTTTGTAACCTCCCAGTCTCTGGGAACGCGTTGCACAGACCTTTCTGCAAGGCCTCCCGAAGATGTTTCATCCTCTGCTCCCTCTGCGATGGCAAGATAAGGTCGCAACCTTACCCTTGTAACGTGGATCAAGGAGGGTTGCCAGCCAGTATTGGTCCTTCTCCTTGATACCACGAATACGAGGATCCTTACGCAGGCTTTACAGGATCAGGTAGGCCATGCAGCGTAGGTTTGCTGAGGCATTCGGTCTGGAGTCCTCTGGGTCACTAAGGACGACAACGTCCGCAGCCACCTCCTCCCAGCCACGTACAAGTCCATGTGTTTCTTGGGACTGATCCCTTAAAGACTGCTGCTAATGCTGAGTGCCAGGCTCCACCTCCATACTGACACAATCTTCCTCCTCCTCCTCCTCCTCCTCGTCCTCTTCCTGTGTGATCGGCGGGCACGCAGGAACACTGTCTGGATAAAGGGGGCCTTGAGAGCTAAGGAAGTCCTCCTCTTCCTGCCTCTGTTCTGCCTCAAGTGCCCTGTCCATTATTCCATGCAGCGTGTGCTCCAACAGGTGGACAAGGGGGACAGTGTCACTGATGCATGCACTGTCACTGCTCACCATCCTCGTGGCCTCCTCGAATGGTGACAGGACAGTGCATGCATCCCTGATCATGGCCCACTGGCATGGGGAAAAAAAACCAAGCTCCCCTGACCCTGTCCTGGTGCCATAGTCGCACAGGTACTCATTGATGGCCCTCTGCTGCGTGTGCAGCCGCTGCAGCATGGCCAACGTTGAGTTCCACCTGGTGGGCATGTCACAGATTAGGCGGTTCTTGGGCAGGTTAAACTCCTTTTGGAGGTCCGTCAGCCGAGCACTGGCATTATATGACCGGCGGAAATGCACACAGACTTTCCTGGCCTGCCTCAGGACATCCTGTAAGCCCGGGTACCTGCCCAAGAACCGCTGCACCACCAAGTTAAGGACGTGAGCCAAACAGGGCACATGGGTCATTTGTCCCTGTCGGAGGGCAGAGAGGAGGTTGGTGCCATTGTCGCAAACCACCATTCCTGCCTTAAGTTGGCGTGGCGTCAACCACCTCTGAACCTGCCCCTGCAGAGCTGACAGAACCTCTGCCCCAGTGTGGCTCCTGTCCCCCAAGCACACCGGGCTCAAGCACCGCATGGCATCTTTTGGCCTGCGTACTTGCGTAGCCCCTTGAATGACTACGGAGCACCGCTGGTTCCGAGGAAGAGGCCATGGAGGAAGAAGAAGAGGAGGGGGTGGAGGAGAGAGGTGTGTCACAATCATTAGCATTTTGGAGGCGTGGTGGCGGAACAACCTCCAACACTACTGCACCTTGTCCTGCATCCTTCCCAGCTGCCAGCAGAGTCACCCAATGCGCCGTGAAACTTAGGTAACGTCCCTGTCCATGCCTGCTGGACCATGAGTCAGCGGTAATATGCACCTTACCGCTGACCGCCCTGTCCAGTGAGGCATGGACATGCCGGTAGAGAGCCGGAATCGCCTTCCGTGAGAAAAAGTGGCGTTTGGGTACCTGCCACTGAGGAACCGCACATTCCACAAACTCACGGAAGAGGGCAGAGTCTACCAACTGAAAAGGCAGCAGTTGAAGTGCTAGCAATTTTGCCAAGCTAGCATTCAACCGCTGGGCATGTGGATGGCTGGGAGCAAACTTCTTTCGGCGGTGCAGCAGCTGGGGCAGGGAAATTTGCCTGGTACAATCTGACGTCGGTGTACCAAAAGCAGATTGCCCACAAGTACTTGGCTGTGACACACCTAATTCTACACCTTCATTCCTCTCAGTGCAGGTCTCAGAGAGGACTGGAGGTCTAGTGGGGTTGGAAATCTCAGCTGATGAGGAGCAAGGAGAGGTCCTCTTTGTTCTTTGGTGTGGGTCTTTTAGATACGCTTGCCAACAAACTGCATGGCAGGTCAACATATGTCTGGTCAAGCATGTGGTACCCAAGCGGGAGATGTTTTGGCCACGTGAGATACGCTTGAGACATATGTTGCAAATAGCAGCGGTGCGATCTGATGCACTCGTCTCAAAAAAGGCCCACACCAAAGAACTTTTTGAATAACGCGCAGAGACTGCAGCGCCCTGCACATGTGGAGCTTTGGGGTGTGATGCAGTCAATGTGCTGCCCTTAGGCTGGCCCCTGGAGGGCATCCTGCCTCGTTGGTGATGTGCCGCCTCCTCCTCCTCCTCTCTCCTATCAGGCACCCACGTTGAGTCAGTGACCTCATCATCCCCTCCCTCCTCATCACTGGAGCAAACCTGGCAGTATGCTGCAGCAGGGGGAGCATGACTGCCAGATTGCTGTCCTTCTTGGGCACCCCCTCTGTCCGTGCTCATGTTGCTGCCTTCATCGAGCTCAGTATCATCATCAGAGCCTTCCAAACGCTGGGCATCCTCCTGGAGCATGTACCCAACACTGTGGTCAAACAGTTCGAGGGACTCCTCAGGAGGACATGGTGGAGCTAGGGAAGGAGTCACTGATGACATTGAGCCGGGGGAAGAGGCCGCTGCTTTGCCAGACAAAGCACCCTGGGCATGGGTGAGAGAGGATGAGGAGGATGAGGACGGCTTGGTCATCCACTCGACCAAGTCTTCCGCATGTTACGGCTCAACACGGCCAGCTGCCGAAAAAAAGGCCAAGCGTGTCCCATGGCCACGTGCTGATGAGGATGCACCGTCTCCACGACCAGCACTAGACACAGAGCCTGCTTGCCCTCTCTTATTGGCTTGTGACTGTCTGCCTCTCCTTCTTGGCCTTCCAGACATACTAATGGCCTGTAGCTGCACTAAGCTGGGATATATATATATATATATATATATATATATATATATATATATATATATATATATATATATATATATATATATATGTACTGATACTGCAGCTAGCAAAATCAACTGCCTGCCTGTAGTATGAGAACACCACCAACCTTCTACAGGTAGCTTTAGCTGAACACTGTGAGGTGGACGCACCCCACTAACTTGTAGGTTTAGCTGAACACTGTGAGCAGGATGCACTGCACTAACTGTAAATAGTCTAGCTGCCTGACCGTGGTACTAATAGGATCAAAAGAACACCAGTAATTTTCTTCAGGTAGCTTTATATACTGTAACAAGACAAGCCTGCCTGTCAGTAGGAAGATAACAGGAACGGATCTAGCTGAACACTGTGAGCAGGACGCACTGCACTAAATGTAAATAGTCTAGCTGCCTGACCGTGGTACTAATAGGATCAAAAGAACACCAGTAATTTTCTTCAGGTAGCTTTATATACTGTAACAAGACAAGCCTGCCTGTCAGTAGGAAGATAACAGGAACGGATCTAGCTGAACACTGTGAGCAGGACGCACTGCACTAAATGTAAATAGTCTAGCTGCCTGACCGTGGTACTAATAGGATCAAAAGAACACCAGTAATTTTCTTCAGGTAGCTTTATATACTGTAACAAGACAAGCCTGCCTGTCAGTAGGAAGATAACAGGAACGGATCTAGCTGAACACTGTGAGCAGGACGCACTGCACTAAATGTAAATAGTCTAGCTGCCTGACCGTGGTACTAATAGGATCAAAAGAACACCAGTAATTTTCTTCAGGTAGCTTTATATACTGTAACAAGACAAGCCTGCCTGTCAGTAGGAAGATAACAGGAACGGATCTAGCTGAACACTGTGAGCAGGACGCACTGTACTAAATGTAAATAGTCTTGCTGCCTGACCGTGGTACTAATAGGATCAAAAGAACACCAGTAATTTTCTTCAGGTAGCTTTATATACTGTAACAAGACAAGCCTGCCTGTCAGTAGGAAGATAACAGGAACGGATCTAGCTGAACACTGTGAGCAGGACACACTGTACTAAATGTAAATAGTCTAGCTGCCTGACCGTGATACTAATAGGATCAAAAGAACACCAGTAATTTTCTTTAGGTAGCTGTAAATACTGTAACAAGACAAGCCTGCCTGTCAGTAGGAAGATAACAGGAACGGATCTAGCTGAACACTGTGAGCAGGACGCACTGCACTAAATGTAAATAGTCTAGCTGCCTGACCGTGGTACTAATAGGATCAAAAGAACACCAGTAATTTTCTTCAGGTAGCTTTATATACTGTAACAAGACAAGCCTGCCTGTCAGTAGGAAGATAACAGGAACGGATCTAGCTGAACACTGTGAGCAGGACGCACTGTACTAAATGTAAATAGTCTTGCTGCCTGACCGTGGTACTAATAGGATCAAAAGAACACCAGTAATTTTCTTTAGGTAGCTGTAAATACTGTAACAAGACAAGCCTGCCTGTCAGTAGGAAGATAACAGGAACGGATCTAGCTGAACACTGTGAGCAGGACGCACTGTACTAAATGTAAATAGTCTAGCTGCCTGACCGTGGTACTAATAGGATCAAAAGAACACCAGTAATTTTCTTCAGGTAGCTTTATATACTGTAACAAGACAAGCCTGCCTGTCAGTAGGAAGATAACAGGAACGGATCTAGCTGAACACTGTGAGCAGGACGCACTGTACTAAATGTAAATAGTCTTGCTGCCTGACCGTGGTACTAATAGGATCAAAAGAACACCAGTAATTTTCTTCAGGTAGCTTTATATACTGTAACAAGACAAGCCTGCCTGTCAGTAGGAAGATAACAGGAACGGATCTAGCTGAACACTGTGAGCAGGACACACTGTACTAAATGTAAATAGTCTAGCTGCCTGACCGTGATACTAATAGGATCAAAAGAACACCAGTAATTTTCTTTAGGTAGCTGTAAATACTGTAACAAGACAAGCCTGCCTGTCAGTAGGAAGATAACAGGAACGGATCTAGCTGAACACTGTGAGCAGGACGCACTGCACTAAATGTAAATAGTCTAGCTGCCTGACCGTGGTACTAATAGGATCAAAAGAACACCAGTAATTTTCTTCAGGTAGCTTTATATACTGTAACAAGACAAGCCTGCCTGTCAGTAGGAAGATAACAGGAACGGATCTAGCTGAACACTGTGAGCAGGACGCACTGTACTAAATGTAAATAGTCTTGCTGCCTGACCGTGGTACTAATAGGATCAAAAGAACACCAGTAATTTTCTTTAGGTAGCTGTAAATACTGTAACAAGACAAGCCTGCCTGTCAGTAGGAAGATAACAGGAACGGATCTAGCTGAACACTGTGAGCAGGACGCACTGTACTAAATGTAAATAGTCTAGCTGCCTGACCGTGGTACTAATAGGATCAAAAGAACACCAGTAATTTTCTTTAGGTAGCTGTAAATACTGTAACAAGACAAGCCTGCCTGTCAGTAGGAAGATAACAGGAACGGATCTAGCTGAACACTGTGAGCAGGACGCACTGCACTAAATGTAAATAGTCTAGAAGATAACAGGAACGGATCTAGCTAAACTGAATACAGTGTATATATATATATATATGCAACACCTGGGATGCATATATATACACAATACACTTTAAGTGCAGCTAACTGACTGACTGTCCTGCCTAATCTAGCTAACTCAAATGAAATGACACTGTATCTCTCTCTCTCTAAGCACACCGGAACACCGTGCAGGCGGCCTTATATAGTGTGGGGCGTGTACTAAATCCCCTGAGCCATAATTGGCCAAAGCCTCCTTGGCTTTGGCCAATTACGGCTCTCTGTTCAGGCGGCGCTGTGATTGGCCAAGCATGCGGGTCATAGTGCATGCTTGGCCAATCATCAGCAAGCAATGCACTGCGATGCCGCAGTGAATTATGGGCCGTGACGCACCACACGAATTTGGCGCGAACGGCCCATATCGTTCGCAATTCGGCGTACGACCGAACAGCCGATGTTCGAGTCGAACATGGGTTCGACTCGAACACGAAGCTCATCCCTAGTGCTGATGAGGCAGCACTGATGGGCACTGATAGGCTGCACTGATGGGCACTGATGAGGCGGCACTTATGGGCACTTATTAGGTGGCACTGATGAGGAGGCACGAATATGACGCACTTATGGGCACTGATAGGTGGCACTGATGAGGTGGCACTTATGGGCACTGATGAGGTGGCACTTATGGGCACTGATGAGGTGGCACTTATGGGCAGCAGTGATGAGCATTGATGGGCAGCAGTGATGGGCATTGATGGGCAGCACTGACAGCCAGCACTGACTGGCATCACTAATGGCCACTGATTGCTGGCACTTGTGGGCACAGGTTGGTGGCAATTGTGGGCACTGATTGGCACTGATTGCTGGCAGTGGTGGGCACACAGTTCTGGCACTGGTGACACTTAATTGTTATCAGGGCACTGATGATTAGTGCCCTGATTACATCCCTAGATGTCCTCTGTAAGGGGATGCCCCTGATCTCCTCTCCTCTCCTCACACTCTGTCAGTGTGAGGCGAGGAGCGCTGATTACCAGCATCTCCGTGTTTACATGTGACCGGCTGTGATTGGACACAGCCGATCACATGGTTAAAGAGCCATGGCCACGGCTCTTTACACAGATCGGGGTCGCGTCATGTCCTAGCAACACGGTGTGGCCACGATCGCCGTACTGAGTGCCCCCCCGGGGCGTGCTAGAGTGGTCGTTCTGGGCATATGACGTCCACCCAGAAGGAGAGCCGCACCGCCCCAGCTGTCATTTGACAGCCAGCGGGCGGGAAGAGGTTAATGAATTTTTCCGAATATTCATATAATTTGAATATTCGAGAATTTGTAAATGCGTAAATTCAAAGATGTGTAAATTCGAAATTTGAAAATCCAAAAACCCGAAAATTTGAAAATCTGAAATAATTACTAACTAATAATAACTTAACTATTACTAACTATTAAATTATAGGTATTGGAATCTCCTTTCAAATTTGGCTGTTAGTGAACGTAACAAATACGAATTATCTGAAATAACGAATGCTGTATCTAAATGAATGGAACATAACACAATAATATTATTAAATAACAACAATAATAACACGTTTTATTATTTATTTTATTATTATTATTATTTATTATAATTAATTTGTTCCATTTTATTTGTTTAGATGCGGCATTCATTATTTCGGATAATTTGTAACTTCGGATAAATTCGTATTCGTTACATTCACTAACAGCCAAATTTGAAAGGAAATTCCAATACCTATAATTTAACAGTTATTATTAGTTAGTTAGTTAGTTAGTTAGTTAGTTAGTTAGTTAGTTAGCTAGTTAGTTAGTTAGTTAGTTATTCTTTTAATTTTCAGATTTTCTTCCTTATTTTTGAATTTACGAATTTTGAATTTTCGAATTGCGATCATATCAAATGACCTGAAAAACGGAAAAAAAAAAAACCAATTAAATGAATACGAAAATGAACACATTTTTTGGCATTGCACATGTCTAATAGCAATCACAATTTATTAATCACTAATCCTTACTTAGCAAAAATGGTATTGGTCACTGTTGGTCACTGTAGTCGACACAACATCACTTCTATTCGCAATGCTTTCTTTAACCCTTTTACTGCCAGAGTCACTTTTGTGTTTTTTGCACATGTTTAGGCCTGAAGATTACTTAAAACCCCCAAACATTATATATTTTCTGAAAGAAGACACCCTGGAAATGAAATGGTAGTTCCAATTTTATTTTGTCACAAAAAAATTCAGTAAATAATACACAAAACTTAATTTTAGGGCACACACAAATGTAATAAATGACCCAATTTTTTTTCTAAAATTTTAAAAATGAGGTTGCAACAAGTAAATAGATACCCAACATGGCAAGCCATAAAATTGCATACAAACGTGAAATGGAAACAAACTTCAGTACCCTTTATTTTCCATAGGTGACATTTTAAAACCCCCTACAGGTCATCAGTGTGCGTATATAGGAGTGGGTGTCTCAAAAAAAAAAATGTTTAAGGATTTTAAATGCTTAGGTGGAAATTTACATTTTTTTACACATTTTTATTTTACTGAGCTTTTTTTTGTCATCGCATAGAGGACAAAAAAATCAAGTCTAAAACCCCCATGATATTTCACTCGTCCTCCAATGATTCTGATGAAGTACTGATCACACTGCATTAGATTCTTTCCCAGCCATATAGGCTGGGGAACATGGCATGGGGACCTATGGGAGGCAAGAATAAGGAGAGAAGAGCAGATGGATGTCCGCTCAGCTCCCTCCCCTACCTGGTGACACCCGCGAGTCCCAAGCACGTGGAGCCCAGGAAACATGGCAGGGGCAGGTGTGGGGTCGGCTGAGGAGGGGAGAAGGTGGTCTTCCAGAAGCCATCACTCAGCTGCAAGAACACCTGAATGCTTCCATCTGACAGCAAGCAGTTGACTTGTCAGATATACACACACTCCTGAAGCACTAATGCAGTCCCTGGGAGTGTGTGTAAACCCCCCACTGCTACTGACATAGTTTTTACATCTGTGGCAGTGAAAGGGTTAAAGCCCAACTCCAGGAATTACAAAGAAACTATCCTTGTAGTAGAACCCTCTTGCACTGCAAGCATTAAATACTTGTTAACTCTAGGAGATGGACAATGGACCTCTCTCCAGCAGGCTCACTCAGGGTGTGCTGTGCACAGAGTGCAGTTTTCAGGGGTGCGCTCGGCACAGAATGAAGAGTTCAGGGGTTCCCTATGCACAGAATGCTCTACATACAGAGTGCAGCGTTCAGGGGTGTGCTGTGTACAAGGTACAGAGTTCACAGGTATGCTGTGTACAGACTGCAGAGTTCAGGGGTGTGTTGTGTACAGAGTGCAGAGTTCAGGGGTGCACTCAGCACAGAATGCTTTACATAAAGAGTCCAGCGTTCAAGAGTGTGCTGTTTACATAGTGTAGTGTTCAGGGGTGTGCTGTATGCAAAGTGCATAGTTCAGGGGTGTGCTGTATGCAAAGTGCATAGTTCAGGGGTGTGCTGTGTATAGAGTGCAGAGTTCAGGGGTGTGCTGTGTACAGAGTACAGAGTTTAGGGGTGTGCTGTGTACAGAGTGCAGAGTTGAGGGGTATGCTGTGTACAGAGTGCAGAGTTTAGGGGTGTGCTGCATACAGAATGCTCTACCTGCAGAGTTCAGGGGTATGCTGTTTACAGAGTGCAGAGTTTAGGCGTATGCTTTGTACAGAGTGCAGGGTTCAGGGGTGTGCAGAGTTTAGGGGTGTGCTGTGTAAAAAGTGAAGAGTTCAGGGGTGTGCTGTGTACAGAGTTCAGGGGTGTGCTGTGTACAGAGTGCAGAGTTCAGGGGTATGTTGTGTACAGAGTGCAGAGTTTAGAGGTATGCTTTGTACAGAGTTCAGGGTTCAGGGGTGTGCGGAGTTCAGGTGTGTGCTGTGTACAGAGTGCAGAGTTTAGGGGTGTGCTGTGTACAGAGTGCAGAGTTTAGGGGTGTGCTGTGTACAGAGTGCAGGATGTAGGGGTTTCCGACACGTCCGGGTGAAAAAAAGTCCTAGTTGTGAGGGCCACATGAAATGGCCTGGCGGCCCAGATTTGCCTCTTGTGTTTGACACATGTGCTATAGAGAGCTATGCTTTGTTCATTTTTAACAAGTTTACAAGCACTTTAAATGAAAGAAACTGTTTATAAAACCAACTGTGGGCAGTCGTGAAACATTTCAGCAATAACGTCCTACTACACTTACCAAACTATGAACTATTCCATAACGTCATTTATCACGTTGTAGGTTATTATAACAATGGAACTTCTGACATGTCTTGGCTTTTCTTTTTTACCTATGGTTTCTGATCCCCGGCCATTTTCTAGTGCCTCTGGAGTACAGCTGCACAATGGGTATTTGACCCCTGAAGCAGAATGAGGGTTTCAAACTTCTTTAGGCTGAAAAGTATCCCAGAGTGCCATGTGAAGGCCCATGTACCTTCAGAGCCACAGGCTGATATCATTGATCTGTTTAAGATCAAATACTTAGATTTTCAAAGACTGCACCAAGATCTAATTCTCAGTAGCCTAGGTCATTTTAATTTCCCTTGAGTAGAGAACCATAAATCACAATACTGTGCAGCTATTTCCAGTGACGTAGCGTAAATAAACTATAATATATGTACTGTTTTATGGTATGATAAAGAATCAGTGGAGTTAATATACAGTATACAGTAGGTTATAAATGAAACAGGATAGGATACCGGCTCTCAGCAGGCCACAATAATTCATTAACATGACCCTTGTATCTTCTTTCAAGAAGGTCAGAACCTCACATACCTTACCAGACCTAATTAATTCTTCTTTACTATATTGTTACTCTGGCGTTCAGCCGTCGGTTACAAACAGAATACATCAATTAAAAGTTCACTTAGTGAAGGAGGTTTGCAGTTCTCAGGTACAAAATAACAGAGTGCAGACACTTGATGCATTCACAGATGTTTTGGTGGCTTCATACATCTTGTGCCCGTTATCTTTGATTATGATTGTAAAAGAGTGTGATCATCAGAAGACTTTGTACGTACATACACTCAACGGACACTTTATTAGTTACCCCTGTTCAATTGCTCGGTAACACAAATTGGTAATAAGCCAATCACATGCCAGCAACTCAATGCATTTAGACCCTTTTTCACACTGAGGCAGTTTTCAAGCGTTTTATCGCTAGAAATAGCACCTGTAAAGCGCCTGAAAACTGCCACCCATGCCGCCCGAATGTGTAAGCCTGAGTGCTTTCACACTGGGGCGTGTGCTTGCGGGAAATTAGAAAAAGTCCTGTAAGCAGCATCTCTGGGGTGGTTTGGGAGCACTGTACACAGCACTCCCAAAATGCCCCTGCCCATTGCAATAAATGGGCAGAGCTTCCGAAGTGCCTGAAAAGCACTTCGGAAGCGCCGCAACACGGGCATTTCTATCCCTTTCTTCGGCCGATAGCGGGGGTTAAAAGCGCCCTGCTTGTGGCCAAAAAGTGATGCTTAAACATCAGTAAAGAGCTGCTGACGCACCGGCGGCCCCAGCGTGAATGGGGTCTTAGGCATCTAGACGTGGTGAAGACAACTTGCTGAAGTTTAAACCAAGCAACAGAATGGGGAGGAAAGGGGATTTAAAGTGTTTGTAACCTTACATTAAATTACTTTGCCAGCCCCTGTCTTGTATCCAGCTATAGTACGCAGTGTATGTGTTTGTGGAAAACTAAGCTTCTAAATACCTTCTTTGCAGATATCTTCAGGCTGGTCACGTGACTTCTGGCCACTCTTCTACTCTAATCCAGGGCTACAGCGGGAGGAGCCGAGGTCTCCCTCTGATGTCAGCCAGGGAGGTCACATGACCGCTGTGCTGGCAATTCAGCGCCTTCCACTGTAGCCCTTACGTAGGGGTGGAGAGCAGCCGGGAGTCACGTGACCGGCCTGAAGATATCTGCCAAAAAGGTATTTAGAAGCTTTGTTTTCCACAAACACATACACTGCATGTTATAGCTGGATACAAGAGAGGGGCTGGCAGTACATTATTTTTAACCACTTCAATACCCGCCCATAGTCATATGACATCCACAGATGGGATCTCCCATCCTGGGTGGGCGTCATATGACGCCCTGGGATTCCCGGCCGCCTAGGGGGCGCGCGCGCGCCGCGTTCCTCGGGACCCGGTGCGTGTGCCCGGCGGCCGCGATGTCCGCCGGGCACCCGCGATTGCCGGTTAACCGGACCGGCATGTGGATCTGTGTGTGTAAACACACAGATCCACAGCCTGTCAGCTCTGAGGAGAGCGATCTGTGTTCCCAGAACGGAGGAACACTGATCGGTCTCCTCCCCTTGAGCGTCCCCTCCCCCTACAGTTAGTAATCACTCCCTAGGAAACATATTAACCCCTCCCCGCCCCCTAGTGGTTAACCCCTTCACTGCCTGTCACATTTACACAGTAATCAATGCAATTTTATAGCATTGATCGCTGTATAAATGTGAATGGTCCCAAAAATGTGTCAAAAGTGTCCGATGTGTCCGCCATAATGTCGCAGTCACGAAAAAAAATCGCGATCGGCGCTAAAAAAAAAATAATTTTTTTTTTTAAAAACGCCATAAATCTATCCCGTATTTTGTAGACGCTATAACTTTTGCGCAAACCAATCAATATACGCTTATTGCGATTTTTTTTACCAAAAATATGTAGAAGAATACGTATCGGCCGAAACTGAGGAAAAAATTAGTTTTTTTAAAAAAAAATTGGGATATTTATTATAGCAAAAAGTAAAAAATATTGTGTTTTTTTCAAAATTGTCGCTCTTCTTTTGTTTATAGCGCAAAAAATAAAAACCGCAGAGGCGATCAAATACCACCAAAAGAAAGCTCTATTTGTGGGGGAAAAAGGACGTCAATTTTTTTTGGGTACAACGTTGCACGACCGTGCAATTGACATTTAAAGTGCGACAGCGCTGAAAACTAAAAATTGGCCTGGGAAGGAAGGGGGTGAAATTGCCCTGTATTGAACCAGTTAAGATTAAATTACTACTAATAGGATGCAGGATGGGAGGGGTGCCTCACACACAAATACAGGAGCTGACAGACAGGTACGGAGGGGAGGGGGGGAGAGGACAGAGCAGGGCTGCGGATGACAGAGGCACGTAAACTGACCACAGTGTCAGGCCTCAGTAACCATGATAAATCGTGGTCAGTTTAAAGGGCGGGAGGCGGAACCAGGCAGGATCAGCCAGGTATTTCAGATGATAGAAAGGCCCAAATTACACAGCACAAGCACTGTGCTGTATAACATGCTTTAAAGGAACAGGATTTTTTTTTCTTTTAGGATAACAAACGCTTTAAGTGAGTTTGAAGGCGGCATGGTTGTTGGTGCCAGATGGGCTGGTCTGAGTATTTAAAACTAACTAAAATAACCACTCGTTACAACCAAGGTATGCAGAATACCATCTCTGAATGCACAACTCATTGAACCTTGAAGCAGATGGGCTACAGCAGAACAACACAGGGTGCCACTCCTGTCAGCTAACAGGAAACTGAGGCTACAATTGGCACAGGATCACCAAAATTGGACAATAGATAATTGGAAAAACATTGCCTGGTCTGATTTTGATTTCAGCTGTGACATTCAGATGGTAGGGTCAGAATTTGGCATAAACAACATGAAAGCATGGATGCACCTTTGGGATGTGGTGGAACGCATCATGGATGTGCAGCCGACAAATCTGCAGCAACTGTGTGATGCTATCATGTAAATATGGACCAAAATCTCTGAGGAATGTTTCCAACACCTTGTTGAATCAATGCCATGAAGAATAAAGGTAAAAGGGGTTCCAACCCGGTACTAGCAAGGTGTACCTAAAAAAGTGTCCGGTGAGTGTATATGATTGTATAAACATAATTTGCCACGCTAACAATAATGATATACGAAACACACCAATTTAGTGCAAAAATGAAAGAATTATGATATAGAAAAAAGTATAAGAAAATTTAAAAATATATTTTTTAAAAGTCCACTTTCAGTACATATAATAGAAATAACAGTCCCAATCCAGTAATGCAACATTATGTGATGGAAGGTGTTTCCTGAAGAATTCCATGATCACCACAATTAAATGAACTAAACAAATGAAACTAAACAAATTTATGTAAATAACGAATCAAAACAAAACTAAACTAATTTTAAAGTTTTGCACGTGTCTAGAAAACAGCGCTGTACATATAAAACATACAGACCCAAATGGTATCCCCCACAGCTGATGATCTGCTCAAAGCCACCAGGCTTGTTTGTTGATTCCTTCAGCCAGGGGACTCCAACGCGTTTCAAAAGTAATTTACAGTTTATCTTTCTCAGGGATAAGATAACATTCTGAAATATAGATATTATTTTAACATAGAGTACATTACAAATAATCATATTACATTCAGAAGCTAATATAATTATTGAAGTCACATAAATATTTGTAATGTACTCTATAGTAAAATAATATCTATATTCCAGAATGGTATCTTATCCCTGAGGAAGATAAACTGTAAATTACATTTGAAACGCGTTAACCACTTAAGGACCGAGCCTCTTTTTGTTGTTTTTTTCAAGTTAAAATAATTTTTTTTTACTGGAAAATTACTTAAAACCCCCAAACATTATATATATATTTTTCTAACATCCTAGAGAATAAAATGGCGGTCATTGCAACACTTTCTGTCACACCATATTTGTGCAGCAGTCTTACAAGCGCACTTTTTTGGGGGAAAAAATACACTTTTTTTAATTAAAAAGTAAGACAACAGTAAAGTTAGCCCAATTTTTTGTTATATTGTGAAAGATAACGCTGAGTAAATTGATACCCAACATGTCACGCTTCAAAATTGCGCCCGCTCGTAGAATGGCTGCAAACATTTACCCTTAAAAATCGATGTTTAAAAATTTCTACAGGTTACCAGTTTTGAGTTACAGAGGAGGTCTATAGCTAGAATTATTGCTCTCACTCTAACAATCGCGGTGATACCTCACATGTGTGATTAGTACACCGTTTTCACATGTGGGCGCTACTCATGTATGCGTTCGCTTCTGCGCGCAAACACGTCGGGCCGGGGCGCTTTAAAAAAAAAAATGTTTTCTTCTTATTATTTATTTTACTTTTTATTTTGACACTGTCTTTTAAAAAAAAATGTGGGTCACTTTTATTCCTATTACAAGGAATGTAAACATCCCTTGTAATAGAAAAAAAGCAGGACAAGACCTCTTAAATATGAGTTCTGGGGTCAAAAAGACCTCAGATCTCATACTTACAAAAAAATGCAGTAAAAAAAAAAAAAAGTCACTTGAAAAAAATAAAAAAATTTTCCTTTAAGAACTATGAGTGGAAATGACGTTTGACGTCGCTTCCACCCTCCCATGCTATGGAGCCAGGTGGGGGCAATCTTCCCCTCAGTCGGCAGCCAGGCATCCATGGGAAAGGACGCGGGTCCGGTAAGTGGTGGAGACATCCGGAGCGTGGTGGGAGGGGGGTGGGTACATCTCCCGCAACTGTTAAAAGTGATCTTGCGGAAAGTCCACCACGGAGACCACTTTTATCCTAAAGAGAAATGCACAGCGTTCCCAAAAATACCAGGGTTATGGCATCTAGCTGCTGCCATAACCCCGGTATTTAGCGTCAAAGTACCGATGTACGGGAACGTCGTTTGAAGTGGTTAAAATGCAAACATTTTTTTTAACACAATCGTTTTTAAAGGAGCAATGATTTTAATGATGCCTAAAGTGCAACAATAAAAATGAAAAATGCCTTTAAATATAGTGTCTGGGGGGTCCCCCTAGTCTGACTGTAAAGTGGCACATCTGTAGCATATACAGAACATGCTGCAGCAAAACTGACATTTCCAAAGAAAAAAAAAAAACACGAGTCAAATCACATTTAAATTGACTCGTGGTTGTAATTGCCCTCAACCGGCTATTTAAAAAAAAATAAAGAAAAAAATGGTGTGGGGTGACCCCACACTTACCTCTATAAGAACTGTCAAACATTGGAGGAGGCATTCAGTGGTCAGCCGTCAATGAGTGCCAAGCTATTTTTTTTTTACTTCTGTTTCGGGTTCCGGTGGTGCAGTGGCATCGTGATTGACGATGGATTTACATCGGAGACGTTGTTTTGTTATTTTCAATTTTTTTTGATAAAGAAATTGTCAAAAACTGTGTTTTCATTGCTTTTTGACACTTTTTTTGTGAATGGGTAGGCATAGTACCCCATACGCATTCACATGGTGGGGGAGGGGGCGGGATCTGCCTCCAGTCCCCCACAACCAAAGCCCAGGGAGGCCGGCCCTGCTCATTAACAACCAGATTTTTACTGCACCCTGATTGGGCAAAGCTTTGCCCAATCAGGGTGCAGAATGCACTGTGCAGTTCGTAGTGCATTGCAGGAGCATTCGGCGGGGTGAACACCCGCCAAACACCCTGCTAATTCTGGTGTTCCCCGAATGGGGTGATGGGGTGAACACTAACCACCAATAGAAATCTTTATCTAGCTCAAAAAATTAGATTTTGGAGTAACTGTGAGTCATTAAAAAATGGATTGGTAATGAAGGGCTATTTAAAGGTGGGACGCAAGTGGTTAAAGCAGCAATTCTTTTGTATACATCTGGTTGCTGGCATGTGCCACAGATGCCAATGCAGTCCTTTCTGAAACATTTGCAGAGCAACTAGTGCCTGCAATAAGAAACAGAGGGAACCAGGAGCTGCTACTATATGATGATGCCATCAAAAGCAATGTTCTCAATGGTTCGGGGTTATGAAACCATTGAACATACTGTATATTAGACATGTGCAAATCGTTTTGTTCCGAAATTCGTTTTTTAATGCATTTTGACAAATTCGTTAATTACGAAATATCTGAATTAACGAAAACCTGTTTAACAAATTTTTCCCAAATTTTTGTAAATTCGAGTATTTGAAGATTCAAAAATTCGTAAATTCGAAAATTCGGAAAATCTGAAATTCGAAGATCCAAAATTTTGTACATTCGGAAATTCAAAAATTCAAAAATTCGAAAATACAAAAATAAGAACGAAAATTAAAAAAAACGAAAATCCGAAAATAAGAATGAAAATTTGAAAACCCGAAAAGTCTGAAATCTGAAATAATAACTAACTAATAATAACTTAACCGCTTGCTTACTGGGCACTTAAACCCCCCTCCTGCCCAGACCAATTTTCAGCTTTAAGCGCTGGCGCACTTTGAATGACAATTGCGCGGTCATACAACACTGTACTCAAATGAAATTTTTCTCACTTTTTTCCCACAAATAGAGCTTTCTTTTGGTGGTATTTAATCACAGCTGGGATTTTTATTTTTTGCTAAACAAACAAAAAAAGATGGAAAATTTTGAAAGGAAAACTATGTTTCATAGTTTGTTATAAAATTTTGCAAACAGGTAATTTTTCTCCTTCATTGATATGCGCTGATGAGGCTGCACTGGTGGCCACTCATAGGTTGCACTGATGGGCCATGATAGGCACAGTTAAGGCGGCACTGATAGGCATAGATAAGGTGGCACAGATGGGGACAGATAAGGCGACACTGATGGGGACAGATAAGGTGGCACTGATGGGCCCTGATGGGTGGCACTGATGAGCACTGATAGGTACCACTGATAGATGGCACTGATGGGCACTGATAGGTGGTACTGATACTGTAGGTGGCACTAATGGGCACTGGTAGGTGACACTGATGGGCACTGATAGGTGGCACTGCAGCACTGTTGATGAGGCACTGATTGTGGGCACTGATAGGTGGCACTGTGGGCACTGATGGGTGGCACTGGTGGGCACTGGTAGGAGGCAGTGTTGTGTACTGCTAGGTGGCACTGCAGCACTGTTAATGAGGCACTGATTGTGGGCACTGATAGGTGGCACTGTGGGCACTGGCAAGTGGCACAGGTGGGCACTGAGGAGCTGGCGGCAGCTCTCTGTGATTGGGACTGATGTTCCTCACAGCCGCCGGTGATCAGCTTTTTTTTTCTCCTCACGCTGTCAGCGCGAGGAGAAAAAATAGCCAATTACCGGCTCTGTTTACATCACATGATCAGCTGTCATTGCGGGATCGACCCCCTACTCCGATCTTGGATCCAGCGAGTTTCATAGACTCGCTGATCACAGAGCGCGCCGCGCGCCCTGCAGGAAGCGCGCAGGCCGCTCGGGCACAGGAGGACGTCAATAGATGAACTCCCGGCACAGCAGGTCCGCGCTGCAGCTGTCATTCAGCTATAGCGTGGATCTGAACAAGTTAATTAACGAAAACCCGTTTAGCTAATTTTTCCGAATATTTGTAAATTCGAATATTCGAAGATTCAAAAATTCGTAAATTCGAAAATTTGGAAAATCTAATAATTATTACTAACTATTAAGTTATAGGTATTGGAATTTCCTTTCAAATTTGCCTGTTAGTGAACGTAACGAATGTGAATTTATCCGAAGTTATGAACTATCCGGAATAACGAAGACCGTATCTAAACGAATGGAACGAATTAATAATAATAAATAACAATAATAATAATAAAAACGTTTTATTATTATTTATTATTCACTTTTTCCATTCCATTTGTTTAGATGCCGCATTCTTTATTTCGGATAAATCCTAACTTTGGATAAATTCATATTTGTTACATTCACTAACAGCCAAATTTGAAAGGAAATTCAAATAACTTTAAATTAAAAGTTAGTTATTATTAGTTAGTTAGTTAATTAATATTTAGAATTTTCTATCTTTCTTATTTTTGGATTTTCAAATTTCTCAAATTTCGGATTTTCAAATTTCTCAATTTTCAAATTTAGGAATTTTCAAATTTACGAATTTACCAATTTCGATCATAACGAATGACCCGAAAAAAAAAAAAAATGAAACGAAAACGAATGAATTTTTCAAGAGTGCCCATGTCAGCATACATCCTAAAATATTCCTTATGGCAGCCTACTACGATGTTTTATTTTTCTTTCTCTTCTTCAGTAGTTTGGCCTTTACTGTAAGTGCACAGTGAAGCCAATTACGCCAGTGGAGCATCCGATGACTGTGTGTTCTTCAACAAGGTTTACATGCGCTGTTTTTTTCCCTTACCTTATTTACAGTAGTAGTATATCTCACGACTGAGGCTGCACATTGTCAGATGATCATAAGGAAAGGGTTTTGTGCTTCCAGGGTTCCTATTAAATATCTGATCTGACATGAGAGCAGCTAATGCACTACATTCTGCTAGAGCATTTGCTCAGAAGTCAGCTCATATATTAGCAACCTTACATGATGTGTATGAAATATGTACACTGGCCTTCGCTTCCAAATAATGCTTCCAAAAAAGTAAAAAATTAAAAATGTTTTGTTCATAATACCGATCAACCAATGTGCATGTCACAAAGGCCCCTTTCTTGTGTGATGGCAACTTAAAGAAGACCCCCAGAAGGTCAAGTTATATGCATCTGAACCTACAGTTGTTGAAATACAGTGGGCTTGATTTATTAACCGCTTGCCGACCGGCTCACGCCGATATACGTCGGCAGAAGGACACATAGAGGCAGATTAACGTACCTGTACGTTGCCCTTTAAGAAGCGGTTTGCGGGCGCGCACCCGACGCGACCTCCATGAGTGTGATTGCGGGTCCTGCGGACTCGATGTCCACGGGGATACCCGCCATCGTCTCACAGAGAAGAAGAACGGGGAAATGCTAATGTAAACAAGGATTTCCCCATTATGCCTAGTGACAGGACACTGATCACAGCTTTCTGTAATCAGGAGCGGTGATCAGTGTCGTGTCACACATAGCCCATCCCCCCCCACAGTTAGAATCACTCCCTAGGACACACTTAACCCCTGCAGCGTCCCCTAGTGGTTAACCCCTTCACTGCCAGTCACATTTGCACAGTAATCAGTGCATTCTTAATCGCACTGATTGCTGTATAAATGTGAATGGTCCAAAAATCGCGCCAAAAGTGTCCGATCTGTCCGCCATAATGTCGCAGTCACAGTAAAAATTGCTAATCGCCGCTATTACTAGTAAAAAAAAAATTATTAAGAAAAATGCCATCAAACTATCTCCTATTTTGTAGACGCTATAACTTTTGCGCAAACCAATCAATAAACGCTTATTGCAATTTTTTTTACCAATATATGTAGAAGAATACATATCGGCCTAAACTGAGGAAAAAAAAACGTTTTTTTATATATTTTTGGGGGATATTTATTATAGAAAAAATTCAAAAATTATGGGGTTTTTTCAAAATTGTCGCTCTTTTTTTGTTTATAGAGCAAAAAATAAAAACCGCAGAGGTGATCAAATACCACCAAAAGAAAGCTCTATTTTTGAGGAAAAAAGGACGTCAATTTTGTTTGGGAGCCACGTTGTGCGACCACGCAATTGTCAGTTAAAGCGACACAGTGCCGAATCACAAAAAGTGCTCTGGTCTTTGGGCAGCAAAATGGTCCAGGGCTGAATGGTTAACTAATTGCCCTCCGGAAAATTTTACCCCCTTCATGACCAGGCCATTTTTTGTGATACAACACTGCGTTACTTTAACTAACAATTGTGCGGTCGTGCGACACTGCCCCCAAATAAAATTTATGTTATTTTTCCCTACAAATAGAGCTTTCTTTGGTGGTATTTGATCACCTCTGCATATTAATTTTTTTGTGCTATAAACAATTTAAAAAAAAAACAATATTTTTACTTTCTATTATAAAACAAATTCAAAAAAAAAAATCGAATTTCTTCATTAATGTAGGCTAATTCTGCTACGTTTTTGGAAAAAAAATCCCAATAAGCGTATATTGATTGCTTTGCGTAGAAGTTATAGCGTCTACAAACTATGGGATATTTTTATTTATATTGTTTTTATATATGTTTTTTTCTAGTAATGGCGACGATCAGCGACTTATAGCGGGACTGTAATATTGTGGCAGACAAATCAGACATTAACTGACACTTTTTGGGGAACCAGTGATACTAATACAGTGATCAGTACTAAAAATATGCACTGTCACTGTACTCATGACACTGGCTGGAAAGGTGTTAACATCAGACACAATCAAATGGTTAAATATGTTCCTAGCCAGTGCTTGTGTACTGTGGGGGAGGTGTTTTTGCTAAGGGAAGGCAAAGAGCAGTGTCCCTGCTTTGCAAGAACACAGGATCAATGCCTTCCCTCCCCACAAAATGGCGATCTGCCTTGTTTACATAGTGTACTGAACAAGCGGCGGGTGCTGGCGGACATCGAGTCAGCGGTACCCGCCACTGGGCTTCTGCTGTGTGTGATCACACCGGGAGCGGGTTGCTGGCAGTGCGCATGCATGCCCCAGACCCGGAAATGTCAGATCACATACTAGGTACGTGATTTGCCACACAGCGGCCGCCGTATATGTACGGAGGGCGGTCCGCAAGTGGTTAAAGGCAAATAGAATGTGCACTCTGCAGCTGCTCTAAAGTTTAGTAAATGAGGTATACCCAATCGTTTTTTTAGTTTAAACTACAATCAAGGAACAAAAAAATAAAAATTATATATATATATATATGTATGTATGTGTGTATATATATATATATATATATATATATATATATATATATATATATATATATATTTATATTTATTAATTTTTATTTTTATTTTATATATATATATATATTTATATTTATTAATTTTTATTTTTTGTTCCTTGATTGTAGTTCAATTAAACTAAAAAACAATGAAGAATATATATATGCTATAAAAATATGCATATTATAAAACATTTAATTATTTAATAACTACAAGAATTAATAATACAGAGTTTTGACATGGATAATATAATATGCATTGCACATTGTACAGTATGTTGTAGACAATAAATATTTATACTACTGATCTTAGCTAATATGTAAGATATTATCTGGGACTTTGTTTTAGTTAAACTAGGACCTGCTCGCCTATATGTGCAAGATATTATCTGGGACTTTGTTTTAGTTAAACTAGGACCTGCTCGCCTATATGTGCAATATGTCAGTGGATTAGTAAGATTACTCCTATCTTGTAAGATTTTTGGACTTGTGTTTGCTGCCACTGATTGTAATCATAGGATTATTTCACTTATTTGTGAAATTAGTCATTATACAAATAGAAATAATCAACCCCCCCCCCCCCCCCCCCCGGCCCAGTCTGCCCCACAAGACTGGCGCTACACTAAAAGTGTAGCGTAAGCCAGCAGGGACTCTTTTCGTGTGGGAGCCGGGAGGAGGCTGTTTTTTTATGTGCGAAGGGGCGGCTTTCTTGCTGCCCCCCTCCAAAGTGCAACCCTAGGCCTGGGCCTTGTTGGCCTAGGCCAAGATACAGCGTTGGCTCCCAGCACAGTAATGAACGTTTACCGGAAAGCTCCTGATGCATACTTGTGATTGGGAGTTTTCCAATCAAGTGACTGCTGTGACTGCCAACCACAGCAGTCACATAATTGAAATGCCCTTTCCCCTCTTGGCATTTAGATCCACTAAAAGGGCAAGGGGGCAGCAGTGGGAATGGGTTAAATAGAATTAAAGGTCACTTGAAGTGACTTGATTAGCAGGACAGTCAGACAACTAATATGGTAGCCACCATATTTCTCCAACTAAAGGTTTGCTTTAACCTCTCTGGCGGTATGATTATTTCGGATTTTAGGTGCTGAAAGCGGTACAATTATTTTGCATGGAAATTTGAAGTTTTATAATGTAGGTCTGTAATTCTTAACAAAAACACACTTATATCTGTCCACCAAGAGTCTAGTAGATATCCCGGGTATGATGAAGATTGAAACACAAAAACATAAATTATAATATAATAAATAAATATAAATAATTAAAAAAAATAATAATACAATAATAATAAAATAATAAAATAAATTTCACCACGATTCACTATCGCTCAATTCTGCAAGTGTTCTAATTTACTATCGCTGTTTTCTAGCTGGTCTAAAGCCACTTTTGACGTAAAGGGACACTTTTTGGTTGCTATGGACAATCTCCAGTTTCCAGGCAGAAAGAACAGTATATATAATATAAAACTGCATGCAGGGCATTGGACAAAGCACTGGGGACAAAAGGGATGAGAAATAATTTCATACAGTACTGTAATCTGTAAGATTACAGTACTGTATGTGTTATGATTTTTTTTTTTTTTTTTCATGTGCCGCCAGGCTCTGCCCCCGTGCGTTGCCACGCTCGCAGGGAACGGAGCCTGGCACAGAGAGGCTTCGGAGGAGGACAGAGCCCGCAGACACAGCGGGGGGACATCACAGGATCCTGGGGACAGGGTAAGTACAGCGCACCAGGATCCTGCAATGTAATCCTGAGTGTGGCTCAGGGTTACGGCTAATGGTGCAGAACCCAGAGCCACACTCGGGAAAACCGTCAGGGAGGCTACTGCCCCATTTTTAGTAGAGTAAAAAAATATCCATATGTCCTTTTACCAAGCTCTAAAGAACTACAATAAAGGAATCATCGTCTTCATTTGTATTGTCAGTGTGAGAATAACTACCATCCTATCCCCTCTTGGGGAAAGAGATGCGTCTTCCTCACAGTCCCGGCCACATATGTCCTGACTAGGGATGAGCTTCGTGTTCGAGTCGAACCCATGTTCGACTCGAACATCGGCTGTTCGACCGTCCGTCGAATTGCGAACGATATGGGCCGTTCGCGCCAAATTCGTGTGGCGCGTCACGGCCCATAATTCACTGCGGCATCGCAGTGCATTGCTGGCTGATGATTGGCCAAGCATGCACTATGACCCACATGCTTGGCCAATCACAGCGCCGTCAGTAGAGAGAGCTGTAATTGGCCAAAGCCAGGGTGGCTTTGGCCAATTATGGCTCAGGGGATTTAGTACACACCCCACACTATATAAGGCCGCCTGCACGGCGGCCCTGTGTAGTGTGTGTTCCGGTGTGCTGAGAGATAGAGAGAGAGAGAGACAGTGTCATTTGATTTGAGTTAGATAGATTAGGCAGAACAGTCAGTCAGTTAGCTGCACTTACAGTGTATTGTGTATATATATGCATCCCAGGTGTTGCATATATATATATACACTGTATTCAGTTTAGCTAGATCCGTTCCTGTTATCTTCTATCTAGACTATTTAGTGCAGTGTGTCCTGCTCACAGTGTTCAGCTAGATCCGTTCCTGCTATTTACATTCAGTGCAGTGCGTCCTGCTCACAGTGTTCAGCTAGATCCGTTCCTGCTATTTACATTCAGTGCAGTGCGTCCTGCTCACAGTGTTCAGCTAGATCCGTTCCTGCTATTTACATTCAGTGCAGTGCGTCCTGCTCACAGTGTTCAGCTAGATCCGTTCCTGCTATTTACATTCAGTGCAGTGCGTCCTGCTCACAGTGTTCAGCTAGATCCGTTCCTGCTATTTACATTCAGTGCAGTGCGTCCTGCTCACAGTGTTCAGCTAGATCCGTTCCTGCTATTTACATTCAGTGCAGTGCGTCCTGCTCACAGTGTTCAGCTAGATCCGTTCCTGCTATTTACATTCAGTGCAGTGCGTCCTGCTCACAGTGTTCAGCTAGATCCGTTCCTGCTATTTACATTCAGTGCAGTGCGTCCTGCTCACAGTGTTCAGCTAGATCCGTTCCTGCTATTTACATTCAGTGCAGTGCGTCCTGCTCACAGTGTTCAGCTAGATCCGTTCCTGCTATTTACATTCAGTGCAGTGCGTCCTGCTCACAGTGTTCAGCTAGATCCGTTCCTGCTATTTACATTCAGTGCAGTGCGTCCTGCTCACAGTGTTCAGCTAGATCCGTTCCTGCTATTTACATTCAGTGCAGTGCGTCCTGCTCACAGTGTTCAGCTAGATCCGTTCCTGCTATTTACATTCAGTGCAGTGCGTCCTGCTCACAGTGTTCAGCTAGATCCGTTCCTGCTATTTACATTCAGTGCAGTGCGTCCTGCTCACAGTGTTCAGCTAGATCCGTTCCTGCTATTTACATTCAGTGCAGTGCGTCCTGCTCACAGTGTTCAGCTAGATCCGTTCCTGCTATTTACATTCAGTGCAGTGCGTCCTGCTCACAGTGTTCAGCTAGATCCGTTCCTGCTATTTACATTCAGTGCAGTGCGTCCTGCTCACAGTGTTCAGCTAGATCCGTTCCTGCTATTTACATTCAGTGCAGTGCGTCCTGCTCACAGTGTTCAGCTAGATCCGTTCCTGCTATTTACATTCAGTGCAGTGCGTCCTGCTCACAGTGTTCAGCTAGATCCGTTCCTGCTATTTACATTCAGTGCAGTGCGTCCTGCTCACAGTGTTCAGCTAGATCCGTTCCTGCTATTTACATTCAGTGCAGTGCGTCCTGCTCACAGTGTTCAGCTAGATCCGTTCCTGCTATTTACATTCAGTGCAGTGCGTCCTGCTCACAGTGTTCAGCTAGATCCGTTCCTGCTATTTACATTCAGTGCAGTGCGTCCTGCTCACAGTGTTCAGCTAGATCCGTTCCTGCTATTTACATTCAGTGCAGTGCGTCCTGCTCACAGTGTTCAGCTAGATCCGTTCCTGTTATCTTCCTACTGACAGGCAGGCTTGTCTGGTTACAGTATATAAAGCTACCTGAAGAAAATTACAGGTGTTCTTTTTGATCCTATTAGTACCACGGTCAGGCAGCTAGACTATTTACATTTAGTACAGTGTGTCCTGCTCACAGTGTTCAGCTAGATCCGTTCCTGTTATCTTCCTACTGACAGGCAGGCTTGTCTGGTTACAGTATATAAAGCTACCTGAAGAAAATTACAGGTGTTCTATCCCAGCTTAGTGCAGCTACAGGCCATTAGTATGTCTGGAAGGCCAAGAAGGAGAGGCAGACAGTCACAAGCCAATAAGAGAGGGCAAGCAGGCTCTGTGTCTAGTGCTGGTCGTGGAGACGGTGCATCCTCATCAGCACGTGGCCATGGGACACGCTTGGCCTTTTTTTCGGCAGCTGGCCGTGTTGAGCCGCAACATGCGGAAGACTTGGTCGAGTGGATGACCAAGCCGTCCTCATCCTCCTCATCCTCTCTCACCCATGCCCAGGGTGCTTTGTCTGGCAAAGCAGCGGCCTCTTCCCTCAGCTCAATGTCATCAGTGACTCCTTCCCTAGCTCCACCATGTCCTCATGAGGATTCCCTCGAACTGTTTGACCACAGTGTTGGGTACATGCTCCAGGAGGATGCCCAGCGTTTGGAAGGCTCTGATGATGATACTGAGCTCGATGAAGGCAGTAACATGAGCACGGACAGAGGGGGTGCCCAAGAAGGACAGCAATCTGGCAGTCATGCTCCCCCTGCTGCAGCATACTGCCAGGTTTGCTCCAGTGATGAGGAGGGAGGGGATGATGAGGTCACTGACTCAACGTGGGTGCCTGATAGGAGAGAGGAGGAGGAGGAGGAGGAGGAGGCGGCACATCACCAACGAGGCAGGATGCCCTCCAGGGGCCAGCCTAAGGGCAGCACATTGACTGCATCACACCCCAAAGCTCCACATGTGCAGGGCGCTGCAGTCTCTGCGCGTTATTCAAAAAGTTCTTTGGTGTGGGCCTTTTTTGAGACGAGTGCATCAGATCGCACCGCTGCTATTTGCAACATATGTCTCAAGCGTATCTCGCGTGGCCAAAACATCTCCCGCTTGGGTACCACATGCTTGACCAGACATATGTTGACCTGCCATGCAGTTCGTTGGCAAGCGTATCTGAAAGACCCACACCAAAGAACAAAGAGGATCTCTCCTTGCTCCTCATCAGCTGAGATTTCCAACCCCACTAGACCTTCAGTCCTCTCTGAGACCTGCAGTGAGAGGAATGAAGGTGTAGAATTAGGTGTGTCACAGCCAAGTACTTGTGGGCAATCTGCTTTTGGTACACCGACGTCAGATTGTACCAGGCAAATTTCCCTGCCCCAGCTGCTGCACCGCCGAAAGAAGTTTGCTCCCAGCCATCCACATGCCCAGCGGTTGAATGCTAGCTTGGCAAAATTGCTAGCACTTCAACTGCTGCCTTTTCAGTTGGTAGACTCTGCCCCCTTCCGTGAGTTTGTGGAATGTGCGGTTCCTCAGTGGCAGGTACCCAAACGCCACTTTTTCTCACGGAAGGCGATTCCGGCTCTCTACCGGCATGTGGAAGGCAATGTCCATGCCTCGCTGGACAGGGCGGTCAGCGGTAAGGTGCATATTACCGCTGACTCATGGTCCAGCAGGCATGGACAGGGACGTTACTTAAGTTTCACGGCGCATTGGGTGACTCTGCTGGCAGCTGGGAAGGATGCAGGACAAGGTGCAGTAGTGTTGGAGGTTGTTCCGCCACCACGCCTCCAAAATGCTGATTGTGACACACCTCTCTCCTCCACCCCCTCCTCTTCTTCTTCCTCCATGGCCTCTTCCTCGGAACCAGCGGTGCTCCGTAGGCGTTCAAGGGGCTACGCAAGTACGCAGGCCAAAAGATGCCATGCGGTGCTTGAGCTGGTGTGCTTGGGGGACAGGAGCCACACTGGGGCAGAGGTTCTGTCAGCTCTGCAGGGGCAGGTTCAGAGGTGGTTGACGCCACGCCAACTTAAGGCAGGAATGGTGGTTTGCGACAATGGCACCAACCTCCTCTCTGCCCTCCGACAGGGACAACTGACCCATGTGCCCTGTTTGGCTCACGTCCTTAACTTGGTGGTGCAGCGGTTCTTGGGCAGGTACCCGGGCTTACAGGATGTCCTGAGGCAGGCCAGGAAAGTCTGTGTGCATTTCCGCCGGTCATATAATGCCAGTGCTCGGCTGACGGACCTCCAAAAGGAGTTTAACCTGCCCAAGAACCGCCTAATCTGTGACATGCCCACCAGGTGGAACTCGACGTTGGCCATGCTGCAGCGGCTGCACACGCAGCAGAGGGCCATCAATGAGTACCTGTGCGACTATGGCACCAGGACAGGGTCAGGGGACCTTGGTTTTTTTTCCCCACGCCAGTGGGCCATGATCAGGGATGCATGCACTGTCCTGTCACCATTCGAGGAGGCCACGAGGATGGTGAGCACTGACAGTGCATGCATCAGTGACACTGTCCCCCTTGTCCACCTGTTGGAGCACACGCTGCGTGGAATAATGGACAGGGCACTTGAGGCAGAACAGAGGCAGGAAGAGGAGGACTTCCTTAGCTCTCAAGGCCCCCTTTATCCAGACAGTGTTCCTGCGTGCCCGCCGATCACACAGGAAGAGGACGAGGAGGAGGAGGAGGAGGAGGAAGATTGTGTCAGTATGGAGGTGGAGCCTGGCACTCAGCATCAGCAGTCTTTAAGGGATCAGTCCCAAGGAACACATGGACTTGTACGTGGCTGGGAGGAGGTGGCTGCGGACGTTGTTGTCCTTAGTGACCCAGAGGACTCCGGACCGAATGCCTCAGCAAACCTACGCTGCATGGCCTCCCTGATCCTGCAAAGCCTGCGTAAGGATCCTCGTATTCGTGGTATCAAGGAGAAGGACCAATACTGGCTGGCAACCCTCCTTGATCCACGTTACAAGGGTAAGGTTGCGGACCTTATCTTGCCATCGCAGAGGGAGCAGAGGATGAAACATCTTCGGGAGGCCTTGCAGAAAGGTCTGTGCAACGCGTTCCCAGAGACTGGGAGGTTACAAACTCCTGTTTCTGGACAACGTGTTGCTGAGGCTTCGGTCAGTCAAAGAAGGAGCGGTGGAGAAGGTGGCCGTCTGACCGATGCGTTCAGACAATTTTTTGGTCCGCAGCCCCAAGGTATGATCGGTTCCAGCAACCATCGCCAGCGTCTGTTTTACATGGTGCAGGAATACCTAGGGGCAAGATCAGACTTGGACACCTTTCCCACCGAAAATCCTCTGGGTTACTGGGTCTTGAGGATGGATCACTGGCCAGAGCTTGCACAGTATGCAATTGAGCTACTGGCCTGTCCTGCATCCAGCGTTCTTTCGGAACGTACATTCAGTGCTGCTGGAGGCGTGGTAACCGATCACAGGGTGCGTCTGTCCACTGACTCGGTCGATCGGCTGACCTTCATAAAAATGAATCAGTCTTGGATCACCACCAGCTACCAAGCACCTGATGCTGATGTAACTGAATAATTTTTTTCAGATCCCTTCAAAGACTGCCTATGCTGATGCTGAGTGATTATCCCTGAGTAATTATCCTCTTCCTCCTCAATCATCACGCTGATAGCTTGTAAGAACATTTTTGGTTCTGGGCGCCACCACCAGTGCCTAAGGCACAATTTTTCAGCCCCTGTATAACAGGGGCGTGTAATTACAATTTTTGATGTAATACTTTGCAGCACGGCTCGTTCCTGCATTCCAACTAGAGTGTCTGTGAGGGGTTGCAGTGTTGTGGCACCAGCACCAGTGCCTAAGGCCCAATTTTTCTGCCCCTGTCTAACAGGGGCGTGTAATTACAATTTTTGATGCAATACTTTGCAGCAGTGCTCGTTCCTGCGTTCCAACTAGAGTGTCTGTGAGGGGTTGCAGTGTTGTGGCACCAGCACCAGTGCCTAAGGCCCAATTTTTCTGCCCCTGTCTAACAGGGGCGTGTAATTACAATTTTTGATGCAATACTTTGCAGCAGTGCTCGTTCCTGCGTTCCAACTAGAGTGTCTGTGAGGGGTTGCAGTGTTGTGGCACCAGCACCAGTGCCTAAGGCCCAATTTTTCTGCCCCTGTCTAACAGGGGCGTGTAATTACAATTTTTGATGCAATACTTTGCAGCAGTGCTCGTTCCTGCGTTCCAACTAGAGTGTCTGTGAGGGGTTGCAGTGTTGTGGCACCAGCACCAGTGCCTAAGGCCCAATTTTTCTGCCCCTGTCTAACAGGGGCGTGTAATTACAATTTTTGATGCAATACTTTGCAGCAGTGCTCGTTCCTGCGTTCCAACTAGAGTGTCTGTGAGGGGTTGCAGTGTTGTGGCACCAGCACCAGTGCCTAAGGCCCAATTTTTCTGCCCCTGTCTAACAGGGGCGTGTAATTACAATTTTTGATGCAATACTTTGCAGCAGTGCTCGTTCCTGCGTTCCAACTAGAGTGTCTGTGAGGGGTTGCAGTGTTGTGGCACCAGCACCAGTGCCTAAGGCCCAATTTTTCTGCCCCTGTCTAACAGGGGCGTGTAATTACAATTTTTGATGCAATACTTTGCAGCAGTGCTCGTTCCTGCGTTCCAACTAGAGTGTCTGTGAGGGGTTGCAGTGTTGTGGCACCAGCACCAGTGCCTAAGGCCTAATTTTTCAGCTCCTGTTCAACAGGGGCATGTAATTACAATTCTTGATCTAATATTTCACAGCAGGGCCCTGTGAGGGCTTACAGTGTTTTGGCCACAGCAACACCTAAGGCCCAAATTTCTGCTGAGTATATAGGGCAGGACCCTACTTTCAAACATCTAACTTACAAACGACTCCTACTTGCAAACGGAAGGAGACAACAGGAAGTGAGATGAAATCTACCCATAGGAAGGGAAATTCTCTCATGTAAGAGTTAATATGGGAAAACAATTTCTCCTTTCCACTGATGCTTTCCAATCCTTGTTCCACAAAAAAACCCAAATTTTCAAAAAACATTTTTCATTGGGACAAAAAAGTGAGGTGAAATCTTCTGAAGAGGAGGAAAGACGCAAAACAAATGTCACAGGGGTGATAACCCTTCCCTATGTTTTCCAAAAAGCTTAGAAAAGATTTTTTGGCTGGAGCTAAACACATTAAAAATGTTCAAAATTACAAAGAGATTCTACTTAACAACAAACCTACAGTCCCTGTCTTGTTTGCACCGCCTGTATACTGCTGTTCAGAGTATATAGGGACCTTTCCTTATTTTAATTTGGGTGCGGGGTTCCCCTTAATATCCATACAAGACCCAAAGGGCCTGGTAATGGACTGGGGGGTACCCATGCCGTTTGTCTCACTGATTTTCATCCATATTGCCAGGACCCGACATGACATTAAACCCGCAAGCAGTTTTAAATGAGATTTTTTCCTTTAAAAATGACATTTGGTGCAGGGACTGTTCTAAACATGGGAAACACGCGTCACTTTACAGGCATACTATAGACACCCCCCAGGTACGATATTTAAAGGAATATTTCACTTTTTTTTTTTTACTTTAAGCATCATTAAAATCACTGCTCCCGAAAAAACGGCCGTTTTTAAAAGTTTTTTTTGCATTGATACATGTCCCCTGGGGTAGGACCCGGGTCCCCAAACCCTTTTTAGGACAATACCATGCAAATTAGCCTTTAAAATGAGCACTTTTGATTTCGAACGTTCGAGTCCCATAGACGTCAATGGGGTTCTAACGTTCGTGCGAACTTGCGGTCCGTTCGCGGGTTCTGGTGCGAACCGAACCGGGGGGTGTTCGGCTCATCCCTAGTCCTGACAGTTCCACCTGGCTGCAGCATGCAGAATATTGACTCTGACTCTTTTGGATCTTACTGCAGAAGCAATTAATCCCAGAAAATTTGACCAGACAGCCCTGCTCCATTTTCTCTTCCTACAGGCATAGAGTTTAAAAAAAAAAAAAAGAAAAAAAAAAAGGCTGAAGTCGGTTTAGGAGACCCATCACGAACCAAGACGGGAGAAGACAAGAAGAGAAATAATTTCTGACAAGTGGAAATGTCTGATGTCAAAGGCACAGGCTGAAAAGCCAATTCAGTGCCAACATGAGACATCTACACTTCAGGAGAGCTGTGTCAGAGACAAACTGTATGACTAAACAACAAGCTTGACTTGGTGGAATGAAATGTGAGATAAAGATATTACGAAGTAAATGGAGACTGGACAAAGTGGAACTACTGTACAAATAAAGAACAAAAAAAAACATCACATACAAAAAGTCATGGCCAAAAGTTTTGAGAATGACACAAATATATTAATTTTCACAAAGTCTGCTGTTTAAGTGTTTTTAGATCTTTTTTGTCAGATGTTACTATGGTATACTGAAGCCTTTCATAAGTGTCAAAGGCTTTTATTGACAATTACATTAAGTTCATGCAAAGAGTCAATATTTGCAGTGCTGGCCCTTCTTTTTCAAGACCTCTGCAATTCCCCCTGGCATGCTGTCAGTCAACTTCTGGGCCACATCCTGACTGATGGCAGCCCATTCTTGCATAAGCAATGCTTGGAGTTTGTCAGAATATGTAAGGGTTTTTTTTTTTTGTTCACCCTCCTCTTGAGGATTGACCACAAGTTCTCAATGGAATTAAGGACTGGGGAGTTTCCTGGCCATAGACCCAAAATTTTGATGTTTTGTTCCCCAAGCCACTTAGTTATCACTTTCGCCTTATGGCAAGGTGCTCCATCATGCTGGAAAAGGCATTGTTCCTCACCAAACTGTTCTTGGATGGTTGGGAGAAGTTGCTCTTGGAGGATGTTTTTGTACCATTCTTTATTCATGGCTGTGTTCTTAGGGAAAATTGTAAGTGAACCCACTCCCTTGGCTAAGAAGCAACCCCACACATGAATGGTCTCAGGATGCGTTACTGTTGGCGTGACACAGGACTGATGGTAGCGCTCACCTTTTCTTCTCCGGACAAGGTTTTTTTCCGGATGCCCCAATCAGAAAGGGGATTCATCAGAGAAAAGGACTTTACCCCAGTCCTTAGCAGTCCTATCTCTGTGCCTTTTGCAGAATATCAGTCTGTCCCTGATGTTTTTCCTGGAGAGAAGTGGCTTCTTTGCTGCCCTTCTTAACACCAGGCCATCCTCCAAAAGTCTTCCCCTCACTGAGTGTGCCGATGTACTCACATCTGCCTGCTGCCATTCCTGAGCAAACTCTGCACTGGTGGAGCCCCGATCCCGCAGCTGAATCAACTGTAGGAGACGGTCCTGAGGCTTGCTGGACTTTCTTGGGCGCCCTGAAGCCTTCTTCACAAATGTAGTGGAAATTATTTTTATGGGATTAAGTTCATTTTTATGGCAAAGAAGGACTTTGCAATTAATTGCAATTCATGTGATCACTCCTCATAACATTCTGGAGTATATGCAAATTGCCATCATAAAACTGAGGCAGCAGACTTTGTGAAAATTAATATTTGTGTCATTCTCAAAACCTTTGGCCCCAGCTGTAGATGTAATACTCTTGTTAACAAGGTAAATGGGGCGTTATGTACCTAATCGCAGGAAGGACCAGTTTGTTGCAATACTCTACCTGTTGCATTGCTTCTATATATGAGGGGCTGAACCGAAAGTAATGCAAAGGTGGGCATAAGTTTTTTATTAAGCTACAGGTTGCTCAAATTTCACATGTTGATAGAATAACTCTTCCTCTTTTTCATTGCAGGTAAATAATGGATTCCAAGCAGAAGCAATCTGCCCCCAGCAGTTACAGAAAACCATTCCTTTATTTTGGGTTAATGGTTTTACATACAGTAAATAAAAACTGATCATTGGAAGCACCCCTTAAATGGTTTGCCTTATCTCTATAACTGATACATTCTGCTGGAGAGCTTGTTCTTTTGAAACATAACAGACTTACTGTCTGGATCACTAAATGAAAATAGAAGAAAGAAAGCCTAAAAAAGATAATGAATGGAGCCATCACATCTAAGAAAGGGTAAGCTGCAATATAATAAATGTTTGCTTTTGGGTTTATTACTGTTTTAATGTTTGGCACTGGTTTATGTAAATCCATAAAATCTATAGAATATATAAAGAATCTATAGAACTTCTGTACCAAATACATCCAGTTAAGCACCAACATATTGAGCACTGTGCTTCCATAATGATTTTATTTAACTGGTCTATCTGTAATTACCGTAACAGGAGTAGGGATGAGCCGAACACCCCCCTGTTCGGTTCGCACCAGAACATGCGAACAGGAAAAAAATTCGTTCGAACGCGCGAACACCGTTAAAGTCTATGGGACACGAACATGAATAATCAAAAGTGCTAATTTTAAAGGCTAATATGCAAGTTATTGTCAATAAAAGTGTTTGGGGACCTGGGTCCTGCCCCAGGGGACATGGATCAATGCAAAAAAAAGTTTTAAAAACGGCCGTTTTTTCAGGAGCAGTGATTTTAATAATGCTTAAAGTCAAACAATAAAAGTGTAATATCCCTTTAAATTTCATACCTGGGGGGTGTCTATAGTATGCCTGTAAAGGGGCGCATGTTTCCCGTGTTTAGAACAGTCTGACAGCAAAATGACATTTTGAAGGAAAAAACACATTTAAAACTACCGCGGCTATTGCATTGCCGACAATACACATAGAAGTTCATTGATAAAAACGGCATGGGAATTCCCCACAGGGCAACCCCGAACCAAAATTAAAAAAAAAAAATGATGTGGGAGTCCCCCTAAATTCCATACAAGGCCCTTCAGGTCTGGTATGGATATTAAGGGGAACCCCAGCCAAAATTTAAAAAAAAAATTGACGTGGGGTTCCCCCTAAATTCCATACCAGACCCTTCAGGTCTGGTATGGATTTTAAGGGGAACCCCGCGCCAAAAAGAAAAAAAAAACGGTGTGGGGTCCCCCTAAAAATCCATACCAGACCCTTATCCGAGCACGCAACCTGGCAGGCCGCAGGAAAAGAGGGGGGGCGAGAGTGCGGCCCCCCCCCTCCTGAACCGTACCAGGCCACATGCCCTCAACATTGGGAGGGTGCTTTGGGGTAGCCCCCCAAAACACCTTGTCCCCATGTTGATGAAGACAAGGGCCTCATCCCCACAACCCTGGCCGGTGGTTGTGGGGGTCTGCGGGCGGGGGGCTTATTGGAATCTGGAAGCCCCCTTTAACAAGGGGACCCCCAGATCCCCGGCCCCCCCCTGTGTGAAATGGTAAGGGGGTACTTACCCCTACCATTTCACTAAAAAACTGTCAAAAATGTTAAAAATGACAAGAGACAGTTTTTGACAATTCCTTTATTTAAATGCTTCTTCTTTCTTCCTTCATCTTCTTCTTCTTCTGGTTCTTCTGGCTCTTCTGGTTCTTCCTCCGGCGTTCTCGTCCAGCATCTCCTCCGCGGCGTCTTCTATCTTCTTCTCCTCGGGCCGCTCCGCACCCATGGCATGAGGGGAGGCTCCCGCTCTTCTCTTCATCTTCTTCTCTTCTTCATCTTCTTCTTCATCTTCTTCTTCATCTTCTCTTCTTCCTTCTTCTCTTCTTCATTTCTTCTCCGGGCCGCTCCGCAGCCATGCTGGCATGGTGGGAGGCTCCCGCTGTGTGACGGCGTCTCTTCGTCTGACGGTTCTTAAATAACGGGGGGCGGGGCCACCCGGTGACCCCGCCCCCCCTCTGACGCACGGGACATGACGGGACTTCCCTGTGGCATTCCCCGTGACGTCACAGGGAAGTCCCGCCAAGTCACCGTGCGTCAGAGGGGGGCGGGGTCACCGGGTGGCCCCGCCCCCCGTTATTTAAGAACCGTCAGACGAAGAGACGCCGTCACACAGCGGGAGCCTCCCACCATGCCAGCATGGCTGCGGAGCGGCCCGGAGAAGAAATGAAGAAGAGAAGAAGGAAGAAGAGAAGAAGAAGAAGAAGAAGATGAAGAAGAAGATAAAGAAGAGAAGAAGATGAAGAGAAGAGCGGGAGCCTCCCCTCATGCCATGGGTGCGGAGCGGCCCGAGGAGAAGAAGATAGAAGATGCCGCGGAGGAGATGCTGGACGAGAACGCCGGAGGAAGAACCAAAAGAGCCAGAAGAACCAGAAGAAGATGAAGGAGAAAGAAGAAGCATTTAAATAAAGGAATTGTCAAAAACTGTCTCTTGTCATTTTTAACATTTTTGACAGTTTTTTAGTGAAATGGTAGGGGTAAGTACCCCCTTACCATTTCACACGGGGGGGGGGGGGGCGGGATCTGGGGGTCCCGCAGACCCCCACAACCACCGGCCAGGGTTGTGGGGATGAGGCCCTTGTCTTCATCAAGATGGGGACAAGGTGTTTTGGGGGGCTACCCCAAAGCACTCTCCCAATGTTGAGGGCATGTGGCCTGGTACGGTTCAGGAGGGGTGGGGCCGCGCTCTCGTCCCCCCCTCTTTTCCTGCGGCCTGCCAGGTTGCGTGCTCGGATAAGGGTCTGGTATGGATTTTTAGGGGGACCCCACGCCGTTTTTTTTTTTTTTTTTTGGCGCGGGGTTCCCCTTAAAATCCATACCAGACCTGAAGGGTCTGGTATGGAATTTAGGGGGAACCCCACGTCAATTTTTTTTTTAAATTTTGGCTGGGGTTCCCCTTAATATCCATACCAGACCTGAAGGGCCTTGTATGGAATTTAGGGGGACCCCCACATCATTTTTTTTTTTTTATTTTGGTTCGGGGTTGCCCTGTGGGGAATTCCCATGCCGTTTTTATCAATGAACTTCTATGTGTATTGTCGGCAATGCAATAGGCGCGGGTAGATTTAAATGAGTTTTTTCCTTCCAAATGTCATTTTGCTGTCAGACTGTTCTAAACACAGGAAACATGCGCCCCTTTACAGGCATACTATAGACACCCCCCAGCTACGAAATTTAAAGGGATATTACACTTTTATTGTTTGACTTTAAGCATTAATAAAATCACTGTTCCTGAAAAAACGTCCGTTTTTAAAACTTTTTTTTGCATTGATACATGTCCCCTGGGGCAGGACCCGGGTCCCCAAACACTTTTTATGACAATAACTTGCATATAAGCCTTTAAAATTAGCACTTTTGATTTCTCCCATAGACTTTTAAAGGGTGTTCCGCGGCATTCGAATTTGCCGCGAACACCCCAAATTGTTCGCTGTTCGAGTAGAACATGAGTTTGACTCGAACTCGAAGCTCATCCCTAAACAGGAGATAGTTGAAAACAATTGCAAATAGACCCAATGTGGCAGATTGGACATATCACTTCTCTAATTGCAAGATATAATGAAACACAGTGCCAGTAGACTGCAGCCATTGTGAATAATAATCAGCTTTTTTTTTTTTACTCTTTTATCTTTTTAAAATTGTATTTCAGTACCGCTCAATGTACTTGTGGAAGATCACACAGAATTTTTTGGGAATGATAATCATTAAAAAGTAAATCTCAAAACAATAGTTACCATGACTACTTAGAAAGGCTCAGGATCATGCCCGCAGGCTATTCTGTGGGGTTTTTTCTATGAATGGAAAGAAGGTATTTCCATTTGCATTAAAGGAAACCAGTCAGAATACAAACATAGCAGGGGTGCCATTTTTTTACTTGTTTTGTAAACCATGTAAAAAAAATTCCAAAAAAAAAACCTGCAAGACAAAGGCATAATGAACTAGTATGCCTAGCATACTAGCTCATTATGAATTACTTACCTGAGATCGAAACCCCCGCAGCGGCCCTCGTTCACCGATCCGGCGGCCGACATCTCTCCGGGGGGTTACTTCCGGGTATCGCGGCTCCGGCGCTATGATTGGCTGGAGCTGCGATGACGTCACTCGTGCGCATGCGCTCGGAAGCCGCCGGTAACGGCACAGTACAACTGAAGCAACGACATGTACGTTCCGTTGCTTCAGTTTGCTTAGGTGCGCATGTGCCGATGACGTCTGCACATGCAAACACAGGTTTAGGAGATATCCAGTGTAGCTACAAGTAAACCTAATTATAGGCTTGCCTGTAGTATAAAGTGGTTGTAAAGGGTTTACAACCACTTTAAGTTATTATCCACCTCCTAGTGTCCCTATCAGAGATGTAACTAGAACCTAAATATGCGGCGCTCCCATATCTGTATGTTATATGAAAAAATATATGTACAGCACTTATACCATGAATGAATAAATAGGTGCAAAACTATTAAATAGATACAGAAATAGTGTAATACTCCACAGCAACATAAAATCACAACAAATGCTGGGATGTGATAATAAATATCTAAGACTACAGTACTGACCCAATCCAGTTCCACTTTAAAATGTCCACAATAATTCCTTATTCACTTTGTGCTTAAGTGATAAGAATGTGTGCCCACCGACATGCAGGTGTGATCCCACCACCTTCACGCCAATGAGCTCACCTTAAGTGATAGACCTAAAGGACATGTCTGCTAAGTCAAATGCGCTTGGACCCCTCAGGGATATGAATAGGTAGGTATTCCTTCAATATAGGTATCCTCATGGAATTGCAATGTTCTTGGTGGTAATAGTGGGCTGATATCACTTTAAGAGGCCCTCCATCCCTTTTCCTTTGCTCCTAACCACTCAAAAAACACAAGGTGGGTATCCATAGTTTCCTGAAATTTATTGAAAAAAATGCACTTACATTTAAAAGCAGGTAAATGTGCCTTTAAACTCAGTTATAGAGCCACAACCCAGCACTCAAAGCATGGGTGTCACCCGGCTCCTCCTACGCTTTAAGTCACCGACCTCGTGATGCATATGTATGTGAGCAGCACCCAATAATTTGCAATTAGAATGGTAGCGCGCGTGCACAGGAATTAGAGTTTAAATTTGGTGGGAAACTACGTGAATGGGAATATTTTCAATTAAAGCACTTCGTCACTACATCACCGTACAAATTTAGAGATGGAGAAGAATTAAATTGTTTGGAAAAACTCTGTGCGACACCAACGCCAGTAAAGAGAGGCATTTCAAAAGTCTATGAGTTCCTGTCGGACCTTGAAGGACAAAAAAGGCCTTCCTTCATAGAAAAATGGGAAAAAGAATTAGAAACAAATTTGGAAGAGCAACAAATTGAGAAAATGATTGCAGGAGGGTATAATCAAGCATGGGATGTCAACACCATCGAGATGAATTACAAATTTCTAGTCAGGTGGTATATGACTCCGGAAAGGCTTCATAGAATTAACCAGGAAAGATCACCATTATGTTGGAGAAATTGTGGAAAAAAAGCCACAATGATACACATATGGTGGGACTGTCCAAAAATCAGTGTATTCTGGCAAGAAGTAATCACATGTGTAAAGGAGATAACGGGAGAGAAGATAGAAAATAATAAACTGGCTTGCCTGTTTCATGATACCAACTCTCCCAAAAAGCAATACATGAAAAAAGTAACGTCAAAACTATTAAACGCTTTTAATCAAAAAAATGGTTTAAGAGCGAAAGTCCAGACATAAGAGAATGGTATAACCAAGTGGAGCACTATCACAAAATGGAACTATTTTGGTACAAAGAGCAAGGGCAACTAGATAAATATACTTTTGTCTGGAGTAATTGGGTAAAATACAAAACATTGGACAGTTATAGGCAGAAAATGGCAGAAGGTATAAGATCATAAGAGGAAAAAACATTGGTGAAAGAAAGGAAGGACAATATAGCGGTGAGGCAGGGGGGAGGGGGAGGGGTTGGGAGGATATTAGAGAGGGAGGGTTGTTGGGGGGGGTGGCATAGATTGAGATTCTTTTAAAGCAGTTAGCATAAATAAAAGAAAGGGATTTTCCTTTTGTTTTTATTTTTTCATTTTTGATCTGTGCTCTTTCTCCCCTCTATGTTTAACGCTACCACAATGATGTGAACTTGAGAAGGGACAGGTTTTGAACATCAAGTTGAAATAAGTCTCTCAAAGGTAAACACGGAAGTGGGGAAAAAAAAGAAAAAAAAAGAATGGTAGCGCGCGGTAGCGGTATCCACAGAGATCTGTGGATGAATAAACTACAAGTCCTATCTGCCACCATGACAGAGCAACTGTAGTCCTCAAAAGAGCACAAGTGCGGTGATGTGGTGATGTAGTCCACTGATACTTCTTCCGGCACTGTAGATGCAGTTCTATATCTTGGCAGACACCTGAGCTAGAGGAAGAGTGTTCAGGAGCCAGACCACGGGACCCGTGGCCCACTGATCGCTGCTTCAATGTTTTTCATGCTCATAAGCAAAAAGAAAAAAAACAATAAATGATCATTTTTTTGACATTTTTGACATATTTTTTTTAAATTTTTTTGCAAAGGTGGAATTCTCTTTTAAAGTATAACTAACAGCAAAACTTTTTAAAAACATCCAGCCCAGGTGGGCAGGGTGAAATGGGCGTGGTTGGTGGAGTAGCACTTGCTGAGGCCACCTAGCATCTCACCTACATGGGTTGGCTTAGGAGAGCTGCATCCTAGATGGTTTACAGTACTGTTTACCGCTGGATGAGTTAGTTGGGATGCCACATCTGAGGACCAGGGGGAGAGAGCTTTTCTTCTTGCTTGGAGTGGCAATCTTAAGTTTTGAACAGAATAGAGAGAGAATAGAACACCTATCAGGTTTTTATTGCTGTCTGTGCCCCCGTTTGGGAGATTCACCCTCTCTATTTGCCCTGTTTACCATTATCACCTAAAGTAAACGAATATCCCAAATTTTGGGTTGTCCCCAGAACAGGAAATAGAGGAGTAATCTTCCTATGGGGACACTAGTTCTGGTGACATCCAAGAATTCCCTCACTTTAGAGAGAATTCCTCTAATTTCCTGTTTTGGCTTTGAGACAGGAAGTGGAGGGAAATCAGATGGCATTCAACCTGACCCTCCCTTACGCTATCCAAAATGAAAAAAAAGTTTTGCCTTTAGTTCTACTTCAAAGGAAGAGAAGCTTATTTGGCTGTACTTCTCCTGTGGGTCATAGGAGTGAAGTTTGTTCTGCACTCCTGTGACTCATTTTCAGCAGACGTCGCAGAGCCGGTCCAGGCTCGGGCAAGATCGCGACAATGAAGTCGGGATCCGCCCACATGCCTGGACCGGCACCCGGCTCAGCCTCTCAGTGAGCCGCTGAGAGGCTGAGCTGGCTGCTCCCGCCCTCTCCACAGCCCCGTGCTCCAGTGAGTGAGGAGGGGGCAGAGCAGAGAGCGGTGACTGACAGGCACCAGTTCTCTGCTCAGGGAGCTGTGAGAACAGAGCGATCGGTGGTGTTTGATTGGTCGGTTCTCAGTGTTGGAGGCGCCGGGGGGCCGATACTGCATCCACCTAGGTAAGTAAAAAAATAAAAAACATACATCTCTTTTAAAGACTTACTGATCTACAACTTATATGCACCCTGGGAAGGCAAATTCCAGATGACAGTGAACCTTTTCAAATACAATTACAGCAATTGCAGCTCATTTCTAACCATACAAATACAGAAAGCAGCATAACATATAAAAAAGTCCAACTGCTGGTAAAAAAAAAAAAAAAAGTCATATAAAAACAGTCAACACGTTTCAGGAGTAACAACACCTAGCCTTCAACAGGGCCCAATACAGGATACAACTTAGGTAGACTCAGAGAAAACATTGACCTCACAGACTTGTATTAGAACCAATAATGAACTCCACATGGACTAACAACCTGACTGCAGTGCTGAGTAGCAATGTCTACTGACGCGCTCCATTTAAAGTGAAATAATCCAAAAGCTACGGACAATGATATGGATTGCTAAGCGGAACCTTCAGATCAACAACATCATATTTGTATCCTTTTATTTCCTTGTTTCTTCACATAAAATATTTCCAACGTGCAGGATATTGATACAACACATGAAGAAATAAGTCTAAGCCGATAATAAAAGTCTACTGAGGAGACCTTACCTGGTCCGTGGGCTGTCAGGGCTCTCGTTTTCTGCCTCCAGTAGCGCCTCTAACTGAGGAAGCCTGGCTGAACTGTTGTAAAGTGCTTTAGACTGAAGTATCAGGAGTCCCAGACAGAATTTCACTCCCATTTCTTCAAGCTCCTTAGTTCCAACCTGTAAGCCCTGTGAAGGATGGAGATGATATGGAAATGAGCAGACCACCATCAATCTTCAAGATAAACAACTGGCAATAGAATTGGCGCACATTAATTGAACTAAAGTCCATGAAAACATTAATAACTTCTACATCTGCATTAACAGAAGATGATGAGACAGCACTATTTATCTAAAGGTAAAAAGGAAACTACCTTGTTTGCGTAAACATTTTTTTTTTTACTTTGTTGCAAAGTGAAAAACATCGAAAAGTAGACAGACACACTGGGCCGGATAAAGCCGGATAAAGCCTGTTGCATATTAAAGTGGAAGTATAGGCAAAACTTTTATATACCCTGTCAGCTTTTGTTGCCATCTGTGTCCCATTGGGGAGATTTACCTTCACTTCCTGTCCCACAGCCAATCAGGAAGTGAGAGATAATACCTGCAAATGAACCACTTCAGCCCCGGAAGGACTGACCCCCTTAATGTCCAGGCCATTATTTGCGATACGGTACTGCGTCGCTTTAACTGACAATTGCGCGGTTGTGCGCCGTTATACCCAAACAAAATTTATGTAGTTGATCACCTCTGCAGTTTTTATTTTTTGCGCTATAAACAAAAGAAAAGCGACAATTTTGAAAAAAAAAATACATTTTCTACTTTTTGCTATAATAAATATCCCCCAAAAAATGTAAAAACACTAATTTCTTCATAAATTTAGGCCAATATGTATTCTTCTACATATTTTTGGTAATTTTTTTTTTTTGCACTAAACGTATATTGATTGGTTTGCGCAAAAGGTATTGCATCTACAAGCTACAGGATAGATTTATGGACTTTTATTTTTTTACTGGTAATGGCGGCGATCTGCGATTTTTAGTGGGACTGCGACATGGAGACAGACAAATCTGACCCCAAATTACACTTTTTTGGGGCCAATGACATTATTACCTTAATCAGTGCTATAAAAATGCACTGATCAATGTATAAATGACACTGGCAGGGAAGGGTTTAACACTAGGGGACGATCCGGGGGTTAACTGTGATCCCTGGGTATGTTCTGACTGTAGGGGGGGTTCGGGGGTTCTAAATAATTTTCTAGCAAAAAAAAAAAGATTTTAACTTGTAAACACCAAATCTCCATCCTTTGCCACCCCTCCCCCCATACCTACACAACTGTGATCTTCAACTGCTGTTGGGGTTAATACAGCTGCTGGACCTGCCATGGGCATTCATCAAGAGTGCCATCTATCCCTGGCCTTTCTGCCTCCCTCCTCTATTCATAGAAGCTGTACTATAAACCTTCAACGATAAAAAGCACTCTTGTGACCCCCTTCAAAGGGGGCTTCCAAACAGAAACCCTAAATGGCCCTGGGGTTAGTTCGGGTTTGGATGAGATTAACTACCTTAATACCGGGCACTTTCAGCCCTTTCCTGCCCAGGCCAATTTTCAGCTTTCAGCGCTGTCGCATTTTGAATGACAATTGCGCGGTCATGCAACACTGTACCCCAATTAATTTTTTATCATTTTCTTCACAAAAAACAGAGCTTTCTTTTGCTGGTATTTAATCACCGCTGGGTTTTTTATTTTTTGCTAAAGTTTTTCTTAGTTTCTGTCAGAAAATTTTGTAAATAAGTATTTTTTCTCCTTCACTGATGGGCACTGATGAGGTGGTACTGAAGGGCATTGATATGGTGGCACTGATGAGGAGGCATTAATATGCAGCACTGATGGGCACTGATAGGTGGCACTGATATGCAGCACTGATGGGCACTGATAGACAGCACTGATGGGCAGTGATAGGCGGCTTCTTATGGGCAATGATTGGTGGCACTAATGGGAACTGATAGGCGCTGATGGGTGGCACTGAAAGGCAGCACTGATTGGCATAACTGATGGGCACAGATTGGCCTCACTGATGGGCACAGACTAGTGTCACTGATGGGAACAGACTGGTGTTACTGATGGGCACAGAGTGCCCTGATTACCTTTACACATCTTCCCTGTGAGGAGACGCCATTGATCGTCTCTCCTCGCCTCACACTCTGTCAGTATGAGGCGAGGGGAGCTGATCAAAGTCACTTCCTTGTTTATATGTGATCATCTGTGGGTGGATCTTTGCTGAGATTGGGCTTGAACCATCTCCCAGGAGTACAACGTGCCCACAGCCGCGCGATCGCGGTTAAACTGGGCGGGGTCATATGACGTCGTCCCAGAACAAGAGGCGTACCGCTCCATCGTAATTTTGCTATACTGAGGACTGGAAGTGGTTAAAAACACTTTAGGGCTGGATAGTCTATAGCAGGGGTCTCCAAACTGTCCCCCACAGGCCAGATGTGGCCCTATGCTTGCCTTTATCCGGCTCTTGAAGCATTATTCCTTCCTCTGACACCAGAGATGGGGAACTAATTCTCCCACTGACACCAACTATGTATTTATTTTTTTTACTCCCCTTGTTTACCCCCACTGGGGCATTTTCTATTCCCCCTGGCTATAGTCCCCCCTGTTTAAAGTTTGATCAACAGTAAACTAGCTCTTTGTTTCAAAATTTTGGAGAACCCAGGTCTATTGTATGGACAAAAACCTGTTTTTTTTTGTTTTGTTTTGTTTCTGTTGGACCCCGGAGTTTGACCAGAGATAGTATTGGGTGGGTTCCCTAGGCAGCCTTCCATGCTAAGTCTTTTATCTGTTGTGGCAATAAAACAGAAAGTTCCCATTTGATGGTTTGGAGGGAAAAGCGCCTGTCCATGAACAGGAACAGGCTGTGAAGCAGGGGTGGAAGTTTTGTAAGAAATCTTACAGCATAGCTCCCAACTGTCCCTGATTTGGAGGGACTGTCCCTGATTTGGAGCAATGTCCCTCTGTCCCTCATTCCTCCTCATTTGTCCCTCATTTTGGTCTGATCTATATAGTTGTATATAAAATGCACTTTTTATCTATCAAAAAGTGTTTTCCAGCATCAGCATCATCTGATTTCTAAATTGCTGCATTTGTAAATTCCAAACGCCAATATAAAGGAAGAGTAGTGGTAAAAAAGCACTTGTGGGTTTAACCAATCTTGTTTTTTTTTGTACAATTCTCCTTTAAGGGGGCGTGGCAGTGGGTGTGTCCTATGCCTGCATGCTTTTGCTGATAGGTGTCTCTCATTCCCATATCAAAAAGTTGGGAGGTATGTGACATCACTTGCGCATGCGCTCTGAAGGAATGGGCGGCCGTGCTGTTCCTTCTGAACCCTGCACTGTGAACGACGGCTCCCACACACATGCGCGGGAGTGACGTCATCTTGGCTCCGGCTAGTCACAGAGACGGAGCCTGCGAACCTGGAAGCAAGATGAGTGAAGATGGGAGCCTCTGCAGTGCTGACATTGCATCGCTGGAAGGCTTAGTTTTAAGGTAAGTTTATCATAATGTGCTACCATACGATGCATATTAGCACATTATGGCTTAACCTTGCAGGGGAGAAAAAACGGTTCCCGACCTGCCGCCACAGTTATACTACAGCAGAATGGCTCCCCTGGGCGACCTGTCATAGCTGTACTTCGTCCGGTTAAGATGCTGTGAGAGGCGCACGCTCCGAGCCGACGTGAGTCCCCGGTGGGCGCAATGACCGCTGGGCACCCGCGATCGCTCGTGACAGAGCGAGAACCGGGATCTGTGTGTGTAAACACACAAATCCTGGTTCTCTCAGGAGAGAGGAGACAGATCGAGTGTTCATACCAAGTATGAACACCGATCTCTGCTCCTAAACAGTCCCATTCCCCTACAGTTAGAACACACCTAGGGAACACAGTTAACCCCTTGATCGCCCCCTAGTGTTAACCCCTTCCCTGCCAGTGACATTAATTTTTTTTTACCAAAAATATGTAGAAGAATACATATCGACCTAAACTGAGGAAAAATGTGTTTTTTTTTAAAAAGGAAAAAATTGGGATATTATAGCAAAAAGTAAAAGATATTGGGGTTTATTTACTAAAGCTAAAGACTGCAAAATCGGTCACACTTCTGCATAGAAACCAATCAGCTTCCAGGTTTTATTGCCAATGCTTCATTAATCAAGCTGGAGTTAGAAGCTGATTGGTTTCTCTGCAGAAGTGTGACTAATTTTGCACTCTCTAGCTTTAGTAAATAAACCCCATTGTGGTTTTTTTTCAAAATTCTTCTCTTTTGTTCTTTTGTTTATAGCGCACAAAATAAAAACCGCAGAGGTGATCAAATACCACCAAAAGAAAGCTCTATATGTGGGAAAAAAGGACGTCAATTTTGTTTGGGAGCCACGTCGCACGACCGCGCAATTGTCAGTTAAAGCCACGCAGTGCCAAATCACAAAAATGGCCTGGTCATTGAGCAGCCAAATCTTCCGGGGCTGAAGTGGTTAAAATATAAGGAGTGCCACTGCCCTGAAACTTAGTGATTTGACTGCCTTTATTTGCAGAGGCCGCATCCCCTATATAGTCACAACTGTTTTTTCTTATTAAGATACTACTGGTAAGTACAGCTAGAGATTTAAGACTGCTGATTGGCCCTTTAAGACTGCTGATTGGCCCTTGTCCTCCTTACTGTCAATATTTTTTTTTTATGTTACAATAAACTTATCAAAAAGTCATCAAAGTGCAGCCCTTTAGCAGACAGGGCAGCCCGATTCTAGGAAGCAATTAAATACTGTATGTTTAGAGGTGGATCTGCTTCCTCAGGTCCCATGATCCCCATCAAGGAACAGTTAATCCCTTATTATTATTATACAGGATTTATATTGTGCCATGATTAAGGCTTGATGGCTGAAACATGGCTTCTTTGACTGCTGTTCACCTGCATTAATAAAACAATGTTTTAGCTGACTTCTGTGGCACCAGCCTTTCTCACTTTTTTTGCATGGATTGCACATGGAGGTTTGCAGAGACTTCCCAGGCTGAGTGTCGTGTTCTTAAGGCTGACCAAGCATTACACAGGAGGTAGTAGTTTGGATGCACCTGTTCCAGGTCTGCTTCCTCAGGTCTCATGATCCCCATCAAGGAACAATGAATCCCTTTTTATTATTATTATTATACAGGATTAATATAGTGCCAACAATTTACGCAGTGCTTTACAACATGAGGGCAGACAGTACAATTACAATACAATTTTATTACAGTTGGAAACAGAGGGCTCTGCTCAACAGAGCTTACAATATAAGGAGGAGGGTCAACAGATATAAAGGATAATAGCTGTGGAAGATGAGCTGATGGAGAAAAATAAAAGTGAAGTTGTTAGGTGGGGGCAGGGTAGGCGTATGTAGAGATGGGTTGTCAGGGATTGTCTAAAAGTGGACAGACTAGGAGATAGTTAACCAGATTGGGGTAGGGAGTTCCAGAGGATGAGAGAGGCTCAGGAGAAGTCCTGGTAAACCTCCCAACAGTGTACAAATTGGTATTGGAAGCTATGGGAGGCAATAAACAGACCCAGGGAGAAAGTGTACATCGAGAATATAGCACACATTGTTGGGTATACTTGAGCTATACTTGAACTTTTCATCAGCTAGAGTTCCCAAAACAACAGGTTGCAGACACCAAGCGGTTGGGTTACATAGTGCACTACAACTACTTGGATAATGCAAAGTATGCTGACTTCCCTGTGCAGATTTCGTGTTTTATTTTCCCTACTATACCTTTAACCACATGCTGACCGCCGCATGTAGATATACGTCGACAGAATGGCATGGACAGGCAAATGGGCATACAGGTACGTCCCATTAAATTTGCCGCCGTGTGGCATGCGCACGACCCTGCCTGGAGCTCCATGATCGTGCCTGCGAGACCCGCAGACTCGATGTCCGCCGGTGTCCCGCGATCGTGTCACGGAGCTAAAGAACGGGGAGATGTCAGTGTAAACACATCTCCCGTTCTTCCTAGTGACATGTCACTGATCATCTGTTCCCTCTCATCGGGAGCAGCGATCAGTGACGTGTCACTCAGAGCCACGCCCCCTAACAGTTAGAATCACTCCCTAGGACACACTTATCTCCTTCCTAGCCCCCTAGTGGTTAACCCCTTCACTGCCAGTAACATTTACACAGTAATCAGTGCATTTTTAATCGCACGGGTCGCTGTATAAATGTGAATGGTCCTAAAATAGTGCCAAAAGTGTCCGATGTGCCTGCCATAATGTCACAGTCACGATAAAAATCGCAGATTGCCACCATTACTAGTAAAAAAAAATATTAATAAAAATGCCATAAATCTATCCCCTATTTTGTAGACGCTATAACTTTTGTGCAAACCAATCAATTAACGCTTATTGCGATTTTTTTTACCAAAAATATGTAAAAGAATACATATCGGCCTAAACTGAAGAAAAAAATGTTATTTTATATATTTTTGGGGGATATTTATTATAGCAAAAAGTAAAAAATAATGCGTTTTTTTCAAAATTGTTGCTATTTTTTGTTTATAGCGCAAAAAATAAAAACCGCAGGGGTGATCAAATACCACCAAAAGAAAGCTCTATTTGTGGGAAAATAAGGAGGTCAATTTTGTTTGGGAGTCACGTCGCACGACCGCGCAATTGTCAGTTGAAGCGACGCAGTGCCGAATCGCAAAAAGTGCTCTGGTCTTTGGCCTGCCAAATGGTCCGGGGCTTAAGTGGTTAAGTAATCTATAGTTAAACAGATTCCTCCGACCCACTTCTGATAATCATCTCACAGTTGGAGCACCACTCCTTGTAGTATAAATACAGAATTATCCTGAATTGAAGTGCTAGACAGAAAGGTTTCCTGCGGGTAGGTTGATATTACAATGAGATGAAAGCAAACCTAATTGAAGGTTTCATCAAACAGCAGGTCATGCTTGTGTAGAAGAGCAGGTGCTGAAACAAGTGGAGAGTGTATGCCAGATTGGGATGACATCAGCGAGAGGCATATCATCAGGATTACAGACCACATTCAGCTCTTTATTAGAACAGCCACCCCCTTTCATTCCTATGGGGGAATGCTGTGCATCAAGGCATTGAAGAGATAAACCCATTCTGAGTACTTCATAGGAGGATTCGGTGTCTGCTTGGAATGCTGATTCACTCGGAAACAATTTATTTTTGTCTTGCGCAAATTAAAACTGCGGGGAGCTATTGAAGGCATTAAAGGTTGAATTTGTCCTTTTCAAATTGAAATTAGTATTTTATTCACTGTCCTATTTGAAATGATAATTTAATGTGTTACCCATAAAAAGTTATAGCTCCTTTACACATTTTTTGGTACATCAACATGCATTGTGGTAGGTGTGCCCCTTCATCTTCAATGGGCCTTTGTAATGTGTCAAAAAGCTAAAACAATGTATAGCCTTATTTTCTTCCAGTGCACCTCCAACGCAACACATGTGTGTATTAAAGTGGTTATAAACCCTTACAGACCACTTTGACCTACAGGTAAGCCTAGACTAAGGCTTACCTGTAGGTCCAAGAAATATCTCCTAAACCTACACGGTTTAGGAGATATTTGCAAAAAGACAGGCGCGCAGGCTGTTAGTGGCGGCTCCCATGCTCATGCGCGAGAGTGATGTCATCGTGGCTCCGGCCAATCACAGTGCCCGAGCCACGATAGAAGAAAGAAGATGGACGCTCTGTAGCAGAGGGGACAGTGGTGACATCGCAGGCTCCTGTGTCAGGTAAGTGACACATAATGGGCTACTATGCGATGCATAGTAGCCCATTATGCTTTACCTTTGCAGGGAAACAAAGAGGAAGTAAACCCAGGGTTTACTTCCTCTTTAACCTCCCTGGCGGTATGATTATGTCAGATTTTTGCGTCTCAAATCGGTACAATTGTTTTGCATAGAAATTTGGCGTTTTATATTGTAGGCCTGTAATTCTTAGCAATAAATCTGTCCAAACAAGAATCTAGTAGATATCCCAGGTGTGATAAAGTTTGAAACACAAAATCATAAATTATAATATAATAAATAACTATAAATAATTATAAAAAATAATAATATAATAATAATAAAATTAATTTCCCCACGATTCACTATCGCTCAATTCTGCAAGTGTTCTAATTTACAATCGCTGTTTTCTAGCTGGTTTAAAACCACTTTTGACATAAAGGGACACTTTTTGGTTGCTATGGACAATCTCCTGTTTCCAGGCAGAAAGAACAGTATATATCATATAAAACTGCATGCAGGGCACTGGACAAAGCACAGGGGACAAAAGGGAGGTGAAATGATTTCATACAGTAATGTAATCTGTAAGAATACAGTGTACTGTATGTGTTATGATTTTTCAATATTTTGAATTTGCCACTGGGCTCCGCCCCGTGCGTCGTGGTGCTCGCAGGAAATGGAGCCCGGCACAGAGAGGCATCGGGCGGAGGACACAGCCCGCAGACACTGGGGAGGGACATCGCCGGATCCTGGGGACAAGGTAAGTACACTGCACCAGGATCCTGCAATGCAATCCCGAGTGTGGTTCGGGGTTACCGCTAATGGTGCTGAAATTTAACCCCAAGCCACACTCGGGAATACCGCCAGGGAGGTTAAAGAACACTTGACTTGAGACGCAAGTTCCATTGGGGTACCATTGAAAATGAATGTACACTTTTTACCAAACAAAATATGCCATTAAACAATGAGCGTGGTTTTTAATCAATGTTTTAGATGAAAAGTCGTAAATTGGTGCTTCAAAGCTGAACTCCAGGAATTCAACTACTGCATGCATACTATGAGTTAAGTCCAACGAGGTGCCTGCCACCTCATGGACTTATCTTTTTCATTTACACCTTACAAGTTTATTGTGCTCCAGGATGATAACTTCTGGAGCTCGGATGCTGGATGCTCTGATCTCATCTCCTTAACCACCCTGGAGGTATTCCCGAGTCTGGCTCGGGGTGGATTTTCAATACCAAAAGTGATAACCCCTGAGCCTGACTCGGGATCGCATCGCAGGATCCATGTAGAGGTTACTTACCTTGTCCCCTGGATCCTGCGATGTCTCCCCGCTGTGATCTGCGAGCCGCCGTGTCTCACTCGATTCACAGTGTCGAACCCCGTTCCCTGCTAGCGTTGCGACGCAGGGGGACGGAGTTCGGCACCAAATTCAAAAAGTAAAACACACAGTATAGATACAGTATACTGTAATCTTACAGATTACAGTACTGTATCAAATAATTACACATCCCCTTTGTCCCTAGTGGTCATCCAGTGTCCTGCATGCAGTTTTATATCATAAAAACTGTTCTTTCTGCCTGGAAACTGGAGATTGTCCATAGCAACCAAAACCGTCCCTTTACATAAAAAGTGGTTTTAGACCAGCTAGAAAATAGCGATAATAAATTAGAATCACTCGCAGAATTGAGCGATATCGATTTGTGGGGAAATCCATCACCAAACACTGAAAGTAATGACAGCGACAATTCTGCAACTGAGCAAATTTTTGTGTTTTTGATTTGATTACATTATTGAATAATTTTTATTATTATTATATTATTATTTGGTATAATTATTTATAGTTATTTATTATATTATAATTTATGATTTTGTTTTTCAAAGTTTATCATACCCGTGATATCTACTAGACTCTTGTTTGGACAGATTTAAGTGATTTATTCCTAAGAATTACAGGCCTACAATATAAAACGCCAAATTTCCATGCAAAATAATTGTACCGCTTTCAGCACCTAAAATCTGAAATAATCATACCGCCAGGGAGGTTAAAGTTTTGAGTTGCTGCAGCTGCTATGCTCACCCCTCCCCTCCACTTGCCCAATCACACAAGCCTTTGTGTTATGTAAACTCATTCACAAAATACAAAGGGTTCTGTAAATGGGCAGGAGAGAGAAGGGGTGGGCATACCTGCTCTCTGCGCTTCTCTCCTCTCATAGCCTTGGCGTCTCTGCAGGGAGTGCAATGAACTTGTCAGATGTGAAAAATACAGAAGTCCAGGAGGTGGTAATGAACAGTATAGCTACACTTTTTACAATGTGGCTGAATTCTTGGAATTCAACCTTAAAGTGGGAGTAAATTCCCTTTGTTGTTTTGTACCTACAGGCATATCTAGAATTAGGCTTACCTGTACAGGTAGGTACAGTAAATATCTCCTAAGCATGCACCGTTTATTTACAGGTGTACCAGCCAGTGATGTCACCGTGACTCCCGTGCGGGAGAGATGTCATCGCCCCCAGCCAATCAAACACCTGGAGCCCGCAAACCCAGAAGGAAGACTGGATGAAGATGGATTTCCTGTCAATGGTGACAGATCTGCTGATGAAGTCCCCGCCCACTGGGACGCAACGCGTCCAGAACGAGGAACGTCGTGACGTCACCCGCGGCCACTGCGCATCTGCTACACTGTTTGGAAGATCGGAGGATCTTCATTTTCGTTTGTCTGCTTTTACCAAGTATTTCCTATGTGAGTGTTACCTTTTTAATCATTGAATTAAAAGTTTATTATACGGAGAGCACTATCCTCTTGCCACTTTTTATTTTATATGGCCGTTTTGGAATGTCCTGCACCCGGTCCTTGATTGACATGCTGCATACCTATTGATATATGAAAAAGGCGTTTTGTGACCCTCTATAATCAAAGGGTCCATTACATCAGGTGAGAGGCCATTTGTTACCGTGGTGGTGGGCTCCTGGAATCACCGTCTGTGTCAGCATGCAGTCTCCTACATTTTGAAGATTTATGTGGACTGGATTCATGGACTGATTGTTCACACACTGTGGTGGATTGTATTGTGCTTTATCCTGTCTTTTTAGCCCTTACTTTTCACATTTACTTTATTAGCGCTGCACTTTCTGTTATTTTGTTAAGAAATCATTTTCATTGTCTTGGGAAACACAGAACATAAAAATGCACAAAAAAATCGGACATAACTAATGTTTACAAACTCAATGTACACATATGAACAGTCTAATTTGATTCAATATATTTTTATGAATTTTTGTGTGTCCTAAAATGTACAAAGAAAACAGAAAAAGTGTTAACCAGTTTTAACTCAATAGGAAGAGCAAAGGGAGAGGGGATTATAACGGTGCCAGTTACAAACCAATACACACTATAAATTATAAGAAGATTATCAAATTTTATTACAAAAATTTAAAAACAAAACTTAATGATACACAATAATGAACCACATATACACTGTAATATGCAGTTAAAAACTGAAGTTTTAACTCAACTATGGGGTGGTTTTCTTATAGGCAAATAGGCTTTTCTCTTTACAAGGGAAATTGCCCTTCAAAAAATGCTTCACAATTACGCATGCTTGTGGAATGGCGACAAACCAAGGTACTTAAAAATCTCCATAGGCAACATTTTAAAAAGTTTTTACAGGCTACAGTACCTGTTTAGAGTTACAGAGGTGGTCTTGCATTATTATTATTCTGCTAGAATTATTGCTGTCACTATAATGATTGTGGCGATACCTCACGTGTGTGGTTTCAACATCGTTAACATATGTGGGCGCGACTGACGTATGTGTTCGCTTTTGCGCACGAGCTCGGAGGGACAGGGTGCTTTCAATTTATTTTTATTTTTTCTTAAATTTCACTTATATATTTAATTTTTACACTGTCCCTTTAAATACATTTATTTTTTATCACTTTTATTCCTATTACTAGGATTGTAAACATCCCTTGTAATAGAAATAAGCAGGAGAGGGCCTCTTTATCGCAAGATCTGGGGTCAAAAAGACCTCAGATCTCACATTTACACTTAAAAGCAAAAAAAAAAAAAAAAAACATAAATTTTACATTTACTAATAAAAAAAAATTGTCCTTTAAAGGCCTCACCGACTTCCTGTCCATCGCTCCACGGGATCGGATTGATTCCGCCGCTACTGACCCTCCGGTAAGCGGGGGGAATGACTGGGAAGCGGTGGGGGGCACCTCTTCCACTGCCCATAAAAGTGATCCAGTGGCAAATCCGCCACGTGGCCACTTTTATGTGAAAGAGGATTGCCCACTGTATAAAAAAATACTGGGGGGTTATGGCAGCTAGCTGCTGCCATAAATGCGGTATATAACGTCAAAGTAATGACATACAGTGGAACCTTGGATTACGAGCATAATCTGTTCCAGGAGTATGCTTGCAATCCAAAGCACTCGCATATCAAAGCGAGTTTCCCCATAGAAGTCAATGGAAATGAAGATAATTCATTCCACATTGACTTCTATCGTATGCAGTACCGCATGTGGCCAGAGGTGGGGGGGTGCCGGAGAGACTCGGAAATACACGGAGAAGGCACCGATGCACTCAGAAACCTTCGGAGAGGCTCGGAAACACTCGGGAACTGAGTATTTCCGAGTATTTTCGAGTGCATCCAAACGGCCCCCGCACCTCTGGCCAAATGCGGTACTGCACACCGCAGAGGCTTGAATCCTGCTCATGTTGCGAGACGACACTTGCAAATCAAGGCAGAATTTTTAAAAAATAATAGCTCGTATTGTGAAACGCTCGTTAACCGCGTTACACGCAATCCAAGGTATTACTGTATATATACAGTGGGCGGTCCAGAATATTTTCCTTGCACGGGATTGGATAGTCTTTGCAAACTGATGTTTCACCGCATTCACTGAGTTGAGGAAAATTTCCCTTACAAAGTGAACAGTTTATTTGCGTTTAGTAAATTAACAGTCACCTATATATCCAACCGTACACATAGACCGGGACTTATCTGTTGCTGTATTGAATAGCATTCTAAACAAGCATCAATGACAGTTTTCTCCAAAGGTGGAGCTCTACTTTAATTACTTTCTGCCCCATTAGAACAAGAATAATGGAAGCCAGCATACTGGGAGCAATAAATGCCACACATCAAAACTGTTAAAACCCGCAGAAGATAACACTTGGGGAGAGATAAACAGCAACAATGTAAATGTTATCAGCATTTACTAGCATACAGTAGACTAAATGAATCCCTTATCCTCGAGAGATGGAACCTCAGGTGGGCATTCATGCATTAATAAACTGTCTGTCTCCTGCAATTAGGCCAACTGATTTCCAGCCATTGTTCACACTCTGTATATTTATCACTTCAATCTGAAAGGTTGGATTGCGAAAAATAACAACACTCATGATGGCTGCCACTGACTGCCTGAATTATATATGATCGCCTGCAGAAAGCATTAACAACTCCTTGGTTCTCTCAAAGCTCGTATATCAAAGCTGTTTTCTGCACCTGTTGCTCCCAGGAGTGGAGCGTGTATGAGAGACCCGGGGAAACCATGTGCTCATTTATCAGCAGCACAGAGGCAAGAATCGCGACAAGTCAATGAGCTCTGCAGACCGCTCATTAAATTATCATTTTTCCGTTTCCTTTTTTTTTTTCTGACGACCTCTAAGTTTACAACTGTTTTACCCGCTGCTATGCACACAAAGTATTTTTGACATCTTGGATTGAGCTTAGAGGTAAAACGGAACATGTGTTGTATTATTATATTATTATTATTGTACAGGATTTATCTCATGGGTGTCAAACTCTATTTCATCACAGGCTGCATCAGCATTATCAATCAAAAAAGGAATTTGTTCCGTGCTATGTACAACGTGATAGGATGGTGATATTAAGCTGGTGCCCCTAATGAAACTACCACCGTGGTGGAGTCAGCAATGAATAGTAGACATGTGCGGTTCGTTCCGAATTAACCTGCCTGGCGGTCAGTGGCGGCTGATGCTGAAAATTTTTGGGGGGGCGCAAACAAACTGAAAAATACTGAACCCCCCATCAATTGCAGCCTCACTGTTCCCATCAAATGCAGCCATTGTGCCCATCAAAGGCAGCCACTATGCCCATCATATGCAGCCATTGTGTCCATCAAATGCAGCCACTTGTACCCATCATATCCAGCCACTTGCGCCCATCCTATGCAGCCACTGTGCCCATCATATGCAGCCACTGTACCCATCATATGCAGCCACTTGTGCCCATCATATGCAGCCACTGTGTCCATCAAACACAGCCACTGTGCCCATCAAATGCAGTCAATTGCCCATCATTTGCAGCCACTTGTGCCCATCAAATGCAGCCACTTGTGCCCATCAAATGCAGCCACTTGTGCCCAGTATATGCAGCCACTTGTGCTCATCATATGCAACCACTTGTGCCCAGTATATGCAGCCACTTGTGCCCAGTATATGCAGCCACTGTGCCTACCGAACCCACTACTCGTGGGGCACGCGGCTCTGGCAGCAGCCCCAATCTCCCCCACGTGCGCGGCTCTGACAGACGGACCCACTGGCACTTACCGTCAGGCAGCTGCTCCTCTCAGTGCACCAGAGCGGCAGCGACCTCCACTCCAGCGTGTCTCCTCCGCTCCTCTTCCTAAGCACCAGGCATCCAATAGGGTGGCATTGCGCTTTGGCCAATCAGGAAACAGGTCTGATGCCCTGCCCCCTGATTGCCGGGGATGAAGGTTGGTGTGAAAATAGCGAAAATTAATTCGCTATCGTCACACAATTGGGTGGGATCAGGGCACAGTCTCTGCGCCCCGAGCCCACCCTATTTTGAAGCCTATTTGAGCCTCTGGCTCTAATCAGGTGCTTCAAAAAGTACCACCCCATCCCGCCCCCGCCATAGGAATCCATGCATCTGGTGTCCTGAATGTGCAAGGGCCGCCACTGCTGGCAGTATCCCCGAGTGTGGCTCGGGGTTAAATTTCAGTATCATTAGCGGTAACCCCGAGCCACATTCGGGATTGCATTGCAGAATCCTGGTGTGGTATACGTACCTTGTCCCCAGGATCCTGCGATGTCCCCCCGCTGTGTCTGCAGGCTGTGTCCTCAGCCCGATGCCTCTGTGTGCCGGGCTCTGTTCCCTGCGAGCATCACGACACATGGGGGGCGGAGCCCGGTGGCAAATTCAAAACATACAAAATTCATAACACATACAGTACACTGTAATCTTACAGATTGCATTACTGTATCAAATCATTTCACCTCCCTTTTGTCCCTAGTGCTTTGTCCAGTGCCCTGCCTGCAGTTTTATATTATATATACTGTTCTTTCTGCCTGGAAACTGGAGATTGTCCATGACAACCGAAAAGTGTCCCTTTACATCAAAAGCAGTTTGAGACGATGGGGGCGTGGCGACTGGACTCCAAGATGGACGTGTAATCTGGGAGCTCCGCTCGTCCACAGGAGATATCCGCATCCATCGGAGCCCATCGGCGACATTAGAGACTCCAAACACCACCATCGAGGCGGCAGATCCCCGCTCATTGCAACAAAGATGCCCAGACACCGAAAAAATCCGCAACAGCCGCGGAAGCTGGACACCTTTTTTGGCACAGCATCGCGCTGCCTACAGCAAAATGGCCGCGACGGAGTTCGGGACACACAGCAGCGGAGTCCACCCGGAGCACTCATAAGAGACCACGGGACACCATCCAGAGCTATACACCCGCATAAGTGCCCCAGTGAATCCTCCTCTGGAGCGTCCAGCCCCACCACCAGGAGCCCGGCTAAATCTAAACAGAGAAGGGAGTCTCCTACTAGGCCGCGACCCGACCTGACTATGGAGGTAAGCGGGCCACAAAACGCCAGCACAAGCCAGTATACACAAGGAGAAGACCCCATAGCAGACTTTCCCATGGCGGATAGACCAGTGTCAGATACGATGCTTAAGGACATGCTACTGTCGTTGAGGTCCTCACTGCAGGCAGACATGCTTCAAGGCCTGACCGACTGTCAGAGGAAAGTTCAAGCCATAGGCCACAGGGTAAACCATGTAGAAACCAAAATGGAGGAATACACTTCTTCCTACAACCAGCTGGTAGACGCACACAAGGCACAGGGAGAGGATATAACATGGCTAAAGGACAAAATGGCGGACCTAGAAGACAGGTCCAGGAGGAACAACCTCAAACTACGGGGTGTCCCCGAATCAATCCCCCCTAACCAGCTCCTGCAGTTTGCCCAGACCCTATTTTCCACCCTGCTGCCAGGAGCAACGGCCCAAGACCTCCTTGTGGACAGGATTCACAGGGTACCCAAACCATCATTCCTATCTGATGACACTCCTAGAGATGTACTCCTCAGAGTGCACTTTTATCACATCAAGGATCAAATCCTTCAACTCTCACGCAAACAAGAAAATATACCCCAGCAATATGCTAACATCAGGCTGCTTCCTGACCTATCCAGACACACACTGCAACGTCGTCGCAACCTGTTGATGATTACCAAAGCACTGAGGAACCACAACATTCTACACAAGTGGAAATATCCTGCAACCCTATCTATTACACACAACGGGAAGACAATATCCCTGTCCAAGTTAGAAGAAGGGCTCACAGCTCTACGTCAATGGGGCATCCTCACTGATCAAGTTATCCAACCAACTGAGTCCACAAGCCTACAACACATGCAAAATGAATGGTAGGTGGTAACTAAGAAACGTTCTCCTAAGAAAAAAGCTGGTGGGCAATCATAAACCAAACCCACATACACAATCAAATCTCTCCGGGATAGAGATCTAGCTAGATTCTCATTTACACCCCTCTACACAGTAGTAGCAGCTAAGACTGCACGAGGATCAGTTATCAGATCCATTTCTTATGTTCACCCAGTTGACTTTTCTTGTTTTTCTTTGTTATTCTTTTTGTTTTTTGGATATACGCAGCATCCTTTGCAACACCATTCTCTCCATCGCTGAAGAAGACATACACCAGATACCCTTCTCACTTCTACCGACAGTGACACGATCAGTAACCGACAGGAACTGTAAGTACCAGCACGACACAGCCACAAGATCTTGCTCCCTTACACAATGACGATCAAATTTCTATCAATAAACGCCAGAGGCTTTAACCACCCGGCAAAGAGATTTTCCCTATGGAAAGAAGCCTGTAATCAGGCTGCAGACATTCTTTGTGTCCAGGAAACACATTTCCAATTAAACAACACCCCGAAATGCCTGCATACCGCATACCCAACTATCTACATGGCTTGTAATCCCAACAGTAAAAAAGGAGGTGTCCTATTAGCCATCAGAAACTCTTTCTTTCCAACCCAAAGATGTTACTATAGATGAGGGAGGACGTTATATCATTGTCACAGGAGATATCAACTCCAACCCATACACGATTGTTATGCTGTATGCTCCAAACTCACATCAACTACGTTTCATAAAGAAAGTTTTCATCAAAGCCAATGCCATGAAATATGGTAACCTCCTGATCTGCGGAGACTTTAACGTGACTTCAGATCCTCTCTTAGACTCTTCTTCAGGTAAACCTACAAGCAAGTTGTCCCTCCATACTTTGCTTAAAAAAGAGGAACTATTCGATGCATGGAGATGTCTTCACGCTAACGAAAAAGACTATACCTTTTTCTCCAATAGACATGGCTCTTACTCCCGTATAGACATGTTTTTAACAGACAAATGGCTCCTGCAAAATATAGAATCAACAAGAATACATGATATCACATGGTCAGACCATGCTGCCATATCCATGTCTGTTGCAGAGAGGGGAGTCTCCTCGTCACCACCCATCTGGCGCTGTAATACACGTCTTATCCAAGAACCACACTTCCAAAAATCCATATCTCAGCATCTCAATAATTATTTTTCAGACAACACAGATTCAGTTTTAGACCCATATATGGTGTGGAACGCACACAAGGCCTTCATAAGAGGCATCTTAATACAAATAGGAGCTAGAGAAAAAAAAGAGACAGGCCAGTTTAATGAGATCCTCACAGACATACATACTATAGAAGCACAAAACAAAAAATCACCATCAGCGCCATTGATTAACCAACTGTCAACCCTTAGGGAAAAGCTCAGAGAACTGCTAACACAACAATATGATAAACACTTCAGACGCCTGAAACTAAACTACTATACCAATGCCAATAGAGCAGGTAAATACTTAGCAAACAGACTTAAAGCGGCTCGTACTAAATTTAGAATTGCATACTTAATACACCCCTCTGATAAACAGAAAGTTATCAATCCCAAAGACATAGCAAACCAATTTGCCGCATACTACAGCTCACTGTACAACCTACACACTGACACTTCTACACATCAACCAACAGCAGACAAAATACAAATGTTCCTGGGAAAGATAAACCTCCCATCTCTCTCGAAAACTCAACTAAATATTCTAAATGCTCCAATCACGGTATAGGAAATAGAAAACACTATACACTCTTTACCAAATGGAAAATCACCAGGTCCCGATGGCTTTTCCAATGAATACTTTAAAACATTCAAATCCATACTCTCACCCCACATGTCCAAGGTATTTAATAAAGCAACAATCTCCGCAATCTTACCACAAGAAACTAGAGAAACTAGAGAAACTCATAAAGCATCTCACCAGGGCCGGTACAAGGCAGGGGCGGAAGGGGCGGATGCCCTGGGCGGTACGATTTTCTATACTAGGGGGGGCGCAGGTGAAGAGCTGGCAATGTGCTTCACACCTGTCATTATACACCCTAGCCAGTGCAGTTGTACCTGAAAAAATTGTCTGTAAGTGTGCCGAGTGCACTCCTGCATCTGGCACAACAAGCCCTGGCTTCACCTCCTTTCCCTGTCAGCTTCACTGTTCACTCCCCCTACGAAGCAGCCTCGTAGTCCCGGCCGGCGGCGTGAGGTCACTCACGGCCGGAGGTGGGGTGGGAGGACTCAGAGGAGCGCGGAGAGCTGTTGCCGCGCTGCAACCTATAGGAGCCAAGGAGCCTGTCTCTTGCTGTAAGTTTGAAAGCAGTGTGGGTGGGAGGCGGGCATCTCTGAGCCGCGATCCCGGTCCCCTTTAGCAGCTGTATCTCTCCCGCTAGCTGCCGCACAGGCAAGTTTAGAAACCGGCTCCTCCTCAGCTCTGACAGGACAACATGAGGAGGAACGTCGGAAGGTGGGCATCACAGAGCGCTGTGCCGCACTGTATCTGAGGTCTGTGTGTGAGGAAAGCTGCTGCCAAGCTGAGGGAAAGGAGAGCTGCACTGAGAACACAAGGGGAGCAATGAGAGTATTTGTAGGGAGAAAATGATTACTTCTAGGTGGGAATGATATGGGGGAGGGGGGTGTATTTGTGCTGTTGTGTTAGGAAGGGAGTTCTGGGGGGGTTCTGCTGGGATGGGGAATTTGAGGGGTGCCAGGATAAGATTTTTTTTCTAGTAAGGGTATTTGGGGGGAGGGGGTTGTGATAGAAGAGGTGATGGGGGGGGGGGGGTTTGTGCTAGGATAGGAAATATTCGGGCTGTTAGAAATGGGGATTGGGGGGGGGGGAGAATTTATTCTAGGGATAATTGGGGGTATTTGTTTTAGAGGGAAATTTGGGGGTAAGATTTGTGCTGGGAGGGGGATTTTGGGGGGTGACAGGGGTAAGATTTGTGCTGGGAGGGGGATTTTCGGGGGCGACAGGGGTAAGATTTGTGCTGGGAGGGGGATTTTGGGGGGTGAAAGGGGTAAGATTTGTGCTGGGAGGGGGATTTTGGGGGGTGACAGGGGTAAGATTTGTGCTGGGAGAGGGGTTTTGGGGGGTGAAAGGGGTAAGATTTGTGCTGGGAGGGAGGATTTGTTCTGTGGGGGAAAGAGAATTTGTGCCAGGAGAGAGGATTTGTGCCGTGGAGATGGGGGGGGGGGGGATTTGTGCTAGGAGGGGGATTTTGGGGGGGGGGTTGTGCTAGAAGAAGTGATGGGGGCGAGATTTGTGCTAGGAAAGGAAATATTGGGGCTGTTAGAAATGGGGATTGGGGGGGGGAGAATTTATGCTAGTAAGGATGATAGGGGGTATTATTTGTGTTCGGGGCTAAGTATGCCGATTAGTGCTCAATTTTTAAATTTTTTTTTTGGAAGGGGAGGGGGGGGGGGCGCAGTTTGGTGTCTTTGCCCTGGGCGCTAAATTACCTTGTCCCAGCACTGCATCTCACTGTGTTAAACACTGGGAACGTATAATTAAAATGGCCAATAGATGGCACTATACCTCATACAGAATAGCTGCTTTCTTTCCAGGTGCATCGCCAAAATGCTGGAGGGAATGTGGTCACTTAGGCAACTTGGTACATATGCTCTGGCATTGCCCAAGCATAAAGAGCCTTTGGAACCAAGTATTCCAATTAATCTCCTCTATAACAGGAATAATTACAAAGCCAGACCCAGCTCTAGCACTCCTACACTTGAACATAGACAAATTCCAGAACACTTTCAGGCCTGTCATAACTCATATACTCTTAGAAACACGTTTACTGATCTTGCGCAATTGGAAATCCAGCAAAGCCATAAATATATCTGATATAATCACAGCAGTTCATAGAAACTATACTTTTGAACGTCTTATAGCCATAAACTCTATGACTTGTAAACTGTTCGACAACTATTGGTCTATTTGGCCTAAATGCTTTGACAAAAAATGAGAAGTTATTTCAATGATAAGACAATATAAGATAACTATGTATATCTCATGATGCATATTTCAATGTACCTTTTATGTTCTGTTTGAATATGAAAATATCCAATAAAAAGTATTGAAACAAAAAAAAAAAAAAAGCAGTTTGGGACCAGCTAGAAAACAGTGATGGTAAATTAGAACACTTGCAGAATTGAGCGATAGTGAATCGTGGAGAAATTAATTTTATTATTATTATATTATTATTTTTTATAATTATTTATAGTTATTTATTATATTATAATTTATGATTTAGTGTTTCAAACTTTATCATACCTGGGATATCTACTAGACTCTTGTTTGGACAGATTTAAGTGTGTTATTACTAAGAATAACAGGCCTACAATATAAAATGCCAAATTTCTATGCAAAACAATGTACCGCTTTGAGACACAAAAATCTGACATAATAATACCGCCAGGGTGGCTACTATTCGGACAATTTTTTTTGTTATTCAGAGATTTGAATATATCCAAATACCCGAATTACAATATAAACAAATTTTACCGAATGCTACGAATAATGTAACGAAATTCGTCCGAATTTCAGAAATTTGGACTGAAATACGAATGGAATTTTACATTGAACTCCAGTCGAATTCTAAGTACACATAATACTGAAATCAAAGACTGTGTGTGTTATTAGTGTACCATTTTGAAATACCGTATATACTCGAGTATAAGTCGAATTTTTCAGCACATTTTTTGTGCTGAAAGTGCCCCCCTCGACTTATACTCGAGTCAAGCACTTTTCTGCAGCAAAAAATTTAATTTTCCGAACCGACTTTGGGGCCCCGTATCTCAGGGCCACTTGGTGCTAGGAATCCCAAATTTGGTGTGCAAACCCAGTGGAACTGGTACCACAACTAAGTGTCCCCGAGATACGGGGCCCCAAAATCGGTTCGGAAAATGTCATTCTCTGCTGCAGAAAAGTGCTTGACATTTTCTGAACTGATTTTTGGGGCCCTGTATCTCGGGGCCACTTGGTGCTAGAAACTCCAGCTTTGGAAATTGTATGGTTCCACTGGGTTTGCACACCAAATTTGGGGTTCTTAGCACTAAGTGGCCCCGAGATACGGGGCCCCAAATTCGGTCAACTGTGTCCAACTGCAGCAATGTCATTTCGGGACCCTTTGGGTTCAGAGACCCCAAATTTTGGCTGCAGCTAGGGGGCATCTAGGAACCCTTATCTACCGAGTTTGAAGTTCAGGGGACCTATGGCTGCAAATGAGCACAGTGAGGCATGCAAATGGGCATTGTTGACCCTCTTTTCCACTTACAGTAGCTGTGCATTTCTCACCCTCGTCTTATACTCGGGTAAATAAGTTTTTCCCATTTTTTTTGTGGTAAATTAGGGCCTCGACTTATACTCGGAACGACTTATACTCGAGTATATACGGTAATGCTCTGTTTGTTAAGCCAAAGGTGATTTAAAGAGTCATTGTAATCATTTGATGAAGATTTTTCTTTTGTATGTTCACTTTGCTAAATTCAAATCGAAAACAATATAACATTTTCGTTTTGTCCGATTCGAAAATTTATCGATTTGAACGTTTCGAATCAAAAAAATTGGTAAATTCAAAGAAAATTCAAAAATTCTAAATACGAATTCCGAATACAAATTCCAAATACGAATTGAACAAATCAATCGAATTGAACTAAACAAAATAACTAGATTAACAAATCAAAACAAAACAAAAACCAATTTTTTTCGTCATGCACATGTCTAATGAATAGCATAAAGGAAATGGGTATGGCACTGCTTATTTTTAGTGGTGTGTGTCCCTTTAAATACACTTACGCGTTTCGTCACAACGATGTCATCAGAAACGGCGCTACCTTGCTACACTTCCGGATTTATATATACTACGTTTTCCTAGCAACCCAGGGACACATGGCCAGCGACCATCTTTGTGTTCAATTACTATGTTCTCAGTGGCAGGCCAGCCATATGGGGCGCAGGGGCGCCAGCCCCCCAAATCCATTCGCCCGGCCCCTTATCTACATGCAGGGCGCCGGATGACTCCAATGAGGCTCTAATCGGCTTCAAAAAGGGGTGGGCTTGGGGTGCAGAGCACACCGCCCTGAGCTCACACAGTTGTGTGACAATAGCAAATTAATATTTGCTGATGTCTTACTGATTCTCCTCCTGTCCATTCAGGAAGCGGGTCCTGAGACCCAATTGGCATAGGAGTCTTAGGACTCGCCGCCCCACCTTCTAGTCCGTCTAACGCCGGGGGGGCTCGCGATCATCGCCGCCTTCCAGTCCGCCGTGCTTCTCCCACTGTGCTTGCGGCGATCGCCGCCTTCCCATCTGTCCCCTCCATTAGTTTGCCGCCCCCCCAAAATATTTTGCACCAGCCGACACTGTAGGTTCTATTGCCAGATGTCTTAGCAATTTGTAAATGCGGATATCTGCTGGATATGTTCAATGGCATTAACTCCTTCTTAGTAAAGTTATTTAGTCTGGTGTCACAGGGATGCCAGTGTATACTTAGTATATAATAAAAGAGTATATTCAACAACAGAAATATTCCTAACACACGACAGATTATTTAAAACATATTAAATAACAAGTAAAATGACAATGTTTTTGTGCTATACTTTACCACTAAAAATAAGCAACGCCATACCCATTTCCTTCATACTATTCACATCAGCATTACGATTACCCTCAAAGGGCCGGTTGTACAGTATTGGTAAGACCAGATGTCCAGGGCACCCCACTCCCCATAGACGTGAGCAGGGGGTGTGCCAGGTGTGCCTGGGCACACCCTAATCACTCTGTACGGTGCCGATTCCCCCTACTGCCCAGGCTTCCCCCTTTGTTGCACGCCCCATCCCCCCCCCTCCACTGCAGTGCTGCTGGCTTCCCTCCTCTCCCTCGGCTGTTGTGGGGGATGTTTCAGGATGGAGAGTGGGGGGAGGGGCTAATCAATATGTCATTTACCGGCCCCTTCCTTTTCTAAATGAACACACTGAACTTCCCATTCATTCACTGATCAGTGCAGCTGAGGCTGCAGGGAAAAGTATGTGTGTTTGAGCTTTGGGGTGAACACACTAATACAATGGGCTGTGCACACCTATGCCACTCCCCCTTACATCAGATGTCAAGAGCAACCCCCCCCCCCCCATTACTTACATCTAGTGATGCATCAATACTAATACAGGTTTCGGTGCCGATACCAAGCATTTGCATGAGTATCAGTACTCAGCCAAATGCTCCCAATACCGAAACCGATACTTTGCAATTTGCGTCAATACAAAAAAAATGGGCACAAATTGCACTGCAAAGAATCGCATGCGATTTGAACAGGAATGTGATGTGATTCCTGTCCGAATTGGTATAGATCGGTAAAGTGTGTATAGAACGGGAAAAGCGCCATCTAGTGGGCTGTTTAACCTCTTGGCGCCGAGCGCACGCAAATATGCGGCCTCTCGGCGGCTGGACCATGGCACCGAGCTGCCGCATATTTGCGTGCATTACCACTGACAGTGCTGTGCTTCCTTTCTACTAAATGCCCTGCCCTCCATGTAATGGAAATGTCCATAACAGAAGAGTGATTTAGGGTTACAACCATGGCTTCCTCCATAGATACAGTGGAGGCGTGACGTAGCCACCCAGGGATAGTAGATTATCAGGTGAAAAGAAAACAAATGAATCTTGAGAAAATATAACAAATACAACCACAACATCAAGGACCAGTATGCTGGAATATATGACATCTTTGGTTTTGGGTTTATTTGGGTTTAGATACTTTTTAACTACTTCTGGAAGGTTTTACGCCCTTCGTGATCAGGCTATTTTTTTGCTATTCGGCACTGTGCTACTTTAATTAATATAATTTTTTCACACAAATAGAGCTTTATTTTGGTGGTATTTGATCTGCACTGGGGTTTTTTTTGGTATATAAACAAAAAAAAGCTAACATTAAAAAAAAACAAAAACAATATTTTCTACTTTCTGTTATAAAACATATGCAATAAAATCAAACGTCTTCACTAAATTTATGCCAAAATGTATTCTGCTACATGTCCTTGGGAACCCCCACCCCCCAATAAGTCCATAATAATCGTTCCACATTTTTTTTTTTTACATTCCAGCACAGTACAGTGTCATCGTATGACTTTTTTTTTTTTTTTACAGTTTTTTCTTTTTTTTTTATATATAGTGACACTAATACTCAGGGATTTTTTTTTTACACCTTAATTGCTGTTACAGCAATGATTTGAACTGTCATAAATGAGTTTCATTCATAACAGCTGTGATTACTATTGTGTGCTGTGACTTGACCACAGCTATCACATGGTACAGGGGGCCTTCATTGGCCCAGGTACCACATGATAGCTGTGGGCCAATCACAGCATCACAATACTAAGTGCTGCTGTTATGAATGAAACCCATTCATAACAGTTGTGTTTACATTGTGATCATATGATCCCATAGCAATCATGTGGTTGCTCAAAGTGGTGAACACAGCGGTCACAGGAGCGTCACACTATGTGTCCCAGACACTGTAATGCTTTTGGCAATGTTCTGCTGGGACACCTTGGGTCCTATTATTCATGTGGATGTTACTTGACACGTACCACCTACATAAATATCGTTGCTGACCAAGTACACCCCTTCATGGAAACGGTATTCTCTGATGGCAGTAGCCGCTTTCAGCATTATAATGTGCCCTGCCATTGAGGTGCTGACTTAGCCTCCAAATTCTTCATATCTCAAACAAATTGTGCTGATCCATGGAGACCCCACCTCACAACTTACAGGACTTAACCACTTCAGCCCCGGAAGGTTAACCCCCTTCATGTCCAGGCCATTTTTTGCGATATGACACTGCCTTACTTTGACTGATAATTGCGTGACCGCACGATGCTGTACCCAAAAAAATGCATGTGCTTTTTTTCCCACAGCTAGAGATTTCTTTTTGGTGGTATTTGATCACCTCTGCGGTTTTTATTATTTACAAAAAAAGACCAACATTTTTTAAAAGAAAAAAAAACAATATTTTTAACTCTCTGCTATAAAACATATCCAATAAAAAAATGTAAAAAAAAATAAATTTCTTCATCAATTTAGGCCAATATGTATTCTGCTACAGATTTTTGGTTAAAAAAATCCCAATAAGCGTATATTGATTGGTTTATGCAAAAGTTATCATGTCTACAAACTATGGGATATATTTATTGAATTTTTATTTATTTTTTTACTAGTAATAACGGTGATTAGCGACTTATAGCGGGACTGTGACGATGCGGCGGACAAATTGGACACTAAGTGACAATTTTTTGGGGACCAGTGACACTAATACAGTGATCAGTGCTAAAAATATGCACTGCCGCCTCGCTGTACTAATGACACTGGCTGGGAAGGGGTTAACATCAGGGGTGATCAAAGGTTTAAATGTGTTCCTAGGGAGTGCTTTCTAACTGTGGGAGATGTGCTTGTCCTGTGGGAAGGCAGAGATCCATGTTCCTGCTTAGCAGAAACACAGGATCACTACCTTCCCTACTGACAGAACTACAATCTGCCTTGTTTACAGACTGCCATTCTACCCTTCTCGGGAATGATCGGCGGGTCCCGGTGGACCCACTGATTGGCTCCTGCTGTGTCCAACAGTGGCAGCCCGTTCATTAGGGGTACCCGAGTGCCGCCTCCTCTATCCACTGCCACCATTCTCATGCTCTATCCACGGCCGCCACCCCTTATTCATGCGTCAAGCCCCTTCTAGGACGTTGGGCACATGAATTACAGCGGCGGGGGTGTTTTTTCGAAGCACCTGATTAGAGCCAGAGGCTCTAATAGGCTTCAAAATAGGGTGGGCACGTGACGCAGAGCACTATGCTATGAGCCGCACATGTGTTACAACAGCGAATGAATATTCGCGATTGAAACACTGATCCTCAATCCGGCCAACCAGAAGCAGGTCTGAGACCCGTTTTCCAATTGACCGAAAAGGGAAGAGTCCCAATTGGCTGCCGAGGAGGAGGGAGGAAACGGAAGCTGCCGCGATGCCCGTGGAGAGCCGCCACCGAACAAGGGGAGCCGCCGGTAAAGCCCGGGAGAAGCGCTTCCCACCATAGATGGGGTAAGTGCACCAGACCCAACCAACCGGGGGGGTGGGGGGGTTTACTGTTTTCCACCCCCCAACCCCAAAAAAATTACCACCGGCCGCCACTGGTGTCCAATCACAGCGGGAGCGGGTCACCGGCAGCGCGTGTGCACGCCCCAGACCCGGAAGTGCAAAATCACGTACCTGTACATGGTTTTGCACAGGAGAGCCACCTTGCCGCCGTACATATACAGTATAGGGTCAGCAAGGTTAACCAACAATGTTGGAAACTAGTTATTCATTGGTCATATGTGTTGTGCCTCATTTAAAGTACCAGGACAAATACGTTTTTAAGAATATATTAGTGAAGGGATGAGGCACATCACCTTGTGCACCAGGCCACATTCTATTTTTAAAAACAAGTCCAATCCATGAAGACCCAACCTCACAACTTACAGGACTTTTAAATATCTGCTACTGACGGCTTGATTCCAGATATCACAGTATACCCTCAGAGGTCTAGTGGTGTCCATGCCTCGATGGGTATGGACTGTTTTGGCGGAAAAAGGGGGACCTACTCAACTTTAGGCGAGTGGCCATAAAATTATGGCTGATCGGTGTAGATAAGCCATTATATCATTGGTCCCATCAGCGCTTTTTTTTCAGCAGGAACATGGGGGAACGCAGTTCCGGCACCTCCAGCTCTGAATGTATGTAATGGTAAGGGGTGCTGGGGTGTACTAGAGGGTCTATTGATGTTGGCTGCTGGGGGATCTATTGTTGCTGGAGGGGATCTATTTTTACAGGGGAGAGTCTGTTGTTGCTGGGGAGTTCAGTTCTCGCTGGTGGGGGATCTATTGTTGCTGGGGGACTCTTATGCTACTGGGAGACAATCGTTTCTGGAAGACTTCTACTGTTGAGGGAGAGGTCTATTGTTGCTAGCTGTTCAGAGTCTATTGTTGCTGGGGGTGCTCCATTGTTGCTGGCTACAGGGGATCTATTTTACTTGCTATCATTTTCAACAAATTACATACAAATTACTTAGCACCACAAATTGATACTTGATTCTGTATCCATTACTGAGAGGTGGGTAGGGATGGGTAGGGGGTGGAACCAAGGAATGGTGCTCAAAGGTGGGTAGGGGGTGGAACCAAGGAATAGTGCTCGGAGGTAGGTAGGAGGTGGAACCAAGGAATGGTGCTCCGAGGTGGGTAGGGAGCAGAACCAAGGAATGGTGCCCAGAGGTGGGTAGGGGGTGGAACCAAGGAATGGTGCTCGGAGATGGGTAGGGGGTGGAACCAAGGAATGGTGCTTGGAGGTGGGTAGGGGTGGAACCAAGGAATGGTGCTCAGAGATGGGTAGGGGGTGGAACCAAGGAATGGTGCTTGGAGGTGGGTAGGGGTGGAACCAAGGAATGGTGCTCGGAGGTGGGTAGGGGTGGAACCAAGAAATGGTGCTCGGAGATGGGTAGGGGGTGGAACCAAGGAATGGTGCTCGGAGGTGGGTAGGAGGTGGAACCAAGTAATGGTGCTCCGAGGTGGGTAGGGAGCAGAACCAAGGAATGGTGCCCAGAGGTGGGTAGGGGGTGGAACCAAGGAATGGTGCTTGGAGGTGGGTAGGGGTGGAACCAAGGAATGGTGCTCGGAGGTGGGTAGGGGGTGGAACCAAGGAATGGTGCTCGGAGGTGGGTAGGGAGTGGAACCAAGGAATCGTGCTCGGAGGTGGGTAGGGAGTGGAACCAAGGAATGGTGCTCGGAGGTGGGTAGGGGTGGAACCAAGGAATGGTAATCGGAGGTGGGTAGGGGTGGAACCAAGAAATGGTGCTCGGAGGTGGGTAGGGGGTGGCCACAAGAGGTGACTCGGAAGGAGGGAGTTCCTGCACCTATTCTCTGAGAAAAAAAGCCCTGGGTCCCATAAGTAGCATTCAAATGTTATAGAATTTATCAAATTGCCAAGAAGTGTGTAGGCATGCACAACGGCACTGCAAAATGATATCCTTCTTTCCAAGACAACCCTGGCTGTTGATCATTCGATGATCATCTAATGTCAACAAGTACCTGAGGATTAACGCTAAAGCAACTTGTTCTACCATTTGCGTTTGCTTGAACAATGTTTGGCTTTCCCAGCTGGGGTATTTGCAGACATATACCAGTAACAATACAAAAGTCAGCTCATTTATGTTATTCACAGTAAGATTACAACTCACAGACTTCTTCTCTACGTGATTTAAATAATGGACACACACATGTCCAAATGGAGCTCAAGGCGCCGCGTTTCATAACGCGCGAGGCAGGATAATAATATGACATGATTATTTCGGCAGACATTTGCATATGATTACGTATATTGCCTTTTACTATGGTAATGAGCATCATTATCTCCTTTGAGGGGGATACATCACACTAAGTATGTGTTTCAGTGACTTACATTAACTGCATCCTGCTTTGCCGCGAAACGCCATTTTCAAAGACAAACACAGGTCAAGACGATTGTAAATTCAATGGGCCTCCCAGCAGATGTAAAAAATTATGGTGAGATATAGAAGTGGTATTTTCAGGTGTAAAATGGGAAGCTCCAAGAGAACACAGACGGCGGTAGACTAAAGTGTTTTATTAGGTTGCATCTGCTAGTGCTAACAGCTCATCATTACAATAACGTTATGTTATGGGTGAATTGTGAATTTATTTAATCGTTTGAAGCTAATTTGGCTTATATTGAGGATAAAAGGATACCATTAAACAACAGGGGGCATAATTGGCCAATTCTTGTGATATCCCAAATCTTAAATAATTAACCAGTGCTTTTATGCGGCAGAGGTATTCACTTCATTATAGCTCGCCTGCAGGGGTTAAGCGGGGAAGGAAGACAGTTTAAGTCTACAAATTCTGTACAAGTTAAATAAATTGCATGATAATTCCATCTCAGACCACCTGTCTTGGGCTTTTGTATCATGTATTTGATCTTGTGTACGTAAAATCGTAATGGAAATAGCATGATGGTGAAAATAGACAATGGGGTTGATTTACTAAAGCCAAATAGGCTGTTCACTTTGCAGAGGGAAGTTGCACATTGCAAGGGAATTTTCCCCAGGGCTTAGTGAATAAGGTGAAGCTCTGATGACTTTCATCATCGAATCACGTGCAAGCAAAAATGCTGTTTATTTTTAATTTTCCTTGCACATGATTGGGTATTCTTTGCAAACATCCAAAGATTTGTGCCAGTGAGGGGGGATTTCAGCAGGGGAGTGGATTTTTACTGGAAGGAAGTAAGGATTTATGCTTAGAGGGGAGCATGCAGATTAGTGCTAAATTTTTGGGGGGGTTTGCTGAGATATAATCATACATCTTGGGGGGGGGCACAATTTGACATGTTTGCCCTGGACTCTAGATGATCTTGTCCCGGCACTGTGCATGAGTCACTTCTGACAAGTTTTCCTGAGAAAAAAGTTAACCAGAGAGCACAACCTGTGATTGACAGCCTCAGCTTTGTTTCTGTTCGCTATGTGAAGGGGAGGTTTTCCCTTCCCTCCAATCAGCTCTCAGAGCTCTCCTCACTGAGCTCTGTAGTGTGTAATTTTAGCTCCTCACCTCCTGCTTTCTGACAGCTCAGACAAGCTTTAAGAAATTCTGAACAGATGTATAGAGAAGAAGGCAGATAAACAGGTACAACTTTTGTAGAAGGATTTGTTTCATCTCTGTGTATCTGAGTCTGGTCACTTCACTGGGTATATGTGAGGGTTTACAACCAGGACAGACATTCACTAAGCTCTGGGGAAAATTCCCCTGCAAAGCGCAACCTTTATTGCAAAGTGAACAGCCTCTTTGCCTTTAGTAAATTGCCCCCAGCGTATACAGGAGATCTAAATGAAGATTATAAAGAAACTCTGTATGAAGAGAAATATGTAGTCTGGCCTGCTGGTGGCCTCTCTTTCTGAAAATGCGTGTTGTCTGGCTATCATGGTAGTCTATTGTTTCAGTACATTATGAATGACTGGACATAATGGTATTGATTTACTAAAGACAAATACACTGTTTACTTAGCAAAGGAATTTGCACTTTGCAAGGAAATTAGCGCCAGAGCTTAATGAGGGGAAGTTCTGTTGACTTCCATTATCAAATCTTATCCAAGCTAAAATTTCCCTTTTTTTCCTTGTACATATTAGGTATTTTTTATTTATATATATCTATCTATCTATCTATCTATCTATCTATCTATCTATCTATCTATCTATCTATATATATATATATATATATATATATATATATCTATCTATCTATCTATCTATCTATCTATCTATCTATCTATCTATCTATCTATCTATCTATATATATATATATATATATATATATATATATATATATATATATATATATATATATATATATATATAGATAGATAGATAGATATATATATATAGATATATTTATAGATAGATAGATATATGTATTTATATATATATATATATATATATATATATATATATATATATATATAGATATATATATATATATATATATATTTTATTATATCTTTTCATGTGATAACACTGAAGAAATGACACTTTGCTACAATGTAAAGTAGTGAGTGCACAGCTTGTATAACAGTGTAAATTTTCTGTCCCCTCAAAATAACTCAACACACAGCCATTCATGTCTAAACCGCTGGCAACAAAAGTGAGTACACCCCTAAATGAAAATGTCCAAATTGGGCCCAAAGTGTCAATATTTTGTGTGACCACCATTATTTTCCAGCACTGCCTTAACCCTCTTGGGCATGGGTTTTGGCTCTTTTACCCCGATCTGTGATCAGCTCTGTCCTAAGGACAGAGGGATCACAGATCCCTGCTGATGCGTGCCACAGGGGGCACATGGGAGGACATCCATAGACGCCTCCTGGAGATGTGAGCCTGCGCTGTAGACATCATTCAGCTATAGTGCAGGCAGGAACAGGTTAAGCTTCAAAAACAGAAAACTTGTATCTATTCTTTCACTATTATCGGTGGTGGGAGAGGCACTCCCACCCGCGGTGCTCTGGTGCCCTCCACCGCTTAGCGGAGGCGCTGGCAGCGGCGGAGGTGATCGGATCCTGTCCCCTCTGGGGTATGGAGCTGAGTAGGGGAAAATGGCCCCCACCCGGCTCCATACGATTGCAGGGTGGAAGTGACATCAAAACATCACTTCCACCCATAACTCTTAAAAGGACATATTTTTTTTTTTCAAACAACATTTATTTTTTATATTTTTTATTGCATTTTAGTGCAAACGTGAGATCTGAGGTCTTTTTGACCCCAGATCTCATATTTAAGAGGTCCTGTCATGTTTTTTTTCTAATACAGGGAATATTTACAGAACAGTGTAAAAATAAAAAATAAAGAGTAAAATAAATAAGGAAAAATTATTATTATTTTTTTTCACGCACCCCGTCCCACCGAGCTCGCGTGCAGAAGCAAACACATACATGAGTAGCTCCCGCATATGAAAACAGTGTTCAAACCACACATGTGAGGTATCACCACAAACGTTAGAGTGAGAGCAAAAATTCTAGCCCTAGACCTCCTCTGCAAGACAAAACATGCAACCTGTAGAATTTTGTAAACGTCAACTATGGAGATTTTTAAGGATAAAAGTTTGTCAACCTTCCACAAGCACAATTTTGAAGCGTGACATATTGGGTATCAATTTACTCGGATTAACATCATATTTCACAGTATAAAAAAAATTGGGCTAACTTTACTGTTGTCTTATTTTTTAATTAAAAAAAGGGTATTTTTTTCCAAAAAAGTTGCGCCTGTAAGACCTCTGCACAAATACGGTTACATAGTTACATAGTTAGTCAGGTTGAAAAAAGTCCATCCAGTTCAACCTTAAAAACAATAAATAAATAAAATAAAAAATATTGTACAATCCAATATACCCAATTTTATACCCTCAGTTGATCCAGAAGAAGGCAAAAAAAAAAAAAAAACAGCAGAGCATGCTCCAATTTGCTACAGCAGGGGAAAAATTTGCTTGGTGATCCAAGATTGCCAAGAGGCAATCGGATTTTCCCGGGATCAACTTTACATATAAATGTTAGTACCGAGTTATATTATGTACATTTAGGAAAGTATCCAGGCCTTTCTTAAAGCAATCTACTGAGCTGGCCAGAACCACCTCTGGCGGGAGTCTATTCCACATTTTCACAGATTTACTGTGAAGAAACCTTTCCGTATTTGGAGATGAAATCTCTTTTCCACTAGACGTAAAGAGTGCCCCCGTGTCCTCTGGGTTGACCATAAAGAGAATAACTCAACACCAAGTTCACTACATGGATCCCTTATATATTTGTACATGTTGATTATATCCCCCCTTATTCTCCTCTTCTCAAGAGAGAATAAATTCAGTTCCTCTAATCTTTCCTCATAGCTGAGCTCCTCCATGCCTCTTTTTCAGTTTGGTTGCCCTTCTCTTCACTTTCTCCAGTTCCCCGATATTCTTTTTGAGAACTGGTGCCCAAAACTGAACTGCATATTCCTGATGTGGTCTCACTAATGATTTGAACAGGGGCAAAATTACGGTGTGACAGAAAGTATTGCAACGACTGCCATTTTATTTTCTAGGGTGTTAGCAAAAAATATATATAATGTTTGGGGGTTCTAAGTAATTTTCTAGCAAAAAAAATAATTTTAACTTGTAAACAACACGTTTAAAAAATAGGCCTGGTCTTAAAGTGGTTAAAAAATAAATACAAACAGATAAATTAACCCCTTTTGCCTCAACAGTGTCCCTTTATAAAATTCTGAAGGAAGGATCGGCGATTATGTGACCACTGTAATTGGTTGTTACAGCGGTCACATGACTGGGAGTCAGTCTTGCCAGCTACTGATGGTTACTGGGGACAAATATTGGGCTATGCAGTTCAACGGAAATAATGTGAATGAGCCCTAATGCTAGTACGATGATTCCTTTGGATTTGTTGGAGGGGCTACCTCCTCTGCCTCATTTGGGCTTGGGACAAATAGACTATTGCAAGGGAATTTGCCTCAGAGTCTTAGTGAAAGGGGAGAAGCTCTGATGACTTCCCTCATCCAAAGATTTTTTACTTTTCTTTGAATGTGATTGGGTATTCATTGCAAAGTGAAGCTTCACCACATTCACTAAGCCCTGTAGCAAAGTGCAACTTCCCTTGCAAGGTGAACAATCTAATTGCCTTTAGTAAATCATCCTTGATATGTCTACCCTAGATGGCGCTTATTGGTACTTCACTTTTAAACTGGTCTTTGAATATGAAAAGAGATGTTTAATATGCTGGCCACCACCATGAATAAAGGAAATTATGATACTGTAAGATGATGCTAGCATATGTGAGTAATGGAACAGATGGAAAAGAAGGCTGTGTTCAGAAGACAAACCACAATCTATGCACTTGATTGGTTTCCAATGCTCTGTGCACCTGTCATGTACTAAGGATGCCCAGTGTTTTTAATCTGAGACAGCTTGAGTCATCTTGTGTGAAATAATCATGCCGAAGATGGTAATTAGACAAATTGAGAAGTGGACCTAAGGAATAAAATAATGGCAAATGCTGGAGTAAGATCCCAGTTTGATTTTTTTATTATTTTCTTCCGTGCCGAATCTTTCTTTCCTAAACGGTCTGACCGGTCACTTTACAGGTGCAGTTGGACCCTGCAAGGAAATTATCCCCAAAGCTTAGTGAATGAGGTGAAGTTCTGTTGACCTCATCCAATCAAGTTGTCACAGTCAGGGGTCAGGCTCAGAGACTAGTAGCTATAGAGTCCTCAGGATCCCGCCCCCCAGGAGGTGAGCCCGCCAGGGTCCAGCAGCAGATATAGCAGGTAGGGATCAAGCAAAAGCTTAGTCAGTGAACAAGCCAAAAGGTTGGTAACAAGTTGCAGGGAAGATAAGGATGGCAGCAGGAGTGACAAGAGAGAGATATTGACTGGAGAGAGCACAATAATATAGCAAACAGGAAGTGCAAAGGCATGGTCTAAATAGGAAGTTCATGGGAGGAGCAAGGAGTTCAAGGTTTAGCAGAAATACGGGACAAGGCTGCATTGTCCAATGGATCAGACAGGATGCTGTCCAGTATCTCAGGTGGCTCAGCAAGAAGCGACATCACCAAACACAGCAGGGGTCGCAAGGTCCTGATAGATGTACAAGCAAAAATGCTGGTTTTTTTTTTCCTTGTATTAGATTGGGTATTCTGTTCAAAATGAAGCTTCACCACATTCACTAAGCTCTGGGGAAAAAAATCCTTGCAAAGTGAACAATGTAGAATTTGCCTTTAGTAAATCAACCCCTTATCTCCAATTCTTAATTGCTTGCACTGAATTTGATTCTTGATTTTAAAGTTAGGCTAATAACATTCACTTCTACTTGCACATGTCGATTTTTACATAAAACTCTAGATTTCGAGTCAGGTCACCATCGAGTCAGTTGACCACCTGCAAGAGATTTGCTACTTAACCACTTGCCGTCCTTAGGATGTACCTGTAGGGAACAAATGGTTATACCAGGATAATGGTTGCACGTATGTTCCATGATTCTACATTTTTTAACCAGAGTTTAGGGTCAATTTAGTCCTACCTTTAGAATATATTGGAAGACAAATTGGTAGCCAGGTCTTTGTGGCCATTAACCAGCTTCATAAAGTTCAAAATGATTTTATACACAGGTTGTGTTTATATAAACAGTACCCTTATTGTAAACTGAACCCAGGGCCCCTCTGCTGCAAGGCCCTTCCTAACCAGAGCAATTTTTACAATTTGGCACTGCGTCGCTTTAACTGACAATTGCGCGGTCATGCAACGCTGTACCCAAAGAAAATTTGCGTCCTTTTTCCCACAAATAGAGCTTCCTTTTGGTGGTATTTGATCACCTCTGCCGTTTTTATTTTTTGCGCTATAAACAAAAAGAGAGTGACAATTTTGAAAAAAAACACCAATATTTTTTACTTTTTGCTATAATAAATATCCCCAAAATTTAAAAAAAAAAAAAAAATTTCTTCTTCAGTTTAGGCCAATATGTATTCTTCTACATATTTTTGGTAAAAAAAACCCCGCAATACGCGTATATTGATTGGTTTGCGCAAAAGTTATGGTGTCTACAAACTATGGGAAAGATTTATGGCATTTTTTATGGCATTTTTATTATTATTTTTTTTTTACTAGTAATGGTAGTGATCTGCGATTTTTAGTGGCATTGCGACATTGCGTTGGACAGATCAGACACTTTTGACACATTTTTGGGACCATTGACACTTATACAGCGATCAGTGCTATAAATATGCACTGATTAATGTGTAAATGTCACTGGCAGAGAAGGGGTTAACACTAGGGGGCGATCAAGGGGTTAAATGTGTGTTGCCTCGGCGTGTTCTAACTGTATGTGGATAGGACTGACTAGGGGAGGAGAGATATCGTTGTTCCTACTTAGTCAGAACACACAACCTGTCTCCTCTCTCCTGACAGCACAGGGATTTGTATGTTTACACAAACGCATCCCCATGCTGGCTCTTGTGCATGCGATCGCGCATGGTCGGCGGCGATCATGCCCACTGGCTACGTGCATCGGGTCCCCTGCTATGCAGCGGGCACCTTTGGCGGCGTGCGCCCTCTGGAGACTCTCCCCGTACAGGATTTTGCCCAGGAGAGCCATTCTGCAGCAGTAAAAGTACGTGAGCTGGTCGGGAACCGGTTAAAGTGGATGTAAACCCTCTCCTATACCCAGTGAAGTGAACAGCCTCAGATGATACACAGAGATGAAACAAATCTCCTTATATAAGTTATTCATGTATATCTGCTGTCTTCAGCGTTATATATTCTTTAGAAAGTGAACATTGCATTTAAATTTTTACTTCCCCTTTCAGCAGTGGGAGGGGAGTCTTGGCATACACTGTGTGACAGCTGATTGGAGGAAAGGAGGAAAATCCCCCCCCCCCCCCCACATAGGCAGAGTAAGAAAGAAACATGCAGATCTGTGCTGTGAATAGATCAGCTCTCTTCTGATGTAATTTACAGCAACCGTCCGACACATTTTTGCAGCTGCCTTTATCTCCCGTGTAGGACAGCTTGTCAGAAGTTTTCATGCTGATAACAGAAGAAAGAAGCAGCCGAAAGACACAGGACTTTGGAGAGAGATAAGAAAACAGTACAGATGTATGTGCCCAGGTCAAATTTCATGAATCGGGTTTACATCCACTTTAAATTTAATAGGATCATAAAAAAATCACATCAATCATTATTTTTTTAATTTTTCCGAATAGGACAATGTCAAAGCATACACTAAAAGTCCCATGGTTGGCTCCTCTTTTTTGGTTTAACCTTCTCCTGCCTGCGCTATAGCCGAATGACGACTACAGCGCAGACCTTAAAGCCGGATTCCGGCCAGCTAAAAAAATTTTTTAAAGTCAGCAGCTACAAACACTGTAGCTGCTGACTTTATATAAGTAGACTTACCTGTCCTGGGTGCCCGCGATGTCGGCCGCCCGAGGCCGACCCGTCCCTCGGCTCTCGGGTCCCGGCACCGCCATCCTAGGTAAGGGAAACAGGCAGTGGAGCCTTGCGGCTTCACTGCTAGTTTCCTACTGCGCACGCGCGAGTGGCGTGGCGATCTGTGAATGGCCCCGTGGTTTTCTGGGAGCACACACAGTTCCCAGAAGGCAACGGGGCTGCTCAGCTAGGAGCAGAAGACGCCGCGTAATATAAAGAGGCAGATTAGGAAGACTGCCTAGCAACAAGGGTTCAGGTAAGTTTAATTTTTTTTTTTTTTCAAATGTTTTTTTTAAATTTTTTTTAGGATTTTTGGTGCAATTTTTTTTTTTCAGGGTGGCCCTCCACTTTAATTGCTGGGAGGCTGTCATATAATGTCCTCCCGTGCACGAGCTGCCTACGCGTCCCCTGTGGGGCACGCGCGGCATGCTCTGTGATCACTGGGTCTATGAGACTCGGCTGCTCACAGATTGAAGTAAGGGGCGATCCCCGCCCCTTACCACATGATCAGCTGTCAGCCAATGACAACTGATCACTTGATGTAAACAGAAGTTCAGTAATCGTTTTTAATTTTTTCCCTCACGCTATCAGCGTGTAGGGGAAAAAAAGCCAATCACTGGCTTCTGTCAGAGGTACACTTACACAGAGAGCCGTGGCTGCCTCACCTGTGCCCACAGTGCCACCTGCCTTTGCCCAACAGTGCCACCTATCAATGCCCACCAGTGTTGCCAATCAATGCCCATCAGTGCCTTATCATCAGTGCCACCGATCAGTGCTGTCTACCAGTGCCACCTACCAGTGACCATCAGTGCCATCCATCAGTGATCATCAGTGCCCATCAGTGCCACCTATCAGTGCTGCCTATCACCGCCCATTAGTGCCAATCAGTGCCGCTCATTAGTGCCAACCATCGGTACCCATCAGTGCCATCCATAAGTGTCACCTGTCAGTGCCACCTCTCAGTGCCCATCAGTGTCGCCTTATCAGAGCCCATCAGTGCAGCCTATTAGTTCCCATCAGTGCAGCCTCATCAGCACACATCAATGAAGGAGAAAAAATACCTGTTTTCAAAATTTTATAACAAACTCTGAAACTGTTTTTTTTTTTTTAATGTTTGGTCTTTTTTCGTTTTTTTAGCAAATAATAAAAAAAAAACAACAGTTATTAAATACCACCAAAAGAAAGCTCTATTTGTGTGAAAAACAAAAATGTCATTTGGGTACAGCATTGCATGACCGCGCAATTGTCATTCAAGGAGTGAGAGGGCTGATAGCTGAAAATTGGTCTGGGCGCGGGGGGCGGGGGGGTTTAAGTGCTCAGTAAGCAAGTGGTTAAAGGAGAAGAAAGGTCAAAGCTTTTTTAGCCATACATCTCCTGTGGGTCACAGGACTACACTTAGTTCTGCACTCCTGTGACCCAGATTCAGCTAAAGCCCGGTGTTGTCTCATTAAAGCTTGTCCAGGCTCTGCAGGAATCCTGACAATAATGCAACATAGAGCCTAAGCTAGCCGATCCCACCCCCTTCACGGCCCAGCGCTCCGGTGAGTGCTGGAGGGGCAGAGCAGAGAGCCGCTGACTGACTGTGACTGACTGTACTCAGAGTGGACCTGAGTCTTCGTCTTCTATTCCACACTGAATTTAACCCCTTGGCGCTGGCCGCACGCAAATATGTGGCCTCTCAGCAGATGCAGAGCGGCCGCATATTTGCATTCATTAGTGTCAATACAGCTGTGTCAAGAGCAGGCGCCCGGCACGCTCTCTGCAGTTACCGGCACCTAACAGAAGGCTCCTGATCGCTACTTACCATCGGGAGCTTTCCAATCATGATCAAACTGATAAAATCCTTGTGAGTTTCATGCAGCGATTGCGCAAGTGCAGTGCTTGAAACTCACAAGAATTTGATCTGTTTGATCTGTTGAATGTGACACGATCATAGCTTGGACTTTTATGTACGTGTACTGCTTAATAAACCGGATGTTGAGACAGCATCACATTATGTGGAGTACTTTTGTTTCCTAAACATTCTGATACTGAGGCTTCCTACCTACCTATCTTGCATCCTGAGTTGCTGTGAACCTCCCGATGTATACCATCCATGGCTATAGGAGAGGAACGTCTGGACTTCTTTCTGAGTGGCTCAGAGATCTAACTAAGCGCTGTGTGACCTCTCTGAGTAAGAGGGGTCTCTGGCTTTCCCGTAAGCCTCCATTTTTATTAAGGTGATGGGTGTCACGCCTTCAGGTGTATGATCGTCATTTCCAAACACTTCCATGAGACTTTCTTTAATGGAATCCAGCTTTATATGAACTTTTTGTTTGCACTTTATTCACGTGTGATGTAATTTAGCATATGTGTCTTCAAACTTTATTCACAGTTATTATTGTTTATATACTGTTGATTATCTGCACATTCGTATATTTTGATATCTGTCTGTATTTGCACGAATGCACTTTATTGTTTAGCGCTGCACTCTTTTTACATATATTATCTGTGCCTGATGTAGTTCCTAGCGCGAATATACCCTTTACATTTATTCACATTGTTTATATTGTCTCCTTTGTGATTTGGATATTCAGTTCAGATATAAACCACCTTGGAATTGGCACTTTTTAAATTTTTCTTTATTTGCACTTATTTTTTGTCGCTGCACTTTATATATTTGTCTTTTCTCCTTTCCTTTTATTCACAAATGATAAGTTGTGGGTCTTCTGGGTTACCCTGAAGTTTTGGAAGAGGATGTGCAGCCATCAGGTTCTGTCCTACCCTGCCTTGAGGAGGGGATCTCTCTTTGGGAGAACCCCCGATCTAGTACTCGTTGGTTGACTTTGGCTGACCATGAGGAGTGGGGTCCGCTGGGCCCTTTGGCTAGGTGGACCTAAGTATGCCTTGCCCCCGTCAGGAGCTTGGGGAGGGGTCCCTTTTTTTTTTTTGAGAGTGGACCAAAACACATTTTAGTGCACTTTTTGCCTGTATGTTTACATGCACTGTTTTTGGTTCACTTTGATGTTTTATTTTTAGCTAATAAAAAAAAAAAAAAAAGGAGAAAGATAAAAAAAAACTATCTTGGCTTGCCTCCTTTGTGTACTGATAAATAACCCCTAAAACCTGACCCCAGACCGAGTGCAACAGTTGAGCACCCTTAAAGTTGCCCCGATCACAGATACAAGGTCAGTGAACACAGCTGTGCAAGTTTCAGAACTATATTTTTCATTTAAATGATGGGATAGAGTAACGATATTTTCCAGCACTGGAAGACTTTCCGATACTGGAAAGTAATTTGAATAGTGTTACATTTTATTCCCCTACAGTCACCGGTCTTGGCTGTGTAAGGTCATTAAATTACAAATAAAAGCTCATTTTTGTAGGTATAATTTTAACTTACAAATGGTATGTCATTTTTTTCTTTGCTCTTTTTATGATCCATTCATTGCCATGGGCACATAAAAAGCGTATATATTTATAGCCATGAATTGAGCAAAAAATGTTGAGGTCTCATAACTTAGAAAATTATGGAATATCCCTTGCGTGGATGATGTACAATTGTAAAAATGGTGACTTTTAGAACAAAACGTAACAGACCAGCTCAGGCGTGCAGTCGTTTCCCAAAAAACGTGTTATCGGCAAAGAAGAAAGGAAAGACGACAACGAAAGAAAACTGCATTGGACAACATTTTTTACATTGGATAACGCACTATTAATATTACTATATATAATTACAATACTTAATCAGGCCGGTTAAAATCACTGAAGCCAGATATCCAATGGGTCTAAAAATCTGAAACTCAGTGGGGTTGATTTACTAAGACTAGAGAGTGCAAACTCTGGTGCAGCTGTGCATGGTAGCCAATTAGCATCTAACTTCAGCTTGTTAAATTACACTTTGACAAAAAAAAAAACTGGAAGCTGATTGGTTTCTATGCAAAGCTGCACCAGATTTTGTACTCTCCAATTGTAGTAAATCAACCTCACTATATATCTAAAGCAATTTTTTGTTTTACCAATGGGGAGTAGGCCAGGGAGATGCATCGAAATGCCAGCATTTTGTCATGTTACAAACAAAAACTTAAATGTATTTTATTGGGATTTTATGTGATAGACCAACACAAAGTGGCCCATAATTTTGAAGTGGAAGGAAAATGATAAATGGTTTTCAAAACTTTTTACAAATAAATATGTGAAAAGTGTGGGGGGTGCATTTGTATTCAGCCCCCCTGAGTCAATACTTTATAGAACCACCTTTCTCTGCAATTACAGCTGCTATTTTGCAAAGAATAATGTAATTGCAGTGAAAGGTGGTTATACAAAGTATTGACTCGGGGGGCTGAATACAAATGTACCCCACACTTTTCACATACCGTATTTATTTGTAAAAAGTTTTGAAAACCATTTATCAAGTCTTTTTGTGTTTGTCTCTACCAGCTTTACACATCTAGAGAGTGACATTTTTGCCCATTCTTCTTTTCAAAATAGCTCAAGCTCTGTCAGATTGGATGGAAAGCGTCTGTGAACAGCAATTTTTAAGTCTCAATTGGACTTTGACTGGGCTATTCTAATACATGAATATGCTTTGATCTAAACCATTCCATTGTAGCTCTGGCTGTATGTTTAGGTTTGTTGTCCTGCTGGAGGGTGAACCTCCGCCCCAGCCTAAAGTCTTTTGCAGACTCTAATGCCGCGTACACACGAGCGGACTTTTCGACTGGACTTCCAACGGACTTTCCGAATGAACGGAATTGCCTACACACAATCACACCAAAGTCCGACGGATTCGTACGTGATGTCGTATGACCGGACTAAAATAAGGAAGTTGATAGCCAGTAGCCAATAGCTGCCCTAGCGTCGGTTTTTATCCGTCGGACTAGCATACAGATGAGCGGACTTTTCCCGATGTAAAGATTTGAAACATCTTCCAAATCTAAAGTCCGTCAGATTTTTGACCGAAAAAGTCCGCAGCAGGTCCGATGAGGCCCACACATGGTCGAATTGTCCGCCGGACTCGGTCCGTCGGACCAGTCCGGTCACAAAATGCCCGCTCGTGTGTACGCGCCATTACAGGTTTTTTTCCAAGATTGCCCTGTATTTGACTCTATCCATCTTCCATCAACTCTGACCAGCTTCCCTGTCCCTGCTGAAGAAAAGCATCCCCACGACAAGATGCTGCCACCACCATGTTTCACGGTGGGGATGGTGTGTTCAGTGTGATGTGCAGTGTTCATTTTCTGCCACACATAGCGTTTTGCTTATAGGCCAAAAAGTTCAATTTTGGTCTCATATGACCAGAACATCTTCTTCCACGTTTGCTGTGTCCCCCACATGGCTTCTTGCAAACTGCAAACGGGACTTCTTATGGCTTTTTTTCAATAATGGCTTTCTTCTTGCCACTCTCCCATAAAGGTCAGATTTGTGGAGAGCACGACTAATAGTTGTTCTGTGGACAGATTCTCCCACCTGAGCTGTGGATCTCTGCAGCTCCTCCAGAGTTACCATGGGCCTCTTGGCTGCTTCTCTGATTAATGCTCTCCTTGCCCGGCCTGTCAGTTTAGGTGGACGGCCATGTCTTGGTAGGTTTGCAGTTGTGCCATACTCTTTCCATTTTCGGATGATGAATTGAACAGTGCTCCATGAGATTTTCAAAGCTTGGGATATTTTTTTTTAATAAACTAACCCTGCTTTAACCACTTCAGCCCCGGAAGGTTTTACCCCCTTAATGACCAGGCTATTTTTGCGATACGGCACTACGTAACTGACAATTGCACAGTTGTGCGACGCTGCACAAAAATAAAATTGATGTCCTTTTTTTTCCCACAAATAGAACTTTCTTTTGGTGGTATTTGATAACCTGTGCGGTTTTTATTTTTTGCACTATAAATAAAAAAAACGTCAATCTAAAAAAAAAACTATGTTTTTTATTTTCTGCTATAAAACATTCCCAATAAAAAGAAATTAAAATCTAATCTTTATTTCCCTCAGGTGCCGGATTTTCAGATAAAAGTGATCACTTCGATAAGGGGCAGGGGAGGCAGCTTCCCGATGGTTCCCGGGCTTACGTTACCGATCGCTGAGCTTGGGAAACCATTCAGCGCCGGTGGTGGCTTGCCATAAATATAAGCGATGGAAAGATGGCAGCCGCTCATATCTATGCCCTTGGAGGACCAGAGTGACATCATGACGTCACTTTCGGTTCTCAGGCCATGTAAATACAGCTTTTTTTTCTTAAAGCAAAGGGTAAAAAAAAAAAAAAATGTTTTGCTTTTAAAGGTAGATGAGTGATTTGGGGTCATATTGACCTCATATCCCTACATAAAGAGGAACTGTCATGCTGTATTGCTATCACAAAGAATGCTTACATTACATTGATCAAGAAAAAAAAATTAAAGAAAAATTATAAAAATAAAAAAATGTGGAATAAAATAAATAATAATAATAATAATAATAATAATAATAATAATAATAATAATTAAAAAAAAAATGTAAAGTGCCCCCATCTCCACGTACTCGGGCCCAGTGGTGAATGAAATTTGTAGGTCACTCCCAGATATGTAAACGGTGTTTAAACCACACATGTGAGGGAGGAGGAGCTTTGTTGCGGACGTCACCCGCTGCCACACTGTGTTTGTCGGCATTACACTGTGCTGTAGTCCGATCAATTTTAACATTGCGCCTACGAGCGCTTGCTTTTTACTGTTTGTTAGTGATTTTTTTCCACAATAAAATATTCGGAGTACTCTTAGATGGTATCTTCAATTTTTTTCATTAACACTTTGGAGCGGTCTTCCCCATATCTCCATTGACTTGGCAGCTTATATCTCTGACATCTCCCTGCTGGACGGCTGGTCTACTCCCCTTGGATGACTGGATCTTTAGGCTTCAGTGATATTCTCCAGAAACATCACCAGGAATTACCATCATCCCCGTGGGGATACATGTGAGTTTGACCCCTGCTTTTCAGAGGTCCACATAATCTGGTAAGCGCATTTGAGTATTTGGGTGAAGAAGTTTTGCAAAACTGATTCATGTCATTGGAATTTTACATAATATGGACATTTTTGATATCTATCCATTCATGTTTTGATCATTTATTAATTTTTATTTATTGCGCTGCACTTACCCTTCAAATTTTTTTATACATTCTAGGCATATGTGATTACCTATAGTGTTCAGCTTGCATATTTTACTTGTGATTGTATTCATCTGTTTGCGCTGATTGTCATCCTTTTATATAGCATTAGAAGCATGCATCCAATGGATACCGGGGGGTATCATCAACTACAGCATTTTTATACTGTTCACCTACAGGGGATTAGAAAGGTGAAACCTCTCTCTAAATTTTGAATCTCTATGGCATAAACAGCCAATTGATAGGGGCTTGCTCTCTGTCTCCTATAAATTGCTGAATAGACGTAGTGTCACCACAGGCCTTAGATTTTTTGGGGAGTAGGAAACAGAGTTAAACCGTCACTTCACAGACTTACAGAAACGGAATATGTTAAGACTGGTATTTGATCTCTAAAATAACATCAGCCTTGATCTAGGATGACCCTGTACTCAGAGTTCCATCAGGGTATATAAGAAGAGTACAGTTCCACATCTGTTGGATGCAGCTAATGGGCTAATTCTGGTCTATTGCAAAAAGCCACAAGCACCTACTATGGAACATTGGGCGAAACAGGTCAACAAAATCTTGGAAGACAAGAAAAAGGTCTGTACCAATAGTAATAGATTGGAAGAGTTTCATGCCAAATGGAAACCATGGATTAATTGTAATTATCGTGAACAGGAGTCTACAGTTCCCTTCTCCGTGAAAGAGAGGTGACACTCCCTTTTTTTTCTCCCGGATGTGGAACTCTTCCTATTGGGAATTCAGGAATCTTACTATGTTGCAGTACTAAATGATTCAGGGATCCTCCCCGTCTTTTTTTTTTGTTTTAATAGTTTTTTATTGAAGTTTTACAGATAACATCCATAGGTAACGAATATTGTCATACATCTAGATTCAGTATTGGGAAGTCTGCTATACAGGCATACATGACATAGTAGAATATGAACAGTTGTAAATAGTTTCAACAGTGATATACAGTGTGGGTGCCATAAGTAGGGCTAAGGGTGCTGTCTATCAACCCCAAAAACCCCAACTGGGTACTTACTGTGTCTGGGGGAGGGAGACAACATCTCCTATGCCTGTGCTGTAGAGGGAAGGGTAGGCAGGAGCAGTATGAACACAAAGTGGAACATATTAGTTAATTCAGAGGTTGACAAGTTTTTCGTACCAGTTGATCCAAGGAAGCCAGTTTTTAAGCTGTTTGGAGTGTATTTGAGCTTCATTCGTCATTAGACGCTCATACCCTGTTTCCCCGAAAATAGGACCTAGCCTGGTTGTCAGTGAGGGCTGCAATATAAGCCCTACCCCCCAAATAAGCCGTACCCTGTTTCCCCGAAAATAAGCCCTACCCTGAAAATAAGACCTACAAGGACTTTAACTAGGGCTTATTTGGGGGGTAGGGCTTATATTGCAGCCATCAGCGACAATCACGCTAGGTCTTATTTTCGGGGAAACAGGGCAGGTGAAGTGAGTCTGTACCATGGTAATCACATCAAGTAATGTTGGGACACTATCAGATCAAAAGTTTTGTTGCTAATAGAATGTAGGTAGTAGTTGTCCTATAATGGCAAAATGGAGTCTATGTTAATGTTCAAGATGGCCAATTGTGGGGTGAGTATACATTGTGTTTGTGTAATGTCAGATAGCAGGTTAGAAATGTCTGTCCAATTTTTTTTTTTTTTTTTATATATGAATGGGGGACTGTGTTGGGGGATGTGTATGAGTCTTTAAAGTTGGTTATATGTTTGTTAACTGATTGTAAAAAAATAAATAAATAAATAAAATAAAGACTTTTGAAAAATAAAGAAGCATATACAGACCGATTTTACTGTTGTGGGTTTAGTAACACTTTAAGTGGTTAATACGGAGCTACCATGCTGAACTAGGGGAGAACGTGATTGGTTCCTATAAGCAGCACACAAAGTACTTCTTTTGGACAGTGAACATACTGTTGAAGAAATGTACAGCCAGCAAATAATGACTTATAATAAAACTCTTTTGTATTCTTCACTGGCTGCTAACAAAAAAAGGGAAAATGCGACCCAGCGCTGTGTAAATATAAAATAATTCCTTTTATGTGGTTTTGTCAAACAAAGCTGGAAAAATCTGATTGTAGCCCTACTTCTAATTTTCCGCATGCTTTCCTGGGAATTAATTTCACACACTACTACATTTTTATTAGGAGGCACTAGCTACATTGTTTATTAGGGGGATTCGGTATTTAAAGCATTCATGTTAATGACTACAATTTATATTTTAGAAGTTATTTAAAAATACAGTAAAAAAAAAAAAAAAAAAAGCTGCTTTGCATAGGCACCCACAGGAAGCGGCCGATATATGAAGATATATACCTGTAAATTATCATAGAATGCCCCAGATTATTATTACACGTTTCATCAACAAAACAGCAAAGGTGCCTAATCAGTCTTGATTTAGAGATTCAAATTAAAAGGTAGAGCTTTGCCATGACATTAATTACATTTCTTATAATACATTGCAGTGTAGTAAGCAATTATATGAAATGGCTGCATGAGATAAAGATATTTAAATACCCGGTAGAATATCTATATAGCATAATTGAGTCCAGGCTCGGTTTGTATAACAAACATTGTAAACCTGTTATTACTGAAAATATCTATGTAATGATTCTTATCTGAGATGAGTTAAACATAGAAAATCTTCTCTATCAGTAATTTATCAACATGATAATTTGATTTTAATGGGTTTGGATCTACTGATCTGTGTTTAGCATCTTTTTATAAAAAAATATTACCCCATTACAAAGATCAGAGTTAAGTAAATGGATTACTCCCATTCAGCGTTATCCATATGTAGGCAGGTGCAGTTTGTTCTCCACCCTGTAGGTGTCACTGTGTCACTGTGCAGATGGAGTGTAGGCTGGGCAGACTCTGTAGATGTCTTAGAGCAGTGGTCATCAACTCCTGTCCTCAGGGTCCACTAACAGACCAGGTTTTATGTATTACCTTGAGGGAGGTACAGACTAGAATACTTCAATCACTGAGCAGCAAATGATATCACCTGTGATGTATTTCAGTTATCTTGCAAACCTGGCCTGTTAGTGGGCCCTGAGGACAGGGTTGATAACCACTGTCTTAGAGGAAGCAGTTGTCCTTTTGGACGCTGTAACTCCCGATGACCTCTGGCAGTCATCTTAAGTGTGGGCTGTGTTAATCTTCGCTGGAAGATTGGACAAAGCGGTGGAAGCTGTAATTCAATGTTTCTACATTTAAAATAATGCAACTAGGGAAGAAAAATCTCTGGAGGCTTGGTTCACACCTCTGCATGTGACTGTGGGAATCGCATCTGTTCCCGCACGCGCAACCACCCGCAGCCAAACTGCGCTGCTCTTGGGAGACGTGCAGGCATAGGCGTGCACAAGGGGTGTGTCAGGTGTGCTTGGGCACACCCTATTTACTATGTGCATTGCCAATTCTGCCTACTTACTGGGCTTCCAACCCCTTGTTGGACACCCTCTTCTGAGATTTCTGACCAGCCACATATCCCCGGCCCTGCAGTGCAAGTTGAGTGCTTCTTTAACCTCGGCTGGAGTAATGTGCCCGGCTGCTGTTCCCGATCTGAAGGTTCTCCTGTTACCTTGGAAATGCATCTGCTGCAAGTCCATCGATCTACATCTGCAGGGACTCATGTTCCTCCTGTCCCTCGGCGCCCTCTGTTTCACTTCCAGTGGGGCCAGGGCTGGAGATACAAGAGAGGCTGACCTCATCTCTTATCAGGTATGTGACAAAAGATACAAAAGATGTGTATATATATATAAAATATGGGACTTGTGGACTACTCTGTCTTTTTTCTGCTGTCACTTCCACGCTGGTTAGGGAGAGAGAGTAACAGGACACCACTATCTTCTTGTTTCCGCTGCTGAGACCTTCCCTGATGTGCTTCACCACTTCTGGTTTGTTCACAAGGATAGGGGTCTTCCTTTATCCTTGTGAGCAAGCCAGGAGTGGTGAAATGCGTCAGTGAAGGTTGGTTTTTGAGTGGATGCATTACTGTATGTAGTCATATTATTGATTATTAAAAAGTAGTGCAAGAGAAGCTAAGTGGAATGTGGCTGACAGTCGTTCATATTTTGAATGCTCAAGCGCTTAGCCACGTTTTATGCGTTTACAAGTGTTTAGATGCACCAGGCATTTTTTTCTACCCAAAAGCTCCTCTCCTGAATGCAATTTTGGTGCGTTCAGGTTTCTGCCCCAAAAGGTCCCTGCCTCAAAATGCCTTTAAATTCCTAGGTATGTATGGACACTAATGCCCTGTACACACGGTCGGCTTTTCCGACGGAAAATGTGTGATAGGACCTTGTTGTCGGAAATTCCGACCGTGTGTAGGCTCCATCACACATTTTCCATCGGAATTTCTGACACACAAAGTTTGAGAGCTTGCTATAAAATTTTCTGACAACAAAAGCACGCTCCGATCTTGTGTACACAAATCCGACGCACAAAGTGCCACGCATGCTCAGAATAAATTAAGAGACGAAAAGCTATTGGCTACTGCTCCGTTTATAGTCCCGACGTACAATGTCCGATCGTGTGTAAGGGGCATTAGGCTAACATAGAGCCGTTTAGGGGCAGAGATATATATTTTTTCAAATGCCTGTAAAACAGGCATTTGGCAGCTGCAGTGTGCAGGAGGACTATGTTTCAATTCATAGACAATATTATAATGTTAATTTTGCTAAGAAAATTTAGTTAATTAAAATCAACAGGAGAAACACTCAGTTACATGAGCATCAACAGAATGAAATTCTTCCTAATAGTCCATCAATGGTATTAATTTCTGTAACTAGACATGAGAGCTATTAATGCCTGGAATAAGCTGGCAGCACCAGTAATATTCCGATCTGAAATGTGACCTCTCACTTTATACTTCTTTACACAGAAATTTGTGACTGAAGAGAGCAAAGAAAAATCACTATTAAAAATATCCCTTTTTACATAGCAGCTGCTCATGCCCTGGGCTTCCAGTCGGGCACCGTCACTATTCTAGATCAATACTACAGAGATAAAAAAAATGTTATTGATGTAGAAAAGATGACAGGCAGTGACTTATTTTCAAAAGTGTAATGCATAAAAGACGTGCATTTAAAATAATTTTATTCCTAGCCTAAGGAAATAGGCGGCAAATAAAAAAACTGATATAGTCAATGGTATTTTCACCCCACGTACATTGTTCGTGATGTGACTCGGATTAGCAAAAGACCACACACGTGCACAAGCACTCACACACATTAAAAACGGTCTTTCACCACTTAACCTCCGGATGGTTTTACCCCCGTCATGACCAGACCATTTTTTTGTAATTTAGCACTGCGCTACTTTAACTGGCAATTGCTCAGTCATGCAACACTGTACACAAATTACATTTCTATGAAAAAAAAAAATGAGCCCTTTCACTTTGCCAGTGTGAGGCAACACTTTTCGGACGCTACCGGAGCACTTTTAACCCCCTGCTAGTAGACGAATAAAGGGTTAAAAGCGCCGCTGCCGAGACGCTTTGCAGGCGCTTCGGTGCCGCTGCCCATTGGTATACACCGCTCCTAAAGCGCCTCAAAGAAGCTGCTTGCAGGACTTTTTTTGACGTCCTGCCAGCGCAGCTCCCCAGTTTGAAAGCACTCGGGCTTTCACACTGGGATTGCAGATGAGGCTTTTTTCAGGCGCTTTACAGGCGCCTGAAAAACAGAAAAACACCTCCAGTGTGAAAGGGGTCTAATAGGGCTTTCTTTTGGTAGCATTTGAAAACCACTGTTTTGTTAATTTTTTATTATATATGTAGCGCTGGTAGATTTGCAATCTACCGCATGTTAGGTAAATTTAGTAAATTGTGCGTTAGTAAGGTTAAGTTTGCCTCTGTTCCAGTTTGGCTGACGTTGTGTGTGTTTCCGTGCTGACCGGTGGGTGTCGCTGTTACCACTGGTCAGGGTTGGAAAGGCAACGTGTTGAAGCGAATGGATGCTCCTCTGTCCCGGAGACAACTCGGTGGAGGTGGTCCTTCGAGTTGCATTCTGGGAGAGGGTATTTATGGGACAGACACCATATTTTGGGGTTCGTTTACAGCCACCTGCTGGCCCTCCTGGCCGACAGGTATGCGTTAAGGAGCTACCTCGTGGTCCTCCGTTCGGGAGGCCCACGATGCTGCGGCGCAGGGGTGGGTCCAGAGGCTTGTCTGGGGCCTACCACCGCGGCCGAGGAATCGTCCTGAGCTGTCGGTCCTGTGTGACGAAGCTAGACAACCGAGGAGATCCCAGGGGAGGACCCGTCTTGGAGAGATCGTGCGGCGTGCTGGTCTATAGAGGGGCCTGGTGACTCGGTTGGAGGACGTATCCGAAAGTAACTATACAGCTTAGTGTTGCCGGTTCGGCTTAAAGGTTCAAGCACTGTGACTGACATTTCACTACAAAAAATCTATACATTCTGTGGCAGAGGATCCTACGGATTTTGTTCCCAAGCAAGTCTGTGGCAGAGATTTTGATTGGTGCTGCGTGCTGGCTGCTAGACCGGAGAGAGAGGCCTATCCAGACGAGCAAGGAGTGTGTCCCACGAGGGGAGCGCATTCCACATAGTATTTGAATTCGACCAGGACATTTATCAAGAGAACCCTATCAGAGAATATTTGAGTTTCTTCTACAAGTCTCCTTTCCGTCTCTTTCATGCTATTTCCTAAGTCGTTTGTTTAATAAAGCATTGAAAACGTACTCCAGTGTTGGTGCGTGTGTCGTCCAGAAGTAAACTCAACGGAACCCTAGACCTGGTGCCGGTGAAACAGAGGGAAGCAGAGTAAAGGTAACAGACCCACTTAAACCAGCAGCTCCACCGTGAGTTACTGCTACATATAAATTAAAAAAAAAAAAAACAATATTTTCTGCTTTCTGTTATAAAACATATCCAATAAAATCTAATTTCTTGATAAATTTAGGCCAAAATGGATTTAGCTACATGTCTTTGGTAAAACAAAAATCCCAGCAAGTGTATATTAAATGGTTTGAATGAAAGGTTTTGCATCTACATAGTATTAAAATATGTTGAGATATAACTCAGAATGTGGCACCACATCTAAAAGTAGATAGCAAAAAGAGATTGTGGAAAGGTATTGGACTTTAAATCGGTGGCCACTAGTAGACCCAAATGAAAAAGAGAGAGTACTCAGTATAATAAAATACAAAATGTATTAGGACAATGTTAAAAAATCACTTTAAAATCAGTGAATAAATTCAAAATAGAATAATACACATTATATACATATGGTGACGTCCCATGTGGGTTGATCTTATGTATGTGCAAATCGACCTGTAGGTATGCCCATGAATATGGTGAGCTTGAGACTTGAATTATGGTTCTTCCATATCAGGGCCCCACAGAGAGTGAAAAGTACCAAGGGACTGGTGCTAACTGACACTGACTGGAAGGGACACTAACTGATGCTATTTGATGTCGCCAGTGACACTAATGCGGTGATCAGTGATAATATTGTGCACTGTCACTGTACTAATGACACTGACTGGGTGACAGGTTTGATCAGGAGGGCAATTTGCTGTGCTGATTTTATTCACAGACTGGGTGACTTTTCTCCCTGATCTCAGCTGTGAATGGTACAAGGGAACAGGGAGAAAGAACCAGCCAGCTCTGTGTTCTGTGTTTACAAACACACACTGGCCTGTGGTTGGCCACAGCCATCAGCAGGTTCACAGCCAAAATCATTGGCTGTGAGCCTGCTGACAAACTCATGTTGTGTCCAACCACAGCAGGAGGCCGTGCAGCTGTAAACCTGGAACCATAAACAGAGCCGCCTGCCAGCAGTATAAGTTAAACTGCTGGTAGGCAAGTGTTTAATTTTTGGTGATCCAACAGTAAAATAAAAAGACATTTTATTTTGTGGCCAGCATTAAACTAGGACTACGCGGGTGGTACATTCAGAGTCATTAGAGGTGCTGTCTAAGTGATCTACAGACTGATCTGCTATGATCACCCAATGCTACAATTCCCTGATTTCTTAGATGTTGGTAGAGTATAGGAAGCTGCCATCTTTTTGCTTTGTCCAAGCACAAGAACAAACAGGGCACTAGACTGGATTTTCCATGGGTCATTAAAACTGTCACTGGGCACACTGGTTTCAGCTCGGCAGCATTCCACAAAATGGGACCCAACTTTAGGAAAAAGGGAAAGCACCCAGAGCCGAGAATCCACACACACAATCCAATGAGAGTGCCAAAAAATGTCCAAGAGTTCAAGGTAATTCAATGACAAAATCTGCTATGAATCAATTTTGCCATTACCTTGAAGCCTTGGATGTTTGTTTGGTGCTCTAATTGGATTGTATGTGTGTGAGTTATTTTTGCTTTGAGCATACATGCTGTTCCTAGGTGCCACCCAGGCCATATACTGGCAGCAGTGTATGCAGGGCTTTGGCAAGGTCATCCAGTGCTTACAGTGGTGAAGGAATCAGTGGCTAACAGTGATGCAGGAAAAAATGTCCCTGTGTTGGTGGTGTTACTGAAAAGAAGAAACGACCCGGCAAGTCCCTGGAAGTAAATCAATTCCCTGCATTAGTGGTGTCACTGGATGAAAAAATGTCCCTGCATCAGTTGTGTTACTAGAAAATATGTCCCTGTATCAGTGATGTCACTGAAAAGAAAAAACATCCCTGCATCGGTGGTATCAATGGAAGGAAAAAAATGTCCCTGTGCCTGTGGTGTGAGTCTGAGGAGCAGTGGCGGCCGGTCCATAAGGAACCCCTCCCCTAGTTTGCATGCGGGGTACCAGACTAATAGCTTTCTATGAGGTCTGCAATTTTTTTTAAAGCACGTGATCAGAGCCTGAGGCTCTGTATGGGCTTGTAAAAGGTTGTTCTTGGGGCGCAGAGCACTGCACCCTGAACTCTCCCATCTGTGATACTAGCGAATCCATATTCGCTATCGGTTTCCAGCTTCTTGTCCCGGCCAATCAGGACAGAATGAAGATCTAAAGAAGACCGGGTTAGGCAGGTGGAACCTGGGTGGAAGCCACGGAAGCCCCAGGACCAGGTATCAGGGGAGACGTGACCGCTGGAGTGCTCTGTTTGTGGGGTGTTTGCCGCCCCCCAAAAGTGTTTAGCACCAGTCGCCACTGATGAGGAGGACTGCTTTGCCGTCTATGTAAGTGGGATAAAGGAGAGGAGCTTGGCAGGTGGACTCTGAGGGAGGGCTAAAGGTCTCCAAGCAGTGGCGGAAGTATAGGGGTCGCTGAGGTCGCCATGGCGACTGGGCCCCATGCTGCAGGGGGCCCTTGAGGGCCCCCCTGTTTATTTTGATAGGAGGAGCGGCTGAGATCGATCTTCCCATCGTCGGCCGAACTGTAATCGGCACTGTGCGGGGAGCTTGTCACACTGTTCTAAAGTGAAAGCAGTGTGTGCTGTGCTCTTTGTCTCCCCCTACAGTGCAGTACCCGGCAGGAAGAGGTAAGGTAAAGGTCTGTCGTTTTTTTAAAAGGCTTTCTGTATGTGTGTGTTCTTATGTGTGTTTATATGTGTGTTCATGTATGTGTTTGCATGTGTTTATGTGTGTATTTATATATGTATATGTGTTTGTGTGTGTATATACAGTATATGTGTGTGTATATTATGTGTGTGTTTATCTATGTGTATGTGTGTGTTTCATAGTTGCCAACTGTCCCGGATTTCCCGGGACATTCCCGGGACTGGGACTCCATTCCCGAATTTGTGGTGTCCCAGAAAATGTCCCGAAAAATCCGGTTCCCATTTTTGTAACAACCGCCGCCGCCGTTGCCGCCGCCGCTAGAGGTCGGCGGCCGGCGGAGACATTGTCTCCGCCGGCCGCCATTTTGTGGAAGTTCAGGAAGACGGCTGGGGGGGGGGCTAGACGAAGCTTCTGCGTCGCCGCCCACCCCCTGCCCCGCTCCGCCTACCCCCCGCCCCGCTGCCAGTCTGATATGGAAAGGGGCGGGGGTTCTAGCCATGCTGCGGACACACCTCTAGGACACCTCTGAGGTGGGGGGGAGCGTGCGCACCGCTGTGGGACACCTGATGTGAGTGGGGGGGGGCACTGGGGACACCTGATGTGAGTGGGGGGGCACTGGGGACACCTGATGTGAAGGGGGACACCTGATGTGAGGGGGGGCACTGGGGACACCTGATGTGAGTGGGGGGGGGGCACTGGGGACACCTGATGTGAGGGGGGGACACCTGATGTGAGGGGGGGCACTGGGGACACCTGATGTGAGGGGGGGCACTGGGGACACCTGATGTGAGTGGGGGGGGCACTGGGGACACCTGATGTGAGGGGGGGACACCTGATGTGAGGGGGGGGCACTGGGGACACCTGATGTGAGGGGGGACACCTGATGTGAGGGGGGGCACTGGGGACACCTGATGTGAGGGGGGCACTGGGGACACCTGATGTGAGGGGGGCACTGGGGACACCTGATGTGAGGGGGGGCACTGGGGACACCTGATGTGAGGGGGGGGCACTGTGACTGGGGACTCCTGATGTGAGGGGGGGCACTGTGACTGGGGACTCCTGATGTGAGGGGGGGCACTGTGACTGGGGACTCCTGATGTGAGGGGGGGGCACTGTGACTGGGGACTCTTGATGTGAGGGGGGGCACTGTGACTGGGGACTCCTGATGTGAGGGGGGGGCACTGTGACTGGGGACTCCTGATGTGAGGGGGGGCACTGTGACTGGGGACTCCTGATGTGAGGGGGGGGGGCACTGTGACTGGGGACTCCTGATGTGAGGGGGGGCACTGTGACTGGGGACTCCTGATGTGAGGGGGGGGCACTGTGACTGGGGACTCCTGATGTGAGGGAAAGCTCCGCCAGGGACACCTGATGTGAGGGAAAGCTCCGCCGGGGACACCTGATGTGAGGGGGGCTCCGCCGGGGACACCTAATGTGAGGGGGGGGCTCCGCCGGGGACACCTAATGTGAGGGGGGGCTCCGCCGGGGACTCCTGATGTGAGGGGGGACTCCTGATTGTGAGGGGGGGCTCCGCCGGGGACACCTTATGTGAGGGGGGGCTCCGCCGGGGACTCCTGATGTGAGGGGAGGCTCCACCGGGGACTCCTGATGTGAGGGGGGGCTCCGCTGGGGACATCTGATGTAAGGGGGCTCCGCTGGGGACATCTAATGCAAGGACGGACTCTGCTCGGACATCTGAAGCAAGGACGGATGGCTGGTGGCAGGCGACGTGGCTGGTGACACGCTCAGGGATCCCACTGATTCTGCATTATGGTAAGTTGAATGATTTCATTTTATATTACAATGTAATAATAGAAATAATGCACTTCAATCATCCTGACACCATAACAACCATGGTGCCGGGATGATTGAAGTGCTAACACCAGGTGTTTGGAGTATCTTTATCTGCTGATTGTTAAACTTTCTAGAATACACATATTTCTATTGTGTAGGATCTGGGGCTGCTGTCCCGTCATTTCCCCCTCTTCGCACGCCGCACTTGTCTATTTTTACTAGGCCACGCCTGCTGACAGATGCGCCGCCCCCTAATTATTTGACAGCTGCGCCTACAGCCACAAAAGTGTCCCACATTTTTTTTACAATGTTGGCAACTATGGTGTTTATATGCAGTGGTGGCCCTCGCATTAAGGGCGCACGGGCGCCGCCCTCTCTCTCCAGCCACCCCTCTATCACCAATAGATAGATTCATGCATTGCATGAATCTATCTATGGCCGCCGCTGCCACCCCCTATTCAGGCGCCCGGACCCTTTTTGGGCGCAGGGAACCTGAATTACAGCGGCAGGGGGTGTTTTTGAAGCATCGGATTAGAGCCATAGGCTCTAATAGGCATCAAAAAAGGTGACCTCGCAGGCCACTCAGCTGTGTTAGAAAAGCGAATGACTATTCGCTTTCCTAACACTAAACTGCCTCTCCACCAATCAGGTGCTGGGGTCTGTTACCCGTCACCTGATTGGCTGAAACGACAGGCGCCGCTATTGGACGCCTATCACAAGGAGAGGACGGGAGATGTGGACAGCAGGAGACGCATGGAGGACCCCACTCGTCGCAGTCACCCGCTGCCCCACCAAGACAGGGTAAGTGCCGATGAGCGGTCGGGGGTCACACTGGGGGCATTCAAGGGCACACTGGCAGCATTTAATGGGCACACTGGCAGCATTTGATGGGCACACTGGCAGCGTTTGATGGGCACACTAGCTGCGTTTGGCACAGTGGCAGCATTTGATGGAACACTGGCAGCATTTAACGGGCACACTGGCAGCATTTGATGGGCACACTGGCAGCATTTGATGGGCATAGTGGCAGCGTTTGGCACAGTGGCTGCAACTGATGGCACAGTGGCTGCGTTTGATGGCACACTGGCAGCATTTAAGTGGCACAGTGGCAGCATTTAAGTGGCACAGTGGCAGCATTTGATGGGCACACTGGCAGCATTTGATGGGCACACTGGCAGCGTTTGATGGGCACAGTGGCAGCGTTTGATGGCACACTGGCAGCATTTAAGTGGCACAGTGGCTGCAATTGATGGGCACAGTGGCTGCATTTGATGATTTTTTTTCAAAAAATGTTTGCACCCCCAAAAAAATTTTGAGCACCAGCCGCCACTGTTTAGATGTATGTATGCACATTTTATGTATGCACATTTAATTCTGACACCCTATATGTGTACAATCAGGACTGATTTTTTTTTTCTTGCTCGTTCAAAGTACCAGCAACAAAATGCTGTTCCTCTGAAAAGCGATCCATGCTCAGATCACTTTTCAGAGGCATTTTACAGCCGGTAAAGAGGCAATATGTTGCCTCCTGACCACCTGTTTTAACCCCTTAAAGTGATTGTAAAGTTTTTTTTTTTAAATAACAAACATGTCATACCTTCATTGTGCAGTTAGTTTTGCACAGAGTGGCCCCGAACACCGACTTCTGGGGTCCCTCGGCGGCTCTCGCGGCTCCTCCTCTTATCAGACATCCCCCTAGGAAAAGCGCTGTCCAGGGGTCAGGGGGGCCCTTCATGATTTCTTGCATCGGGGCCCTGAAGGTTTTAGTTACGCCACTGTCTCTAAGGGAGGGCTGAGGCTAAGGGGTTCTTGGGAGGTTCTAAAGAGGAGAGGGGAGGTCTAGGGCTGAGTTGTTCCCCCACCCTCTGTATACTCATTTAGTTAAGTCCTCCTCTCAACATGGTGCCCACCAGGAATGAAGGTAGCTTCTCCTTCTTTCAAATGATATGCTACATGACAAGGAGGAGCAGGAAGAAGGGCATTCTGCCCTCACTCCCTAGTGGCACCATGGTGGGGCAGAGGTGTGTTCTCCTCTGTTTTCCACCCACGGTAGGCTGCTAATGGAGGGTGATGAGAGCAGAATCATCCCTCCAGCAGCTATTGAGGCCCATGCTCCTTCTGACAGGAGTGACACTGCATTCATTCCTGTCAGTAAGGTGTCAGAGAATGGAGCAGTCGAAGCTACCAGCGTGCACACCCCCCTCCACATATAAACACTGTGCCCAGGGCACATGTTCCTTTTGCCCCTTCCTTGTCAAAGCCCTGAGTGTAAGCACACTGCATTAAACAGCTTACTTTGATTAAGTAGTAGTTTTAAATCTGGCTGACAGAGTTTTGCATGATGTAAGGTGTATATTACACCTTGTCAGCCCTTTAGCTTTGTTTTATGACTTATTTGGCCTGTTATATTACAATTCTGGAAAATGCAAAATGGGAGAAGCCCTACAGCCAAATCCAACCCTACCATCAAGGGCTCTGCTGAAGAACTTGGACCCAGTACCTTGGTTATTTCAACTACAGGGTGAAGTCCAATGTTGATTAGCATTCTTTACTTCTAAGTTATATAAACCAGTAATTACGGATTTCTGAGCTCTGAGCAATGTTTTTTTGTACTATTATCTCTTCTAGAAAACATTTCCCTTTAAACCCCATTTTAGCTGAGCCAAAACCATTTTTTTCATGTCATCTTTTCTTCCATGACTTTTCGGCATCAAAGGTCCGACAGTCTTTCTGATGGATTTCGATGGAGTTTTGAATGAACAGACTTGGCTACAAACGATCACACCAAAGTCCGACGGATTCGTACGTGATGACGTACGACCGGACTAAAATAAGGAAGTTGATAGCCAGTAGCCAATAGCTGTGCTAGTGTTGGTTTTCGTCTATCGGACTAGCATACAGGCGAGCGGACTTTTCGACTGAACTCGAGTCCGTCAGAAAGATTTGAAACATGTTCCAAATCTAAAGTCCGTCTGATTTTCGACAGAAAATCGTTTCTGGAAGAATGGTCAAACATTCCCATAGACACACTCCTAAACCTTGTGGACAGCCTTCCCAGAAGAGTTGAAGCTGTTATATCTGCAAAGGGTGGGGCAACTCAATATTGAACCCTACGGACTAAGACTAGGATGCCATTAAAGTTCATGTGCGTGTAAAGGCAGGCGTCCCAATACTTTTGGTAATATAGTGTATGTTTGTAATAGTATGAATGTATTGTATGAGTGCCACTACTGTACTGTGACCAGGCCACAGTTAGGAAGAGATAAAGAATGAAGGTTGCAAAGAAGGAAACTGAACGCAAGAATACTAAACAACAAAATTAAAATCCAAACTTACGGAAAGATTTTAGCGTTTGTCCCCAATTAGACTTCCTCTCTGGGAATAGAGCCAAATGCATCTATGTCACAAGTCAAGAACACTAAGCACTTAGCTACTGTGCTGCCAACTACATAAAACCTATCAAATATATACAGAATAGCAGAATAAAGAAATAAAACTGAAGATCGATATACAATGTAAAGAGAAATAACGCCGTTACTTTTATGTTGATTTCCATTTTCCAATGATCTAGGCAAATCGGAGAGGTATTTACGTGTTTGATGATAAATTCTTTTAAGTTGTTTTAAATCACATTTTATATTCATGACGAATGCTGTTAAGGTATGTTCACACCGTGCTTTCTAAAGCAATTTTTTTTTTTTTGCAGTTTTCTCTTTTAAGCAGTGCAAGCAAACAAATACGATGTGAGCACAGATAAAAGTCTACACAAATATTCGGTCAAAGTACATTCTTGTACAGCCACAAGATTATGTATTCCTCTTTGTTTCCTTCCGGCTTTGTATTATCTGAAAGGTTAAGTTGCAAGTTGTGTTCTTTTTCCTTGCTAGCATTAAATAAAGTTATCAGAAATAAATCAGGCATAAAGTTTTTCTTCTGTTTTCATTAACATGGTATTCTTTGTCCTTAACCAGGGACACAGAAGATCCGGAAATGCTAAAGCTGGCTATAAACGTCGAAAAATGTCGCTATATGCAAGCATACAATCCATTTATGATATATTCTACCATAGCAGCAAATATAAACAGGAATACTCGGGTAATACAGGCATTCCTGTGTAAGCTATGGAGCAGGTAGTGGAAAGTGGCACTCAAAATGCTGAGGAATGTCCCAATCTGACTTTAGCTTAACCATTTGATTTCCTGAAAATTTACCCCCACTTCCCCTACATGACCAGGCCATTTTTTGCAGCACTGCGTTACTTTAACTGACAACTGCACAGTAATGCAACGCTGTACCCAAATAAAATGTCATTTTTTTCCCACAAATAAATCTTTCTTTTGGTGGTATTTGATCACTAAAACGTTTTTTATTTTTTGCGCTATTAACAAAAAAAGACCGACAATTTTGAAAAAAAACTATATATTTTACTTTCTGCTATAAAACATACCCAATAAAAGAATGGAAAAAATCTAATTTCTCATCAATTTAGGCCAATATGTATTCTGCTATGTGTTTTTGATACAAAAAAAATCTCAATAAGCGTATATTGATTGGTTTACACAAAGGTTATAGCATCTACAAACTATATATATATCAATATATACAGTACTGGATTTTTTTTTTCTATATATACTAGTAATGGCAGTGAACAGCGACTTATACTGCGGTGGAGATCAGAAACTAACTGACACTTTTGACACTTTGCGGGAACCAGTTTCACTAATAAAGTGGTCAGTGTGAAAAATATGCACTGTCACTGTACTAATGACACTGGCTGGGAAGGGGTTAAACATTTAGGGCGATCAAAGGGTTAACTGTGTGCCTAACCAGTGTTTTGGTGTACTATGTGAGGTGATTTTACTAGGGGAAGAGATGGATTTTATTTCCAGAAGGGCACTTACAGGCAGATGTACATTGCCCTTTAAGAGGCGGCTCACGCGCGCCCGCCGGGAGCTCCGTGACCGCGATCGCGGGTCCTGTGGGCCTGATGTCCGCGGGTACACCAGCGATCGTCTCACGTTGAGGAAAAATGGGGAGATGCTAATGTAAACAAGCATCTCCCAGTTCTGCCTAGTGACACTGTCACTGATCTCTGCTCCCTGTGATGGGGAGCGGTGATCAGTATTGTTTCACACACAGCACCTCCCCCCCACAGTTAGAAACACTCCCTAGGACACACTTAACTCCTACAGCGCCACCTAGTGGTTAACCTCTTCACTGCAGTGACATTTTTACAGTAATCAATGACACTTTTTTAGCATTGATCGTTGCATTAATGCCAATGGTCCCAAAAATGTGTAAAAATTGTCCGATGTGTCCGCCATAATGTCGCAGTCACGATAAAAAAATCGCTGATCGCCGCCATTACTAGTAAAAAAAAAATTATCAACAAAAATGCCATAAATCTATCCCCTATTTTGTAGACGCTATAACTTTTGCGCAAACCAATCAATAAACGCTTATTGCGGGTTTTTTTTTACCAAAAATATGTAGAAGAATACATATCGGCCTAAACTGAGGAAAAAAATGTTTTTTAAAATATTTTTTGGGGATATTCATTATAGCAAAAAGTAAAAAATAATGCGTTTTTTTCAAAATTGTCGCAATTTTTTTGTTTATAGCGCAAAAAAAAACAACGCAGAGGTGATCAAATACCACCAAAAGAAAGCTCTATTTGTGGGAAAAAAAGGACGTTAATTTTGTTTGGGAGCCACGTCGCACGACCGCGCAATTGTCAGTTAAATTGACGCAGTGCCGAATCGCTCTGGTCAGGAAGGGGGTAAATTCTACACTCACTACCCCGGTCTGGGTTGAGATGGCGGTGGAGGCATCTGAAATTCTCCCTCGGGGAAAGAGGGAAAGACAGCATATCTTTTTAAGGGATCTCCATGTGGGAAGTTTCTTTTTCCTGTTGGACGTACATTATTTGGTAACTATACTGTATTGGTGCATCACATGATGAATGTAGTTACTGCTATACAATGGAGAGTTATGTATGTATATACCAATGCTATCTATATGTTCTTTCTAGCAGACCGAGCCTCTGAAGAAGACCCCAACTATAAGGGTTGAAACGCGTCAGTTCTTATGTTCATGATAGAATTATTGTTATGAATATATGTCTGCCTATGTATGTTCAGCCACTCAGTTTTTAAGCACTCCCCACTGGAGCTCATCGTTTTTAACTTTTATGGTACAGCTTTCAATAAAATTGTTATATTTTTTCATACAATACTGACTACATCTATTACTGTGCTGCCAAAAAACCCCGCTGTGGGGAAAACTTTCTCTCTTTTTTGTTTCAATATTTTAAGGGGTGAGCAGCAATTCCTTTCCTTCTCTCTAGTGTCTCCTCCATTTTTTCGTAAATTCTACACTGACACCAATGTAATAGATGCATTTACACCAACCACCAGTATAACATGTAAAAGAACGTTTTCCTCAAAAAACGGGACTTTGAAGGACCATGAACACTCAAGAGAGTATGGTATGTAAAAATACTAATTTTATCAACCAACAGTATAAGGGGGAATATACAATGACCCCCATGCAAGGGGGAATTTACACTGACAACCATTGTCGAGGAGATTTGTACTGACCACCAATGTAAGCTGACACTTCTACACCGAACACCAATGTTAGGGGGGATTTACACTGACCACCAATGTAAAGGCAATTCTGCACTTACCACCAATAAAAGAGAAATGTACACTGATCACCAATGTGATGAAAAATTTACACTGACAACCATTGTAATGGGGGATTTTACATCAACAACCAATAAAGGGGGATTTCTACACGATGCCTGCATCTGCTTGAATGACAGAATACCCAAACAGTGGCTGCATCTGATTGGATGTTGGAATACCCAAAGAATGGCTGCATCTAATTGGAGGCAACCAATGTTCATCCAACATCTTTCCGCTCACATCCATAAATTTTTCAATAATTGGAGAAAGAAAAGAAAAGAAGTCCCCGGCGCTGCACATCCACACAAGTGTATAGTGTATAGTGGTGAGAATGACAACCTAAGCCTGGGCTCCCACCAGGCCATGGCCCCAACATGTTTAGCTCCGCCCATTGGACCTTAATCATGGGGATCCATGATTGGGGGCGTGGCCTGGTGGGAGCCCAGGCTGAGGTTGTCATTCTCACCACCATACACTCCCGTGGATGTGTGGTGTCAGGGACTTCTTTTTTTCTCTCTCCAGCTACCATCGGAGCCAGGGCGAGCTCTACTCCTCTGCTAGCACTCCCGCAGCAGCGGATGCACCTACTACCGACATTACTCCCTGAACCATCTGATCCTGAGCGGCACACTACATTGTCTAAGGGTCACAATTTTTCAATAATGTCGGGCTGGAGGGGTCCAACAGAGCCACCCATTGAAAACAAATTGTACCCGGTTCATCAGCAACATAAAATCTGCAATCTACACAAGGCCAGGAGGAAAAGAGCTGACTAAGCCTGCAGCACCAGCAGATTCTACATGAACATGTTTACAATAATAATTACTTAGAATATAAATTGTTTTACATGTTTTATAACTGCTTTATAAATAAAAATAAATCTTTGTGTGCAAATTAGCTACAATCATTGGTGTTATTAAACACATTAATTTCAACATGCTAATTTGGGCTTGATTGCATTGATGTACAGTAAGTGTATTATACTGCTAGCTTAACAAATCATAGGCTGCCAAGCTATCAATGCTTTCATGCCTGAAGGTGTTTATGGTTTTAAATTAACTTCTGTAGGTTGTTTAGTAAGACATAAATACTAGTTGGGCCATACTTAGCATGGCACAGAAAACACCTTTAACTTTGGAGCTGGCAAAGTGCTGGATTTCCCATTCCTTTCTATACTGGGGATAATGGTCACCTACACCAGTGGTTCTCAACCCTGTCCTCAAGTACCCCCAACAGGCCATGTTTTGGGCATTTCTTTTAGCTGTCCAAAATAGCTGTCCAAAATACAAAGCCATTGGTTTAAAGCACCTGTGCAAGATAAAGGAAATCCTGCAAACATGGCCTGTTGGGGGTAATTGAGGACAGGGTTGAGAACCACTGACCTAGACAGTGAGAGAAAGTAAATCTCTCCAGTGGGGGCCCAGGCATGCTGTAGCTGTTCCCCACGGTCTCTGCACTGAGAACCAAGCAATAAAATACCATTGATCTCTTGCCGGGTCCACTTTGGGCACAGAAAGGTAACTTTTAGTCATCACTCTGTGCTCTTCCCAGAAAAGAGGGGAATCTTCCTATGGGGACCCTAGTTCTGATGACCTGAAGGTTCCCAAGGAATTCCCTTAATTTGCAGGGATTTCCCCTCACTGACGAAAAAAAAAATCTCACAGGGGTTATAACCCTTCCTTGCTCTATCCAAAATGGAAAAAAGTTTTAGCTATAGTTCTACTTTAAAGAAAAGTGAAGATTCCTCCATCTATACAAGCCATACTAGAGCTTCCATAAATGAGACATTATCTATGAATGGAAAAAAATATCCACCCCTCCATTGATAGATGTTTTTCTTTCATAAAAGCTGCATGCTTTATGGCCAGCTTTACAGCAGATTTTCACCTTCACCCTCCCCATTACTTACCTGGTTGTGAGTTCTGCATTTCAGATCCTTGCCTGCCCAGCAGATCCAGCATTGTCCAGGTGAGATCCTTTTCATTTCTGGCAGCGCTCTGTCCTGTGCCACCATTTTTTGATGTGACATCATAGAGAGTCTTTTGGCTGTTCTGGGTTCAGCCAGAGTGCCTCTCAATCATGCCCTGCTAGGCTCGCCCCCTCCACCTTTACTAAATGAAAGGCTTTGCCTCCTGGGATATGTGACGTGCTTATCCCAGTAGGCAAATCGAGGACAGTGCACATCATTTGCCCTGGCGAATGGTGTGCAAGGGGAGAGAGGCCAGACTATTTTTATTTAAAAAAAAATAGTTAAATACAGAAAAAAAAATCTATTCAGAGAGGGAGTGGAGACAAGAGATCCTATTTTAGAGGCTGAAGATCCACTTTAAGCTTTAATGTTTTCACGCTATGTCCAAAAATTAAAGGATTTGTCCGTTCAACTGAGAACCCATGATACCACATAGAGTACAGAAATTGAACCATCCTAGCGAATATTATTTAGAATCAGAATGACATCACATTAACATTCCAAAATCTGTGTTTTACTTTACCAGACAAAAAAAAAAAAAACAGTTGTTAATCGTAAAACAATCAACAAAGGCAGAGGATTGACTCCTGTCTGTCATCAAAGTGATTCTGATTGCTGGCTTTGCACCTTAATTATGTACTGTATACAATACTACTAATGTGCCCGTATTGATGAGTGTATAAGGAGCTGTCAGACTCATCACAAAACAGATTTATGCCAAGTGTCAAAAAACAAGAGATGTTATACTGACAGACGCCAAAAGATACTCTAAAATGTGACGTGATGTCTAGACAGGTTCTTCTTTGGAGCCACCTTTCTTTGTAACTATTTTCAAGTCTTTTAATTTCTGTATAAAAACAAAAAAACAAAAAAAAAACCACACAGCAACCCACAATGATTGAGTTGCTGTGCGATAGACTGATTTTAGGGGCCAAATATACTGCAGCACTTGATTAGATATTGATATATCCTATTCACAGTCAGTCAACCAACCTCATAGAGATACAGTGATACTGTAAATCAATTAATTTAGGGTATTACTATCAATATTGTAACCACTACAGCCATAATTTAGAGACAATAGAATGGATTTAACAAGTTTTACAAAATGTTTTGCCTTCAGTTATGCTGGGCTCAGGTTTGGTTTACACCAGAACTTTTGAACAGTGCAAAAGTTTGGATACGAAAGTCCCCATTTTGAAGGCTTATATGCAAGTTATTGGCCATTAAAAGGGTATGAGGGCCATGTACCAATGAAGAGACATGTACCAATGCAAAAAAAAAAAAAAGATTGTTTTTAAAGGAGCAATGATTTTATTGATGCTTAAAGTGAAACAGAAAAAGTAAAAAAGTCTATTAAATATAGTGCCTGCAGGGTCCCCTTAGTCTGCAGTGAGCAAGCCTTATGTGAAGAAGCCAAATTATAGTACAAACAGGCCAAGATTAAAAAAAAAATTAAGATAAAGTCTGTGTCAGGATATCTGATTGACCAGACTGTGTGGACTACACAGAGGAAACCCAAGACATATATATGTGAAATAATGGTGTTTATTAACAAGTGATAAGGAATATAAACAGTGAAAACCCACACAACCACCCACTACAAACAACAATATATGTGTGGTAAAAGGAGATACCGTAATCGTAATCAAAGCCAAGCCAAGGTCATACACAGGGAAGTCAGCAGAAGGGTAAGGACGGGAAACTAAACAGGACAAGGAGAGGATGGATGGATGGGGTTCAGGGCAGAGATCCAAGGGAGCCAGGAACAGAAGGGACAGGACTAGGAAGGCCTCAGGATAGGGATGGGATCAGATCAGGTCAGGTCAGGACAAGGCAGATGCAGGCTCAAGGTCAAAGTAACGGGCAGCAAGGTCAGAACGCAGGGGGAGAGAGAGAGATACCAAGGCAAGCCTATGAGGGCTTGCCGGGTATTTGTAAGGCTGTGGTAATTGACCTCACGTTACAGCTGAGCGCAGTGTGACCTGTTTGCTCCACACTGCCAGAGTGCACCCGCTGGTTGACGCCGGTACTACGGCCCAAGGATGCAACAGTGCCACCAGCAGGAAAGACCTCTTACTGCAGGTCCTAGGTGTTGGAAGACACCTGCTGATGGACACTGGTACTGCGATCCAAGAGACCGATAGCGCCACCAACGGGTAGCCCTGACAGTACCCCCCCCTAAAGGAGCGGCCTCCGGACGCTCCAACAAGGTGTATCTGTTCAAAGTTCATGGCCTTCAACTGGACAGGTGAGGGCACATCAGGCCGGACATCGGGAACATCAACCTGGACAGTGGGTACTGCTGGCATGTCAGAGTCATTAAGCTGGGCAGCAGACGACAGGAACCACTTGAGCTGGGCAGCAGACGACAGGAACCACTTGAGCTGGGCAGCAAACGACAGGAACCACTTGAGCTGGGCAGCAAACGACAGGAAACGCTTGAGCTGGGCAGCAAACGACAGGAAACACTTGAGCTGGGCAGCAGACGACAGGAAACACTTGAGCTGGGCAGCAGACGACAGGAAACACTTGAGCTGGGCAGCAGACGACAGGAACCACTTGAGCTGGAGGGCAGACACCCGAACATCAGGCTGGAGGGCTGGAACATCAGACTGGAAAGCTGGAACATCCGACTTGGAAGCTGGCACATCAGACTGAGAAGCTATCTTCGAGGCATCAGGCTGAAAGGCAAGCTGCAAGACATCAGGCTGGGAAGCTGGGACAGCAAACTGGGAAGCTGGCACATCAATCTGGGAAGCTGGCACATCAATCTGGGAAGCTGGCACATCAATCTGGGAAGCTGGCACATCAATCTGGGAAGCTGGCACATCAATCTGGGAAGCTGGCACATCAATCTGGGAAGCTGGCACATCAGACTGGGAAGCTAGCACATCAGACTGGGAAGCTGGCACATCAGACTGGGAAGCTGGCACATCAGACTGGGAAGCTGGCACATCAATCTGGGAAGCTGGCACATCACTCTGGGAAGCTGGCACATCAATCTGGGAAGCTGGCACATCAATCTGGGAAGCTGGCACATCAGACTGGGAAGCTGGCACATCAGACTGGGAAGCTGGCACATCAGACTGGGAAGCTGGCACATCAATCTGGGAAGCTGGCACATCAATCTGGGAAGCTGGCACATCAATCTGGGAAGTTGGCACATCAATCTGGGAAGCTGGCACATCAATCTGGCAGGTAGGCATCAAGACATCAGGCTGGAAGACAAGCTGCAAGACATCCGGCTGGAAGGCAGGGACATCAAGCTGGAAGGCAGGCATCGGGACGATAGACTGGGAGGCAGGCACATCAGACTGTAAAGCTGGAACATCAGACTGCAAAGCTGGAACAGCGGACTGCAAAGCTGGAACAGCGGACTGCAAAGCTGGAACAGCGGACTGCAAAGCTGGAACAGCGGACTGCAAAGCTGGAACAGCGGACTGCAAAGCTGGAACAGCGGACTGCAAAGCTGGAACAGCGGACTGCAAAGCTGGAACAGCGGACTGCAAAGCTGGAATATCGGACTGCAAAGCTGGAACATCAGACTGCAAAGCTGGAACATCAGACTGCAAAGCTGGAACATCAGACTGCAAAGCTGGAACATCAGACTGCAAAGCTGGAACATCAGACTGCAAAGCTGGAACATCAGACTGCAAGGCTGGAACATCAGACTGCAAGGCTGGAACATCAGACTGCAAGGCTGGAACATCAGACTGTAAAGCTTGAACTTCAGGCTGGAAGGCTGGAACGTCAGACTGGAAGGCTGGAACGTCAGACTGGAAGGCTGGAACAGCAGACTGGAAGGCTGGAACAGCAGACTGGAAGGCTGGAACATCAGACTGCAAAGCTGGAACATCAGACTGCAAGGCTGGAACATCAGACTGCAAGGCTGGAACATCAGACTGCAAGGCTGGAACATCAGACTGCAAAGCTTGAACTTCAGGCTGGAAGGCTGGAACGTCAGACTGGAAGGCTGGAACGTCAGACTGGAAGACTGGAACGTCAGACTGGAAGGCTGGAACAGCAGACTGGGAAGCTGGAACAGCAGACTGGAAGGCTGGAACATCAGACTGCAAAGCTGGGACTTCAGACTGCAAAGCTGGGACTTCAGACTGCAAAGCTGGGACTTCAGACTGCAAAGCTGGGACTTCAGACTGCAAAGCTGGGACTTCAGACTGCAAAGCTGGAACATCAGACTGCAAAGCTGGAACATCAGACTGCAAAGCTGGAACATCAGACTGCAAAGCTGGGACTTCAGACTGCAAAGCTGGGACTTCAGACTGCAAAGCTGGGACTTCAGACTGCAAAGCTGGGACTTCAGACTGCAAAGCTGGGACTTCAGACTGCAAAGCTGGGACTTCAGACTGCAAAGCTGGGACTTCAGACTGCAAAGCTGGGACTTCAGACTGCAAAGCTGGGACTTCAGACTGCAAAGCTGGGACTTCAGACTGCAAAGCTGGGACTTCAGACTGCAAAGCTGGGACTTCAGACTGCAAAGCTGGGACTTCAGACTGCAAAGCTGGGACTTCAGACTGCAAAGCTGGGACTTCAGACTGCAAAGCTGGGACTTCAGACTGCAAAGCTGGGACTTCAGACTGCAAAGCTGGGACTTCAGACTGCAAAGCTGGGACTTCAGACTGCAAAGCTGGGACTTCAGACTGCAAAGCTGGGACTTCAGACTGCAAAGCTGGGACTTCAGACTGCAAAGCTGGGGCTTCAGACTGCAAAGCTGGGGCTTCAGACTGCAAAGCTGGGACTTCAGACTGCAAAGCTGGGACTTCAGACTGCAAAGCTGGGACTTCAGACTGCAAAGCTGGGACTTCAGACTGCAAAGCTGGGGCTTCAGACTGGAAGGCTGGAACATCAGACTGGCGAGCCGGAACGTCAGACTGCAAAGCTGGAACAGGTTGGGTTACCGGCAGGATGGTATGGGTCGGGAAGAATTTTTGCTTCTTCTTTGGTTTAGCCCGTGCAGTTTTGTATGTAGGTGCAGGGCGGTAAGCAAAGAAAGTAGCTGGATCGAAGGAAGACCAAGGAACTGTAGCTAGAGAGGGGTTTTGTGGGACTGTTACAGGTGGAGGAGAAGAGACAGGTGAATTGAAAGCAGGATAGGTGCGACACTTGGAGACTGGGTGGTAGTATTTGGTAGGGAGTTGATTAAACTGGGTTGTAGCGGAGGTTGCCATAGGTGACGGGGAGATAGATCTTTTGGAAGGCAGATGATTAATGGCAGGGCTGGAATGTTTTGGCTTGGCTAAAGACAGGAGGTCGGACCATGCCTGCAGCAAAGGTTGAACAAACGCTGATTCACATACAGCCTGACTAACCAGAGATTGTACTGAAAAAATGCAATCGGATAACACCTGCTGGGAACAAGCGGAATAATGTTCATCAAAGTAAGCCGGATCATCCTCTAACAACCATACCAGGGATTCCACCTGGTCACAACTGAAAGGAGGGGAGTAATCGTCTCTACCTTCGGGAGTGCATGACAGGGCTGACTTTATACATAATTGAATCAAAGGCTGAACATCCTCAAACCGTATACTGCCCTGATCGACCACAGAATGAGCTAAACGGATAATCTCCAGCAGCTGATCACTGGACCACCCTTCCAATGTCTGGCGGAGATATTCAGAACTCTCTGTTGCCAGCAGAACATAATAAGCAATTATGTCTGAATTCATCCCAGTAAAGTGCAACAGAACCGAGATGGTTCCCTTGTGCAGCCACTTCTGGTCAGAGATGGCCTTGGTATACTGTCAGGATATCTGATTGACCAGACTGTGTGGACTACACAGAGGAAACCCAAGACATATATATGTGAAATAATGGTGTTTATTAACAAGTGATAAGGAATATAAACAGTGAAAACCCACACAACCACCCACTACAAACAACAATATATGTGTGGTAAAAGGAGATACCGTAATCGTAATCAAAGCCAAGCCAAGGTCATACACAGGGAAGTCAGCAGAAGGGTAAGGACGGGAAACTAAACAGGACAAGGAGAGGATGGATGGATGGGGTTCAGGGCAGAGATCCAAGGGAGCCAGGAACAGAAGGGACAGGACTAGGAAGGCCTCAGGATAGGGATGGGATCAGATCAGGTCAGGTCAGGACAAGGCAGATGCAGGCTCAAGGTCAAAGTAACGGGCAGCAAGGTCAGAACGCAGGGGGAGAGAGAGAGATACCAAGGCAAGCCTATGAGGGCTTGCCGGGTATTTGTAAGGCTGTGGTAATTGACCTCACGTTACAGCTGAGCGCAGTGTGACCTGTTTGCTCCACACTGCCAGAGTGCACCCGCTGGTTGACGCCGGTACTACGGCCCAAGGATGCAACAGTGCCACCAGCAGGAAAGACCTCTTACTGCAGGTCCTAGGTGTTGGAAGACACCTGCTGATGGACACTGGTACTGCGATCCAAGAGACCGATAGCGCCACCAACGGGTAGCCCTGACAGTCTGGTGTCTCTTTCTCAGACTTTGGATATAAGTAACGGTGCAGAAAAAATGGGATTTGGGTGTTGGTGGTGGCTTCACCCCATAACCTTCTAGAGGTACTCTTGATGAAAGCAAGAATTGGCCTTGCTGTAAAAAATGAAAATTTGATGCACCTGTCAAACAGGTGTGGAAAAATTGGTCATTGGATGTTAATTGTGCCTGTAAAACCTACACCAAAAATTATTTCAATATAAAATCGACACCCACAGAGCTAGGCAGCCTAGACAGTCTTGCAAAGATTCAAGATCCCAATAACACCTAATCAGCGACATCGGCATCATGGTCTTGATAGCTGCTGCTAATCCAGGATTAATTCAATTTCACAAATGTCAGCCGGTCAACGGAGTCTGTGGAATGACACGCTCTTTTATTTGTCACAAAACCTCTGGCAACACTGAATGCCTGTTCGGAAAGCATGCTGGATGCAGGGCAACCCAGCAGCTCAATTGCATTATGGGCAAGTTCTGGCCAGTGGTCTATTCTCATGATTCATAAACCAAGTGGACCGTCTGCTGGAAAGCTCCCCATGTCTGTTTTCGCCCCTAGATAATCTTCCAACATATGATGCAGACGTTGCCAATGGTATCTTAAAGCTGACAGCCCTGGACGCAGAGAACTAAAAAATGCATCACAATTTTGAAATGCATCACCGAGTCAGCCCCCTTCTCCACCGCTCCTCCTTTGAGCAACAGAAGCCTCAAAACTAGCTTTTCCATGAGACTGTAACCAGAGTCTGGAAAGTAGACATGTGCACAACGGAAAAATTTATTTAGTTTCGAATAGATGTGTTATGTTACTAATTTTGTTTAGTTTGGTTTCGGAATTTGTTTGAATTAATTTAGTTTTCGTTAAAATTAGTTTTCTTTAATAATTTTTTGATGAATTCCAACTTTTCAGAATGATTAGAATTCAGATCGTTTGAAAAATGATCGACTGATTTGAAAATTCTGTGTGAAGAAATAGCTGGTTGTTAAGCAGCGGGCCAGGAAGCCGGCCGCCTGCACTCCTAACAGCTATGAGTCATCATATGTCAGCAGGCTTCCCCACTGACAGATGAATGTAAAGTAAAATAGTAAAATACTTCTGGCAAAAGAAAAACGTTTAAAAAGTGTCCCCCCCCAAAATCCAGACCAGACCCTTATCCAGGCATGCAGCCTGGCAGGTCAGGAAAGGGGGGGCTCTGCCTCCCCGCCCCAAAGCACCTTGTCCCCATGTTGATGGAGACAAGGGCCTTTTCCCTGACAACCCTGGGCTGTGGTTGTTGGAGTCTGCAGGCAGGGGGTTTATCAGAATCTGGAATCCCCTTTAACAAGGGCGCCCCCAGATCCCAGCCCCCCTCTTTGTGAATGGGTATTGGGTACATAGTACCCCTACCTATTCACCAAAAGTAATAAACACAAGAGACAGTTTTTGACAAATCCTTTATTAAAAAAAAAAACAGAATACAGATACGGAAGGTTTTTACAGCATTTGTGTGGAATAATAAAAGACCAAGGCTGACATATGACATCCTGTGTAGAAGTAAGGCTGAAGGAGGATTGGGCCTTCCTGATATATCAACATACTATAAGGCAATGTCGCTGGTCCGTATTTTGAATTGGTGTCATGATTCCCCTAGTAAAATGTGGGTCCCATTAGAGAAAGCTATAGCGGGGAGGAACCTGGCAGGAGCTCCCTGGATTCCGAATACGGAAAGAGGACTCTCGAAATGGACATCCCCCCTGACCTGGAACGCACTGATAACATGGGATAATCTAAATAAAACAGGAGAGTACTCCCCCCGGGTGTCCCCCTTAGCTCCACTGGAGGGTTTCCCATGGTTCCCACTGGGGGAGGGAGGAGGATTCCTGGGGGCATGGGGGAGGGATGGAGATGTCACCTGTGGCAAGTTTGCCCCACGGGGGACCTTAGCAACTTATTCAGAGCTGGTTACAGCACTAGGGAATATATCTATAACAGGATGGAGATACAATCAAATGAAAAGTTTTTTCAAAAAAATTAAACCCCTTCTGAGACCATTAAATACAATAACTAGGTTTGAGAGCCGGTGTGTACACCTGGGGGAAGGCAGACATATGTTGTCCCAGATGTACAGCCTGATACTTAGTACCCAAAAGAAAACAATCCCATACTTTGTCAGGGAATGGGAAAGAGAACTAAATAAAGTACTATCAGACGAACAAATTAAAAAAATGATCCAATCAACTTATTCAACATCCATAAGCTCGTATTCTCAGGAAATGGCCTATAAATTTTTGACAAGGTGGTATAGGACACCAGCAAGATTAAATAGGATATATCCAACAGCAGATGCCCGATGCTGGAGAGGGTGCGAGCAAAGGGGTACATTTCTTCATCTGTGGTGGGAATGCCCCAGGATTAAGGAATTCTGGGATGCAGTTGCACCATGGATCAAGAGGTTAGCCCCTAGATCTATAGAGTGTACACCTTTGGACTTCTTATTTTATGGAACAACTGGCACAATCAAGGCCTATAGGAGGAGCATTACACCACATTTATTAAATGCAGCCAAAGTATTAATTCCAAGATTCTGGAAGCAGATTATCTGCCCAACATTAGAGGATTGGAAAAGGGAGGTCAACCGGACAATGGAAGCGGAAAGATGGACTCATGTAGTTAAAGACAAAAAAGGGGAATTTGAGGACATATGGGCAGGCTGGATACAGTGTGTACAGGCAATAGATTAAGAGGGAAATATGAAACGAGAAGGTGCAGGGAGCCAGGGCCATATAAATACCTTGGATTAGTTGCATAGGGGTTTAGCCAGGGAGGAAAAGGAAGGAATTGGGTTTTTTTTTTTTATTTACTTTTGTTTAGACTGCTGTCTCTCCCCCCCCCCCCCCCCCCCCTGTCCCTTTTACCCGTATAATGAGATACCTGATTTGGTGAAAAGGGGGAGGGAGGTGGCAAGGTGAATTTTCTTGTTTTTTTTTTTTTTTTTTTTCCTATTGTTGTTTAATGTGCTGGTTTGTAAGCGCATGGTGTAGGGAACGTCACTAAGGAAGGGGATATGAAGATTGAAACACACAATCAATGGGAATTATGCTAATCACCTAGGGTCTTTTTTTTTTTTTTTTTTCTTTCCTTTTTTTTTTTTTTTTTTTTTATAGATGTTATATTTAATATGGCCATTAGTGGCCTCTTACACAATAGGGGGTAACACATGAAGGTATTTTAGGATTAATTGGATCACTTTAAATAAATTACTTAATAGAAGTGAGGAACTAGGCCATGACTGGCCAATAAATATAATTATGGGATAATTAACAATAACCACAGGGTATGTACAGGTGTGGTGGGTTTTCTTTTTTCTTAGAAGTGAGGAACAATTACGGAATAACAATAATAAACACGGGGAATGTATGGACGGGGCTGGGGGTTTTCCCCTTTTTTTTTTTTTTTTTTGTTGGTATGTTTTAGGCTTGTTTTAATGTGTTGGTTGTAGGGGGTGGGGGTGTCAATGTGGAATTGGATACACAGACCGATACGCACAAATATTGGGAATCTCATCAATCACAGGATATATTTGGTTGTCGAACATATGTCGGGGGAGGGAGGGGGTTGAGACAGGCAGCGGTTTTTTCATTCCCCCTTTTTTTTTTTTTTTTGGGGAGGGGATAGGGTCAGTTGTAAGAGAACGATGTTACCAATTGGTCTCTTATTAATGTTTAATATGTTAATCCTGCGTAATTATTGTAAAATATGAAATTAAGGATGTTTAATTGTGAATTGTGAAAAGTATAACAGAAAATAAAAAAATTTTGATTATAAAAAAAAAAAAAAAAAAATAGTGTCCCTTGATGTAAATCCCTCGTCAATCACGACAACCCGCCGGACCCGTATCATAAAAAAATGATAAATTCTCTCGCCTCCTGGGAGGCCTCCAGTCGTATGCCCGCTTTCTTATACAGGCAAGGGACGGGGCCACCTGGCTACGTCATCTGACGTCACATTCCCAGCATGCACCAGTCTGTGACGTCAAAAGGGGTGGTGTCATTGGATGACATAGCCAGGTGGCCCTCCCCTTGCCTATATAAGAAATGTCAAAGCACAGAGCCGGCATACAGTGGGAGGCCTCCCAGGAGGCGAGAGCGTTTTTCTTTTTTTTTTTGGGTCCGGCGTTTGGTGTGATTGATGATGGATTTACATTGAGGGACACACTTTTTTTGTTTTTTAATAAAGAATTTATCAAAAACAGTCACTTGTATCTATTACTTTTTGACACTTTTTTGGTGAATGGGTAGCGGTACTATGTACCCTACCCATTCACAAAAGGGGGGTCAGGATCTCAGGGCCCCCTTGTTAAAGAGAGCTTCCAGATTCCAATAAGCCCCCCCACCCGCAGACTCCGTCAACCACATCCCAGGGTTGTCAGGAAGAAAGCCCCCGCCCCAAAGCACCCACCCTTCATTGTTGAGGGCATGTGGCCTGGTATGGTTCTAGAGGGGGGGCGTTCGCTTGTCCCCCCCTTTCCTGACCTGCCAGACTGCATGCCGGATAAGATTCTGATATGGATTTTGGGGGGGACCCAACGCTGTTTTTTTATTAATTTTGACATAGTGTTCCCCTTAAAATTCATACCAGACCCGAAGTGCCTGGAATGGACTGGGGGGGAGGCCCCATGCCATTTTTAATTTATTTTTGTCCATTCATCATTTTCCTTCCACTTGAAAACCATTCATCATTTTCCTTCCACTTCACAATTATGTGCCACTTTGTGTTGGTCTATCACATAAAATCCCAATAAAACACATTTACATTTTTGGTTGTAACATGACAAAAAGTGGAAAATTTCAAGGGGTATAAATACTTTTTCAAGGCACTATATATCCAAAACTCTTTTTTTTTTTTTTTTACAGACCAAATAATCTTAGCCAGAGTCAAGGCCAACAAGATAAATTTAAGCCCAGATTTGTTTTGGCAGGTAGGATTTTCCACCCTGCCTTTTTACCATTAGGTTTGATCTTTTCAAAATTGACTTCATCTGAGACGCCGATAAATTCAGAGATGGTAGATGCAAAGTGGCAGCCTAGCCTATTGTTTCGACCCATTGCAAAAGCATTGGAGTGTTAAAAGCTTGTAGTACATCACAACACAGCAATGACCTGGCTCTATGAGCTAACCTAAAATGCTTACATTGCATAGAAATGTCTTTCCTTGAACTCAATATTATTTAATATTTCCACAAAGCCTCAGCTTGCTATATCCATTTATTTTACAAATGGCAACTATAAAAAGCAGCTGCTTGCCTTGAATCATATATTAAATCCCTGACTATGCCCATGTCAGGACAAGAGTGCAGAACTGCAAAGTTTTCAATAGGCATCAATCAGTTAGCAGAGTCTGATGAAGTAATGTGCTTTCTACACACACAAGTGGGTGGAATATAATATCACTGATGAATACAAAAGGGAGTCTGAAGCGCTGACCCCAAGAGCTGTATTTTTCATACATTTTGTGAAGGGATAATACTCTGAGATGGATACATTAGTATATAAATAATATTTCTAAAAGGGATGGTGCTGGTAGGGTGGGACGTAAAAGCCAACAAAAATAATCCAATTTTAATTTATGTACTTTGGTGAGGCTTTCCAAACCTAATGCTTAGAATTTTGTATTGCTGGCACGACTGACCTGACAAGTTATTTTGGACTTGACCTGATAAAACTACCGAAGACTACTAAAAATATTGCAGGCTGCAGTGAATTTTGTTATTTGGTTAGGTGATGACAGTGACAATAAAAAACATTTTTATCAGTAGAATAGGGGAAAGTTAGAACATCAGTGAGCTATTTATTGCTGTCTCTATATGAAATTCCCCCTAACAGGCATCTACATTTATAGCATGAGGTAAAAAATATTGTTTTTTTCTTTTTCAAAATTGTCAGTCTTTTTTGTTCATAGCACAACAAATAAAAAACGCAGACTTAATCAAATACCATCAAAAGAAAGCTCTATTTGTGAGAAAATGAGGACATCAATTTTATTTGGGTACAGCATCGCACGACTGCGCAATTGTCAGTTAAAGTAATGCAGTGCCGTGTTGTAAAAAATGGCCTGGTCATGAAGGAGGTAAACCTTCCGGGGTTGAAGTGGTTAATAAATGATACAATGTTCTGGGGGTTTAAGAAAATTTATTGCCAAAAATTACGATTTTTACAAGTGTGCAAAAAAGTGCAAAACTTTGCTCTATAGCCGAACTGGTTGAAGTGGTTGTAAAGTCTAATGCCGCGTACACACGGTCAGGCTTTTCGTCTACAAAAGTCCAACGGACGCTGACGGACTAAAGCTGGCTGGTAATCCGATCGTGTGTGGGCTTTTCCGGACTTTCAACTGACTTTTTTAGCCTCAAATCCGACGTACTTTAGATTTGAAACATGCTTCAAATCTTTCCGACGGACTCGAGTCCGGTCGAAAAATCCGCTCGTCTGTATGCTAGTCCGACGGACAAAAACCCACGCTAGGGCAGCTATTGGCTACTGGCTATGAACTTCCTTATTTTAGTCCGGTGTACGTCATCACGTAAGAATTCGACGGACTTTTGTGTGATCGTGTGTAGGCAAGTATGTTCGTTAGAAAGTCCGCCGCAAGTCCGTCGAAAGTCCGCCAAAAGTCCGTCGAAAGTCTGTCGGACAGGCTGTCGGACTTTTGTAGCTGAAAAGTCCGACCGTGTGTACGTGGCATAAAGGTTTCATGTTGAACTTGCTCTGTGCAATGATCTTGGCTCCCAAGCCCCGCTCTATAAATCCTTCACCACTGCAATACCGGGTATTTTCACCCCCTTCCTGCCCAAGCCAATTTTCATTTTTCAGCACTTTCGCAATTTGACAGCAATTGGAGCCCCTTTACATGTGTAAGCGAGAAGCTTAGTTTGCACATATCATGCCAGCCAGGGCCTCGGAATGTGAAGATTAGTCATATAGTTAATTTCAAGTTCACCAACATATACTGAGGTTTCATAATTTGGTTTGGGCATTTACACCAATCAGCCATATGATTCTTATCCTATCAGCCACTAGACCTCTGAAGGTACACTATGGTATCTGGCACAAAGCCATAAGCAGCAGATCCTTCAAGTCCTGTAAGTTGCAATATGGGGCCTCCCTGGAATTGGACTTGTTTTTCCAACACATCCCACAGGTGCTGGATTTGGAGGCCGAGTCAACAGTACAAACTCATTGTTGTGTCGTGTCCATTACAGGCACTTTTGGACATTGGACATTGGTCAATGGTCAGCATGAGTACCAGGACCTACAGAGCCGCACATGCAACAAACTAGGATGCACTGTGTTTTCTGACACCTCTTTATCAGTGGCTGCTGGTGGAAACTTTTTTTTGGGGGGGAGGCATTTTCTGATTGGCCGGATTGAGGATCAGTGTTTCAACAGCGAATATTCATTTGCTGTTGTAACACACCTGGGTGGGCTCCGGTTGCATGCTCTGCGACCCCAGCCCACCCTATGTTGAAGCCTATTCACGCTATGCATGAATTTATTCCCTCTTCTTTTGTTTATAGCGCAAGAAATAAAAAACGCAGAGGTGATAAAAATTGAATTTGGGTACAGTGTTGCATGACCGCACAATTGTCATTCAAATTGCGAAAGCGCTGAAAAATGAAAATTGGCTTGGGCAGGAAGGGGGTGAAAATACCCGGTATTGCAGTGGAGAAGGATGTATAGAGTGGGGCTTGGGAGCCAAGATCATTGCACAGAGCAAGTTCAACATGTCTTTTTTTTTTTTCTCTCTTATTTATTTATTTTAAAATAAAAGCTGAAGCTTTAATATCACTTTAATAGGACTCTGCAGCATATACAGTATGTAATAAGGGGAGGAGATATAGTACTGGATTCCACCAACATGACTCTGGACAAAAAAGGGAACTCACAGAAAGAAGACTTCTTGAAGCAGCAAGTATTAGAAAAGTTTGTCAGTTTCATGAAACTCCATTTTAAGCATATTTTATAGCAAAAATCAGAAACTTCTAGAAGACTTTGGGAAAGCCAAATCTTTACTTGCTCTTGTATTGATTCAATCCATAATGATTTCATGTAAATTTTATTTTTACTGTGGATAAATGAAAACATCTCTGTAGTACATATCTGAAGAGTTTTCTTCTATCCCACCACAAGAATAAACCAAACATAAAAGAAAAGTAGCAAACTGAAATCATGAATCATTGCTGAATATTGACTTGGGTGTCCATTAAAGTTATTGGAAATCCAATTGTGTGTGTTCCAAGGGAGATCTAGACTTTGCTTTATTACTCCAATGCCCTTCATGGGATTGCTGGCATAAATAAATCCAGTTCAGATGAACCACAGATGCAACATTAAAAAAAGTATTTTAACTGTGCTTATGTGTAGTTATTTCTTGTCATAAATAATGCATTATCCTTTAAGTGATCCTTGTAAAAAGTCAAGTACTATTAAAAGGTCATAGTTTGTAAATTTGCTCTTACAAATAAAACAACACGTTTAACTACTATTGATATTTGTGTTCTAATTATTCAAACAGTTGTTTGCCAGAGGCAAAGGTTTAGTACAATATTATCAGATACTATTTTTTAAATACTGATTTATACAGATGTAGAAAATTCAGCTGAAAGGGTAACTCCACTTTCGTGGGGGAAAGAAAAGATAATATAGTGTATACAATTGCGACACAAGTCATATTGTTATTGAATGTTATTAAAAAAATACTTTTCCTTTTCAACCTGCAGCTGTTGTAATTTTCTGTAAATGCAATGCAGTATTACCACCTGGAGTTGTTCTGTACACAGAGTGTGTATTGACCACTCCCCAGAAACATCATTTCCTGCTTGTGTGATTGGTTGTCAGGAAAGGTTTCACCTGCTGGTGGCGCTGTCAGATCCTTGGGCTGCAGTACTGGTGTCCACCAGCGGGTGTCTCTCGGCAGTGTGGAGCCAAGTCACCTGAGGCTGATTGTAGGAGATGTGTATTAATACCCGGAAAGCACTCACACGCTTGCCTTGGTATAGTCCTTGAGCCCTGACCTGTACCTGTGATCCTCTGTACCTGAATCTGAACCTGAAACCTGAACCTGTCCCTCCTGTGACCCTGTTACCTTGTACCCTTGCCCTGCAGCCTGATCCCATCCACCTTCTCCCTGTCCTGTTTGCTCCTTGCCCCCATCTGCTGATCTCCCGTTGATGACCCTGGCCTGGCTACGTTTACGATTCTGGTATTCCCCATCTATTGTATATACCTGTTTGATTGTTGTTATTTGTGGGCCTCTTTCTGGTAGTTGGATTGTTGTGCACTGTATTGTATTGGAGGTGTTTGTATCTCTTTTCACTTACTTTAATAAATTATATTACTTCACTTTACATGCGTTTGGTTTGCTGTCAACGCAGTTCTGGTCACACCTGTTCATGACATTGGCTCACCAATTTTCCCAGAAGTCTGCCTAAGATTCAAGTCTGATCTCAGGCATCTCCTGCAACAAAAATGTCATTTTTGGTGAGATACTCCATGTAGGAACACGTCTAAAGGGATGCAGGCCCAACAGATTTCCTCATTAGTGCCCTGAAGCTGCACACCTGATAGATAATTATGAAACCACTCCCATTAGACCCACTCAGCACAGAGGAAGACACAGAGATTTCTTCAGAATAACAAAAGGTAGGAATCTGCAACAAAGGGTGTTATAATCCTTGCAATGTACATAGATCACCCAGAGGGGAGTGTTTATTTCTCAACAAAAGTGAAGTTACGCTTTAACCACTTGTTGACCGCTACCATGCAAAGTAATGTAGCCATATGTTGCTGTACGCTTTTCAGGTTTAGGGTGCGTGCATGCACACCCCCCCCCCACGCCAGTCGGCATCATACACAGCGGGAGTCTGTCAGCAAGTCCCGGCCAATAATTCACATCTGGGACCTGCTGATCGGCTGTGTCCAATCACAGCCCAGAGCCCTGTATTGACAATCAACACAGGGCTCTGTACAGAGGGAACATCTCTGTGTTTCTTATCTCTTCAAATCAGACAAATCAGAGAAAAGAAACAAAGATATCTGCAGTAAAAAGCAGCACACATTACACATTGTTCAGCCAATGTTGAAAAAAACGGTTTTGAAGTAATTGTACGATAATCTAAACGTTAGTACACAGCTCTCGTCCAAAAATTTCCAAAAGGACAAACACAAAGTTTTTCCCGGTACACTACCAGATCATATGATTTTCATTGAATCAGTACAGGTTTCATTCAAAAATACAATACAAACACATTACATCACTTTTTTAAAAAAAATTCTGTCGTAGGAGAATTTTTGTACTTTAGTAACCTTATTCGCATTTGAGACTAGCATGCAAAGAAAAAATCATCATGTGTACTAGGCTTTAGCCACACATTTAACCCCTTGATCGTACTAGATGTTAACCCCTTCCTGATGGTTTGGTCCCTACAGAACTCTGTTCTCAACAACATTGACTCAGTCTGTGATTACACGAAAAGACAAAAGCAACTGAGCCTAAATCCACAGAAGAATTGTAGTTATTTGTCCTAGATGTTTGGAACAACCTACCTTCTGAGTTCCTATAAACACTGGGTTAACTAAAAATACAGAACAGACACTGTTTGCTTTGTATCATACTGGCCATATAAACACATAAACACATGCAAGCCGGATGCATTCTATGACTCTGCCTGTCCCAAATGCTGCTACCCATGAAATTGACATGGGACAACACTACTAAACGATGTGTTGAGATTTCAATCTACTCCAACCTTTTCTCCTCCACTACCTCACAAATCTGGGAGATCAAGACTGCAAGCATTACATTCTAAACATTGCATCTTCCTTGATCCTTATAAACAACTGTAAACGGTGTAACCAGTAAGTTTTTCTTTTTGTTGGTGTGTCACTATTACTAGCTATATTTATTTCCAAGCTCCCCAACCAACTCTTGTATGCCCTCTAAACTACAGATGCCTAGTATTTTTGTACTTTGTTTCTTAGTATGTTTTAATTTCTTATACACTTGCAGATTACATTGTATAACTGCACAGGAAATCCCCTGAAGAAGGAATTCACATTTCAAATATTCCCAAACATGTTGGATCCTTCCATATGTATCATTCACGTATGAGTTCTTCACTAGTAGAACCTGTATGTTTAGGATTATTTGCAGTTTCTGTATATCTGACTGTTTTTAAATTCTTTATATTTATGTGTAATTTTGAATAAAGTAATACATTTTTTTATATATTCTGTTATCTTTCACCTTCATACTTTTTTCTACTTTTCGTCTCCCACCCACCCACAAAATCCCTGGGGTCACCACCCTTTTGGGTTCCATAAATATTTTTTTGTTGATTGTTTTTGGGATGTGGTAAGAGGTGAGCTCTACCTTTGAGTCTATCTGACTGTTCACCTATATTGATTGATGGTTCAACCACACTTATATATAGTTAATTTCAAGTTCACCAACATATACTGAGGTTTTATAATTTGGTTTGGGCATTTACACCAATCAGCCATATGATTCTTATCCTATCAGCCACTAGACCTCTGAAGGTACACTATGGTATCTGGCACAAAGCCATAAGCAGCAGATCCTTCAAGTCCTGTAAGTTGCAATATGGGGCCTCCCTGGAATTGGACTTGTTTTTCCAACACATCCCACAGGTGCTGGATTTGGAGGCCAAGTCAACAGTACAAACTCATTGTTGTGTCGTGTCCATTATAGGCACTTTTGGACATTGGTCAATGGTCAGCATGAGTACCAGGACCTACAGAGCCGCACATGCAACAAACTATGATGCACTGTGTTTTCTGACACCTCTTTATCAGTGGCTGCTGGTGGAAACTTTTTTTTGGGGGGGGGGGCATTTTCTGATTGGCCGGATTGAGGATCAGTGTTTCAACAGCGAATATTCATTTGCTGTTGTAACACACCTGGGTGGGCTCCGGTTGCATGCTCTGCGACCCCAGCCCACCCTATGTTGAAGCCTATTCATGCTATGCATGAATTTATCCATTACCATATAGGGGGTGGCCTGGAGAGAGGGGGCAGTACCCGGGCGCCCCTAATGGATGGGCTGTCACTGCTTTCTATCGGAACCAGCTTTAACATTTTCAGAAATCTGAGCTACAGTAACTCTTTTATTGGATGGCACTACATAGGCCAGCCTTCGCTCCCCACATGCATCATTGATCCTTAGCCGTCCCTGTTGCCAGTTTGCCGGTTTTCATTCCTTGGATCACTTTTGGTAGGTTCTGACCACTGTAGACTGGGAACATCCCACAAGAGTTGCAACTTTGGAGATGTTCTGACCCAGGCATCTAACAATTACAATTTGGCCCTTCACAAAGTCGCTGAAATCCTTACGCTTGTCCATTTTTTCTGCTTTTCACACATCAAATTCAGGGACAACATTTTCACTTGCTGCCTAATATATCCCACCCACTTTAAGATTCCATTGTAGCGAGATAATCAATGTTATTTACTTTACCTGTCGTTGGTAATGTATGGCTGATATATTCTATAGAATAATAGAATTTTATATATTTTTTACTTTTACGACCAGACCGAGTGATATATATTTTACTTTTACATTTCTTTTGATACCTATCTCAATATTTGTTTTTTTCTAGAGTTAAAAAAAAGATATACACACACCTTACTTATGGCCAAAAAAAAAATCATAATGTTTTCTTTATGATCTTTGTTACATGTTGTGAATTATTTTCCCTTTGACTACATGGAGTGGCTAGAGGGAGTTTCACATCAGATACCTGGCATTAGTTATTTATATGACACTGTTTTGGTTTTGCTTTACAAATGTTTTCTCTGTACATTTTCTGTGTATCAATGTTCTCTTGATCTAGGGTAAAATCCTGGAAATGCCATATGTCTTTAAAATTCACAACTAAAATAAACATGCCTTTATCTCATAGTCTTTTGGGTCCAAAAGCCTTGAAACACTGACTTGAGTTTGTTCGCTCTCTCTCTCTCTCCTTTGTTCTCTCTCTCTCGTTCTCTCTCTCCATCTCTCTCCTTCTCTCTCTCTCCTTCTCCCTCTCTCCTCTCCTTCTCTCTCTCTCTCTCTCTCTCGTTCTCTCTCTCTCCTTCTCTCCTTCTCTCTCTCTCTATCCTTCTCTCTTTCTCTCTCTCTCTCATTCTCTCTCTTGTTCTCGCTCTCTCCTTCTCCCTCTCTCCTTCTCTCCTTCTCTCTCTCTCTCTATCCTTCTCTCTATCCTTCTCTCTTTCTCTCTCTCTCTCTCTCCCCTTCTCTCTCTCTCCTTCTCTCTCTCTCCTTCTCTCCTTCTCTCTCTCTCTATCCTTATCTCTTTCTCTCTCATTCTCTCTCTCCTTCTCTCTCTCTCTCCTTCTCTCTCTCTCCTTCTCTCCTTCTCTCTCTCTCTCTCTCTATCCTTCTCTCTTTCTCTCTCATTCTCTCACCCGTTCTCTCTTTCTCTCTCTCTCCCCCCCTTTCTCTCTGCCTCTCTCTCTCTCTCTCTCTCTCTCTCTCATTCTTGTTCTCTCTTTATCTCTCTCATTCTCTCTCTCTCCCTCTCTCTCTCTCTCTCTCTCTCTCTCTCTCTCTCTCTCTCTCTCTCTCTCTCTCTCTCTCTCTCCCTCCCTCTCTCTCTCTCTCTCTCTCTCTCTCTCGTTGTTTCTCTCTTTCTCTTGTTCTTTCTCTCTTTCTTTCTCTCTCTGTGTGTATATATATATATATACCATTATATTATATTTATATTATATCTAGTTCTATACATCTAATTCACCAAGAAAAAAGAATATTTTCTATAACATATACTACTACCGTAGACTGACCCAGCGTGAAGTCAGATCAATCTTAAATTTGACACATCCCCCTATCTTAGAAATACAATATTATGAACATCAGCTCATACCAGCACATTACTTTGATGTAAGTACATTCTATTGTAAATGATAAAACCCCTGCCTGTGTATTCATATTGACGGAGTCCCACTGACATACATTCTACGGTTTGTTTGCTTTTATGGATAGCTGACAAAATATGTTTTGAATGTATTTGAATATATTTTTGTTGCCGTCAAACTTGTCAAAGTCATCAGTCACTATCAACAATAAGTGACACTTACAAAGGAATACCTCATTATCCCACTGTTAAAAGTAGCTCACATCAAATAAGAGAACAAATATAAAAATAAAAAAAAAATCAATACCCCGGGAGTAGATCTTATTGTGTCGCATCATAATATTTTACAGTGAACGAGAAAAAAAATTATTAGGTATGCTGCTTCTGCAGCAGATGTCAGTATTATGTATGCTTCAAATTCACTGAGAGACTTTTATTTTACAAAATGTTCTTATTAGAGATGAGCAATTTTTTTTAAAACCTGCTCTGTTCTAACTTGTAAGCATGCAAATCAGACAACTCAGAGTGTGTGCCAGTCTAGAGTAATCTGCTTGATCATTTCTTCTCTTTGTAATCTATTAGTGAATATACAGTATCTCACAAAAGTGAGTACACCCCTCACATTTTTGTAAATATTTTATTCTATCTTTTCATGTGACAACACTGAAGAAATGACACTTTGCTACAATGTAAAGTAGTGAGTGCACAGCTTGTATAACAGTGTAAATTTGCTGTCCCCTCAAAATAACTCAACACACAGCCATTAATGTCTAAACCGCTGGCAACAAAAGTGAGTACACCCCTAAGTGAAAATATCCAAATTGGGTGCAAAGTGTCAATATTTTGTGTGGCCACCATTATTTTCCAGCACTGTCTTAACCCTCTTGGGCATGGAGTTCACCAGAGCTTCACAGGTTGTCACTGGAGTCCTCTTCCCCTCCTCCATGACAACATCACGGAGCTGGTGGATGTTAGAGACCTTGCGCTCCACCATCCTCCATTTGAGTATGCCCCACAGATGCTCAATAGGGTTTAGGTCTGGAGACATGCTTGGCCAGTCCATCACCTTTACCCTCAGCTTTTTCCTCTCTGAAGGGAGGGGATCATGCTCTGCTTCAGTATGTCACAGTACATGTTGGTATTCATGGTCCCCTCAATGATCTGTAGCTCCCCAGTGCCGGTAGCACTCATGCAGCCCCAGATCATAACACTCCCACCACCATGCTTGACTGTAGGCAAGACACACTTGTCTTTGTACTCCTCACCTGGTTGCCACCACACACGCTTGACACCATCTGAACCAAATAAGTTTATCTTGGTCTCATCAGACCACAGGACATGGTTCCAGTAATCCATGTCCTTAGTCTGCTTGTCTTCAGCAAACTGTTTGCAGGCTTTCTTGTGCATCATCTTTAGAAGAGGCTTCATTCTTGGACGACAGCCATGCAGACCAATTTGATGCAGTGTGCGGCGTATGGTCTGAGCACTGACAGCCTGAACCCCACCCCTTCAAGCTCTGCAGCAATGCTGGCAGCACTCATACATCTATTTCCCAAAGACAACCTCTGGATATGATGCTGAGCACGTGCACTCAACTTCTTTGGTCAACCATGGTGAGGCCTGTTCCATGTGGAACCTGTCCTGTTAAACCGCTGTATGGTCTTTGCCACCATGCTGTAGCTCAGTTTCAGGGTCTTGGCAATTTTTTTATAGCCTAGGCCATCTTTATGTAGAGCAATAATTCTTTTTTTTCAGATACTCAGAGAGTTCTTTGCCATGAGGTGCCATCTTGAACTTCCAGTGACCAGTATGAGAGAGTGAAAACGATAACATACACGCTGTACACTCACTACTTTACATTGTAGCAAAGTGTCATTTCTTCAGTGTTGTCACATGAAAAGATATAATAAAATATTTACAAAAATGTGAGGGGTGTGCTCACTTTTGTGAGATACTGTATATATATATATATATATATATATATATATATATATATATATATATATATATATATATATATATATATATATATATATATATATAAATTATACGTTTCCTCAGCATCTTCTGCTTACACATTGATGTTCTTTGCACAAATAAGAAAAGGGACTTTATTGCTGTTTGGCATAGTTAATTGCACTTTGCACAGGAAGACTTTTGCTGGTTTTGCACAGTTTATTTTGCAATTTTTGCACAGTTTATATATTTTTTGCACATATCCTATACATAGAAGAATTATTACAGTGTTTCAATATATACTATTAGTATTAATTATGTACTTTGCACTTTCAAAATAGTCACTTTATTATTTATCGTGGATAGTGTTTTATATCATTGATTTATTTCCGTCTATATATTTGCATGGGTACTGCTACCTTTAGCAGCACATTGCTTCTTTATTATTTTCTTTTGAACAGTGCAGCACCAACCCCCACTTGTTTTAATCTCTGTATGGGTATGGATTGACCCCTATTCAGTGCCCTGCAGCAGTTCCATATTTATCTTCCACCTTTACATAGTAGCAAAAAATAAATGCATATTCTATTTTTATATATATATATATATATATATATATATATATATATATATATATATATATGGGGGTCTGAATACTTTCCATCCCCACTGTATATATAGTGACAGGGCTGTTGCCACTCGGGGTCCCCATCCAGGTTGAGGGTTGCAGTTTTCTCCAGGCTTGGTAAATCCTGCGATGGGTCCTGGAGCTCCTGGAGCTCTGAGGCTTTGTAGGGGAAACTTTAACCCTGAGAACACATTTTGACAGCAAATATCCTTCTGATTATACAGGTATGTGCAGCCAGTGGCATCGCTGCTACAGAGGGGAATTGCCCCCCCCCAGGTCATTCCTTGCCCCTCCAGGGGGTCACCTCCTCCCACGGAAGATGTGGCAGCGGCGCTCATAAAGGAGCACTCTCTCTCTTCTCCCCCCCTTGCTGCAGCAGCCCGGTGGACACAGCACAGGGTGCACAGAGACTGAGCAGAGAACACAGAGAGGAGTGAGGATCTTCCCATCGCCCCACCCACCTACACACTGATCGATGGACCAGAGCTCCCTCGGAGGCTGTGCCCAGATCCCGACTCCTGCTGTCACCCAATCGGGCTTCGGATCGGGGATCAGGTAGGGAGATTGCGTTGTTCTGTTGGCCAATCTCTGGGTGCCCTGTGTTGGAGGAGCTGAGAGGAGGCAGAAGATCACCGCCACCCGACTACCAGGGTGAGCAAAGTCCTTAGTGGGGTGACTGGGGTTGAAATTTTTAGAGAATGAGGAGGAATTTGTGGAGAGTTTGGGGGGGGGGGGTTGTGGAGAGTGTGGGGGTTATTTGTGGAGAGTGCGGTGTGTTTGTGGAGAGTGGGAGGGAATTTGTGGAAAGTGGGGGGGGTATTTGTGGAGAGTTCGGGGGGGTAATTGTGGAGAGTGTGGGGGTATTTGTGGGGGGTATTTGTGGAGAGCGGGGTATATTTGTGGAGATCGGGGGGAATTTGTGGCAGGGGCATAGATAAGGGGGAGAGTGTGGGGGGTTATTTGTGGAGAGGGCGGGTGGGGGTATCTGTGGAGAGTGAGGGGGGATTTGTGGAGAGTTGGGGGGTGTTTGTGGAGACTGTGTGGGGGGGTATTTGTGGAGAGTGGGGGAGTGACAGGGGCGTAGATAAGTGGGGGAGTCAGCGGGGGCAAACCCCCCCCAGAGCATCCTGCCAAAAATCAAATGGCTGGTGTCTCTGCCGCCCACATATGGTACCAGGTAGGCAGCACACTGAGCACAGTGCTACCTGCCTTGGGAAAAGGAGCTTTGCCTGGGCCAAGGAGCGCAGGACGCTGTGCTGTGTAGCCACCATCCTCTGCACGGATGAACTGGCGACTGCTCCTGCTTTCCACTCCAGGTATGTCCCTCTTTTCCTTTTGGCCTAGCCTCACTGAGTGTCCTCAGTCAAGCTCAGACTAGCTTACCACTGCTGTGGTGCTGCTGTCTATACATTTTTGGGAGTTATTATTGCTTCCTCTGACACCAATACAGGGGGCTAATAGTGCGTTCGCTGACACCAATGCTGGGGGTTAATAGTGTTAGGTTAGTACAATAGAAAGGTATCATTGCATACCACTACCACATTACTCTCGTATTTTGTACTCTAATTTATATATACTTATTCTGTTTTTTCAGTGGTACGATTTAGTGGTGAAAATTATTAGTGCCCTCCCCCCCAGTTTTGACTGTGATTTCTTATGTGCCCCCCTAAATATTGTGTGCAACCCTTTTAACCCTTATATATATATATGTATATGGTATGACAATTTAATTCCCAGAATGCCCAAGACAACAGAGCTCTATGGTGGTGTGAGGCACACAGTCAAGACAAGAGTGTCCTGAGATCTTCTAACTTTCACTCTCCTGAGTCACAGACCAGTTGACTCAGTCTTTAGGGAGTAGTAGAAGAAATAACACGTGTGTGCATTGTGATGTTGGTGGAAAATGAGCGACAGGAATCAAATTTTGCATGAAAATTGGTGCGAAGTGAAACTTTAACTCTGTTACAACAGGCTTATGGTGAACATTCTATAAATAAATCAAGTATTCTTAAATGGCATAGGCAGTTTAAGGAGGGGTGGAAAGATGTCTACTATGACTCAAGAAGTGGGCAGATAAAAGAACAAATGATGGATGCAAATGTGTACAGAGTGCGAACCTTTGCACGCTCAGGTCGAAGATTGAGTGTGCGAATGATGGCAGAAGAATTGAACATGAACAGGGAAACAGTGCGCCAGATTCTAATGGAAGATTTGTGAATGAGAAATATTTACGCAAAGATGGTGCCTCGAATCTTGACAGGAGATCAGAAAGAACTTTGTCTTCAAATTTTATCTGATCTTTTGAAGAATGCAGAGTTGTCTGATACTTTCTTTTTTTATAGGCCAATCCGGGAATTAACGAAGGGTAGCACTCAGTGTATGAGGCAAAGGTCCAGGTGCTCAATCACAAAGCAATCCATACTAATCAAAAACAAGTATAGTTATTGGCTCTATACCTGTGGATGACCTTGGATGGTCAGGTAAAAGTGAAACATTGCATATTAATATTATGTGCTCTTCTATTTATTTACTGTATATGGTGGAGCTGTAGGATCTTTTTCCATTTTTTTTTATCGGTCTCCTTTGTGTTAAAAGCATGTTGTTTTGTAAAAAATGGATGACTCTAGCTGAAATCTATATGCCCCGTACACACGGTCGGACATTGATCGGACATTCCGACAACAAAATCCATGGATTTTTTCCGACGGATGTTGGCTCAAACTTGTCTTGCATACACACGGTCACACAAAGTTGTTGGAAAATCCGATCGTTCTGAACGCGGTGACGTAAAACACGTACGTCGGGACTATAAACAGGCCAGTAGCCAATAGCTTTCATCTCTTAATTTATTCTGAGCATGCATGGCACTTTGTGCGTCGGATTTGTGTACACACGATCGGAATTTCCGACAACGGATTTTGTTGTCGGAAAATTTTATAGCAAGCTCTCAAACTTTGTGTGTCGGAAATTCCGATGGAAAATGTGTGATGGAGCCTACACACGGTCGGAATTTCCGACAACAAGGTCCTATTACAAATTTTCCATCGGAAAATCCGACCGTGTGTACAGGGCAATACACTTAAGTGAATGAGTCAGAGGAATAACTAACCTTATTCAGATCACTCAAGCTTCCAAATTAAAAAACAAAATAGAAAAAATAAATGATAGTTTCCCTAAATAAAACCATACTAGTCTCCACCTCTTTGATGTAATGCAGTTTTCATCAACTCTAATTCATACTTCTGTATTATTTTGAGTAATGTAAAGGGCCCATAGTCAGAAGTGTTGTGTTTATAATGTTTCTGGACATGTAAAATGTGCTCTGTACCTTGTAAGGTCCTTGATTGAATCCACAGTAGGTACTCTCCATTGTGTAGCTTCTTAAAACACCCATCTCTCGCCATACCACAACACGGGCTGTAGACTCTCGTGCCTTTTCCACTAAAAAGCTGCTGTGGGCCATTGAGAATGGAGGAGCAATCTTATCCAGGATTTTAGGTAAAGTCTAAAATAGAGATTTAAAAAAAGAATGTAATGCATGTAATAAAGCATCAGTTTGTATATATAGTTAATGTATTCACTTGAGCCACCTGTACAGAACCTAACTGGATTCAGATTTGTAGCCTGTTTTTCAGGATATTGTTCTCTACTGCAAAACCATGGACCCAATGATTATGCTTGGGACTATAGATTCCGTTTTGTTTTAGTCAGTAAATTTGAAATAATGCATAAAGATCGTTAGAAAAGAGCTCTAGAATAAGCTGATTTGCAAGGTTTCCCAGTTCTTAACTTCTGTGCTGTTAAGTGACTGTATTGATCTTCTGTTCAAAACAGTTCTGCTAACAGATATTTGTAAGGGTCCTCCTGGCTAAGAACAAGATGGTCACTCTTGTAGCTCTTTTCACTTGTAGCAAACACCTTATAAAAGTGCTTGTGGTTTGGTGCAGTTTGGTGCGGGAAGTAAAGACACAGAGTCCAGTTGCAGGAGCAAGAACTTTGTATTGAAAAAAAGGCTCAACTGAACAGACAACCCAAACAGGAGAGCACCATGCCAGGGTAACCCTCACTTTTCAATACGATGCAGAGAGCAGCAGGTAAAGATACACCGAAAGTCTCTGTGTTCAGAAGGGCAGAATGTAGCCTGGCCGGTGCCCGATCCCAAAGAGGAGGCTTCAGTGTAGGATTGCAAGTCCCTACTACATCTGGAGCCTTTCCCTGCCGCTATCACTTTCCCTGACAGATGGGTGCTCTTTCCCTACTCTAGCCACCTCAAAAAATTCATGCCAAACCCTGAGGGCAGGGACTTATAAAGATTCTGCTGTCTCAAGATGGCTGCCAGAGGTCACCCGAATGCAGCGTTGCCAACCGATGTTCTGTCAAAATAGCCAACTCGTTGAAATCTCCAACTTTGTCACTTCCGGTGACTCACCAGCAGCAGATTTCACTAAGTTGACCCCACTGGCCGTGCACGTGCGTGTGCCCGACAGAATAGAAACCCTGGCAGCTGTTGGAGAACTCGACAAGCTTTCAAAAAAGGATAGTGACGTACCTTGCGTATGCGCACTGCGGCAATTGGAAGATCCAATGGGGTTTCTGTTCTACTGCATGGGCAGTAGAGTCAACTCGTGGAAATCTGCTGCTGGAGAGTCACCGGAAGTGATGTAATTGGAGATTTTAACCAGTTGGGTATTTCAACAGAATACTGGAACACTGATCCCAGGGACCAGGAAATCATAGGGAAACCAAGATTCTCCTGACTTTCTCTCCAGGCTATGGTACCGCCCCGGTTGAGTACCACCTACAGTGGTGAAAACAGACTGCACTTGCCTACATGCTTCTTATGCTTGCACTGGTATTCCAGATCCCCCATTAATCTAAGCTCTGGGTTACTTGGATATAACAAGGAGGCCATTACCAGGCACGGGTGAACTAGGAAGCTGAGTCATATTAAACTAAGCAGAGTCAGGGCTAAAAGGGAACCAGAAATATAGTACATACACAAAGAGGTGCAACATTAAAGATTGTTACAGAGACAGTGAAATATCGCAAAGATCAGGGCAGGTGAAGCATTATTACATTTAGAACAAGCAAGTTGTCAGATCCAGGGATGGTAGGGTATCAGGTTGTGAGAACCCAAACTCACAGAAGACTTTTCTACCTTCTCTTACAGTTACATTATTCAGAATCTTAAACTTTTTTTTAGTCTGCTGTTTACACAATGAGCTGTGATGCTAGTATACTACAACATTAGCATAATAACTGGAACTTACATACCCTGTATCCAACATCCTCCAAAAGAACAGAAGAATCCACCACACATCCTGCTTGCCACAAGGTCTCCTTTATGCTGCATCCATAGAAAAACACATTCTTCCTTTGAGAATGGCCATGATAATCACAGAAAACCTGCAAACAAAGATAACATTTAAATACAAAACAAACTACCCTTTTTTGCACTCACTTCCAAAAAAAAAAAAAACCATGAATGTATTTTACTTTTCAAACAGAGTCTTCTTTTCTGTTTAATTTAATTTATTCTAATTCATTTGGAGTCGGTGTGCTTTTATGTCCTGCAGACATCATTTTATATACTGCAGCTTAAGGGCACAGATTTTTTTTAGCTGTAGGCAAGAACTCTAAGATTCACAGGGGAGACATGCAATGGTGTAGCTCCATTTATTAGTCATGCTACTTGCAGGCAGTTCACATAAACAGGGAAAAATGTTTATGTGAACTGCCTGGGTTCAGAAGGCACAGAATCCCAACCAGATTGAAGTAAAAAAAAAAAGTTTGTTTGGGCCTCTGGAAGGCAACTACAGAAACCAAATGCAACAAAATGGCATGACAAGCCCACCAAATGTTTTTAAAAGAAAGGGATGGGGATGACCACAGTGTAGGGGAGAGGCTATTTTGTGCAGCTTCAAAGGCACATTGGAAAGACACAAATCTTTGAGTTTACAACTTTGTGGTGTCTCTTGTGAAATATGTTATAGAATCACTAAGGGTTACTTGTGGGACTCCCAACAGCGACACCATGGGGGTTATTTACTAGAGGCAAATCCACTTTACACTACAAGTGCAAACTAAAAGTGCAAAGTGCAAACTACACATGCAAAGTGCACTTGGAAGTGCAGTCACTGTAGATCCGAGGGGGACATGCAAGGAAGATAAAAAAAACAGCATTTTAGCTTGCACGTGATTGGATGATAAAATCAACAGAGCTTCCCCCCTTATTTCAGATCTACCCTTCAGATTTACAGCGACTGCACTTTAAGTGCAATTTCAAATGCACTTTGCACTTGCTGTTTGCTTGTAGTGCAAAGTGGATTTGCCTTTAGTAAATAACCCCCATATGTTAGCAGCACATATTTTGCTTTTTTATATATATATATATATATATATATATATATATATATATATATATATATATATATATATATATATATATATATATATATATATATATATATGTATATATATATATATATATATATATATATGTATATATATATATATATATATATATATATGTATATATATATATATATATATATATATATATATATATATATATTTTAAACTCATTTTGTAAATAACTGTCCATCAAATTAAGAGCTTTTCTTCTTATTGTATACACTCACCGGTCACTTTATTAGGTACACTTTGCTAGTACCGGGTTGGACTCCCTTTAGCCTTCAGAACTGCCTTCATTATTCATGGCAGAGATTCAACAAGGCGTTGGAAGCATTCCTCAGAGATTTTGGTCCATAGTGACATGATAACATCACACAGTTGCTGCAGATTTGTTAACTGCACATCCATGATGTGAATCTGCCATTCCACCACATCCCAAAGGTGCTCTATTGAGATCTGGTGACTGTGGAGGCCATTGGAGTACAGGGACCTCATTGTCATGTTCAAGAAACCAGTGGTGAGACGAATGGAGCTTTGTGACATGGTGCATTATCCTGCTGGAAGGAGCCATCAGAAGATGGGGACTTTGTAGTCATAAAGGGGTGGACATGGTCAGCAACAATACTCAGGTAGGCCGTGGTGTTTAAACGATGCTCAATTGGTACTAAGGGGCCCAAAGTGTGCCAAGAAAATATCCCCCCCACACCATTACACCACCAGCAGCCTGAACCGGTGATACAAGGCAGGATGGATCCATGATTTCATGTTGTTTACACCAAATTCTGACCCCACCATCTGAATGTCGGAGCTGAAATCGAGACTCATCAGACCAGGCAACGTTTTTCCAGTCTTCTATTGTCCAACTTTAGTGATCCTGTGCGAATTGTAGCCTCAGTTTTCTGTTCTTAGCTGACAGGAGTGGCACCCAGTGTGGTTTTATGCTGCTGTTGCCCATCTGCTTCAAAGTTCGATATGTTGTGCATTCAGAGATGGTATTCTGCATAGCTTGGTTGTAACTAACGAGTGGTTATTTGAGTTACTGTTGCCTTTCTATCATTTTGAACCAGTCTGCCCATTCTCCTCTGACCTATGACATGAACAAGGCATTTTCCTCCACGCAACTGCCACTCACTGGATATTTTCTATTTTTTGGACCATTGTCTGCAAACCCGAGAGATGGCTGTGCATAAAACTTCCAGTAGATCAGCAGTTTTTGAAATACTCAGACCAGCCCATCTGGCACCAACAACCATGCCACGTTCAAAGTCACTTAAATCCCTTTTCTTCCCCATTCTGATGCTCAGTTGAACTTCAGCAAGTCGTCTTCATCACGTCTAGATGCCTAAATTCATGGTCGGTGAGTGCAAGTCCCAACTAATATCTTTTTTAACAAATGGTATTAGCAGTGAAGTGGTTTGCTCCACAAAAAAAACATATTTCTTAGTAGTTGCAAGAAGGATTGCACGCTAGAAGCAGAAATAGACCACAGCAGACATCAGTCACAGTAATCAAAAATTAGAGCTTCAGCCCTTTGAGTTTGAGGGTCAAAAAGTACCATGTAGAAATTTATTTGCATGGCAAAGCACAAACAGCTATCTTACTAACAAAAATGTGTCAACCCACCCCTTTCAAGTCTCTCTGTCTTAAAAAATATAATTGCCCTTGAACAATTTAACACACGTTTCCCAACCACCCATTTTTCAACAGAGACTGGGAGAGAGAGCTGGTCCATTCGCTCACTGTTGGGGATTGGAAAAAGCCATTGTATCTTACATTCAAATTGAGATTTTTCACTCATGTCCAGGAGAGAAACTATAAAATATTGTCCAGGTGGTACATGTATCCTACTAGACTACACAAAATGTTGCCAAATTAAAGTGAAGTGAAGAAGAAATAGGCACCATGCTCCACATATGGTGGACCTGCCTCCAGTTAAAACTGTTTTGGGAAGCAATAATCCAGTTGTGTTCTCATATTACAGGCAGGGAATTTCTGATGTTGCCGGAAGTGGCATTACTCTGTTTTTCCATGTTCTCCGAATCCCTGTTAGTGGCCAAAGAAGGCTTGCTTTGCTTCCTTCTTTCAGCAATTAGGTCCCTAATACCTAGATGTTGGAACTCAACAACTGTGCCAAATGTTAGAGAATGGCTGGGTGGCTGAACTCACACATGAAGAGAATGGAAGAGTTTACAGCCAGTTTACAAGAAAGATATTCTGAATTCACGACCATGTGGTATGCTTGGATTGAATCTTTGAACTCGGACATTCTGAGATCATTCCTTTGAATGGAGTGTTCATAACCCTTCTGCGTACGTCTGGATGGCACTGGCAGGCTTGGCCAGATTGGTTCCCCCCTTTTGTCTCTTCTTTCCTTTTCTTTTCCTAATTTCTTTTCTCTTTGTTCTGTTTTCTTTTCTCTTTTTCTGTGACATTTTCAACCTGCTATCCTCTTTTACCTGGGATACTGGTTGTGCCCCTTTGCCTTTTGGTTTAGAGCCCTTGGGTATATATGATAGATTGTGTGACTACAACTGTGCGCACACTAAATGATCTACTTTTTTTTCAAGAACAGTAACAATAACTTGTTGCAACACGTCAAAAAGCATTTTAGACATACTTTACTGGTACCACATGGGGACCACAACATTAAAGTACAATAATTTATTGAAATCATTGTATAAAACACACTGGAGTTTATTTATCAAAGCTAGAGAGTGCAAAATCAGCCTCACTTCTGCAGAGAAACCAATAAGCTTCCAGGTTTTATTGCCAAAGCTTAATTGAACAAGCTGAAGTTAGAAGCTGATTGGCCACCATGCACAGCTGCACCAGATTCTAAGTGCGCCAGTTTTAGTAAATAAACAAAATGGCCCAAATAAAAGCACCCCACATTAGTGGAACCTATCAATACAAGTATATAGCTAACCAACGCTGTATCTTGGTCTAGGCCAACAAGGCCCAGGCCTAGGGTGGCACTTTGCAGGGGGGCAGCACGAAAAGAGTCCCTGCCGGCTTACGCTACACTTTTAGTGTAACACCAGTCTTATGGGACAGACTGGCCCAGGAGGCAAAGCAGTCTGATGCCCCTATAAAGCGGCTGCACTGCTGCCGGTATGACAGCACATACATATGTAGGGGGCCTGGGCGGCGGACCCCAAACAATGAGTTGTTTTGCGGGTGCTCCGCAATGGTGGGGGGGCCCGACGTTTCTAGTTTTGACTGTCCTATCATCACAGCGGACCTCTCACCTGAGTTCTCAGCAACAGAGAGACAGATGCCATGTCGGGAGGCTGAAACTGTCTGGAGGAGAAAGTCAGCTGACTATATGAGATGACCCCGTGTCAGGAAAGGTGCAGTGGATAGCCAAACAGGAAGTGAGAGGAAATCTCTGCAAATTAAGGGAACTCATCCCCCCCCCCCCCCCCAAGGCCCTCAGAACTAGTGTCCCCACTGGAAATTTCAGGGCGGGTCTTAAACAGGAAGGGGTGGGTCATATTTGACTTAGGGGATACATGAGTTTAGTCAGGCCTAGGGCAGCACAAGCCCTAAATACACCACTGTAGCTAACACTGTTCATATGGAAAGCCCAACAGCCTATTATGAGTTGATGAAATATAACATTCAGTTACAGATATAGGGGTTGATTTACTAAAACTGAAGAGTGCAGAATCTGGTGCAGCTGTGCATGGTAGCCAATCAGCTTCTAATTTCAGCCTGGAAGCTGATTGGTTTCCATGCGGAGCTGCACCAGTTTTTGCACTCCCTAGTTTTAATAGCTCAACCCCACAGTATCAATGTATGTTCCTTTATGACATTGTGAGTATTAGGACAGCTTTCCGTAACATAATCAACAGAAATCCCACCCAGCGATTCAATGTCTTGCCCTTTAAGACATCCACCAAGTACAAATGATGAAAGAACTTTCTGTAGCAGATATTTCAATGGACTCAGCACAGGCATATCCGTCTATGTGCTAAGAAAGATGTATATTGCAAGGATCTTTAAATCTACCAAGAAAGAAAAGCGCCCTCAGGCACAAAACCGTACGCCTGGCACAAGTCAGACACAAAAAAATGACAGACTCCCTTTACAATTGGATAGAATGTGTGTGTGAAAATATACCGGTACGTAGACTAAGTTCTGTGCTTTGTTTTAACAGTAACACAAAGGGGTTGATTTACTAAAGGAAAATAGACTATGCACTTTGCAAAGTGAAGTTGCACTCTGCAAGAGCTTAGTAAATGAGCAGAGGCTCTGCTGACTTTCCTCACCCAATCACATGTAAGCAAAAATGCTGTTTTTTTTTAATTTTCCTTGCATGTGATTGGGTACTCTTTGCAAAGTGAAGCTTTATCTCATTTACTAAGCTCTGGAGCAACTGCACATGAAGAGTGCGTGCATAGCCTATTTGCCTTTAGTAAATCAACCCCAAAGTTGTAACAACAGACAAAAGCTAGCTCTGTACTAATCTCGCAGTTCTGCCTGTTCTATTATGGTATAACTACTGAAGCATAAGCCCCAGAACACACAGCAATAATCAAGTACAGTAATTAACAAATCCAACTATACTGTGCTGAATATGCAGTACTGGTGCTGAATGCCGGGTCTAATATGCTGCAAATGTAGTATAATAAGCCCCACAGCACAAAGCAATGATGAAACGCAAGGGTAGTTTATGGCAATACTGTGCAAACAAGCAGAAATGGTGCTCAACGTCTGGTCCAATATGCTGCAATCAGTGTCGGCCCGTCCATAGGGTGCGCACTGGTGCCGCCCCCCCCCCCCCCCACCCCACCCTCCAGGCAGTCAAAAAAAAAAAGACGTAAAAAAAAATGTTTTAAAAATGGCCCTTTAAAAAAACAAAAAAAAACAAAAAAAGGTCCTTAAGTGCACTGTGTCCGGACGCCAGAAGCAGTGCACTATGGGAAGCGCCACGTCTATGCAATCACGAGATTGCAGACGCAGCGCTTCATTTTCAGGCTTTTATCCCACCTTGCGGCGCTTTCCGAAGCGTCAAGTAGCTTCTGCCCGGTGTTCGTAGCATCCATTACTATGCCCGGGCGGTTAGATTGACATCCGAGTTTGATGTCACTTCCTGTTTTCTCTCTCCCATTGCTCCCGGGAGAGAGAAAAACGGAAGTATGACTGGCGGATTCCTTTATCGCCGCTGCCAGTGGAAGGAGACACCGCAGGAGAGGACAACACAGCAAGGTAAGTACCGCTGTGCTCCCACAGAGAATGGGGGGAGGGGGATTTGATGTGACACAGGCTGGCTGCATTTGATGTGACACAGGCTGGCTGCATTTGATGTGACACAGGCTGGTGGCATTTGATGTGACACAGGCTGGCTGCATTTGGTGGGACACAGGCTGGCTGCATTTGGTGGGACACAGGCTGGCTGCATTTGATGTGACACAAGCTGGCTGCATTTGATGTGACACAGGCTGGCTGCATTTGATGTGACACAGGCTGGTTGCATTTGATGTGACACAGGCTGGCTGCATTTGGTGGACACAGGCTGCATGTAAGGAGGGACTCCGCTGGGGCACTTGATGTAAGGACGGACTCCGCTGGGGACACCTGATGGCATCTGGTGGCAGGCAACATGGCTAGTGACACGCTCAGGGCTCCCACTGATTCTGCATTATGGTGAGTTGAATGATTTCATTTTATATTACAATGTAATAATAGAAATAATGTGCTTCAATCGTCCTGACACCATAACAACCATGGTGCTGGGATTATTGAAGTGCTAACACCAGGTGTTTGGATTATCTTTATCTGCTGATTGTTAAACTAGAATACACATATTTCTATCTTGTGTAGGATCTGGGCCTGCTGTCCCTCCCTCAACCTCCATCCCTCGTTCATCTCAAACGCTAACCACACCACCTTAGAGCCACGCCCACTATTTTGCTGAAACCACGCCCATTTTCACTAAGTGGGAGGGTTCAAAAAGGAAGGGCGGGGTTTGACACCCCCCCTCCTAAAACTTCACCAGCCGCCACTGGCTGCAATGTCAAAAATCTGGTAGAAATAAATTATACAAAACAAAGCAATATTGAACAGTAAAGTATTGTATGGCAATGGAGTGCAAACAAGCATAACTGGTGCTCAGTTCCTGATCTAATATTAAGCAATTGCAAATGTAGTAGAAATAAGTCCGACAGAACAAAGCAATGTAGAACAGTAAAAGTAATTGTTTCCAAATATAATATAGGTGGGACCTTCCTGTGATTACTCTTCTGGCTCCATCCCTTTACTAGAGACCATGCAATATGCTTCCTTCTGCCCCAGCGGAGGGAAGAAGGGAGTTAGAAAGAATCGTTTGGGGACTTTAACCACTTCAGCCCTGGAAAATTTGCCCCCTTGAGGACCAGAGCATTTTTTGTGATTCGGCACTACGTCGTTTTAACTGAAAATTGCACGGGTGTGCGGCTTTGTACAAAAACAAAATTGATGTCCTTTTTTCCACACAAATAGAGCTTTCTTTTGGTGGTAATTTATCACCTCTGCGATTTTTTATTTTTTTTTGCGCTATAAACAAAAAAAGAGCAACAATTTTGAAAAAAACAAAAACATTTTTTTACTTTTTGCTATAATAAATATCCCCCAAAAAATGTTAAAAAAACAAATTTCTTCCTCAGTATAGGCCAATATGTATACTTATATTTTTGGTAAAAAAAAAATCACAAGAAGGTTATATTGATTGGTTTGCGCAAAAGTTATAGCGTCTACAAAATAGGGGCTATATTTATGGCATTTTTATTGATCTTTTTTTTTCTTTACTAGTAATGGCGGTGATCTGCGATTTTTAATGGGAGTGCGACATTGCGGCGGACAGATCGGACACTTTTGACACTTTTTTGGGACCATTGACATTTATACAGCGATCGGTGCTATAAAAATGCATTGATTACTGTATAAATGTCACTGGTAGGGAAGGGGTTAACACTAGGGGGCGATCAAGGGGTTAACTGTGTGTCCTAGGGAGTGATTCTAACTGTGGGGGGATCAGACTGCCTGGGTGAGGAGACAGATCGTTGTTCATACTTAGTATGAACAACAGATCAGTCTCCTCTCCCCTGACAGCACGGAGATCGGTCTGTTTACATTGACAGATCTCGGTTCTGTCTCTGTGTGGAGCTTTCGCGGGTGCCCGGCGGTCAGACCCTAGTGGTCTGAAAGCGAGCCGACGTATAGCTATGACGGCTCGCCCAGGGGAGCCAACCTGCCGCAGTGTAACTGCGGCGGCTGGTCGGGAAGTAGTTAAACGTGTCAAAAAGAGAACATGCAAAAAGAAATCACTAAAATATACATCATCTTTATTTTACAATTAAAACATCATTAAAAAGAAACAAGTGATCATTGAATTATACAGTTGCATTCAGTTGGCGCATGTAAGTAACTTCAATGTGGGGTAATGGATCAACATGTTTCGTGTAAGTCTTGCTTCCTTAAGATCAAAACCTCTATAAATGCAACGAATATCAATTTTAAGAATTTCTCAAGCAATTCAAGGGACAACATCCACACACTTAGATGATGGAATGAGGCCGTAAGAGTCAGCCTGAGAGATTTTGAAAAAGTGGTGCCATATATGAAGGATGATGACATCATTCCACCCCCTATTAGTGTGGATGTTGACACTTGAATTTCTTTAGATTGATATTGATTGATTTCCCCCCTCTACAAGACTCTGGTCCGGCCGCACCTAGAGTATGCTGTCCAGTTCTGGGCTCCAGTCCTCAGGAAGGATGTACTGGAAATGGAGCGAGTACAAAGAAGGGCAACAAAGCTAATAAAGGGTCTGGAGGATATTAGTTATGAGGAAAGGTTGCGAGCACTGAACTTATTCTCTCTGGAGAAGAGATGCATGAGAGGGGATATGATTTCAATTTACAAATACCGTACTGATGACCCCACAATAGGGATAAAACTTTTTCGCGGAAAAAAGTTTAATAAGACTTGTGGCCACTCATTAAAATTAGAAGAAAAGAGGTTTAACCTTAAACTATGTAAAGGGTTCTTTACTGTAAGAGCGGCAAGGATGTGGAATTCCCTTCCACAGGCGGTGGTCTCATCGGGAGCAGCGATAGTTTCAAGAAACTATTAGATAAGCACCTGAACGACCACAACATACAGGGATATACAATGTAATACTGACATATGATCACACATAGGTTGGACTTGATGGACTTGGTGTCTTTTTTCGACCTCACCTACTATGTAACTATGTAATGATATTCGTTGCATTTATATAGGTTTTGATCTTGAGGAAGCAAGACTAACGCAAAACGTGTTGATCCATTACCCCAATTTGGAGTTACATGCGCCAACTGAACACAACTGTATAATGCAATGATCACATAGAGGATGGAATGATGTTGTCATGACCCATCATATAAGGACGTAAGAGTCAGCCTGAGAGATTTTGAATAAGTGGTGCCATATATGATGGATAATGACATCATTCCATCTCCTATTTGTGTGGATGTTGTCACTTGAATTTCTTCATCTTGATATTGGTTGCATATATAGAGGTGTAGACCCTAAGAAAGCAACACTATCGCAAAACGCGTTTATCCATTGTGCCAATTTAGAGCTACTTACTGTATATGAGCCATTTGAACACAATTGTATATGACAACAAGCCCTTGTTTCTTTTAATGATGTTTTAATTGTACAATAAAGATGCTGTATATTTTAGCGATTTATTCTTGCATGTTCTCTTTTTGGCACATTTAAAGTCCCAAAATGATTCCTTCTTCTCCATTATTGATTGTGCAGCGGGAAGTACTGTATTTATTGGCGTATAACACGCACCTTTTCACCCTGAAAATCAAGTGCAAATAGCGTGTGCGTGTTATACGCCAATACTTCAATTTTAGCTGCCTCGGTGGAGACAGGGAGGGGGGCGAGATGAGCACCGTCAGATTACATACAGCGAGAATCTCCTGTTTACTTGGCGACCTCTGTAATAGGAAGTCCTATTTCCTGGGCTGCCATTGGAACACTTTTCCGTCTATCATAGGAGATTCTCACTGTATGTAATCTGTCGGTGCTCGTCCCGCCCCCCCTCCCTGTCCCCTCTAGGCTGCAGATGGGCATTGATCAGGCTGCATTGATGACAATGGTGAGGCTGCTGCATTGATGGCACTTGTGAGGCTGCATTGACGTGGACTGATGAGGCTGCATTGCTGCCAATGGTGAGGCTGATTTGATGGCACTTGTGAGGCTGCAGATGGGCATTGATCAGGCTGCATTGATGGCAATGGTGAGGCTGCAGATGGGCACTGACCCTTATTTTGCTTCAAAGTTCCTTATTTAAAGTTTTTTTTACCTGAAACTTCCCTCTTAAAATGAATGTGCGTGTTATACGCCTGTGCGTGTTATACGCCGATAAATATGGTATATTGCATGGTAAACAGTAAAGGTAATTTGTGGCAGTACTGCTCTGTGCCAACTCTAATATGTTGCAATTGCAAATGTGGTAGAAATAAGCCCCATGGCACAAAGTAATGAGTAGTAACAGTGGTTTACAATATACATATTCAGTACTAGTCCCTGCCTAAAAGACTCAGCCGGTACTACATATGCCCCGTACACACGAGCGAAAATTCCGCCAGCAAAAGTCCGATGAGAGCTTTTGGTCCGAAAATGCGACCGTGTGTATGCTCCATCAGACTTTTGCTGGCGGAATTCCAGCCAGCAAAAGATTGAGAGCATGTTCTCAATTTTTCGGTCGGAAAAAGTTCCTATCCGAAAATGCGATCATCTGTAGCAATTCTGACGCGCAAAATTCCTACACATGCTTGGAAACAATTCGACGCATGCTCGGAAGCATTGAACTTCATTTTCACGGCTCGACGTAGAGTTGTACGTCACCGCCTTCTTGGCGGTCGAAAGTTCAGCGAACTTTTGTGTGACCGTGTGTATGCAAGACAAGCTTGAGCGGAATTCCGTCGGAAAAACCATTCAAGATTTTTCCGACCGAAATTCGTGTGTACGCAGCATACGTTCTACTATTCTGCAAATTCTGTAGAATATGCCCCACACAGAGGTAAAAATGATCTACCCCCTACAAACATTCTATCTATCTCCTCAGCAGAGCACTGATCTAACTAGTTAGATCACCAGGCTTTGAATCCCTGGTGACTGTAAAATGACTGGCATTTAAAGGCCCTAGGAGGGGCCAAGTTCCAGGTGACTGGGGGCATCCAATAGGATGCCTGTTACCACAAACATGGCATTCAAAGTCTATGACAGAGACATGTTTTTCCCCACATAGTATTCGGTGTTCCTGCTCGTTCCTGGATGCTAATTGGCTGTTGTGGATGCCCAGGGTATTTTGGGATAGCCCATTGAATTATCCCTTGAATGTCGCATTTACAAATATGAGACTTTCTGGAACAAATTCACTTTTACTCAAACAGAAACACTATTGCTAATTAGAAAACTCTATTATATGATTAAAATTAACTTTCATAAATGTTGCAGTGACCTTATCAGGTAAAATAAGAAACAAAATACATTATTTTTTTTACTAGGTTTACAAATTTTAAGCTATCTTTCATTTTAGTTTGTATTCCCGAAGTGAGAAAAGCAGAGAAGCCTCTTTGTGAGGAGTTCCTTCGGGGAACATCTAAATACAGAATAAAGAGAGGGTAATAATACTCCAGAGACAGTTAAAAAAATGAGCTGATGCCGGCTCTGGTTGGAAATTCTCCATATGCCATTGTGCAGAGCAGTTTCTGCCTATTATAAAGTCTACCTGGGTAACCAACAGCAGTTTAGGTTCCTAAAATAATGAAATGGTGAAAATCAAACAAAGGTTTTAAGAACTGTTTCTCTCTCAAGAGTTTTAGCGTAAGCAGAATAAGTTTGAAATATGCTCTTGGGTCATGGCTAAAAATGAAAATAGCTTTTATTCAGCAAGTGTGCTAATAAAAAAAAGTATATCAGAGGCGCATGCGTGGCAGCGGCTAAGATGGCCACCGGCTGCTAGAGCTCCGCTCCACCGCTACCCCTCGATCGCCACCACAGCGTCCTGAGCGAACCCCCAGGCACACAACAGGGACATACGGGTGGGGGAACCCCCCGGAAGCATAATCTTTAAAACGGCGCTTGCCAGGAGAAACCTGACGGACCAGATGACGGCGGCAGCAGCTCCGGCCAGCTATGCCAAGATGGCGGCGGTCCCACGAGGCTCTCTCCTCAGCACAGGAGGACAGGAGGAATCCATAGCGGATCAGGACAATCAGACCCCATCCTCCCCAGGTATGGACTTTCCCCCACTGCCTCAGACCTCTTCTCCCACATCAACAGAATCTCTGCTGGGGCGGATGGGTGCCGGCTATCCCTCTACCCCTATGACAGACCCACATACAGGGATGCTGTTAACAGTAACAGAAGCATCTGCAAACATCCCTGCCCCCACAGACTTCCCCTCCATGATGGAGGCTTTTACACATTTACTTTCTAAAAGCCTGGCCCAGAACGCTGTTCAGATAACTTCCTCCATACATGCTGACTTACAGCAATTGGGGCAGAGGATTGATCACATTGAGCAGAAAGTTGACCAGGCAGCATCTCGCATCAACCAAAACTCAGCCAGAATACAGGACCTGCAGGACCAACTTGAATCTGCCTTCTCCAAAATCGACGACCTCGAGAATAGATCAAGACGGTACAATTTCCGTATTAGGGGTCTCCCAGAGACCGAAAAGGACACTCATGCTGCTGTCAAACGCCTGCTAAGAGACCTTATCCCTGACGCGTGAAACCTCATTTTTACTCAGTTAAGGAGGAGGTCATGAGGAAATCCAGGGGCTCAGCCGACCTCAAGTTGCTAGGCCACAGGATTCAAATTTTTGCGGACTTATCCCCTTATACGGTTCAGAAAAGGCGTTCTCTTAAACCGTTGATTCAATGTTTGATAGAGAAAGAAATTTCTTACCGTTGGTCCTTTCCCCTGCGCCTCAATTTTGCATATAAAAACAAGAACTTTGGCTTCTCTACCCTCCCTGAAGGAGAACGTCTGTTCCTACACTTGGGTCTAATTTCTCACGACCCGTCACCCCATACGCAAAGCAGAAACACACCCGCTTCCACGAAACGTCCACCACCAGCAAGCCCACTACAACCCTCCTGGCTGAAGCAAGGTTACAAACGATCCAAAGAAAACTTCCCAACTTGATGTCGCATAAATAACAGGATCAGGGCCCTGGTCCGGTTTCTCTCTTTTGGCCACACCGGCCCGATTCGAATTCTCAGACTCTTATTATCCCTTCTCCCATCACGAGTCCTAAATCTGGGGGACCTCACCAAAACAGGAACTCTGATATTTTCCCCTCCCCTCGAGGATAGACCTCCCATCTTTGATCGCGAACTTCGGCACTTCGGATCTGCGGATGCTTCCAGGATCTCCGTATCGTAGCTGAACTCTGGACCTCAGGACCAGCATCGGTCATCACGGCCCACCTGGGACTTTTATTTATTAGTCTCATTTTTACAGATAGTTGGGGGAGGGGAACGTCTGCCCCGGCTCACAGGGTGATAGGGGTCCATCCCCCTGGCACCCTGGGACTCAGGGTAACGACTTATTAGGGCTAATGCCCATCATTGAGGATTTGGGGGAGGGGTACGGTTCATAGGATGGAGGTCCAGTTTGTTGGTGAATAAGTTGGTATTAGCTGCTAATAAAGGGGGCCCCTCTTATTTTTTCCAGACCCCTTGAGATTACGCTACTGAGGGTATTTGTTTTACTTCCTCCTTATTCTTCACAGATATTTTTATTTTTTTTCTTTATTTTTCATGGTATTTTCACTGGTTCGCTCTGACAGTTATAGCGAGGAGGAATTCCAGTTTACTTCCTCCTCCAATATAGTTTGTTTTTCAAGGTGGCGGGGTAGAGGTGGCAACATCGCGCCTCCCCTAGGACCCAAAGGCAACTTTTTTGCCATTGGCTCTCTTACTGGTGCTTCCAGGAATGGTTCACCGGTCCTCTCAGGATTTAGGGGTAAGGGGGAGTCTCCCGTCTTACCCTGGGACAAGGGGGATGCCTAGAGCCCCCCCAAGTTGTATACATTGTTTGTTGCACGTTCAATTACATAGTATTTTGAAGGTTAAACTAACGCTTGTGTCTTCTTTCCTTCTATTACTCATCTTTTTCCTACTCTTCTCCCTCTTCCTGTTCCCCCACATTCACAGATGCAGAGTCCAGTCTCGGTCGCTCCTCCCAGGACTTAACAGGACAGCCTTGCGCTCGCTCTATTACTTGGATCCCCCGGGCACTCGACAGTCCGGTAAGACCTTTATCTGCAGAGTACACCACATAACCCCACTGGATGGCTAACTCTACTCTAGGGTCGAATACCCTTAAGATCATCTCTCACAACACACAGGGCCTCAACTCCCCCACAAAACGTAGAAAGCTTTTTCAGCTCTACAAGACCATGCACGCAGATATCCTCTTCCTACAAGAGACTCACTTCCCTTCCTCTTACAAACCCTCTTTCATACATCATCAATTCCCGCAATTTTTCCTTGCCTCCGCCACAAACAAAACGAAGGGTGTTGCAATATGTTTTGCAAAACACATTAACTTAGCTGACTCGGAAGTTGTGTTGGACCCCCTGGGTCGTTACATCTTAGTCTCCGGGACTATAGATGGGGTGTTGTACACCTTTGTCTCATATTACGCCCCTAACAAGGGCCAGAAAGCCTTTTTGGTCGCCCTGCTGGATAAGATACAACCACATCTGAAGGGCACAGTTTTTATTGGTGGGGACTCCAACACAGCTTTTGACTTCGCACTGGACAAGTCAAGTTCCGGTATACCTAGATCCAAACGCCCGTCCAAGCAAAGTTCTAAAATAGCTAAACTCCTGCATGATAAGGGTTTAATAGACATATGGAGGGAATTGAATCCACATTCTAAAGATTACACTCATTTTTCAGCCCCCCATAGCTCCTATGCCAGGATAGACCACATATTTACCAGCCCACACACGATCCCGCTGATCTTAAAATCCAAGATCGTGGACACCCCCCTGTCGGACCACTCAATGGTCACCCTAATCACTAAAAGAGCCTCGGAACGTTCTAACTCCCCAAGATGGAGACTACAGGAATCCATCTTAAGTGACCCCGTTCAATGCACCATCATAGAGGGAGCCATTAAGGATTATTTTGCCATAAATGCCACGGACGAGGTCTCCCCCGAGACTGTCTGGGCGGCACACAAAACAGTGCTTAGAGGGAAAATAATTCAAATCACATCCCAGCTACGGTCAGAACATAAAGCAGACACACGAAAATTCACAGCAGAATTCCAGGCTCTCTCAAGAGCTCACAAATTAAATCCGTCCCCTGAATTGTTAGACAAATTAGATAAGGCTCGAGCTCGGTTGAATATGATCCTAACTACGTCAGCAGAGAAACAACTTAGATGGTCGGGGGCCAAATTATATTCCCAAAAAGACAAAATAGGCTCCAAACTGGCAATTAAGCTTAGCCCCAAACCCAGATCTCTAGCATTCCCCAAAATAAAAGTTCAGTCCGGGGACCTTTCTCAGAACCCCGTTAAAATAATGGAGGCCTTTCTCCAATACTATGCGGACTTATATCAACCGCACCCTCCTCATATCTCAAAAACACAACAGGAATTCCTGAATTCCATAGGCTTACCCTCCATCTTGAAAGAACATAGCGATCTGATGGAGAGCCCCTTCTCCCAGACAGAAGTCTTAGACACAATCAAAGCTTTGAAACTAGGCTCCGCCCCGGGTCCGGATGGTTTTTGCACGGGATACTATAAAAAATTTGCTCCAACTCTAGCCCCGCACCTTTCAAAATTCTTCAATTCACTTAGGAGGGGTACCCCTTTAGGCACAGATCTAAATACAGCCTATATTTCAATGATCCCCAAACCAGAAAAAGACCCAAGTGAGGTGGGTAATTATCGCCCAATATCATTAATCAATAATGACATTAAGATTCTTACAAAAATTATGGCAAACAGGTTATCAAGCTTTATCCCCTCATACATTCATAGGGATCAGGTGGGGTTTATTCCTAGACGACAGGGGACGGATCAGATCAGACGGACAATAGACATTATCTCACTGTTAAAGTCACACTGGGATGGAAGTCCTCCCCAATCCGGTTTCCTTTTATCGATAGACCTACATAAGGCTTTTGATTCCATAGACTGGAATTATCTATTTGATACTTTACATAAATGGGGCTTTGGCCCAAATTGTCTGAATCTGATTCGCTCCCTGTATTCACACCCGTCGGCGCAGGTTCGCCTGATGGGCAGGTATTCCACCTCGTTCCCCATAGGCAGGGGCACCAGACAAGGATGTCCCCTTTCCCCTCTCCTTTTTGCGATAGCGATCGAAACCCTAGCTGTAGCTATTAGGTCAAATCCAGACATTAAGGGGGTTCAGTGCGGAGATCAGGAACACAAATGTGCCCTCTACGCAGACGACCTTATGATATATGTAACCTCCCCTCTCATCTCCGTTCCGGAAATATACAAAACCCTCAATGCATTCAGCGCGGTTTCAGGCTTAAAGGTCAATATGGGCAAGTCCACGGCGTTAAACATTTCGGTCCCGGCCAGTATTCTCCCCCAACTCGCGAGCACTTTTGACTTCCCGTGGGCTCCGAAATTCATTCGATATTTGGGAGTCAATCTCACAGCGGACATCGGGGAACTGTTTAAAACGAACTATATACCCATGTTCAGTAAATGCAGGGGTGAACTAGATAAATGGGCAAAGTGTGGTCTATCCTGGCTGGGAAGGGTCCATGCAGTCAAAATGACACTTCTCCCGCGACTCCTGTACTTGTTCCGCTCCCTTCCCATCCCAATCAAGAAAAGTTTTCTTCGAAAATTACAGTCGGAAATAATAGGTTTTGTTTGGGGTAGTAGAGGATATAGATGCCCATCCAGTATCCTATTACGTCTAAAATCCCAGGGCGGATTGGGGTTACCTGATCTCTGGGCATATTATCAAGCGGCACAAATGGCTCAATTGTCTATGTTATTCTCCCAAGGCCCAAACCAGATTGGCTCGCTATCGAGAGAAGAGCAACGCCTCTTCACACCTCTTGTGGTGCGACCCCAAAGTCAGACCAGCAATCATGTCCCCCACTCTATCTCATTCCATCTCTCTCAGTACTAGACTGCTTAAGCAGTCGTCTTTGGCCTCGCCAATGAAACCCCTCGCGCACATTTTCCATAACGCTGAATTCCCTCCGGGAGTACATATTAAATCATTCAAATGGTGGACAGATAAAGGACTCTACCGCATAGGACACTTTCTCACTGCAACAGGTCCAATTACCTTAGCTTACTGCCAGAACACTCTGGAGATGCCTGAATCCGAGAAATTCAGGTTCACACAAATATCACATTTCCTTCATTCAATCTGGCACAACAATTTAAATTCTTTATCCATCACTCCTTACGAATACTGGTGTGCTAATATTCAGGACCAGAAAGGGGGCATCTCCCTGATCTATTCTGCATTGATGACAAAATCGGACAAACCAGCCTACACAAGGTCCTGGGAGGAGGAGACCGACCAGACGAGGACAGCGGTAGATTGGCATAAATATTGGATTCGCTCCTTTAAAGGTATATGCAACATATCTCTCATTGAAGCCAGCATTAAGGTCATTTCTAGGTGGTATTACGTTCCAGCCAGACTGGCGGCGATGTTTCAGGGAACATCCATCTTATGTTTCAGGGGATGCGAACTGGAGGGTTCAATGATACATATCTGGTGGTCTTGTCCCCGAATTAGATCCTTCTGGAGAAGAATTTTCAATATGATTAGGTCCTTGTTTAAATTACCGGTCTACCCCAATGTTCATTATGCCCTTCTCAATCAACATATACCAGGGTTATCGAAACAAGCGCAAGGCCTCTCATTCTTTATATTATTAGGAGCTAAAATCACCTTAGCTAAAAGTTGGAAAAAACCTTCGGTTTCCTTCAGGAGTTGTATTAATAAAATTTCATGGATTATGTCTCAAGAGCATCTTGTAGCTAAACTTAACGATAAAGTGGGGAGATTTATGTCCACTTGGGAACCGTGGGCTACTTTCCAGAACATCAACCTCATACCAGGTATGACAGGAGGAGGAACCCACCCCCCCCTTCCCTCTGGACTTAACTCTCTTTAATCCACCTCCCCCCTCTCTTGCTCCCTTTCTCCGGCTCCTTCGTTCTCCTTTTCACCCCTCTTTTGGACTCTCTTGTCCCTAATTCTTTGCTTGCAAGCAGGACTTTGAACTCCTTTTCTTAAGGAACTCCCTGGTGGACTCCACTCGCCCACCGTAGGGTCATCACTCATTATTGAAAATTTTTGGTTTATATTTCCTACCACGGAAAGGTTTAGGTTCATAAGGGCCCCTCCTGTATTGTCTCCAACATTTTTCCTCTCACCAGACCCTAGAACCTGGGGTTTGGAAACGGGGAGCGCTACGCACACTTCCACAGAAAGTTCCCAGTGGGGTGGGGTGTGCGTGGCACCCCGGATAGTATTCCTTGATTGACTGGAGAGCAGGAGGACCCTACAGGATTGGCCCTATCACCAGAACGGGTTCACTCCTTTAGCTATAATCCAGTCTCTGTTTAAATGAGCTTAAGTCATAGATTGTTGCATCTATTGAATATGTTATCTCAAGGTCCAAAAACATGTTGGGTTTCCCTCATGACGCCTTTCCTCGATATTTGTACCTTGGTAATACTCTGTCACTTTGTATGGATTCATGGTCTGCTTTTACATGATTGTAAATTACTCTCTATTCAAAATCAATAAAAATATTTAAATATAAAAAAAAGTATATTTTAAAACACTATTTGGAAGGTATTGATCAATATTTATTAATTACATTTGAAAATTAAAATGCTCGTAATACTGTACATTTTTTCAAGGCAATGTGGTTAAAAAAATTAAAACTAGTTAGTGTGTGGCTTACAAAATAAGCCCATATGTGTATGTTATAAAGTATCATAAAGATATGACATGCACCAAGAATGGTCAAATATTCCCATAGACACACTCCTAAACCTTGTGGACAGCCTTCCTAGAAGAGTTGAAGCTGTTATAGCTGCAAAGGGTGGGCCAACTCAATATTGAACCCTACGGACTAAGACTGGGATGCCATTAAAGTTCATGTGCGTGTAAAGGCAGGTGTCCCAATACCTTTGACAATATAGTGTATATTCCTAAAGTGATTGTTAAGGCAGAAGTTTTTTTTATCTTAATGCATTCTAAGCATTAGGATAAAAAGCCTTCTGTGTGCAGCAGCCCCCCTGAACCCCCTTAATACTTACCTAAGCCCATCTCTATCCAGCGATGTTGCAGGAGAGACTCGGCTGCCCGGGACTCTCCCTCCTCATTGGCTGAGACCCAGCAGAGGCGCCATTGGCTCCCGCTGCTCTCAAACAAAGTCAGTGAGCCGTAACTTGGCCCTGGTGCCCCAATAGCAAGGGGCACTCATCATGAGGGAGGGGCCAGGAGCACCAAAGAGGGACCCGAGAAGAGGAGGATCTGGGCTGCTCTGTGCAAAATCAACTGCACAGAGCAGGTAAGTATAACATGTTTGTTAATTTTAGGCAAAAAAAAAAAAAAAACAAGACTTTTGTGTCTCTTCATATATACAGTCATGGCCGAAATTGTTGGCACCCCAGAAATTTTTACAGAAAATCAAGTATTTTGCACAGAAAAGTATTGCAGTAACACAGAAAAGTATTGCAGTTTTGCTATACACATGTTTATTCCCTTTGTGTGTATTGGAACAAAACAGAAAAAAGGAGGAAAAAAAAGCAAATTGGACATAATGTCACACAAAACTCCAAAAATGGGCTGGTCAAAATTCTTGGCACCCTTAACTTAATATTTGGTTGCACACCCTTTGGAAAAAATAACTGAAATCAGTCGCTTCCTATAACCATCAATAAGCTTCTTACACCTCTCACCCGGAATTTTGGACCACTCTTCCTTTGCAAACTGCTCCAGGTATCTCTTATTGGAAGGGCACCTTTTCCCAACAGCAATTTTAAGATCTCTCCACAGGTGTTCAATGGTATTTAGATCTGGACTCATTGCTGGCCACTTTAAAACTCTCCAGCGCTTTGTTGCCATCCATTTCTGGGTGCTTTTTGAAGTATGTTTGGGGTCATTGTGCTGCTGGAAGACCCAAGATCTCGGATGCAAACCCAGCTTTCTGACACTGGGCTCTACAGTGCGACCCAAAATCCTTTGGTATTCCTCAGATTTCATGATGCCTTCCACACATTCAAGGCACCCAGTGCCAGAGGCAGCAAAACAACCCCAAAACATCATTGAACCTCCACCATATTTCACTGTAGGTACTGCGTTCTTTTCTTTGTAGGCCTCATTCTATTTTCGGTAAACAGTAGAATGATGTGCTTTACCAAAAAGCTCTATCTTTGTCTCATCTGTCCACAAGACGTTTTCCCAGAAGGATTTTGGCTTACTCAAGTACATTTTGGCAAACTGTAGCCTTGCTTTTTTATGTCTCTGTGTCAGCCGTGGGGTCCTCCTGGGTCTCCTGCCATAGCGTTTCTTTTCATTTTAATGTCGACAGATAGTTTGCGCTGACACTGATGCTCCCTGAGCCTGCAGGACAACTTGAATTTCTTTGGAACTTGTTTGGGGCTGCTTATCCACCATCCGGACTATCCTGCGTTGCAACCTTTCATCAATTTTTCTCTTCCGTCCACGCCCAGAGAGATTAGCTACAGTGCTATGGGTTGCAAACTTCTTGATAATGTTGCGCACTGTGGACAAAGGCAAATCTAGATCTCTGGAGATAGACTTGTAACCTTGAGATTGTTGATATTTTTCCACAATTTTGGTTCTCAAGTCCTCAGACAGTTCTCTTCTCCTCTTTCTGTTGTCCATGCTTAGTGTGGCACACACAGACACACAATGCAAAGACTAAGTGAACTTCTCTCCTTTTTATCTGCTTTCAGGTGTTATTTTTATATTGCCCACACCTGTTACTTGCCCCGAGTGAGTTTAAAGGAGCATCACATGCTTGAAACAATCTTATTTATCCACAATTTTGAAAGGGTGCCAAGAATTTTGATAAGCCCAATTTTGGAAATTTGTGTGACATTATGTCCAATTTGCTTTTTTTCCTCCCTTTTTTTGTTTTGTTCCAATACATACAAAGGGAATAAACATGTGTATAGCAAAACATGTGTTACTGCAATACTTTTCTGTGAGAAATATTTGATTTTCTGGAAAAATTTATGGAGTGCCAACAATTTTGGCCATGACTGTGTGTATATATATATATATATATATATATATATATATATATATATATATATATATATATAATATATATATATATTATCAACGTGCAGGGTATATGGATTTCAATGTATTTATTTCATTTTATTAAGCACGTGATTACAGCCTAAGGCTCTAATTGGCTTCAAATTTTGGCAACTTTGTGTGACCATAGCGAATCAATATTCGCTTTTGTCTTCCTGATTCTCCTCCCAGCCAATCAGAAAGCAGGTCTTGAGACCCGATTGGCTGCTGGCTTGTATGCGATATGTGATTCAAATGTAAATCAATCAGAAAGCAGGTCCTGAGAGCCGATTGGCTGGGAGTCTTAGAACTCCCAGCCAGTCGGGTCTCAGGACCCACTTCCTATTCGGCTGGGAGGAGAAGCAGGTGGAGGGGCAGCTTCCAGGAGCCTTACCTCAGATCCAGCACCACCTCCTAAGGTAGGGACATGGATGGCATTCAACGTGTCTGAGCGAGGGGGCCAGGGGCAGCTTCCTGGAGCCCACACCACCTCCAATTACCATCCGTCTCCCGTGGAGGGGGGAGATGGCCGCTTGGATATGGATGGCGTCCAACCCGTCCAAGCGAGGGGGTCATGTGCTAGTGCGAGTGAGGAGGCCAGGGGCAGTTTCCAGGAGGAGGAGCTCCGATTTCAGTCCGTCCCTCACAGGGGGCCGTTTTTTTTGCTGCCCCCCCTCAAAATATTGAGCACCCCTTGCCACTGGAACATGTGTATTGATTTACGTTTGAATCACATATCGCATACAAGCCAGCAGATTCCCATATACCTCAATGATACAGTGTGATGTGCAGAGGCCAATTAAATGGTTGCAAATATACAAAAAAAAAAAAAAGTTTCATAAACCTTATGATGTGAGCGGTTCTCATTTTGTTGCTTATTTGCTTGATATATATCCCTAAAATGAGTTCCCTGTAGCAGCAGACTTTTATAGTCAATGCAACCAGAGTGCCTGATAATTTACAGATTACTAAACACAACAGAGGTTTTATACATTTTCTAACCCAGAGTATTCACTATTATTACTGCCATTGAACTCTTACACCAATATTATGATTATCAGCCATCCATTGTAATCTTGAAGAACCTCAAAGAAATTCTTTTCCCCTCAGAGGATAAAAATATACTTGGTACTGCTTGTTAGCTGAAATCAATTTTTAGGGATAAAAAGAAATCAGTGTTACATCGTCCTTTCATACAATGGCAGCCCAGGTAGGACAGCAAAGAGATCAATACTCCTCATACTAAAATATATTGACAATGTCCTGTGGCCTCAGGGCACGCTGTTTCGAGAGAGCTGAAAAGTCTAGAGAATGGGTAATGCTGAACTATAACACTGGGATATTCTCCAGGCACTTAATACCTACCAGGAATATGCAATTGCTCTCAGCCCTCATGTTGGGGCTGTATATTTGCTAAAACTGTACAAAATCTAATCTAGTCTATGTGCAGAAGAAACCCCACCAACACAGTATGAACTAAGAAATAAAAAAATGAACGGAAGGGTAAAGTAATCACTGGAAACACAAAGGCAATCATAACAAGAAATTTTCCACGGCAATTTGTTTTCTTTAAATAATTCATCTAAATCCTGTCTAAAGTTATAAATATATCCAAAGGTGACCTTACACTTTACTATCCAGTCATGCAGTACTGATCATTTTTAGCATTTCCAAAGCATACTGCAGCATACAGTGGCATTTTCTAGGAAAACAGAAGAACAAACACCAGTTGATGGTACTAGTGTGTCCTTATTTAATTAGCTCAGGACTTCTATAATATGGTTGTAGAGGGTCCTCAAATTTTTTTAAGAATTTTTCTGGTAAAAGAGGTGTAGCACCCTCTAGTGTGTGCTACTAGAAGTGAGAGTAGGTAAAAGCATTTTCTGGGCAGGGATAAACCTAAGTCACTGAATTGGGTCAGGGTTACTAGAGGCTGTTACTAGAGGCCAGGCCTGGATGACTCATCCTGGCGGCTCTCTGGTGGCTCCCCTTGGTATCTGGAAATATGGAGAACCTTCTAGAACTAGTGGGCGGAGGTTAGAAGGAGCTGCCTTTATATTTATGGGCTCTCAGCCAATCCCCAGAAGTGAGCTGGCAGGAAACTGGGATAACCCATCAATAGACATGGGTCATGCCAGCAAGGTAGTCAAGTTGAAGATGAAGAAGCAGTGCTGAGGAGAGGCTGTCGATGGCCCTTGAGAGACCCCTGCCGGGGAGGGGTTTTACCTCAGGCTGGGAGCTCACAAAAGCAGGCCTGGAAGGATCCTAACACAGGAGGCAGCAGAAAGATTCATGCCGTTGAGGCAGCAGGAGGGAGCAAGCATAGACAGTGAGTAGATCAGCACGGTGCAGGGACAAGACAAGGGAAAAGACTGTCAGCTGTAACAGTGCTTTCTTGAAGACCCTGTTGCGTCAAGTCTTCATCTAACCTTGCCATGGGAGGTCTCCATGTGTGTGTGACAGTTAGGCAGGACTGGGGCAAAGAGTCAGTCGGGGGACTGGGAGAAGATCAGCCAGATGTGGCTGGTGGCAGCCAGGTGGGCTGGCATTCTGCAGGCAAGTGGAGATGGGATCAGTGACCACAGGAAAGCAGAAGGAGATATGTTATGTTGGTCACTTCATCTGTGCTGTTTTGTCAAGCGACAGAGTTACTGCCTGTAATGGGCCTTTGCTGAACTAACAATATTAAAACTTTTAATATCCCCAAACAGGATTAAAACACTTACAGAATCAAGGATAAGAAGAGGCATAACATGGATGTATGAAGCAGGTGACCCGGCATCAGGAGGTCCCAGTGTATCACAGCTTTCCAGGAATAACGATATGCAGCAGCAGAAGGTCCCAGGATAACCAGCAGGTGAACACCCCAGGCTCTGGGAACACTGGTGAAGCAATCGCGTTGTCTGAGTCAGCGTGGAGCATGAATCCCGGAAATGACGTCAGCGGGAGGGGACAACAACCAGCATGGACCGCAAACAGGAAATATGTCATCAAAATGGGACGCGTTTCAGAACTACTGATTGGTTCCTTCTTCAAGCCAATCTCTTGAAAATAAGTTTCTTGTTGTTTTTCCTTTGAAGTCACGATTAATCAGTGAACTGAGAATACCCTAGGGAATACCACTTGAGTGTGGAATCTGCTTTTCAAGAACTTTCTGTTGATGTGAATTTCCCAGAGGACTCTCAGTCATGATATATATTGTGTAATTAATTTGTTTTCATCCAAATTTTATACTCAGGTCATGTTCAATTATTTTATTCATAAGGTTATATTTTGAAACCATGTACTTTGGTGAATACTACCATCTGATTGGGAGTGATTATATCCTCCATCTGATATAGACATTGAGTATATGTGGACATATATTACCATATCTTTATTGTCTCACTTCAGGGCCCCGATGGCCGACAGTCCAAAGAGGTCTTGGGGTTAGAAAGTCAGGGCTAAAAAGGGGTGTGATTTTTAGTCTTCCCGAACAGCCCGAAAGACACGACAGCTAACCACATCATTTGTTTTTGGGGAGCATAAGTAGGGTTTAAATTTACAAGACCCCAACCATAGAAGACTCATCAGAGGAGCTGCACATCAATCTGCGGAACAGGACACCATCAGCCAGCCCGGACACCGAGAGTGGAGATCCGAACAGGAGCCTTTACCAAGGACCATAGCTGCGGAATACAGCTGACAGGCCTGATACCCCTGCAGGGGTGTCCTCCTTCGGTGAGTGAGGGCACATTGGGGGGCGTTTTGGATGACAGGAGGATTTCACGGCACTAAGATCATTGCTAGAAATTTAAAAAGACTCACTATTTGCACTTTATGAAGAATTTTGCACTACAGGCCTTTTTTACAATTTACTTATATTTTGTGGGACTTTTTGTGGACTCAAGATTTGTGATGAATTTTTAATTTTTAATTTTTAATTTTTTAATTTTTTTATGTGCATTTGTGATTATAGATTTCAAAGTCATTTATTTATACACTATTGGTGTTTGCTAGTTTTTGCACTACTGATGTTTATTATGATTAGTATATGATTTTAAGGATTTCCTGATAGTTGGTTTGAGAATTCATTTTCACCTAGACCTTAATCTATTTTGGTTCACCTAGGAACGAATACACGCTGCACTTTTTCATGGCAGGTGTTGCACACACTTCAGCTATTTTCACTTAATTTCTCTTTATTTTATACATTGCTATTTGTGCTTGGTTTGTTTCATAGTTCACTTGATATAATACACCAGTCTTTTTGATCTTAGCGGAACAGCGCCAATTACCCCTGTTTTTTTGACTCTAATCTCTTTTGGAATTTCACATTGGTGCGATTCTGTGCTGGGGGGCTGCAGTTCCTTGATTACCTAAGCGCGGAGCTATTGGCTTTATATAATGTTTAAGTATCTTCTCTGCATACAGCAACCACACATCACAGCGTAAATAGCATTCATACCAACAGACTATTAATTACCTGAGCACCTGGACGCACCCCCAGGCACTTATGACAATTTTCCCTGAATTTCATTTATCCTCTCTACAGATAGTATTATTGGTATTCCTATGATCAGCAGGCATGTATGTACACATATATATATATATATATATATATATATATATATATATATATATATATATATATATATATATATATATATGTACATACATGCCTGCCGTTCCGTCTGCACATGCGTGGGCACTTTTCGATGGCGGGCACATATGGACAGAACACCGGCACCAGCACAAGGAACACTTTGGATAGAATGTCAGTTCAGTCCCTTATGCTGATTTTGTTTTATTTTACCTAAACTTAGACTTTTTAAATGTAGCACACTATATATCTTGATGTCTTGTTTCTCTCCAACTTCTATTCCCGTGTGAAGTTTCAGAGCACTTGAAGTCAGAAGACTCCAGTGAGCTCTGCTGGTCAGCTGGAAGCTTCCATAAACATTTTCTGTAATTGCTACACCAATGAGATTTACAAACTGTAATCACTCAGCTGAACGCTGGCTTAAAGTTACTAAACCCACAATAGTAAAATCATTCCGTATATGCAGTAAAGCATGGTTGTTATACTCACTGTGGAACCTAAGGGGTTCCTCAGCATTGTGTAAAAGGCTGTTTGATCCTGTCTTCTCTGATCCTCCCCTTCTTTCACAGTTCCCAATCTATCTCCTGACAGTACAGAGCCTTGGGGGCACTCTGCACATGCTCAGTTTGGTGTGTATTTCTAGAGAGTTTTTTTCTTGGGATGGTCCAGACAGAGGGTCAGGGGTCTTGCATTCTCATAGGACAATCAGAGGAGAATGAAAACTCCTACAAGTTTTACCTAGACACCGATAGAAGTCACAAGACTGCTATATACTGCTGATGAGAAAAGGTATTTGGCAGTTTATATTTCCTAAACTAATTGCATTTCCATGTTCTGTGTACTGTGGGAGACCAGATATAGTGAATGCAGGGTCCTGGGTTTAGTAACACTTTACGGTTGTATACATAAGTGCCACTTTTTTACTATCCCTGCAAACTGAAAAGACTGTCCGGTAACTGGCAAAAAAAAACATTCAATTTCAGGCCTGGACTTAAACAAATACAAATTTTAAAGAAAACTCTTGGTAACTAAAATTATATTGACCAAATGGTGGCCCCATAAAGCAGTCACTGTGAAAGATATTGCAATCTCTATATGTAACTGTATTCTATTTTGTATGTTTATGTATTGCACATGGTACTAATAAGGTTTTGATTACATATTTGCATTCTTTCAAGTCCTGATCAGAAATTAACCTGCCTATGTTGTGCCCTTTGTTACCTTAAATATACAATTGTAATATTAATGTGATACCTATGTAAGCATGTTTTTTTTAAAAAAATCAATTGAGCCTCATAAACAGAACAGTGATTTGGAAAGATGCTGGGGGTATCTTTTTTGAGTCTGTTCCCCACTGCACTAGTTATTATTAATTTGGAATCACTGATCAATATGAGGATAGGGCAGTGTTTCTCAACTCCAGTCCTCGAGGCCACCCGAACAGGTCATGTTTTCAGGATTTCCCTCAGATGAAACAGCTGTGGTAATTACTAAGGCAATTAAACTGATCAAATCACCTGTACAAAATGTAAAGACTGAAAACATGACCTGTTGGGGCGCCTTGAGGACTGGAGTTGAGAAACACTGGGATAGGGGTTGCTTATCTATAAAATTTGCCGAACCAGGCATTAAAAGATGTCTGCAGATGCCTCTAAAATGGTCCATAGCATCTTGTACGCTCCTCAAACCTGGGCTCACTTCTTACATTGGCCCCCAACTTTAACTTTGGCTCACAGCTCTAATAAAACCCTGTGGCCAGTAAAATGGCACATGACTAGGATAACAGTTCTGTAGGGAGTGTTGAGTTGAATGGGTTGAATTTGTAATGGAGCCCTATATAAAAGGTGAGCCTGGGATTTAGGTGATATCATAGTATACATGATGCTATAGACTAGTTTGAGGATACAGTATCTCACAAAAGTGGGGGGGCTACAGTTCATTGAGGGAACCATGAATGCCAACATGTACTGTGACAGAGCATGATCCCCTTCCTTCGGATACTGGGATGCAGGGCAGTATTCCAACATGATAATGACCCCAAACACACCTCCAAGATGACCACTGTCTTGGTAAAGGTGATGGACTGGCCAAGCATGTCTCCAGACCTAAACCCCTTTTGAGCCTCTGTGGGGCATGCTCAAATGGAAGGTGGTGGAGCACAAGGTCTCTAACATCCACCAGCTCCGTAATGTGTTGTCACTTGAAAAGATATAATAAAATATTTACAAAAATGTGAGTGTGTACTCACTTTTGTGAGATACTGTATATGTAGGTACCTTCCGATGAAAGCTTTGTGGAAATTCTGTTGAATTAATACTGTTTTCCTTAAAATCAGTTCACATTTTTGGCAACTTTTAATTGAGCCAGCCTTATGAAGAAGAGTCTTTTTAGTTCCCTGGGAAGATTTCTCAATTCCAGTCCTGATGACCATGGAAGAAATGTAGGAAATCAAGCCTAGGACTTGGGTGATGCCAATGCAAAGATGATGCTATGGATGGTGTTTGAAGATATAAAGTCTCTCTGAAATTTGCTTTGTGGAGATTCTGTTAACTTAATATTGTTTTCCTTGAAAATGTTTCACATTTTTGGCAAATTTTAATTGAGTCCGTCTTATGAAGATGAGTCCTATTAGTTCCCTAGGAAGATCAATCATCCATTCTACTTCTGATGATCTACAGCAATAAAACCTAATAGGTTTTATTGCTGTAGATCATCATTGCCAGGAGTGGCTGGACCTGACAGGTCCAGCCAAAATATGTTAATCTTTGGACAGAGTGGACAAGGATAATAGGATTTTTAAATACAGCTTACCTATAAAATCCTTTTCTTGAGAGTACATCACGGGACACAGAGTATTTATTACATAGTGGTTAGATAGGCACCTTCGGTGATTGGACACTGGTTAACCCCAATTAAGGAGAATTCCTCCCCTATATAACCCCTCCCATACGGGGAGGACCTCAGTTTTGTAGCAAAGCAATAGGTAACCACGTAAAACCCATAGAAGGGCGGGAGCTCTGTGTCCCGTGATGTACTCTCAAGAAAAGGATTTTACAGGTAAGCTGTATTTAAAAATCCTATTTTCTTGATCATAGATCACGGAACACATAGTATTCAATACATAGTGGGATGTCCCAAAGCAATGCTCATTTGAGGGGAGGGAGACACAGATCAGAAAATATAGACCGCAAACAGGCCAGAGGAACTAAACTGCAGCCTGCAGTACACTGCGCCCGAAGGCGGTATCCTCTTGCCCTCTTACATCCACCTGATAGAATCTGGTGAATGTATGGACTGAAGACCAAGTCGCAGCCTTACAGATCTGAGCCATGGAGGCCTGGTGATGCACTGCCCAAGAAGCACTAACAGCCCTAGTTGAGTGCGCTTTCACATGAAAAGGAGGAGTCTTCCTCTTTATATCATAAGCCTGAAAAATAACCTGTCTAATCCATCTAGAAAGAGTGGATTTCAACGCTGCTTGGTCTTTCTTATGGCCATCCGGCAGAATAAACAATCAGTTTTCCGTATCTGAGCGGTTGCCTGCAGATAGACACTGACTGCTCTAACCACATCAAGAGTGTGAAAAGATTCTTCCTCCGTGGAATGCGGATCTGGAAAAAAGGATGGTAGGATTACATCTTGATTCAAATGGAATCCTGAAACCACCTTAGGTAAGAAGGAACGATTAGGACGCATAACAATCCTGTCCTTGTGAATAATTAAATATGGCTCTTTACAAGAAAGAGCTGCCAATTCTGATACTCTCCTAGCAGAGGATATGGCTATCAAGAAGACTATTTTTTTAGTCAAAAGCGCTAAAGGAGCCAGGTGCAGTGGCTCAAAGGGTTGTCCCTGTAAAGCCGACAACACCAAATTCAAATCCCATGGGCATACTGGAGGTTTGACTGGCGGATTCAAACGCAGTGCACCCTGAATAAAGGCCCGGACAAGGGAATGTGAAGCAATTGGCTTCTGAAAAAATACAGACAAAGCCGAAATTTGGACTTTGATAGTGCTCAAAGCCAATCTCATTTCTAGGCCTGACTGAAGAAAGGTCAAGATTCTGCTAATCATATACCTTCTAGGATGCCATCCCCTGGGTTCACACCAGGAAACATATGCCTTCCAGATTTTGTAGTTAATAAGCCTGGAGGCTGGCTTCCTGGCATTGACCAGAGTGGAAAGGACTGACTCCGAGAGCCCGCGGTCTTTTAAAATGTGGGTTTCAGCAGCCAAGCCGTCAAATTTAGACTGCGTAAAACAGGGCGGCAAATCGGACCCTGTGTGAGCAGATCTGGCCGGAATGGGAGGACCCAAGGCCTGCCCACTGCCATCTTTACGATCTCTGCATACCAAGGTCATCTGGGCCAAGCCGTGGCTACTAAAAGGACCGACTTTACTTCCCTTTTGACCCTTCCCAGGAACCGCAAAAGAAGTGGGTTCGGAGGGAAGGCATACATTAGATTGTACTGATCCCATGAGATTGTCAGAGCATCTGACCCCTGAGCAAGTGCCTTGTTCTGGACACAAATTTGTCCAGCTTCCTGCAGAATCTGGACGCAAATAGATCCACATCTGGTGTTCCCCACCTTTGACATATGGTTTGGGATATGTCGGGGTGTAGGGACCATTCTCCTGGGCATAATTGCTGGCGGCTTAAGAAATCCGCTTGCCAATTTTCCACTCCTGGGATGAATACCGCAGACAGGCAGGAAACATGGCTTTCTGCCCATGCAAGAATGCGATTCACCTCCCTTTGGGCATCCAGACTTCTGGTGCCTCCTTGGTGATTGATGTAAGCCACAGCCGTGGCATTGTCAGATTGTATCCGAATAGGATGACCCTGTAGCCTGTACGACCAGTCCATGAGGGCCAAGTAAATTGCCCGAATTTCTAGAATATTGATGGGCAAGCGTCTCTCGGTTGCAGACCATCTTCCCTGCTTGCATGTTTCTTCCAGAACTGCTCCCCAGCCTGTCAGACTGGCATCTGTGGTTACGATCTTCCATTGTAGTGGAAGAAAGGCTTTGCCTTTCAAAAGATTTTTGGTTCGTAACCACCAATTGAGGCTTTTGCGTATCCTTGGGGATAGGCACATCGGAAGATCCAAGGCATGAGTCTTTTTGTTCCCAGCTGCGAGAATGCTTCTCTGCAGGGGCCTTAAGTGAAACTGGGCAAATGGAACAGCCTCGAAAGTGGCAACCATCTTTCCTAACAGTCTCATACATAGCCGAATGGATGGACTCATTTTGCTTAATACTAAGCGGACTAGAGCTCTTACTTCCTTGAGCTTTGGCTCTGGTAGAAACACCCTGCCTTGAGCGGTGTCTATGATCATGCCTAGATACTCCAACCTCATTGAAGGTTGTAAAGAAGACCTTTCTAGGTTGATTATCCAGCCTAGTCTTTCCAAATGTCTTACTCTTGAAGACAGCGTGGTTCAGGTGTGCCATCGATTGCTCTATGAGTAGCAAATCGTCTAGATAAGCGAACACAGTTATGCCCTGAGCTCTTAGATTTGCCAAGAGAGGGTCTAGAATTTTTGTAAAAATTTGAGGGGCTGTAGCGAGACCGAAAGGAAGGGCCACAAACTGGAAATGGCGCTGTTCTACCGCAAACCTTAGATATCTTTGGTGAGCAGGAAAAATCCGTACATGAAGATATGCATCCTTGATATCTATTGATGCCATAAATTCTCCCCCCTGCAGGGTGGAGACCACCGAACGAATTGACTGCATTCGGAAGGATCGAATGTGTAGAAACTGATTCAGATCCTTTAGATCTAGGATGGGTCTGACATCTCCATTTGGCTTTGGAACGGTGAAGAGATTCGAGTAGAACCCTGAAACCTGATCTTTTGGGTTCATTTCTACTATCACTCCCTGGGATAGTAAGCGATCTAAGGCCAGGAGTAGCGGTTCCCGCTTTACTGGATCTTTGGGAACTCTTGACCTTAGGAAACGAGCTGGAAGCTCTAGGAAATCTATTTTGTAGCCTAGAGATACTGAGGAGACCATCCACTTGTCTTGAACCTCTTCCCGCCAGGCTCCTGAAAACTGTAGGAGCCTTCCCCCCACTCGGCCAAGTGGGGCCGCCCCTTCACAGGGATGTTTTGGGGCTCTGCTTGGCATGCTTTCATCCCCAAGCCTTTTTCTGCTCTTGGGTGTGACCCTGGGCCTTTCCTCTGAAAGTAGATTGGGAAGGCTGTTGCCACTGCTTAGAGCCTGATGTTCCAGGGGAAGGGGAAAGAGACCGTTTGAATGGTGGACGTTTACTCCCTCTAACTGGTAGGAGTATAGATTTACCACCTGTAAATTTTTGGATAAAATTATCTAGGTCATCCCCAAATAGGTGTTCCCCTTTGAATGGGAAGCCAGCTAAATATCTTTTGCATGAACGCTCTGCTGCCCAACTTTTAAGCCAAAGGGACTTGCGCATGTGTACCAACAGGAGAGACAAACGAGATGCTTGCTGGGCAGAATCCAGAATGGCATCAATCATAAAACACAGCACCTGTGGAAGGTCTGCATAGTTCTCCACTTCCTCACTGGGAAGGAGGCCAAGCATCTGCTTAACCTTTTCCTTGAGGAATTGACACAAACCCACAGTTGCGACTGTAGGTTGGACTACAGCGCCAGCCATGGAGAAGGAGGCTTTTAATAAAGTTTCCAGCTTTTTATCAGTTGGATCCTTAAACACCTGAGCATTGTCCAAGGGACAGGTCAGGTTTTTATTCACACAAGAGACAGCCGCATCTACGGATGGGACCTCCCACTTCTTGGTGAAGCTTTCCTCCAGAGGATAAAGCATAGAAAACCTTTTAGGAGGAGTAAACAGTTTATCGGGATGTCCCCAGTCCTCATACAACAATTTATCCATTAAAGGATAAATTGGAAAGGAAAAGGCAGTCTGTGGGATCCTTATGACCCCCAGGGAAGAAACAAAGAATGTAGCGGCCTCAGTAGAGGGCATTTTAAATGTGGAACGCACTAGTTCAGTATAATACTGGACCTGCTTCTTGAGTGCCTGAGAGGAGGAAGCTCTCTCCTCTTCCTCTGAATCCTCAGACTGCTCTTGATCCCTATCTCTGGATAGGGATCTCTCCTCATTGTCAGAAGAATCACCTGAAAGAGAAAGTACAGGAGAGGGAGGGGATCTACCCATTTTTCTGCTTCTTGTGCCTTTGTTACCTCCCCCCGAGACCCTCTTACGAGGAAACATAGTCCCAAGATACAAAGCAAAGGTACTAGTACATATGCAATCACTGTTGTGCTAAAAGTCTCACAATATACATATATGCTTAATACTGCACAACCTGATGCCGAGTAGGTGTCTTAGGTTAGCCTGGATCCTGACCACTTTAGGATGCTCACTGCCCACACTCTGTGTCCATCTGTTTACAGAGCTCTGAACGCTCTGGGCTTTTAAATTAGCCACCTGGCATCTGCACACTTGCAGTGGAGGAAGTGAGCGGATTGGACACCAGCTTCACTGAGTGTGTATCTGAAAGGCACGTAAGTTTGCTCCTTACTCCCTCTAGTGGTGGAAATCAGGTAAGATATGCAACTACTCATTGAAGAAAATCCATTTGTAATATAAATACATATATAGGATTAACTTCTCTTACCTGTCCCCACCGCAGGAACTGCTGAGAACAGACAGTTTCCAGCCTTCACCCATCACGGCGGGTAGCGTTGTGCCAACCTTCAGGGTTTTTTGGGTTCCTACTCAGAGAAACCTCTTACCTGGACCTGTAAAAGACTCTGCCAGAAACTTTCGTGCCACTGTTTTAATAGTACACCAAGCCTGGTTTTCTCAGAGGCCAGTCCTCTAAAGAGAGACTTACAGGCAAAACCTTGCTTCTTCGGATGACGAGGCCCAGGTAACATACCATCTTGGGAGTCAAAATATCGGCCCGAGATATGGATCCGGTCAGCATAGCCCTTTAAGCCCCCGCGGGGGACCAAACTGGAGCTTTCTACATAGCACATGTTTTACGTGACCAATCATCTTAGACACTGGAGAAAAAACTGAGGTCCTCCCTGTATGGGAGGGGTTATATAGGGGAGGAATTCTCCTTAATTGGGGTTAACCAGTGTCCAATCACCGATGGTGCCTATGTAACCCACTATGTAATGAATACTCTGTGTCCTATGTTTAGGGATGAGCCGAACACCCTCCTGTTCGGTTCGCACCAGAACATGCGAACAGGAAAAAAGTTTGCTCGAACACGCGAACACCGTTAAAGTCTAGGGGACACGAACATGAATAATCAAAAGTGCTAATTTTAAAGGCTAATATGCAAGTTATTGTCATAAAAAGTGTTTGGGGACCTGGGTCCTAATATCCCTTTAAATTTCGTACCTGGGGGGTGTCTATAGTATGCCTGTAAAGGGGCGCATGTTTCCTGTGTTTAGAACAGTCTGACAGCAAAATGACATTTCGAAGGAAAAAACATTTAAAACTACCCGCGGCTATTGCATTGCCGACAATACACATAGAAGTTCATTGATAAAAACGGCATGGGAATTCCCCACAGGGAAACCCCGAACCAAAATTAAAAAAAAAAAAATGACGTGGGAGTCCCCCTAAATTCCATACAAGGCCCTTTAGGTCTGGTATGGATATTGAGGGGAACCCCGGCCAAAATTAAAAAAAAAAATGACGTGGGGTTCCCCCTAAATTTCATACCAGACCCTTCAGGTCTGGTATGGATTTTAAGGCGAACCCCGTGCCAAAAAAAAAAAAAAACAGCGTGGGGTCCCCCCAACAATCCATACCAGACCCTTATCCGAGCACGCAACCTGGCAGGCCGCAGGAAAAGAGGGGGGGGGGCGAGAGTGCGGCCCCCCCACCTGAACCATACCAGGCCACATGCCCTCAACATTGGGAGGGTGCTTTGGAGTAGCCCCCCAAAACACCTTGTCCCCATGTTGATGAGGACAAGGGCCTCATCCCCACAACCCTGGCCGGTGGTTGTGGGGGTCTGCGGGCAGGGGGCTTATCGGAATCTGGAAGCCCCCTTTAACAAGGGGACCCCCAGATCCCGCCCCCCCCCTATGTGAAATGGTAAGGGGGTACTTACCCCTACCATTTCACTAAAAAACTGTCAAAAATGTTAAAAATGACAAGAGACAGTTTTTGACAATTCCTTTATTTAAATGCTTTTTCTTTCTTCTATCTTCTTCTTCTGGTTCTTCTGGTTCTTCCTCCGGCGTTCTCGTCCAGCATCTCCTCCGCGGCGTCTTCTATCTTCTTCTCCTCGGGCCGCTCCGCACCCATGGCATGGAGGGGAGGCTCCAGCTCTTCTCTTCATCTTCTTCTTCATCCTCTTCTCTTCTTCCTTCTTCTCTTCTTCATTTTCTTCTCCGGGCCACTCCGCATCCATGCTGGCATGGAGGGAGGCTCCCGCTGTGTGGCGGCGTCTCTTCGTCTGACAGCTCTTAAATAACGGGGGGCGGGGCCACCCGGTGACCCCGCCCCCCTCTGACGCACGGTGACTTGACGGGACTTCCCTGTGACGTCACGGGGAATGCCACAGGGAAGTCCCGTCATGTCCCGTGCGTCAGAGGGGGCGGGGTCACCGGGTGGCCCCGCCCCCTGTTATTTAAGAGCCGTCAGACGAAGAGACGCCGTCACACAGCGGGAGCCTCCCTCCATGCCAGCATGGATGCGGAGTGGCCCGGAGAAGAAAATGAAGAAGAGAAGAAGAGAAGAAGGAAGAAGAGAAGAGGATGAAGAAGAAGATCAAGAGAAGAGCGGGAGCCTCCCCTCATGCCATGGGTGCGGAGCGGCCCGAGGAGAAGAGGATAGAAGACGCCGCGGGGGAGATGCTGGACGAGAATGCCGGAGGAAGAACCAGAAGAGTCAGAAGAACCAGAAGAAGATCAAGGAAGAAAGAAGAAGCATTTAAATAAAGGAATTGTCAAAAACTGTCTCTTGTCATTTTTAACATTTTTGACAGTTTTTTAGTGAAATGGTAGGGGTAAGTACCCCCTTACCATTTCACACAGGGGGGGCCGGGATCTGGGGGTCCCCTTGTTAAAGGGGGCTTTCAGATTCCGATAAGCCCCCCGCCCGCAGACCCCCACAACCACCGGCCAGGGTTGTGGGGATGAGGCCCTTGTCCTCATCAACATGGGGACAAGGTGTTTTGGGGGGCTACCCCAAAGCACCCTCCCAATGTTGAGGGCATGTGGCCTGGTACGGTTCAGGAGGGGGGGGCCGCACTCTCATCCCCCCCTCTTTTCCTGCGGCCTGCCAGGTTGCGTGCTTGGATAAGGGTCTGGTATGGATTTTTTGGGGGACCCACGCCGTTTTTTTTGTTTTTTTGGCGCGGGGTTCCCCTTAAAATCCATACCAGACCTGAAGGGTCTGGTATGAAATTTAGGGGGAACCCCACATCATTTTTTTTTTAAATTTTGGCGCGGGGTATCCCTTAATATCCATACCAGACCTGAAGGGCCTGGTATGGAATTTAGGGGGTCTCCCACATCATTTTTTTTTTTTTAATTTTGGTTCGGGGTTTCCCTGTGGGGAATTCCCATGTCGTTTTTATCAATGAACTTCTATGTGTATTGTCGGCAATGCAATAGCCGCGGGTAGTTTTAAATGGCTTCTTTTTCCTTCGAAATGTCATTTTGCTGTCAGACTGTTCTAAACACGGGAAACACGCGCCCCTTTACAGGCATACTATAGACACCCCCCAGGTACGAAATTTAAAGGGATATTACACTTTTATTGTTTGACTTCAAGCATTATTAAAATCACTGCTCCTGAAAAAACGGCCGTTTTTAAAACTTTTTTTTTGCATTGATCCATGTCCCCTGGGGCAGGACCCAGGTCCCCAAACACTTTTTATGACAATAACTTGCATATAAGCCTTTAAAATTAGCACTTTTGATTTCTCCCATAGACTTTTAAAGGGTGTTCCGCGGCATTCGAATTTGGCGCGAACACCCCAAATTGTTCGCTGTTCGGCGAACTTGCGAACAGCCAATGTTCGAGTCGAACATGAGTTCGACTCGAACTCGAAGCTCATCCCTACCCGTGATGTATGATCAAGAAAAGAGCATCTGTCTGTTTCCACTGGGTAGAAATTACAATTTTAAACTGAAAAGTATGTCGTAGGATGGGTTTGAAAGCTGTAGTTTGAGTCTCTCTAGTCATATCTGCATGTCATTGTAGTATACAGACACAAAAGTCTGTTGGCACACTGAGTGTATGAAAGCTACAATGGAACTTCACAGAAGCGGTTCTGCCTTGAAAAATATGTTGGAGGGACTTACACATGACCATACAACTTCTTCTGTAAAGTACAGTTGTAGCTTTATTTTCCCATTCTACTGAGTATTGCAGTAGCGGCCATTCATAAGGGATGCAGCCCCCCTAATCCATGCACCCAGCCCCTAATCTCCATGCAGGGCGCCGGATGCATGGAGCTTAATGTTTTGTTTTTTTTAAAGCACACGATTAGAGCCTGAGGCCCTAATTGGCTTAAAAAAAGGTGGACTCGGGGCGCAGAGCACTGCGCCCTGAGCCCACCCAGTTGTGTGACATAAGCAAACTAATATTCCCTAATGTTTTCCTGCTTCTCCTCCCAGCCAATAGGGAAGTGGGTCCTTAGACCCGATTGGCCAGGAGTCCTAAGACCCGATTGGCCTGGAGTCCTATGACCCAATTGGCCAAGGGGAGAAGCGATGCAGGGGGGAAGCCGCCAAAGCTGAGACCTGGATGGGGTCAGTGCAGGGCTGGCGGGTGGCCTGGCAGGCAACGGGTGAGCGAGCAGGCAATCGATTGAGCGACCATGGGGGGGGGGCGTGGGTGGGGGGAGTGAGGTGGCCAGGTTTGTTTGCCGCCCTCCCCAAAAAATTAAGCACCAGCCACCACTGGATTATTGTATGGGTTGGCTTTAGAGAAGAAGAGGCTGATATGCCAGTACTGTGTACTGCTGTACATAGGAACATTAAATTAGAATGTGTGCCAAAAGCACACTTATCCAGTAATTTACAATAAGGGACATTTCTGAAAATGTTAATACTTTAGTGCATGCCAAAAGCATGCTTAGCACCATGGATAATGGAATCAGGAGAATCGCTGAATCGTCACTTTCTGATTCTCCTAATAACACTTAGCAATGTAAGCAATCATAATTCATTGACTGTATGATTTTTTTTTTGACTGAACAAATCTGCACATACATCAATGTACAGAATAAAAAAAAACTTTATTCATAGATTTTCCTGGTTTTCAAACTAATTTGTTCATTACTGCTTGGTACAATGCCCTTATTGGTTACTAAATAACTCAACCTCATATAAGTGTATTCTGGTAGCAGGATAAAGTTGTAAGCGTGGAGCCCAGTTCCTCTTCACATGGTATATTCACCGATTCATGCAGCCAGGCCCTACCTACGTACAGTGTCCTAAAGTGGAACTTCACTCTCTCAATAAACATGGATTATTTTTAACCCTCATGCTGCTAGCATTAGTAAATAGATAGGAAAGCACAGTGTGTTTAAAAAAAAATTACCCCGATTCCAAATAGTTGTATTTAATAATTAAAATGTGTTATGCCGCGTACACACGGTCGGAATTTCCAACAAAAAATGTTCGATGTGAGCTTGTTGTCGGAAATGCTCCATCTTGCTGAAAAATGAAATCTTCACAAAACACATACATTTTTGGTGAATCTCGCTCATGCTGTACAAGCTTGTGTGGCTTGTACAGCATTGTGACGCAAAACTTTACCACTTAGGTGAAATATTGCTTCATCTTTTAAAAAATTAACCATGGTAAGAATCATCCTTCATGTCGTCTTAGAGCATATCTAATCTAAATGTTTTCTTCGGTCACTTACACGAAGAGCTTGCACCAGTTGCAATAAGTATGGCCTCAGAAACAAACTTTGTCTTAACACTGCCCAAACAAATAAAAATGTCTCTAACTTACACTCACCCCTGAGGAAGAAGGTATATTTACTTCGAAACGCGTCGGGTGAAAGAGTACTTCTGAAACTGTGTACATACATGTAAAAATGTCTGTTATGCATTCCGTACGGTATTTGTTATACTATTATTGTTTTTAATGTTGAAATTTAATAAATTACATTGGTATCAGTATTTTGTAATATTTTCTTCAAGAGGCTTAAAAGTCCACCATTAGGGGATCCATTGTTTTATTGTTTAACACACCCCAAACAGTCGTATGAGGGATCTCAAGTTCTCAGCTAGCATGATGAGCAGACTTGTGCCCGGCTTCACTTTCTTGAATTCGTTGCACATTTTCCTCTGAAGTGTGTGGTCACCCTGGACTCTTCCCCTTATATAAACTCCCTAAATTCTTCAAATTGTTTATACCAATGACAAATGTTCTTTGCCACTGGTGGATCAATTTTGAAACGCTGTAGAAATGCACGCTGCACCGTTATTACTAATTAAGTCTTGCCAAATTGGAGATCACAAAACGCCTCCTGTTGCATAGATTCCATCTTGTTATCGACTGAGGTTAGCGTCTATTTGAGTGCTAGAAGTGGTATCTAGTGGCCGTCATTTGAAATTCTAGGCCACGCTCATTCTAGTAGTTGAAAAGTAGGTTTCATTCATTGACGGTGCATGTTTGCACAGATGTAAGGTTTAAAAATTGTGTCATTCTTTATGAAACACACTGTATATCATATTTACTTGTTTTAAAAAAGTTTTTTTAAACATTTCTTCAGTTACTTCCTGGTGTCTTGCATAGGCAAAGGATGTCACACATCCAAGGTGGCTACAGGAGGGGGGGGGGGGGGGGGCGAGGAGAGAAGGAGTTTTTTTTTAAGCTACGTACGCCCTCCTGCATGCATACCTGAGCTAAGGGCAGATGAATTCCAAGAAGTAAATGCCACATAAATCATTTGCCCTTATTTAAGATGGCCATGGCCAGAAATGCTAGGGGGTTGTTTTTGAAAGGAGACATGGATGGATGGGGTAGTTTTCTTTGAATATTAAAAATAAATTCTCCCCAGGCATTGGCTGAGCAACGTACGTTATTCTATATTGCTTCCATGAAGGTAGTCTGAAAAGTTCATGGCCTGACCACACAGACATGAAACTTTAGCACTGCACCACGACACTTTTCTAAATGTTTACAACTGAAAATGGCGCATGTGCGCTATATGGTTTTCACGCGCCCTTTGCAAACAGTTGGTGTCCCCTGTCATCAGGTTGAAAATGAAGAAAGCGGAAGAAAAAAACTTGAAGTGTTCCTTCAACGAGCAAAGTGATGGAAACAGTCTTCTGTGAGTCCAAGGATGTGCAGCAGCAGTGCAGAAGACTTCGAGAAATCATCTTCTACCTTCTCCATTTTCAACTTGACCATGGGAGGGGTGCCAACTGTTTTCAAAGAGTGCATGAAAATTGTATAGCGTGCATGCGCCATTTTCAGCGCTGAACGTCTGGAAGAGCGGCTTAGTGCAGTGATAATGTTTCATGTCTGTGTGGTCACTTCCGTGTTGGGCCTTGAACTTTCCAGACTACCCTCATAGCAGAACACCACAGGTTGAAAAAATAACGTCTTTACTTGCAAATGTAGTAAAGAATGTTCCATTCCAAAGGCTGTAATGGATTCCAAATAATGGCAATAAGAGTAAGTTCAGTCATAAAACTTGTAAATGAAGGGAGGGAGGAAGGGAACTTTGCAGTACTCACTTTAAAATTTCAAAGTACTTTTCCTGATTCTCATACTCAGGCCTAAATTCTGTAATCATTTTAAAGTCCCTCCTCTGCTTTCAATGGCTCTCTCCTGTGGTCAACCCATTTCCAACCTTTGGCTCCTAAGTTGGTCCTTTCCAAGCCTTAAATCCCAAAAATGACCCCACAGCTATTCCAATAGGGAAGACCAACAATTAAGAGGAACAATCTAATAATCCCTGCCTACAAATGAAGGAATTAAACAAATCAGCACAGGTGACTCACCATCGGCGTTCTACCAATGTTGCTTAGATAGTACAGCAATCCCTTCACATGATAAATAGTAGGCTGTAGATTGCACTTTGGGGAGAGCCATTGTCTGTTTAAATCTTCACCATTTAGGGAGCACCTGTGACTGAAAAAAGAAGAGAAAAAATAAAGTAATACATAACAGCACATATTTTACACCATCATCAAGGAAAGACGCTAAAATCAGTTAGTGGCTAGTTTTGCTGGTGCAATCATTATTACACTGTGTGGGTGGTTCTTAATCTATTCAAAGTAAAAAAAAAAAAAAAAAAATTACATTTAAACTTCAAGTTTCAATTCTCATTTGTTTCTTTGTGTTTCCTTAAAACTGTGTACTACTCTGTGTAGTCCCTATGCAAAACCTTACAGTTCTTCCAGAGATCCACATGTTCATTAATTTAATTTATGTCTGTGCCCACAATTCTTTCTGCTCTCTGATATCTGATATCTACACTTGCAGGCACCTGTTCAGATTCCTTGAGAGCAGAGACTGTTAGTGAAAGAACGTATCACCGGCATCCAATTAGATGTGCACGTTCCTCACTGTTAGCTACTAGACGGTGCACATTTTAAGTGTTGTTTATCAGCTTGATTACTGTTCCAGAAGATCCTTACAATTCAAGAAGCTCCTTATAATAAAGTGGTGCACACTGCTGAGTGTAGGCCATTAGTGACTCCTGCTGATTTTGTACGTTTGTCCACTGACAAAGAAATGATCAGTCTAAAATTTTAATGGTAGGTTTATTTTAACAGTGAGAGACAGAATAACAACACAAATATCCAGAAAATGCATTTAAAAAAGTTATAAATTGATTTGCATTTTAATGAGTGAAATAAGTATTTGACCCCTTTGCAAAACATGACTTAGTACTTGGTTGCAAAACACTTGCTGGCTATTAAAGAGTTCAGATGTTTCTTGTAGTTGGCCTCCAGGTTTGCACACATCTCAGGAGGGATTTTGTCTCACTCCTCTTTGCAGATCCTCTCCAAGTCATTAAGGTATCGAGGCTGACATTTGGTAACTCGAACCTTCAGCTCCCTCCACATATTTTCTATGGGATTAAGGTCTGGAGACTGGCTAGGCCACTCCAGGACCTTAATGTGCTTCTTCTTGAGCCACTCCTTTTGTTGCCTTGGCCATGTGTTTTGGGTCATTGTCACGCTGGAATACCCATTCATGACCCATTTTCTATGCCCTGGACTGAGGGAAGGAGGTTCTTACCCAAGAATTGACAGTGCATGGGCCATCTATGGTCCATAGTCCCTTGATGCAGTAAAGTGGTCATGTCCCCTTAGCAGAAAAACACCCCCAAAGCATAATGTTTCCACCTCCATGTTTGACGGTGGGGATGGTGTTCTTGGGGTTTATAGGCAGCATTCCTCCTCCTCCAAACACGGTGAGTTGATGCCAAAAAGCTTAATTTTGGTCTCATCTGACCACAACACTTTCACCCAGTTCTCCTCTGAATCATTCAGATGTTCATTAGCAAACTTCAGACAGGCCTGTACATATGCTTTCTTGAGCAGGGGGACCTTGCAGGCACTGCAGAATTTCAGTCCTTCACGGCGTAGTGTGTTACAAATTGTTTTCTTGGTGACTATGGTCCAAAGTGCCTTGAGATCATTGACAAAATTCTCCCCTGTAGTTCAGGGGCTGATTCCTCACCGTTCTCGTGATAATTGAAACTCCACAAGGTGAGATCTTGCGTGGAGCCCCAGACCGAGGGAGATTGACAGTTATTTTGTGTTTCTTTCATTTGCGAATAATCACACCAACTGTTGTCACCTTATCGCCTACAGTAGCTGCCTTCGATAGTCTTGTAGCCCATTCCAGCCTTGTGTAGGTCTACAATCTTGTCTCTGACATTCTTGGACAACTCTTTTGTCTTGGTCATGGTGGAGAGATTGGAATCTGATTGATTGATTGCTTCTGTGGACAGGTGTCTTTTATACAGGTAACAAGCTGAGATTAGGCTAGACAAGCTCTCCCTTTAAGAGAGTGCTCCTAATCTCAGCTTGTTACCTGTATAGAAGACACCTTGGAGACAGTAATCTTGCTGATTGATAGGGGATCAAATATTTATTTAACTCATTAAAATGCTAATCAGTTTATAACTTTTTTGAAATTCGTTTTTCTGTATATTTTATTTATTCAGTCTCTCACTGTTAAAATAAACCATTAAAATTATAGTCGTTTCTTTGTCAGTGGGCAAATGTACAAAATCAGCAGGGGATCAAATACTTTTTTCCCTCGCTGTAACTATTTTTAATATGGCCATACAGTAAATAAGCGTCATCAGAAACTGATCAATTCACTTTGTGGGTGGCCCTATCAGAGCCCTCCTAACTGACATTCTTTATTTGAACAAATCATAGAAAGAAACCGGGGTGGATTGTCAGCCAAAGAGTGGCTGCATACAATCAAACACAGCCATTGTTCTGTTATTCTATGAGCATCTATCAATGGCTGTCTGAATATAATATTCAGCATTGAAGATTTGTCCATACGTGTCGTATAGTGTGGATGGATCTGTTCAGTCTGCAGGATCAGTATATGACCAGATTCAGGCTTTTACTATTTTGCAAGTATATTTCTGAAAACTGCTTTTGAAGACATAACTCAGATGAAAGTATCTTTTTTAACTAAAGGGACAGTTGCAAATATAAATGGTGACTAGCTGTTAGCAGCTGTTGAAGAAAACAATTGACTGCTGGTGACAAGAGGTTTTATTTGCTTTTGTGATGTTATCACAGTAGCTACAAATGAACACAGTTCAAGCTGTTGAATGGCATTCAAGGGTGAAAGAAAACCTATTGGAAAGATCTTTTCTTGATATTAAATATGAAGCAAAAGCCTGAAATGGCTTTCCTGTGCTGTCTTCAATTTGATGAAACTTTTTTTTCTGCCAGGAATTTTTTTTTTGGCTTTATTGTAAGCAAACTTAAAGCGGAAGTAAACCCAACCATAAAACAGTTTCATTTCTGGCACGTGTTGGAAATGAAAAACTCCCATTGCTTGTGCTCTCAACCAAACTGTCAAACCATCCAATGGCTGGCGTCATAACTGATCACATGTGCAGCATCATGGCAGTTGTAGATTAAACAGAGGCAAAGATGGCAGCTTCCTTGGCTAAAAATGATAGGGGGGGATTATTTCAGTGTTGCCAACCGTCCGTAGATTTACGGCCAGCCCGTAAATTTAAACCCTTTTTCGGGCTGCCCGTTAAAGTCTGTTACGGGCACCGGTGCCCATAAAAAAGATGGCCACGAGCCGACCACGCAACTGTGCATGTGCCATTCCAAAGCCGACCGGGCTCAGGAAAGCTCGTACAAGCTCGGCCAGGCGGCGCATGCGCAGTAACGTAATGTCGCCGCCTGGCGCCATTTTTAAAAGGAAGGCATTCGTTCTCAGCCACTCAGCGGTGCCGGCACTGCAGAGAGGTAGTGGGCGGGATTGATGCCATCAATGGAGCAGGGCAGAAATGAACAATAAGGAATTGCTATTAAGTGCTGGAAATGGGGAGAGGTGAGGTGGATGGTAGTTGGTAACAGGAAGAAAGATATGCCAGGAATGTGGAGCTGTAGTAGGAGAGAGGGGGGAGGACAGGGAGCTGTCAGATTAATTGCTGTGTGAAAACAAATGGACTGAAGGCAGAACTGAATGTGAAATTGTGAGGAGGAATGTATTTGGTGCGATGACGGCTGAGGGTAGGATCCAGGAACAGGCTATTTGTTTTTAAATTGTGAGAAAGGAGAACAGTGTGTGTGAGCAGTACTGTTTGGTAAACATGAATGATAAGACTGAGGGAGAGCTTGATATTGGCTGGTGTGGGGAAGAAGGGAAAATTGAAGCATTTTTTTTTTTTAAATATTTATTAGGTTTTACACACTACAATAGTATAAAACAGAGTACATAATAGCTATAAAGTATGTACATGCAAATTCTCTAATCAGTAAGATAGTTTTATACCTAAACCCAGTTGGGGGGGGGGGGGGGGGATCAGTAATTAGCATTTTTATGGATAAGCCAGAAGGCAGACACTGACTGATGTGGAGACAGGTATGATAATATGAAGGGGGACAGAGGAGGAAACTACCATGCCCACAGCCTCTAACCATCTGTTACTGTATCCTGTCTGCAGCCTCTGACCATCTCCTGTAGCATGTCCGTAGCCTCTGACCATCTCCTGTACCATGTCCGCAGCCTCTGACCATCTCCTGTAACATGTCCGCAGCCTCTGACCATCTCCTGTAACATGTCCGCAGCCACTGACCATCTCCTGTAGCATGTCCGCAGCCTCTGGCCATCTCCTGTAGCATGTCCGCAGCCACTGACCATCTCCTGTAACATGTCCGCAGCCACGGACCATCTCCTGTAGCATGTCCGCAGCCTCTGACCATCTTCTGTATCCTGTTCGCAGCCTCTAACCATCTCATGTTACTGTATCCTTTCCGCAACCTCTGACTATCTCCTGTAGTATGTCTGCAGCCTCTAACCATCTCCTGTATCATGTCTGCAGTCTCTGAGGGAGAGGAGTCAAGAGTGGGAGCGTCGTCAGGATGGGGGTCACGAAAGGAATCAGACGTTTATGGACTGTGTAGAGGAGATTATACGATAAAACCAGAGCCGCAAAGCTGGAGCCATCTGATTGAGCCCTGCACAGTGCACCTGGGAGGAGGTCAGTGACAGCGCTGGCAGGCTTGCGCTTTAGTCCTTCAAAACGTGAAGAACAATAAATCTGCTAATATCTCAGAAGCGAAGGTATTGGTCCAACGAAATTACACCTTATGCCGCATACACACGCTCGGAATTTCCATCAACAAATGTTCGATGGGAGTTGTTGTCGGAAATTCTGATCGTGTGTACACAAATCCGACGCACAAAGTTCCACGCATGCTCGGAATCAAGCAGAAGAGCCGCACTGGCTATTGGACTTCATTATTCTCGGCTCGACATACGTCTTGTACGTCAGCGGGTTCTTGACGTTCGGAATTTCCGACAAGATTTGTGTGACCGTGTGTATGCAAGAAAAGTTTGAGCCAACATCCGTCTGAAAAAAATCCATGGATTTTGTTGTCGGAATGTCCGATCGTGTGTACAGGGCATAAGTCTGTTTGAATGCCCCTTTCCATTGTTAAATAATAATCGCACCCTTCAACTGGGAGTCATTGTTAACAACCCTAATCGAGAGGGAAATGGGACTTTAAATGAAGCGGCTGGACTGCGGAGGTGATGATATAAATATACAATTTTATTTATAACAAGGTAAATATGGTAATTTTCATATATACATAAAAGCACAAGGTATAGACATAGTGATACAAAGTATATAAATATAGACATAAATAAAGGTAAATTCATGAGGTTAATGAATAGTATATGACAGCAATCTGGCCTTAAAATGCTAGACACAGCATGCCCGGCACCTGTGTTAATAATCACATAAAAGTAATCTACAAATGTTGGGTTCATGTTATAACATCGTCAAAGCGTAGTATGTGTCTCTGCAGCATCCAATAGCTCTACGCGTTTCGTGGAATTGTCTCCACTCGTCAGGAGCAGATGCAACAGGTTCCTGTAGATTAAATGGTTATGGTGAAACCACATTATGTATAAGGGTAAAGAATGTTATTTATAGAAAATTAACCAAATAACACTCACCAGCCCCGGCAGTGGGAGCGATAAGGGGCGAGCGAGACAGGTGAACCGGAAGCACAGACCACACCATGGGAGCTGAGGCGGCGTAACTGTACATGGGTAGCCTGGGGTGGTGGTATGGTGCCTAAGGTGGTCCCCATGAATGTAGGTGCTGGCTTGGAAGTATGAGCAAATCAAAACATCTGAAAGTAAGAATGAAAATGTGTGTAAGGTGAGATGATGAGGATGTGTAAAAACAAGCAAGGTATGTGTAAGGGGAATGATAAAAAATGATGAAAAAAATAATAATAGTGGTGTGAAATTATAGGCCCAATGTGTCAGCATGTGTAAATAATGGAGGAAAAGGATGGGATGTGAAGTGTAATTGGTGTAATGTGTATGAGATGGGCTGACCTATACGTGAGAATGGTCTAAGAAAAACAAACCTAAAAGTGAAGTGAGTGTAAAAAACAAATGTGTATAAACAAAAAAGTGCAAAAACCAATCGTGTTGTGTGTGGGTCTGAACCAAAGGACACTTACCCAAGCTGCATGCCATGCAACACCAGACGGTGGAATAGCTGGTGTGCAGGAGCCCCAGGCAGAGACCGGCCATGTGAACAGCCGGCTCTGACTGAGGGTATATGTACAGGTACGCCACCAACGCCACGTGCGTGAACGCAAGGGGGGGCGGGAGAAGGCGTCCGCACCTGTGTCAGACCGCCAGGCGAGTGGCGCCACATCGCTCCCACCGAGGTCACGCAGAAGGTGCTCTCAATGGCAGCGTGATGACGTCAATTCGACGTCAAACGCTGGACGTGAGGACCGTGGCGCCGATGTGCGAAGGGGCGTCCTCCCAATCTCCCGAACACCAACGTGCAACGGGAAAAGGGAGGACCCACGAGGCACATCGCAGCTCCCGCGACAAGGAAAAGGCCCCCATACACCATGAACAGGCTCAAAACCCCAAACCTGCACACATCGCCAGAGCGGCAGGAGCGCATGGATATAAGAATTGTAAATTGTGTAATCATATAGGGAATGTAACTTATGAGGTTTAAACATAAAAGCTATGCCGAGAATGCCATAAATTGCTGTCGCTAATACAATAAATAAATACATGTATCAATATACCCTGAATTTGCTTAGCCAGTCCCGATGTGTAAATCCCTAAGTAGGGAATGTACACATCTGAAACTGCACCTCACGCATGGATGGCAGGGGAACACTGCTGATCCAATATTCCAGCCCCTTCCATCCCTATACAAACTGTAAAAAAGAGGAGGGAAGGTTTGGGACTTTAAATGAGGCGCGGGTAAGCACCTCCATCCCTAAATTAAATCTAATCGAGAGGGAAATGGGACTTTAAATGAAGCGGCTGGACTGCGGAGGTGATGATATAAATATACAATTTTATTTATAACAAGGTAAATATGGTAATTTTCATATATACATAAAGGCACAAGGTATAGACATAGTGATACAAAGTATATAAATATAGACATAAATAAAGGTAAATTCATGAGGTTAATGAATAGTATATGACAGCAATCTGGCCTTAAAATGCTAGACACAGCATGCCCGGCACCTGTGTTAATAATCACATAAAAGGAATCTACAAATGTTGGGTTCATGTTATAACATCGTCAAAGCGTAGTATGTGTCTCTGCAGCATCCAATAGCTCTACGCGTTTCGTGGAATTGTCTCCACTCGTCAGGAGCAGATGCAACAGGTTCCTGTAGATTAAATGGTTATGGTGAAACCACAATATGTATAAGGGTAAAGAATGTTATTTATAGAAAATTAACCAAATAACACTCACCAGCCCCGGCAGTGGGAGCGATAAGGGGCGAGCGAGACAGGTGAACCGGAAGCACAGACCACACCATGGGAGCTGAGGCGGCGTAACTGTACATGGGTAGCCTGGGGTGGTGGTATGGTGCCTAAGGTGGTCCCCATGAATGTAGGTGCTGGCTTGGAAGTATGAGCAAATCAAAACATCTGAAAGTAAGAATGAAAATGTGTGTAAGGTGAGATGATGAGGATGTGTAAAAACAAGCAAGGTATGTGTAAGGGGAATGATAAAAAATGATGAAAAAAATAATAATAGTGGTGTGAAATTATAGGCCCAATGTGTCAGCATGTGTAAATAATGGAGGAAAAGGATGGGATGTGAAGTGTAATTGGTGTAATGTGTATGAGATGGGCTGACCTATACGTGAGAATGGTCTAAGAAAAACAAACCTAAAAGTGAAGTGAGTGTAAAAAACAAATGTGTATAAACAAAAAAGTGCAAAAACCAATCGTGTTGTGTGTGGGTCTGAACCAAAGGACACTTACCCAAGCTGCATGCCATGCAACACCAGACGGTGGAATAGCTGGTGTGCAGGAGCCCCAGGCAGAGACCGGCCATGTGAACAGCCGGCTCTGACTGAGGGTATATGTACAGGTACGCCACCAACGCCACGTGCGTGAACGCAAGGGGGGGGGCGGGAGAAAGCGTCCGCACCTGTGTCAGACCGCCAGGCGAGTGGCGCCACATCGCTCCCACCCAGGTCACGCAGAAGGTGCTCTCAATGGCAGCGTGATGACGTCAATTCGACGTCAAACGCTGGACGTGAGGACCGTGGCGCCGATGTGCGAAGGGGCGTCCTCCCAATCTCCTGAACACCAACGTGCAACGGGAAAAGGGAGGACCCACGAGGCACATCGCAGCTCCCGCGACAAGGAAAAGGCCCCCATACACCATGAACAGGCTCAAAACCCCAAACCTGCACACATCGCCAGAGCGGCAGGAGCGCATGGATATAAGAATTGTAAATTGTGTAATCATATAGGGAATGTAACTTATGAGGTTTAAACATAAAAGCTATGCCGAGAATGCCATAAATTGCTGTCGCTAATACAATAAATAAATACATGTATCAATATACCCTGAATTTGCTTAGCCAGTCCCGATGTGTAAATCCCTAAGTAGGGAATGTACACATCTGAAACTGCACCTCACGCATGGATGGCAGGGGAACACTGCTGATCCAATATTCCAGCCGCTTCCATCCCTATACAAACTGTAAAAAAGAGGAGGGAAGGTTTGGGACTTTAAATGAGGCGCGGGTAAGCACCTCCATCCCTAAATTAAATCTAATCGAGAGGGAAATGGGACTTTAAATGAAGCGGCTGGACTGCGGAGGTGATGATATAAATATACAATTTTATTTATAACAAGGTAAATATGGTAATTTTCATATATACATAAAAGCACAAGGTATAGACATAGTGATACAAAGTATATAAATATAGACATAAATAAAGGTAAATTCATGAGGTTAATGAATAGTATATGACAGCAATCTGGCCTTAAAATGCTAGACACAGCATGCCCGGCACCTGTGTTAATAATCACATAAAAGGAATCTACAAATGTTGGGTTCATGTTATAACATCGTCAAAGCGTAGTATGTGTCTCTGCAGCATCCAATAGCTCTACGCGTTTCGTGGAATTGTCTCCACTCGTCAGGAGCAGATGCAACAGGTTCCTGTAGATTAAATGGTTATGGTGAAACCACATTATGTATAAGGGTAAAGAATGTTATTTATAGAAAATTAACCAAATAACACTCACCAGCCCTGGCAGTGGGAGCGATAAGGGGCGAGCGAGACAGGTGAACCGGAAGCACAGACCACACCATGGGAGCTGAGGCGGCGTAACTGTACATGGGTAGCCTGGGGTGGTGGTATGGTGCCTAAGGTGGTCCCCATGAATGTAGGTGCTGGCTTGGAAGTATGAGCAAATCAAAACATCTGAAAGTAAGAATGAAAATGTGTGTAAGGTGAGATGATGAGGATGTGTAAAAACAAGCAAGGTATGTGTAAGGGGAATGATAAAAAATGATGAAAAAAATAATAATAGTGGTGTGAAATTATAGGCCCAATGTGTCAGCATGTGTAAATAATGGAGGAAAAGGATGGGATGTGAAGTGTAATTGGTGTAATGTGTATGAGATGGGCTGACCTATACGTGAGAATGGTCTAAGAAAAACAAACCTAAAAGTGAAGTGAGTGTAAAAAACAAATGTGTATAAAAAGTGCAAAAACCATAATGTGGTTTCACCATAACCATTTAATCTACAGGAACCTGTTGCATCTGCTCCTGACGAGTGGAGACAATTCCACGAAACGCGTAGAGCTATTGGATGCTGCAGAGACACATACTACGCTTTGACGATGTTATAACATGAACCCAACATTTGTAGATTCCTTTTATGTGATTATTAACACAGGTGCCGGGCATGCTGTGTCTAGCATTTTAAGGCCAGATTGCTGTCATATACTATTCATTAACCTCATGAATTTACCTTTATTTATGTCTATATTTATATACTTTGTATCACTATGTCTATACCTTGTGCTTTTATGTATATATGAAAATTACCATATTTACCTTGTTATAAATAAAATTGTATATTTATATCATCACCTTCGCAGTCCAGCCGCTTCATTTAAAGTCCCATTTCCCTCTCGATTAGATTTAATTTAGGGATGGAGGTGCTTACCCGCGCCTCATTTAAAGTCCCAAACCTTCCCTCCTCTTTTTTACAGTTTGTATAGGGATGGAAGGGGCTGGAATATTGGATCAGCAGTGTTCCCCTGCCATCCATGCGTGAGGTGCAGTTTCAGATGTGTACATTCCCTACTTAGGGATTTACACATCGGGACTGGCTAAGCAAATTCAGGGTATATTGATACATGTATTTATTTATTGTATTAGCGACAGCAATTTATGGCATTCTCGGCATAGCTTTTATGTTTAAACCTCATAAGTTACATTCCCTATATGATTACACAATTTACAATTCTTATATCCATGCGCTCCTGCCGCTCTGGCGATGTGTGCAGGTTTGGGGTTTTGAGCCTGTTCATGGTGTATGGGGGCCTTTTCCTTGTCGCGGGAGCTGCGATGTGCCTCGTGGGTCCTCCCTTTTCCCGTTGCACGTTGGTGTTCGGGAGATTGGGAGGACGCCCCTTCGCACATCGGCGCCACGGTCCTCACGTCCAGCATTTGACGTCGAATTGACGTCATCACGCTGCCATTGAGAGCACCTTCTGCGTGACCTGGGTGGGAGCGATGTGGCGCCACTCACCTGGCGGTCTGACACAGGTGCGGACGCCTTCTCCCGCCCCCCCTTGCGTTCACGCACGTGGCGTTGGTGGCGTACCTGTACATATACCCTCAGTCAGAGCCGGCTGTTCACATGGCCGGTCTCTGCCTGGGGCTCCTGCACACCAGCTATTCCACCGTCTGGTGTTGCATGGCATGCAGCTTGGGTAAGTGTCCTTTGGTTCAGACCCACACACAACACGATTGGTTTTTGCACTTTTTTGTTTATACACATTTGTTTTTTACACTCACTTCACTTTTAGGTTTGTTTTTCTTAGACCATTCTCACGTATAGGTCAGCCCATCTCATACACATTACACCAATTACACTTCACATCCCATCCTTTTCCTCCATTATTTACACATGCTGACACATTGGGCCTATAATTTCACACCACTATTATTATTTTTTTCATCATTTTTTATCATTCCCCTTACACATACCTTGCTTGTTTTTACACATCCTCATCATCTCACCTTACACACATTTTCATTCTTACTTTCAGATGTTTTGATTTACTCATACTTCCAAGCCAGCACCTACATTCATGGGGACCACCTTAGGCACCATACCACCACCCCAGGCTACCCATGTACAGTTACGCCGCCTCAGCTCCCATGGTGTGGTCTGTGCTTCCGGTTCACCTGTCTCGCTCGCCCCTTATCGCTCCCACTGCCGGGGCTGGTGAGTGTTATTTGGTTAATTTTCTATAAATAACATTCTTTACCCTTATACATAATGTGGTTTCACCATAACCATTTAATCTACAGGAATCTGTTGCATCTGCTCCTGACGAGTGGAGACAATTTCACGAAACGCGTAGAGCTATTGGATGCTGCAGAGACACATACTACGCTTTGACGATGTTATAACATGAACCCAACATTTGTAGATTCCTTTTATGTGATTATTAACACAGGTGCCGGGCATGCTGTGTCTAGCATTTTAAGGCCAGATTGCTGTCATATACTATTCATTAACCTCATGAATTTACCTTTATTTATGTCTATATTTATATACTTTGTATCACTATGTCTATACCTTGTGCTTTTATGTATATATGAAAATTACCATATTTACCTTGTTATAAATAAAATTGTATATTTATATCATCACCTTCGCAGTCCAGCCGCTTCATTTAAAGTCCCATTTCCCTCTCGATTAGATTTAATTTAGGGATGGAGGTGCTTACCCGCGCCTCATTTAAAGTCCCAAACCTTCCCTCCTCTTTTTTACAGTTTGTATAGGGATGGAAGCGGCTGGAATATTGGATCAGCAGTGTTCCCCTGCCATCCATGCGTGAGGTGCAGTTTCAGATGTGTACATTCCCTACTTAGGGATTTACACATCGGGACTGGCTAAGCAAATTCAGGGTATATGGATACATGTATTTATTTATTGTATTAGCGACAGCAATTTATGGCATTCTCGGCATAGCTTTTATGTTTAAACCTCATAAGTTACATTCCCTATATGATTACACAATTTACAATTCTTATATCCATGCGCTCCTGCCGCTCTGGCGATGTGTGCAGGTTTGGGGTTTTGAGCCTGTTCATGGTGTATGGGGGCCTTTTCCTTGTCGCGGGAGCTGCGATGTGCCTCGTGGGTCCTCCCTTTTCCGTTGCACGTTGGTGTTCGGGAGATTGGGAGGACGCCCCTTCGCACATCGGCGCCACGGTCCTCACGTCCAGCGTTTGACGTCGAATTGACGTCATCACGCTGCCATTGAGAGCACCTTCTGCGTGACCTGGGTGGGAGCGATGTGGCGCCACTCGCCTGGCGGTCTGACACAGGTGCGGACGCCTTCTCCCGCCCCCCCTTGCGTTCACGCACGTGGCGTTGGTGGCGTACCTGTACATATACCCTCAGTCAGAGCCGGCTGTTCACATGGCCGGTCTCTGCCTGGGGCTCCTGCACACCAGCTATTCCACCGTCTGGTGTTGCATGGCATGCAGCTTGGGTAAGTGTCCTTTGGTTCAGACCCACACACAACACGATTGGTTTTTGCACTTTTTTGTTTATACACATTTGTTTTTTACACTCACTTCACTTTTAGGTTTGTTTTTCTTAGACCATTCTCACGTATAGGTCAGCCCATCTCATACACATTACACCAATTACACTTCACATCCCATCCTTTTCCTCCATTATTTACACATGCTGACACATTGGGCCTATAATTTCACACCACTATTATTATTTTTTTCATCATTTTTTATCATTCCCCTTACACATACCTTGCTTGTTTTTACACATCCTCATCATCTCACCTTACACACATTTTCATTCTTACTTTCAGATGTTTTGATTTGCTCATACTTCCAAGCCAGCACCTACATTCATGGGGACCACCTTAGGCACCATACCACCACCCCAGGCTACCCATGTACAGTTACGCCGCCTCAGCTCCCATGGTGTGGTCTGTGCTTCCGGTTCACCTGTCTCGCTCGCCCCTTATCGCTCCCACTGCCGGGGCTGGTGAGTGTTATTTGGTTAATTTTCTATAAATAACATTCTTTACCCTTATACATAATGTGGTTTCACCATAACCATTTAATCTACAGGAACCTGTTGCATCTGCTCCTGACGAGTGGAGACAATTCCACGAAACGCGTAGAGCTATTGGATGCTGCAGAGACACATACTACGCTTTGACGATGTTATAACATGAACCCAACATTTGTAGATTCCTTTTATGTGATTATTAACACAGGTGCCGGGCATGCTGTGTCTAGCATTTTAAGGCCAGATTGCTGTCATATACTATTCATTAACCTCATGAATTTACCTTTATTTATGTCTACATTTATATACTTTGTATCACTATGTCTATACCTTGTGCTTTTATGTATATATGAAAATTACCATATTTACCTTGTTATAAATAAAATTGTATATTTATATCATCACCTCCGCAGTCCAGCCGCTTCATTTAAAGTCCCATTTCCCTCTCGATTAGATTTAATTTAGGGATGGAGGTGCTTACCCGCGCCTCATTTAAAGTCCCAAACCTTCCCTCCTCTTTTTTACAGTTTGTATAGGGATGGAAGGGGCTGGAATATTGGATCAGCAGTGTTCCCCTGCCATCCATGCGTGAGGTGCAGTTTCAGATGTGTACATTCCCTACTTAGGGATTTACACATCGGGACTGGCTAAGCAAATTCAGGGTATATTGATACATGTATTTATTTATTGTATTAGCGACAGCAATTTATGGCATTCTCGGCATAGCTTTTATGTTTAAACCTCATAAGTTACATTCCCTATATGATTACACAATTTACAATTCTTATATCCATGCGCTCCTGCCGCTCTGGCGATGTGTGCAGGTTTGGGGTTTTGAGCCTGTTCATGGTGTATGGGGGCCTTTTCCTTGTCGCGGGAGCTGCGATGTGCCTCGTGGGTCCTCCCTTTTCCCGTTGCACGTTGGTGTTCGGGAGATTGGGAGGACGCCCCTTCGCACATCGGCGCCACGGTCCTCACGTCCAGCGTTTGACGTCGAATTGACGTCATCACGCTGCCATTGAGAGCACCTTCTGCGTGACCTGGGTGGGAGCGATGTGGCGCCACTCGCCTGGCGGTCTGACACAGGTGCGGACGCCTTCTCCCGCCCCCCCTTGCGTTCACGCACGTGGCGTTGGTGGCGTACCTGTACATATACCCTCAGTCAGAGCCGGCTGTTCACATGGCCGGTCTCTGCCTGGGGCTCCTGCACACCAGCTATTCCACCGTCTGGTGTTGCATGGCATGCAGCTTGGGTAAGTGTCCTTTGGTTCAGACCCACACACAACACGATTGGTTTTTGCACTTTTTTGTTTATACACATTTGTTTTTTACACTCACTTCACTTTTAGGTTTGTTTTTCTTAGACCATTCTCACGTATAGGTCAGCCCATCTCATACACATTACACCAATTACACTTCACATCCCATCCTTTTCCTCCATTATTTACACATGCTGACACATTGGGCCTATAATTTCACACCACTATTATTATTTTTTTCATCATTTTTTATCATTCCCCTTACACATACCTTGCTTGTTTTTACACATCCTCATCATCTCACCTTACACACATTTTCATTCTTACTTTCAGATGTTTTGATTTGCTCATACTTCCAAGCCAGCACCTACATTCATGGGGACCACCTTAGGCACCATCCACCACCCCAGGCTACCCATGTACAGTTACGCCGCCTCAGCTCCCATGGTGTGGTCTGTGCTTCCGGTTCACCTGTCTCGCTCGCCCCTTATCGCTCCCACTGCCGGGGCTGGTGAGTGTTATTTGGTTAATTTTCTATAAATAACATTCTTTACCCTTATACATAATGTGGTTTCACCATAACCATTTAATCTACAGGAACCTGTTGCATCTGCTCCTGACGAGTGGAGACAATTCCACGAAACGCGTAGAGCTATTGGATGCTGCAGAGACACATACTACGCTTTGACGATGTTATAACATGAACCCAACATTTGTAGATTCCTTTTATGTGATTATTAACACAGGTGCCGGGCATGCTGTGTCTAGCATTTTAAGGCCAGATTGCTGTCATATAATATTCATTAACCTCATGAATTTACCTTTATTTATGTCTATATTTATATACTTTGTATCACTATGTCTATACCTTGTGCTTTTATGTATATATGAAAATTACCATATTTACCTTGTTATAAATAAAATTGTATATTTATATCATCACCTCCGCAGTCCAGCCGCTTCATTTAAAGTCCCATTTCCCTCTCGATTAGATTTAATTTAGGGATGGAGGTGCTTACCCGCGCCTCATTTAAAGTCCCAAACCTTCCCTCCTCTTTTTTACAGTTTGTATAGGGATGGAAGGGGCTGGAATATTGGATCAGCAGTGTTCCCCTGCCATCCATGCGTGAGGTGCAGTTTCAGATGTGTACATTCCCTACTTAGGGATTTACACATCGGGACTGGCTAAGCAAATTCAGGGTATATTGATACATGTATTTATTTATTGTATTAGCGACAGCAATTTATGGCATTCTCGGCATAGCTTTTATGTTTAAACCTCATAAGTTACATTCCCTATATGATTACACAATTTACAATTCTTATATCCATGCGCTCCTGCCGCTCTGGCGATGTGTGCAGGTTTGGGGTTTTGAGCCTGTTCATGGTGTATGGAGGCCTTTTCCTTGTCGCGGGAGCTGCGATGTGCCTCGTGGGTCCTCCCTTTTCCCGTTGCACGTTGGTGTTCGGGAGATTGGGAGGACGCCCCTTCGCACATCGGCGCCACGGTCCTCACGTCCAGCGTTTGACGTCGAATTGACGTCATCACGCTGCCATTGAGAGCACCTTCTGCGTGACCTGGGTGGGAGCGATGTGGCGCCACTCGCCTGGCGGTCTGACACAGGTGCGGACGCCTTCTCCCGCCCCCCCTTGCGTTCACGCACGTGGCGTTGGTGGCGTACCTGTACATATACCCTCAGTCAGAGCCGGCTGTTCACATGGCCGGTCTCTGCCTGGGGCTCCTGCACACCAGCTATTCCACCGTCTGGTGTTGCATGGCATGCAGCTTGGGTAAGTGTCCTTTGGTTCAGACCCACACACAACACGATTGGTTTTTGCACTTTTTTGTTTATACACATTTGTTTTTTACACTCACTTCACTTTTAGGTTTGTTTTTCTTAGACCATTCTCACGTATAGGTCAGCCCATCTCATACACATTACACCAATTACACTTCACATCCCATCCTTTTCCTCCATTATTTACACATGCTGACACATTGGGCCTATAATTTCACACCACTATTATTATTTTTTTCATCATTTTTTATCATTCCCCTTACACATACCTTGCTTGTTTTTACACATCCTCATCATCTCACCTTACACACATTTTCATTCTTACTTTCAGATGTTTTGATTTGCTCATACTTCCAAGCCAGCACCTACATTCATGGGGACCACCTTAGGCACCATACCACCACCCCAGGCTACCCATGTACAGTTACGCCGCCTCAGCTCCCATGGTGTGGTCTGTGCTTCCGGTTCACCTGTCTCGCTCGCCCCTTATCGCTCCCACTGCCGGGGCTGGTGAGTGTTATTTGGTTAATTTTCTATAAATAACATTCTTTACCCTTATACATAATGTGGTTTCACCATAACCATTTAATCTACAGGAACCTGTTGCATCTGCTCCTGACGAGTGGAGACAATTCCACGAAACGCGTAGAGCTATTGGATGCTGCAGAGACACATACTACGCTTTGACGATGTTATAACATGAACCCAACATTTGTAGATTCCTTTTATGTGATTATTAACACAGGTGCCGGGCATGCTGTGTCTAGCATTTTAAGGCCAGATTGCTGTCATATAATATTCATTAACCTCATGAATTTACCTTTATTTATGTCTATATTTAGATACTTTGTATCACTATGTCTATACCTTGTGCTTTTATGTATATATGAAAATTACCATATTTACCTTGTTATAAATAAAATTGTATATTTATATCATCACCTCCGCAGTCCAGCCGCTTCATTTAAAGTCCCATTTCCCTCTCGATTAGATTTAATTTAGGGATGGAGGTGCTTACCCGCGCCTCATTTAAAGTCCCAAACCTTCCCTCCTCTTTTTTACAGTTTGTATAGGGATGGAAGGGGCTGGAATATTGGATCAGCAGTGTTCCCCTGCCATCCATGGGTGAGGTGCAGTTTCAGATGTGTACATTCCCTACTTAGGGATTTACACATCGGGACTGGCTAAGCAAATTCAGGGTATATTGATACATGTATTTATTTATTGTATTAGCGACAGCAATTTATGGCATTCTCGGCATAGCTTTTATGTTTAAACCTCATAAGTTACATTCCCTATATGATTACACAATTTACAATTCTTATATCCATGCGCTCCTGCCGCTCTGGCGATGTGTGCAGGTTTGGGGTTTTGAGCCTGTTCATGGTGTATGGGGGCCTTTTCCTTGTCGCGGGAGCTGCGATGTGCCTCGTGGGTCCTCCCTTTTCCCGTTGCACGTTGGTGTTCGGGAGATTGGGAGGACGCCCCTTCGCACATCGGCGCCACGGTCCTCACGTCCAGCGTTTGACGTCGAATTGACGTCATCACGCTGCCATTGAGAGCACCTTCTGCGTGACCTGGGTGGGAGCGATGTGGCGCCACTCGCCTGGCGGTCTGACACAGGTGCGGACGCCTTCTCCCGCCCCCCCTTGCGTTCACGCACGTGGCGTTGGTGGCGTACCTGTACATATACCCTCAGTCAGAGCCGGCTGTTCACATGGCCGGTCTCTGCCTGGGGCTCCTGCACACCAGCTATTCCACCGTCTGGTGTTGCATGGCATGCAGCTTGGGTAAGTGTCCTTTGGTTCAGACCCACACACAACACGATTGGTTTTTGCACTTTTTTGTTTATACACATTTGTTTTTTACACTCACTTCACTTTTAGGTTTGTTTTTCTTAGACCATTCTCACGTATAGGTCAGCCCATCTCATACACATTACACCAATTACACTTCACATCCCATCCTTTTCCTCCATTATTTACACATGCTGACACATTGGGCCTATAATTTCACACCACTATTATTATTTTTTTCATCATTTTTTATCATTCCCCTTACACATACCTTGCTTGTTTTTACACATCCTCATCATCTCACCTTACACACATTTTCATTCTTACTTTCAGATGTTTTGATTTGCTCATACTTCCAAGCCAGCACCTACATTCATGGGGACCACCTTAGGCACCATACCACCACCCCAGGCTACCCATGTACAGTTACGCCGCCTCAGCTCCCATGGTGTGGTCTGTGCTTCCGGTTCACCTGTCTCGCTCGCCCCTTATCGCTCCCACTGCCGGGGCTGGTGAGTGTTATTTGGTTAATTTTCTATAAATAACATTCTTTACCCTTATACATAATGTGGTTTCACCATAACCATTTAATCTACAGGAACCTGTTGCATCTGCTCCTGACGAGTGGAGACAATTCCACGAAACGCGTAGAGCTATTGGATGCTGCAGAGACACATACTACGCTTTGACGATGTTATAACATGAACCCAACATTTGTAGATTCCTTTTATGTGATTATTAACACAGGTGCCGGGCATGCTGTGTCTAGCATTTTAAGGCCAGATTGCTGTCATATAATATTCATTAACCTCATGAATTTACCTTTATTTATGTCTATATTTAGATACTTTGTATCACTATGTCTATACCTTGTGCTTTTATGTATATATGAAAATTACCATATTTACCTTGTTATAAATAAAATTGTATATTTATATCATCACCTCCGCAGTCCAGCCGCTTCATTTAAAGTCCCATTTCCCTCTCGATTAGATTTAATTTAGGGATGGAGGTGCTTACCCGCGCCTCATTTAAAGTCCCAAACCTTCCCTCCTCTTTTTTACAGTTTGTATAGGGATGGAAGGGGCTGGAATATTGGATCAGCAGTGTTCCCCTGCCATCCATGCGTGAGGTGCAGTTTCAGATGTGTACATTCCCTACTTAGGGATTTACACATCGGGACTGGCTAAGCAAATTCAGGGTATATTGATACATGTATTTATTTATTGTATTAGCGACAGCAATTTATGGCATTCTCGGCATAGCTTTTATGTTTAAACCTCATAAGTTACATTCCCTATATGATTACACAATTTACAATTCTTATATCCATGCGCTCCTGCCGCTCTGGCGATGTGTGCAGGTTTGGGGTTTTGAGCCTGTTCATGGTGTATGGGGGCCTTTTCCTTGTCGCGGGAGCTGCGATGTGCCTCGTGGGTCCTCCCTTTTCCCGTTGCACGTTGGTGTTCGGGAGATTGGGAGGACGCCCCTTCGCACATCGGCGCCACGGTCCTCACGTCCAGCGTTTGACGTCGAATTGACGTCATCACGCTGCCATTGAGAGCACCTTCTGCGTGACCTGGGTGGGAGCGATGTGGCGCCACTCGCCTGGCGGTCTGACACAGGTGCGGACGCCTTCTCCCGCCCCCCCTTGCGTTCACGCACGTGGCGTTGGTGGCGTACCTGTACATATACCCTCAGTCAGAGCCGGCTGTTCACATGGCCGGTCTCTGCCTGGGGCTCCTGCACACCAGCTATTCCACCGTCTGGTGTTGCATGGCATGCAGCTTGGGTAAGTGTCCTTTGGTTCAGACCCACACACAACACGATTGGTTTTTGCACTTTTTTGTTTATACACATTTGTTTTTTACACTCACTTCACTTTTAGGTTTGTTTTTCTTAGACCATTCTCACGTATAGGTCAGCCCATCTCATACACATTACACCAATTACACTTCACATCCCATCCTTTTCCTCCATTATTTACACATGCTGACACATTGGGCCTATAATTTCACACCACTATTATTATTTTTTTCATCATTTTTTATCATTCCCCTTACACATACCTTGCTTGTTTTTACACATCCTCATCATCTCACCTTACACACATTTTCATTCTTACTTTCAGATGTTTTGATTTACTCATACTTCCAAGCCAGCACCTACATTCATGGGGACCACCTTAGGCACCATACCACCACCCCAGGCTACCCATGTACAGTTACGCCGCCTCAGCTCCCATGGTGTGGTCTGTGCTTCCGGTTCACCTGTCTCGCTCGCCCCTTATCGCTCCCACTGCCGGGGCTGGTGAGTGTTATTTGGTTAATTTTCTATAAATAACATTCTTTACCCTTATACATAATGTGGTTTCACCATAACCATTTAATCTACAGGAACCTGTTGCATCTGCTCCTGACGAGTGGAGACAATTCCACGAAACGCGTAGAGCTATTGGATGCTGCAGAGACACATACTACGCTTTGACGATGTTATAACATGAACCCAACATTTGTAGATTCCTTTTATGTGATTATTAACACAGGTGCCGGGCATGCTGTGTCTAGCATTTTTAGGCCAGATTGCTGTCATATACTATTCATTAACCTCATGAATTTACCTTTATTTATGTCTACATTTATATACTTTGTATCACTATGTCTATACCTTGTGCTTTTATGTATATATGAAAATTACCATATTTACCTTGTTATAAATAAAATTGTATATTTATATCATCACCTCCGCAGTCCAGCCGCTTCATTTAAAGTCCCATTTCCCTCTCGATTAGATTTAATTTAGGGATGGAGGTGCTTACCCGCGCCTCATTTAAAGTCCCAAACCTTCCCTCCTCTTTTTTACAGTTTGTATAGGGATGGAAGGGGCTGGAATATTGGATCAGCAGTGTTCCCCTGCCATCCATGCGTGAGGTGCAGTTTCAGATGTGTACATTCCCTACTTAGGGATTTACACATCGGGACTGGCTAAGCAAATTCAGGGTATATTGATACATGTATTTATTTATTGTATTAGCGACAGCAATTTATGGCATTCTCGGCATAGCTTTTATGTTTAAACCTCATAAGTTACATTCCCTATATGATTACACAATTTACAATTCTTATATCCATGCGCTCCTGCCGCTCTGGCGATGTGTGCAGGTTTGGGGTTTTGAGCCTGTTCATGGTGTATGGGGGCCTTTTCCTTGTCGCGGGAGCTGCGATGTGCCTCGTGGGTCCTCCCTTTTCCCGTTGCACGTTGGTGTTCGGGAGATTGGGAGGACGCCCCTTCGCACATCGGCGCCACGGTCCTCACGTCCAGCGTTTGACGTCGAATTGACGTCATCACGCTGCCATTGAGAGCACCTTCTGCGTGACCTGGGTGGGAGCGATGTGGCGCCACTCGCCTGGCGGTCTGACACAGGTGCGGACGCCTTCTCCCGCCCCCCCTTGCGTTCACGCACGTGGCGTTGGTGGCGTACCTGTACATATACCCTCAGTCAGAGCCGGCTGTTCACATGGCCGGTCTCTGCCTGGGGCTCCTGCACACCAGCTATTCCACCGTCTGGTGTTGCATGGCATGCAGCTTGGGTAAGTGTCCTTTGGTTCAGACCCACACACAACACGATTGGTTTTTGCACTTTTTTGTTTATACACATTTGTTTTTTACACTCACTTCACTTTTAGGTTTGTTTTTCTTAGACCATTCTCACGTATAGGTCAGCCCATCTCATACACATTACACCAATTACACTTCACATCCCATCCTTTTCCTCCATTATTTACACATGCTGACACATTGGGCCTATAATTTCACACCACTATTATTATTTTTTTCATCATTTTTTATCATTCCCCTTACACATACCTTGCTTGTTTTTACACATCCTCATCATCTCACCTTACACACATTTTCATTCTTACTTTCAGATGTTTTGATTTGCTCATACTTCCAAGCCAGCACCTACATTCATGGGGACCACCTTAGGCACCATACCACCACCCCAGGCTACCCATGTACAGTTACGCCGCCTCAGCTCCCATGGTGTGGTCTGTGCTTCCGGTTCACCTGTCTCGCTCGCCCCTTATCGCTCCCACTGCCGGGGCTGGTGAGTGTTATTTGGTTAATTTTCTATAAATAACATTCTTTACCCTTATACATAATGTGGTTTCACCATAACCATTTAATCTACAGGAACCTGTTGCATCTGCTCCTGACGAGTGGAGACAATTCCACGAAACGCGTAGAGCTATTGGATGCTGCAGAGACACATACTACGCTTTGACGATGTTATAACATGAACCCAACATTTGTTGATTCCTTTTATGTGATTATTAACACAGGTGCCGGGCATGCTGTGTCTAGCATTTTAAGGCCAGATTGCTGTCATATACTATTCATTAACCTCATGAATTTACCTTTATTTATGTCTATATTTATATACTTTGTATCACTATGTCTATACCTTGTGCTTTTATGTATATATGAAAATTACCATATTTACCTTGTTATAAATAAAATTGTATATTTATATCATCACCTCCGCAGTCCAGCCGCTTCATTTAAAGTCCCATTTCCCTCTCGATTAGATTTAATTTAGGGATGGAGGTGCTTACCCGCGCCTCATTTAAAGTCCCAAACCTTCCCTCCTCTTTTTTGTTAACAACCCTATTACTTTGGTGGTCAATATGGATAGTCAAATCTGGGCACTTCTATGGGGGACATTTATCAAGACAGAAAACAAAAAAAACCCAAAAAACTACAGCTACAAGAAGCATTTTGTGGAGGTTATACTGTAGCTGTTCAAGAAGTTTTATCACTTACTAAATACAGGGGGTGCAAACATTTTTTACGAGGCTGACCAGAATGTTTAAGCAACATGTTTAATAGAGGCATGAACTAGTACAACTGTCTGCGTGAGTGTTATTTGTTAAAAGCCTAACTCCAGTCACAACTTTTTTTCAGTTTTGGATAGCTCTCATATAGGAAAGCAATCCCAGTTTTTACCATGCAGCAAAGTAAAGCCAGCTACCAGGTATCATCTGTGAAAAGAAATCCTTTATTGATGACATGAGTTACAACACAAAGGGCTAACGCGTTTCAGCTAAAGAGTTTCAGCTAAAGAGTCCTAGGGTCCTATACAGCTCAGTGTACATTTATGGCACAACAGCACAACACTGGAGGGGATCACTAGACAGGTATGTCTGCCATAATGTGCTAACATGCTGGGCATACTAGTACATTATGGCTGAAAGCTTCTGGGGCCAACTGATTTATTTTTCTGAGGTTTAATTCAACTTTAAAGAAAATATAGTTTCACTTTAAAGTGGTTGAAAAACGTCAGGCATAAAATATGAACAAAACATATCCCTCTATAGTGTGTACTTGTCTCACTGGGGATATGTAAGGGTTTACAACAGGGGTCTCAAACTGGTGGACCTCCAGCTGTTGCAAAACTACAAGTCCAATGAGGCATTGCAAGGCTGACAGTTACAAGCATGACTCCCTCAGGCAGAGGCATGATGGGACTTGTAGTTCCGCAACAGCTGGAGGGCCAGTGGTTGTAAACCAGGGGTCTACTGACCAGTATCAGTGATCCACCCTGTGTATGGGTGCCAACTACTTCCTTCTCCTCGTAGTGGAAATTATATTGTGCATTCTTGGCTTCAGATTACTTGAGGGACATTGCACTTGTCCCACAGAAGAGAAAACCATTGATCTGTACACATAACTAAGAAAAGATAGACAATGCTTACCTTTCACTTACCTGTTAGTTACATAATCCCTTAAAACCAAGAGAACCAAAATAATTTTACATAGAGGATTTAGTAGACAGGTGGGAGCTCAGGTCTAGATTCTCCTCTTACCAGGAAAGTAACCAGTAGGCTCAGTAGTCTATATTGACCTGGGGGGCAATGGTGCCTTGGTCCACTATTGATAATGATCACAACGGGTAATCTATCACCAAATCTTCTTTATAAGACCATATCTATGGGTCTTAATCCCAGTATTATTGTAACTAGCGTTATAAATATGATTCATTGCCTCCAACCGCAATACTAGGAAATATTTCACCCAAATGACCCACTGAGCCGCCAGTCTGAAGATACATCCACAAGGGGATAAATAACCGAAGGAGAAGAGAGACATGAAGTAAATAGTTATAAAGAAAATTTAATGCCACAGCTGGGAAAATAAACTTATTTTGAAAAATCTCCCATCCATTACAGTTAAATGTCGAGACAGAGCCCATCATAACTGGTGACTGATGGCTGACGTGATAATGGTGCCTTGGGCACTGTAAGTCATAAACTCTAAAGGGATGCAGAGAGTTTGATGTTTATAGAACATCACTGTTCATTGTAACTGGTAGAAATAAGATGAATATCGATGGGTATCTATATAAATAAAATAACCACAGAAAATATCATAATCCTCTTAAGACATTATGAATGAACATCAATATGGCAGCTAGGCGTTCCGAATTGTAAGCTGCAAAATGTACCCAGACTTTTCTACTTACAGGCTGTACTTAAAATATTCTATATTAAAATAAAATGAGGTACTGCAGGTATTTGGAATTGTAGAGCGCATTCTGTTACTGAATACATTTTTGGTTAAGAGTGTAAAATCTTGTTATTATTTAGAATAAACCGATTTTAGAATGTACACTAAGGTTTTGCATAAAATAATTTAAAAAAATACTAAAACTGCTGGAATTTTAGGCTGAATATTGAAAACATTATAAAGATGTACAGTGCCTTGAAAAAAGTATTTATACCCCATGAAATTCTCCACATTTTGCCATGTTACAACCAAAAACGTAAATGTATTTTATTGGGATTTTATGTAATAGACCAACACAAAGTGGCACATAATTGTGAAGTGGAAAGAAAATGATAAAAGGTTTTCAAATTTTTTTACAATTAAATATCTTAAAAGTGTGGCGTGCATTTGTATTCAGCCCCCTTTACTCTGATACCCCTAACTAAAATCTAGTGGAACCAATTGCCTTTGGAAGTCTCTTAATTAGTAAATAGAGTCCACCTGTGTGCAATTTAATCTCAGTATAAACACAGCTGTTATGTGAAGCCCTCAGAGGTTTTTAGAAAAAAATAGTGAACAAACAGCATCATGAAGGCCAAGGAACACACCAGACAGGTCAGGGATAAAGTTGTGGAGAAGTTTAAAGCAGGGTTAGGTTATAAAAAAAACATCCCAAGCTTTGAACATCTCACGGAACACTGTTCAATCCATCATCCGAAAGTGGAAAGAATATGGCACAACTGCAAACCTACCAAGACATGGCCGTCCACCTAAACTGACAGGCCGGGCAAGGAGAGCATTAATCAGAGAAGCAGCCAAGAGGACCATTGTAACTCTGGAGGAGCTGCAGAGATCCACAGCTCAGGTGGGAGAATCTGTCCACAGACAACTATTAGTCGTGCTCTCCACAAATCTGGCCTTTATGGAAGAGTGGCAAGAAGAAAACCATTGTTGAAAAAAAGCCAAATAACAGTCCTGTTTGCAGTTTGCGGTAAGTCATGTGGGGGACACAGAAAACATGTGGAAGAAGGTGCTCTGGTCAGATGAGACCAAAATTGAACCTTTTTGGTATAAAAGCAAAACGCTATGTGTGGTGGAAAACTAGCACTGCACATGACCCTGAACACACCATCCACACCGTGAAACATGGTGGTGGCAGCATCATATTGTGGGGATGCTTTTCTTCAGCAGGGACAGGCAAGCTGGTCAGAGTTGATGGGAAGATGGATGGAGACAAATACAGGGCAATCTTAGAAGAAAACCTGTTAGAGCCTGCAAAAGACTTGAGACTGGGGCGGAGGTTCACCTTCCAGCAGAACAACGACCTTAAACATAAAGCCAGAGCTACAATGGAATGGTTTAGATCAAAGTATATTCATGTTTAAGAATGGCCCAGTCAAAGTCCAGACCTAAATCCAATTGAGAATCTGTGGCAAGACCTGAAAGATGCTGTTCACAGACGCTCTCCATCCAATCTGACAGAGCTTGAGCTATTTTGCAAAGAAGAATGGGCAAAAATGTCCCTCTCTAGATGTGCAAAGCTGGTAGAGACATCCCCAAAAAGACTTGCAGTAATTGCAGGGAAAGGTGGTTCTACAAAGTATTGACTCAAGGGGGCTGAATACAAATGCACACCACACTTTTTACATATTTATTTGTAAACAAATTTAAAAAACATTTATCATTTTCCTTCTACTGCACAATTATGTGCCACTTTGTGTTGGTCTATCACATAAAATCCCAATAAAATGCATTTACATTTTTTGGTTATAACATGACAAAATGTGGAAAATGTCAAGGGGTGTAAATACTTTTTCAAGGCATTGTACACTTGCTTCAATACGTGGCATTGGACACATTTTTTTTTAAAGCACTCTGAATGCCAATAAAAGCAACTGTCTCTACATAAAATGGTAAGCTTAGAGTCCTGTTTACACGTTGCGTTTGCTTTGCTTCAAAAATGATACCCCGTGTAGCTTTCTTGATGCTTCAAAGCATCTTCAAAGCCTCCATAGAACTCTATGACATAACTTGTTTACAGCACCTAGACATGTGACATTAGTTTCATTCCAAATTAGTTTTTCAACAAAATTCGTCAAATTCGTTAAATTGAAATTATTCAAATTAACAAAAACTTGTTTAACTAATTTTTCCGAAAACAAATTCAGACATTTGATCATTCGAAAATCCGAAAATAAGAATGAAAATCCGAAAATTCAAAAGAACGAAAATCCAAAAATTCGAAAATCCGAAATAATAACTAACTAATAATAACTACAACTAACTTACTTTGGCTGTTAGTGAACGTAATGAATACTAATTTATCCGAAGTTTACAAATTATCCAAAATAATGAATGCTGCATCTAAACCAATAGAACGTAAAAAAATAATAAAAAATAATAATACAATATTTTAAATATTATTATTTATTATTACTTTGTTACATTCTATTCGTTTAGATGCAGCATTTTTTATTTTGGATAATTCGTAACTTCGGATAAATTCAAATTTTTTTGGCAATGCACATATCTAACAATACCTATAGCTTTTGAGAGGCTTTTATTCAGCTTTAGCTTTGCTTTGTTTTGTAGGTATTGCAGGTATGAGACATCCTCAGGATACATTCTTCCTCAGGGTGCAGGTTACTAGGCATGGTGGGTGTTGTGCACGGTGGAAAGGTCAGCGCCAGACACTTTTAGGAATGAACAAAGAGATTTTTATTTCTCTTAACAGGAACTGTTGGAGTGAGGGGTAGGGCACAGGAGACCCTTAGGCAAATGCAATAGCAAATTAGCAGACTGGCAGTCTCCTCAGACAAAATGTAAAAAAAGGTAGACAGCAATACAAAAAAAGTGCCTTTAAGCTGGACCCAGCGATCTGTATTTCGTAGCTGTCTCCTATAGCAACAACCTCAACTCACAGCATCTCACTGAATTTCCTCAGATGAGTTCTCTCCTGAAGCTTCCCCAGCCACTTCATAATCCACGGTCTATGAAGAGTCTCCTCTGGTACTTCCTCAGAACTCCATCCCTCTCAGCATGCCACCGGCAACAAGAGGTGTTGACCCTCTGCTAACTTCCTCTCCCATGCCTCCTGGCATCGACCAGGCTCTCTCCGACAGAGCCCCTGAACACATGGCTAGGCCTCAGGTTCAGGCCTACACCTCTGCAGCTGATCCTCACACACCCACCCAGACTGCAGTCCAGGTGGAAAGAACCCAGATCTGACCTCCTCCGAATAAATACCTTCTCCCAGCATCCTCAGTGGCCAAAGAAACTCCTACTGATTGGCTGAGAAAAGTATACACTCATAACCTACATTCTCTGTCATTCATCACACCAATGCCAAAGGCAATACTGCCACCTATTGACAAAAGGGAGAAACCACAGTTAATGGGGTGGGCAACTACATGGCAAATGAGGTTCAATGTAGAAAAATGTAAAATAATGCATTTGGGTGGCAAAAATATGAATGCAATCTATACACTGGGGGGAGAACCTCTGGGGGAATCTAGGATGGAAAAGGACCTGGGGGTCATAGTAGATTATAGGCTCAGCAATGGCATGCAATGCCAAGCTGCTGCTAACAAAGCAAACAGAATATTGGCATGCATTAAAAAGGGATCAACTCCAGAGATAAAATGATAATTCTCCTGCTCTACGAGACTCTGGTCCGGCCTCACCTGGAGTATGCTGTCCAGTTCTGGGCACCAGTCCTCAGGAAGGATGTACTGGAAATGGAGCGAGTACAAAGAAGGGCAACAAAGCTAATAAAGGGTCTGGAGGATCTTAGTTATGAGGAAAGGTTGCCAGCACTGAACTTATTCTCTCTGGAGAAGAGACGCTTGAGAGGGGATATGATTTCAATTTATAAATACCGTACTGGTGACCCCACAATAGGGATAAAACTTTCTGCGGAAGGGAGTTTAACAAGACTAGTGGCCACTCATTAGAATTAAAAGAAAAAAGGTTTAACCTTAAGCTACATAGAGGGTTCTTTACTGTAATGCCCCGTACACATGGTCGGATTTTCCGACGGAAAATGTGTGATAGGACCTTGTTGTCGGAAATTCCGACCGTGTGTGGGCTCCATCACACATTTTCCATCAGATTTTCCGACACACAAAGTTTGAGAGCAGGATATAAAATTTTCCGACAACAAAATCCGTTGTCGGAAATTCCGATCGTGTGTACACAAATCCGACGGACAAAGTGCCACGCATGCTTAAAATAAATAAAGAGATGAAAGCTATTGGCCACTGCCCTGTTTATAGTCCCGACGTACGTGTTTTACGTCACCGCGTTCAGAACGATCGGATTTTCCGACAACTTTGTGTGACCCGTGTGTATGCAAGACAAGTTTGAGCCAACATCCGTCGGAAAAAATCCTAGGATTTTGTTGTCGGAATGTCCGAACAAAGTCCGACCGTGTGTACGGGGCATAAGAGTGGCAAGGATGTCGAATTCCCTTCCACAGGTGGTGGTCTCAGCGGGGGTCATCGATAGTTTCAAAAAAACTATTAGATAAGCACCTGAATGACCGCAACATACAGGGATATACAATGTAATACTGACATATAATCACACACATAGGTTGGACTTGATGGACTTGTGTCTTTTTTCGACCTCACCTACTATGTAACTATGTAACCCAGGCTTAGGAGAAACCCATTTGAGCAAAATACAGTAAAACCTTGGATTGAGAGTAACTTGGTTTGAGAGTGTTTTGCAAGACATGCAACATTTTTAAATACATTTTGACTTGATATACAAGCGATGGCTTAATATATAAGTAGCGTCATGTCACAACTGAGTATAAAAGATAAGAGAGGCGCCTCTAAGTGTAGTAATATGGTTACATTTAATGAAGGTACAACATTTAGCAACTCACATGGTTGATGATTAAAATGGACACATCTAAGTATGCAGGCATCGGGGGTAAAGCTGTCCACATAGACATTCCTCCGCACCGCCATCAAATTTATCCCTTCCACACTACGTGCCTCGCTTACAAATCACTCTACTGCAGGGCAGTCTTCCTGGTAATGATTGCAGACTGACAGCGATGAGAGCTGGTGGTGCAGGGGACGTTCTATGTGGACCGCTTTACCCCAGATGCCTGCATACTTAGATATGCCTCTTTTAATCATCAACCATGTGAGTTGCTAAATGTTGTACCTTCATTAAATATAACTATATTGCTACACTTAGAGGTGCCTCTCTTCTCTTTTATACTCTGTAGCTCCTGCTAGATTTTGCTTCTAATCCCCTTGTGGAGGCTTCTATTTGTGGATGGACATTTTATGGTTATACAACCTATCACATTGCTATAATCTTTTTATATGAACTATAAATGGAAGGACTTATGAATAAATGGTTGTAGAACAAATCATTTGAGTTTCCATTATTTATTATGGAGAAACTTGCTTTGATAAACAAGTGCTTTGGATTACAAGCATGTTTCCAGGAACAAATTATGCTCGCAATCCAAGGTTTTACTGTACTACAAATTAGCAAGGCTAGCTACCACCTAGCACAACTAAATTTATTAGCAGTCCTGTTTGGGACAAGGGTGCTACACAAAAAAAAAAATGTGCGAAAAAGGACATACATTTTATTTGGGTACAGCGTTGCATGGCCGCGCAATTGTCAGTTAAAGTAACGCAGTGCCGTATCGCAAAAAGTGGCATGGTAATGAAGGCGGGTAAATCTTGCGAAGGTCAAGTGGTTAAAGAAATCACATTAATGCCCTGTACACACGATCGGACATTGATCGGACATTCTGACAACAAAATCCATGGATTTTTTCCGACGGATGTTGGCTGAAACTTGTCTTGCATACACATGGTCGCACAAAGTTGACGGAAAATCCGATCGTTCTGAACGCGGTGACGTAAAACACGTACGTCAGGACTATAAATGGGGCAGTAGCCAATAGCTTTTGTCTCTTAATTTATTCTGAGCATGCGTGGCACTTTGTGCGTCGGATTTGTGTACACACGATCGGAAATTCCGACAACGGATTTTGTTGTCGGAAAATTTTATAGCCTGCTCTCAGACTTTGTGTGTCGGAAATTCCGACGGAAAAAGTCAGATGGAGCCCACACACGATCGGAATTTACGACAACACAATCCAATCGCACTTTTTCCGTCGGAAAATCCGACCGTGTGTACAGGGCATAAGAGCAGACTTACCAGTAAAGCATACAGAGATATATTTAAGTAATAAATGGTATTGGTCAGTGAATAGGATAATGCTTCATTCATCAGATCGTACATTATATAGTTTTCACTTTTTTGGGCAAAATGTATTAATGGAATCCAACACTGAAATATTCATTCCTTTAGTGCAATGAATTCCATGAATTTGTATGGAACATGCCTATATCAGTTGTAATTGCAAGCAAAGATGAACACAACAAGACTTATTGTTTTTCATATCTGAGAAGATAGGAAATGGTTTCTGAGTATGGGGTTTGGGTTGTGATTAAGAGAACGGAAAATTGAAATAAGAATGAGATCAGCTGGACGTCAGTTTGCCACATACTGTACTGTACAGAAAAGGTCATTTGTCTATCCCTGTGTTGTTCCATATTCCTAAAACTACATGCAAGTAATTTACAGTAAACTGTGAAGAATAAGAGATGAAACTCAGAGACTGGAACAGGTTATCAATATGAACTTCAGGATGTGGAAATAGTAGAGAAATACTTCCAAATCCAAAACTGAAAGCCATGGGACTCAGCGCAGTAAGGCCCCTCACTTATTTCATACAAAAGTGTTTGATTGTCCTATTTAGTCTCCATGATCCTACATTTTAGTAAAGAAATGTTGCCTTTTTCTTCAAACGTTATAAGCCTAGTAGAGTCTTAAAGTGGTATTATCCACTTGACGTCTGTCAGATCACATGATCTAACAGCTCCGGGTCTGGGGCGCCCAGGGCAGCCATCAGAAATTTTTGGGCCCCTTACACAGCTTTAGGCCTGGGCCCCCCCAGCCTGAACAATAACATTCTCCAGGGCTTGCCCACGGGCCATCCTATTGAATCCGCACACCGGCCACCCCACCTGAATGCACTCAGCCCCCCCTCAATCCTGTATATATGTTAGCCCCACCCCCCCACACACCTGTATATACATCAGCCCCCCCACCTGTATATATGCCAGGTCTCCTCACATCTGTATATATGTCAGCCCCACCCCCCATACCTGTATATATGCCAGCCCACCTCACACCTGTCTATATGTCAGACCCCCTCACACCTGTATATATGTCAGCCCCCCACCTGTATATATGTCAGCCCCCCATCTGTATATATGTCAGCCCCCTTACACCTGTCTATATGTCAGCCCTCCCTCACACCTGTATATATGTCAGCCCCCTTCACCTGTATATATGTCAGCCCCCTTACACCTGTCTATATATCAGCCCCCTCACACCTGTATATATGTCAGCCCCCCACCTGTATATATGTCAGCCCCCTTCACACCTGTATATATGTCAGCCCCCCACCTGTATATATGTCAGCCCCCTTACACCTGTCTATATGTCAGCCCTCACTCACACCTGTATATATGTCATCCCCCCACCTGTCTATATATCAGCCCCCTCACACCTGTAAATATGTCAGCCCCCCACCTGTATATATGTCAGCCCCCTTACACCTGTCTATATATCAGCCCCCCTCACACCTGTATATATGTCAGCCCCCCTCACACCTGTCTACATGTAGCAGAATACATATTGGCCTAAATCAATGAAGACATTTGATTTTTTTTTTACATTTATTGGGAATGTTTTATAATAGAAAGTAAAAAATATAGGTTCATCAATTTAGGCCAATATGTATTCTGCTACACATTTTGGATAAAAAAAATCACAATAAGCGTATATTGATTGGTTTGTGTGAAAGTTATAGTGCCGGAGAGGGGAAAAGACATCAGCGGAGGAGGGAGAAGAGCCAGAGAGGCGAGAAGACATCAGCGGAGAAGGGAGAAGAGCCAGAGAGGGGAGAAGACATCACCGGAGTGGGAGAAGACACATTGGAGCTGCTTTAATAAAAGACTTTGTCAAAAACCTGTGTATGATACCTTTTTGGGTGAATGGGTAGGGGTACAATGCACCCCTTACTCATTCACATAGGGAGGGGGGCCGGGATCTGGGGACCCCCCTTCTTATAGGGGGCTTCCAGATTCCGATAAGCTACCCGCCCGCAGACCCCCACAACCACTGGCCAGGGTTATGGGGAAGAGGCCCTTGTCCCCATCAACATGGTGCATTTGGGGCGTGTGGCCAGGTATGGTACGGGGGGGGTGGGGTGGTGCTTGCTCGTCCCCCCTCCCCTCTTTTCCAACCTGCTGGGCTGCATGCTCAGATAAGGGTCTGGTATGAATCTTAGAGGGGACCCCACGCCTTTTTTTTTTTCATTTTGGCGAGGGGTACCCCTTCAAGATCCTCAGTGCACAAGTTGCACCACAAGTCGGATCATCATGATCCGACTTGGATGTGACTTCTATTCAACTCAATGGGCTCTCATAGGGAACCATTGATTTTGAATAGAGGCAGAGAAAAGCTACTAAAAGCACGTTTTTAAAGCCCATTTTTCCTTGCGTTGGTAGTGGCTTTGCAGCTCGTTTTTTCTAATGCCCTGTGTGCATGAAGCCTTACTGTCAGCATTTTACTGCATGTGGTTCTGTTTGATAGCCAGATTGCATGGACAGGAATTACCTAGACCTCTTGTTATAACAACACAATTCTTCTAAGCACATTTGATACATCAGAAAGAATGTAATTTACAGCATATGATTAAACTTGCCTGTGGGCAACTCTAACTCCTATGCTAAAGTCTACCTGTTTTTATTGTGATGTCGAGGCTGTAGTAGAACAATGCATAGGAATGACTCACAAAGAGAGCAAATGCATTCACTGTCATTCCAAGCACAAGAATGTAATTCTGTATACCACCTTTGTGATTTAGATACATTGCAAAGGCAAGGGGGTCATCATCTCTGTTACAGATAGGCAATACAGTTTTCTCACCTATCCTGCCCAAGCTCGATAACTGAACAATTGACAATCTACAGCACAGTGTTGAAATCATCCCTAGCCTCTCTCGTTCCTTAAAGCGATATTAAACCCAAATGCAAACATTTAATATATTGCAGCTTACCAATTATTCCATGTGATGACTGCACTTGTTTTCTTTATTAGTCTTTCAATCCTTTATTTTCACCGGGTGATCTTACCAGTAAGTCTGTTGCTTTTCAAAAGACCAAGCTGTCCTGCAGATTTAGCAGTTAGAGGGTTGAGACCAACCATTTACCAGGGGTGCTTACAAAGATCAGCTTTTATTTTGTTTAGCCTTCAGTGGAGGCTTGGCCATAGGGGCTCCTGGGGCAGTGACCCACCAGTTTTGTAGCAGGAAACCAAAAAAACAAAAAACTATATAATTATGTTTTTCTGTTGAGTTTCTCTCTCTTTCTCTGCTGCTAGGTAGATTAGAAACAAATCATAATTAGATTTTTTTTTTCTAATCTGCCTAGCAACAGGATGTCCATCCGAAAAATCATTTACAAGTTGTTTTTAGAACACAGTTTAATAAACAGTTCTCCAAGCTTACTTGCTGCCTGACAGTCTCCTATTGTGTTATTTGGAGCTCATTAGGACGGGCCAAAATACAGACTTGGCCCACCTATTGAGCTCCCTAATTTGGTCCCTCCCTGCACCAGGGGGTAGAGAAGATCTTCCCCCTGGCTTTCTGCTAGCCGTGTTTACCCCCCCCCGGTAGTCGGACTCCAACTTACATGTTTTCTCCCTCTACAGCAGTGTCTCCACTCTCCACCAGGGACCCCTCCCCGGCCTGCTATCTTGTACAGAGCGGACAGTGGAGGACGAGCAATCCGACGGAGGAGATGAGAGCACACAAATAAATAGTCCCAAGCTGAAAGTATTCCAAGATGGTATATCAGTATGAAAAGTCTCACATCCCGTGATGCTAGCTGAAAACAGTATAGAGCAGGTGTCACCAGCCAAACCTCATGCTGCGCTTACCAGAAATTGTGTGACAACCTTACTCAATTCATGCTTATTTACAACATCAAGGCCAATTCTTCAGATACTGGTGATCCTCCCCTGTCTTCAGGTAATAAGGCACAGTTCGCCAACACAGTCCTCAAAGAACCAGGTTTTCCAACAGGGATCAATCCATATCAGGAGGCATGCAATAAAGGATAATCTACATAGTGTGGTATTGCAACAAAAAGTTCAATTTATTAAAAGAATAACACTCACATCAATAGAAGCATCACATGCATGTAAAATGCCAAGGCTCGTGTTTTCTCCTGGAAGTAAAATGGCCATTCATCGTTCACATGCATGGTAGCATGTGTGCATGGCTCCGCCCCAAGTGTTTAGTCATATATGAAGTCATCAGGGGCATTGTCATATATGACGAAAGAACGCTGGAGGAAAAAATGAGCCTTGACATTACATACATACATACATACATACATGTGAGGCTTTATGTGAGTGTTATTCTTTTAATGAATTTAACTTTTTTATGCAATACCACACTGTATGGATTATCCTTTATTGCATATCTCCTTATACGGATGAATCCCTGTTGGGAACCTGGTTCATTGAGGACAGTGTTGGCGGTTTATTTACTCAATTCCCAACTCATGAGGTTTCGCTGGTGACACCTACTCTATCCTGTTTTCAGCTACCATCATGGCATGTGGGACTTTTTATCCTGATATACTATCTTGGATTGGAACTATTTGTTTATATATATAGATACAATTTCTCTATGTTAATATTCACTTTTTATGATTTATTAGTTTACAACATGGTGTTATTTTGATTTGTTTTAGTGCTGCTCTATTTTTAGTATGTGTTTAATATCAGGTGTCAGGACATTGTGCTCAGCAGATTATTTTGTCATTTTCACTATTAGCACAGATTTGATTTTGATTTGTTTTAGATTTATTTCGTTATTTATTTTAAATGAAATACATAACAAACTAGTGAAAATGTTGTTATATTGCTTACACCACCACTATACTGTACACGTTTCGAGAACAATCCGAAATATTATTTTTATGAACAAAAATGTTTAAGTTTTTTTTGTTTTTGAACAATACCTAAGCCAAATGTAGGAACTGATGTAAAACATCTGGGAGTAAAGACTGGTAAATACTGATTGATCCCCCTGCGGTGAGCACCATCATGTTGAAGTCAGGAACCAGACAGACACAACTGGGAGCCACTGAAAGAGTTCATAAAAACAAGATGGAAAGACCCGCAGTCTTAAAGTTTAATAGGAACAGTGGGATTTAAGTATAGTCCAGATAAAGGTTTTTAAAACCTGTATGACTACCTGAAATGTATATCTTTTTGGATTTGATATTAGGAAAGTTGATAGGGTCAAGGAATAAAATCTATTCTGCAGAGACATTTGGTAGAAAATGAAGTATCCACACGGTCTCATTATCCTTTAGGCTTTTTCGAAAATATCACTGCTACAGCTTGCGAAGGTATTGTTAACAGTGATCAGTGCCATTAATTAACTAAATGAGCCTAAAGTGCTAACCTTCTTAGTCTGACTGATTTTGATGAGATGGACATATTGAAAATTAGCTTTATCTCAAAAGTTAATGGCATGTAAAAATCTGTATTGCTTTTCTTCAACATTATCTTTATTGAGAGTTTTTCAAAGATTAGATTAGCAAACAGGTAGAATTTAGAAAGTCTGTGCATCCATCAAAATCCACCATGGAGCTCAATACCAATGGTATTATGGGCCGAACATTTTTACACATATGAAATCCTATTATGCCGCGTACACACGAGCGGACTTTACGGCGGACTTTGCCCGGCGGATTTTTCGACGTACTTTACGACGGACTTTCTGAATGAACGGACTTGCCTACACACAATCCACCAAAGTCCGTCGAATTCGTACGTGATGACGTACGACCGGACTAAAACAAGGAAGTTCATAGCCAGTAGCCAATAGCTGCCCTAGCGTGGCTTTTTAGTCCGTCGAACTAGCATACAGACGGCGGACTTTTCGACCGGACTCGATTTCAACGGATAAATTTTAAACAAGTTTCAAATCTAAGTCCGTCCAACTTTTGAGAAAACAAAGTCCGCTGGAGCCCACACACATCAAATTGTCAGACGAAATCCAGTCCGCCGGGCAAAGTCCGCCGTAAAGTCCGCTCGTGTGTACGCGGCATTAGGAAATAATGCAGTGTAAGACAAGATGATGCTTGTTCAAAATAAAGGTATGTTTTGAAAAGGGGTACAACCATCAGCAATATAGGTACTTCTGAAGATAGAATTGTTGTTAATCAATATATTGGGTGGTTTTGTACAAGCCAATCCAAGATTCCCATTTCGAGGCAAATTGTGTATACTTTCCTACGCTAGAATCCATCATAAGCTCATACGAGCAATGAGTTTGTACTAAGTCTATCATTTTAAAAGGAGAAGGAACATGAACTGATTTACAATTCCTCATTAACATTAACTAGGCTGCCAGTAAAGTATGAGTAGCAACATGTCTCCTGTCACATGACAAGTTTTCAATAACTAAATTAAGCGGTGCTAGTGTAAGGGATGGGGTGCAAGATGTAGCGATTACTTAGGAGATAAATGCAAACATTTACTTCCAAAAAGTTAATTCAACTTTTACAGGACCACAGAATGTGGAGAAGAGTGCCAGAAAAGGTCACATTTCCTCCAATGTATTGCATTTTTAATGTACGTAGGTTGTACATTATTGTAAGAAACCCGTGTTCCATAACCACTGCAGATATTTGAGATGCATCCAAAGAAAAAGCCTCCCTATACAATAAAAAACACCTAAAACTTATAAAAATGTTAAAGCTGAACTCCAGCCTTTTCTTCAGTCTTAAAATAATCAGTTTTATCTGACCATAATGGTGAGAAAGCAGGAGTAGTATGGCGCTGCCTATATGGAGATAAAAAGGATTTGTTTCCTTATAGTAAACAATAACTCTGTGTGTTACCTGGTATACATAATTCCTAGAATCTTACTTCTAAAGGTGGTGATTATAAACCTGTGTGTGCCAAAAAATTGAATATTTTTATATATATTAGATTTATGACTGGAGCTGGATTCTTACTAATAAAGGTGAACTTGCAAAACAAGGTGCTTCAATTATTCAAAAAAGTGCATTGTGCAAAATCAATAAAGTGACCAGTGCTAAATCATACAAATTCATACAAAATTGTGCAAATTATACATCATAAATAGTGACTGATGTGCTGTAACCAGTATTAATTGGATAGGAAAAGTTCAGTTTGTGAGAAAAAAAATTCTTTTTGGAGTGTTTTGAGGTGTTCAATCTCTGAGGATCAAATATCTGTAGGAAAACTTCTTATCCAGGTGCTGGTTCTTTAATCAGTGCCTTGTCTGCATGCGCTGACAATGCTTGCACTCACCGGATTTTTCCTTCCGATGCAGGGGTATAGGCAGTCACAGGGTCTGCCACTGTGTAGCAATCAAGGATGCCCCCCAAACTTTACTTGCATGTTGTAGTGTAGTATTTACATGTGAAGGAAAGAAGGGATACCCATCGCGTAAAACCGTGGGGCCCCAGTAGAAGTCTGACAACGAAACGCACGTAGGGCGGGCTACGGAAGTCTTGCAGCACCTCTAACAAAGGGAATTTGATACCTTTTTCTTATGCTCAATTTTTTCATTTGAAATGTGAGTACATATATTTATTAAGCTTTAATAAAAGTTCTCTTACGGTTTTACGCGATGGATATCCCCTCTTTCCTTCACATGTAAATACTACACTACAACATGCAAGTAAAGTTTGGGGGACATCCTTGATTGCTACGCAGTGGCAGACACTGTGACTGCCTATACCCCTGCAGGGGAAGGAAAAATCCGGTGAGTGCAAGCATTGTCAGCGCATGCAGACAAGGCACTGATTAAAGAACCAGCACCTGGATAAGAAGTTTTCCTACAGATATTTGATCCTCAGAGATTGAACACCTCAAAACACTCCAAAAAGAATTTTTTTTCTCACAAACGGAACTTTTCCTATCCAATTAATACTGGTTACAGCACATCAGTCACTATTTATGATGGATAATTTGCACAATTTTGTATAAATTTGTATGATTTAGCACTGGTCACTTTATTGATTTTGCACAATGCACTTTGTTGAATAATTGAAGCAGCTTATGTTGCAAGTTCACCTTTATTAGTAAGAATCCAGCACCAGTCACAGCTCTAATATATATAAAAATATTCAATTTTTTGGCACACACAGGTTTATAACCACCACCTTTAGAAGTAAGATTCTAGGAATTATGTATACCAGGTAACACACAGAGCTATTGTTTACTATAAGGAAACAAATCCTTTTTATCTCCATAAGGGCAGCGCCATACTACTCCTGCTTTCTCACCATTTTCTAATACATTCCACCTAGGTGGCATTGTATCTGTAGAGGCAGCAGCCATACCCATAGCAAAATACCTAACCATTGCGCGGATTTATCCCATACATTTATCTGACCATAACACATTTTTTCCACTTGACCTCAAAATCTTCAAGGTGCGTTTTAAGTTGTCAGATTAATAATTAGTTATTTGGCCTCAACACCAAACAATGTGCCCAGCATAAATCCAATACAGCTCATCATCCAAATAACACTATTCTTACAATAAAGCATGGAGGTGATAATATCCTGTTATGGGGGTGTTTCTCTGCCGCAAGGACCGGAGCACTTGTCAGGATAGAAGGAAAAATGGATGGGGCAAAATTCCATCAAATTTTGAGGAAAATATGCTGCCCTCTGCCAGAAAGTTGTCAATGGGAAGAAGGCCTACCTTCCAACATGACCCAAAGCACACAGCAAAAATGACCACACATGGGTTGAAGGAGAAAAGGGTAATTGTCCTTGCATGACCTAGCCAGAGCCCAGACTTAAACCCCACTGAAAATCCGTGGAATGATTTGAAGACTGCAGTCTACAGTCACCATCAAATTTTACTAAACTTGAGCAGTCTTGCAAAGACGAGATGGCAAATATTGCAAAGTCTAGATGTGCAAAATTAGTAGAGACATATCCCAACAGACTAAAGGCTGTAATTAAAGCAAAAGGTGGTTCAATCAAATAATGACATAAGAAGGGTGTTCCTTTTTCCAACTCAGTGATTCTGTTTTTGATTTTCTTTTTTTTGTGTTATATCTTTCACTTGGATGTTATATGTTGCACTAGTAAATCCAGCTGGATAAAACAAAAACTGTGTCTGTCTTTGATTCAGGCTGCAAAGCAACAAAATGTGATTATTTTAAAGGGGGGGGTATTCTTTTCTATACCCACTGTATATAAAGAGTATACAAAAGTGAAATAAAGTCCAATAAAAGTATTTTTTCCAAAAATAATATTGTGACTTGTATTACCGGTAATTAAACACCATGAGTTCCAAATAAACAAGACTTGTGCTCAAATCCACCATGACTACAGATAACACTTTGCACTCAGCAGATAGAACTAACCTCTTGTTTTCACAAGAAAGTCAAATAGCGCTTGTTGGTAAACCAATGTATCCCCAGAACGTCCACTGAAAAAGAAAGGACACCATACACCTCTTCGCAAAGACTGTACACCACCCAGCCACTGGATGGGAACCTAGAGACATTTGTAACCCTTCTGGAGTATAGTAGCTTTTGTCTCCACCTTCAGTTCCTCCACACAGATGATGGTTCTTCTTGATGTCAGATGTTCATCAAACCTTATGCAAGCGGTGTGGAGAAACTGAAGGTGGAGACTATATTAATATTATTATACAGGATTTATATAGCGCCAACAGTTTGTGCAACGCTTTATAACAGACAGTACAGTTACAATACAGGAGGAATCAGAGGGCCCTGCTTGTTAGCGCTTACAATCTAGAAGGGAGGGTCAAGTGAAACAAAAGGTAACAACTGTGGGGGATGAACTGATGGAGAAAATGAAAATCCAGTTGTTAGGTGTGGGTAGGATAGGCTTCTCTGAAGAGGAGGGTTTTCAGGGATCATCTTAAAGCTAATAGAGCAGGAGATAATCAGACAGGTTGGGGTAAGGAGTTCCATAGGACTGGAGAGGCTCTGGAAAAGTCCTGGAGGCGAGTAAAAGAGGAGGTGAAAAGGGAGCTAGAGAGCAGAAGATCTTGAGAGGAACAAAGAGAACGATTAGGTTGGCATTTTGAGACAAGGCTAGTGATGTAGCTGGGGGCTAAATTGTGGATGGCTTTGTAAGTTGTTGTTAGTATTTTGAATTAAATTTGTTGGGTAAGCAGGAGTCAGTGGAGGGATTGACAGAGAGAAGTAGCCATTGGTAAGGTGGATGAGGTGGATGAGTTTGCCATCAGCATTCATGATGGAGAGGGAAAGCTTATGTAGAGGTAAGCCAATGAGTAGGGAGTTGCAGTATTCAAGGCGAGAGATTACCAGGGAGTGAATTAAGAGCTTTGTTGTATCATTGGTTAGAAAGGGGCATATTTTGGACATGTTGCGTATTTTGGAGGTTGAGGCAGTAAGATTTGGACAGTGATTGGATGTGGTGCTTAAAGGAAAGTTCAGAGTCCAGAATTACACCTAGGACCTTGGCATGCGGGGATGGGCTGATAGTTGTGCCATCAATTTTGACAGAGAAATCAGGTGAGGGGCACGTGGTGGAGGAAAAATTATAAGTTTGGTTTTGGATAGATTGAGTTTGAGGAAGTGGTGTGACATCTAGACTGATATATCTGTTAGTAAATTAATGATATGTGAGGAGACAGAGAGAGTGAGCTGAGGGGTAGAGAAATAGATTTGGGTGTCGTCAGAGTAGAGATGGTATTTGAAGCCATTGGACGCTATCAGCTGACCCAGGGAGGAGGTGTAGATTGAAAATAGGAGATCCCAACAGAGAAAGGAAGAGGGGAGGAGCAAGTAGAGTTGTAAGTAATGCTAAAGGTGCGGTTGGATAAGTAGGAAGAGAACCAGCGAAGAGTAAAGTCACTGAAATCAACGTTGTGGAGTTTTTGGAGGAGGAGGAGGTGGTCAACTGTATCAAAGGCAGCAGAAAGGTCCAAGATTAGGAGTACAGAATAGTGTTTATTGGTTTTGTCCGTTAGTAGATAGTTTGTTAGTTTTAGGAGAACAGTTTCTGTGGAGTCTTGAGGACGAAATCCAGATTGAAGGGGATCAAGAAGGCTATTCTCGGCAAGGTGGTTGCTCAGTCGGTTGTAGACCAGACGTTCAAGGAGTTTGACTAAAAAGGGGAGCAAGGAGATGGGGTGTAGGTTGTTAAGATTGGTTGGGTCCAGTGAAGGCTTTTTAAATATGGGGCTGACTAGTGCATGTCTTAGAGAGTTGGGGAAGATGCCAGAAGAGAGGGAGAGAGTGAGGTTGTGGTTTAGAGAGTGTAGAATAGAGTCAGAGGGTGAACGTAGCATTTTCAAGAGAACATGAACCAGAGGGCAGGTGGTTAGTTGGACGTTAGCAAGTAGTTTAGCAAACTTGTCTATAGTGGTGGGGTTGAATGAGGGAAGTAATGATTGTACCTGTGGGCATGAATTGTAAACCATGGAAGGTATCTGAACAGCAGAGATCTCCTCACGTATTGTTTCAATCTTCTGTTTCAACCCGGTAACCACGCCCTCTAAAACGTCACAGTCCCTGCATGCCCAAGGAGTGTGACAGCATAAGGGGGTGGGGTCTCCGCCTATTTGAGTCACATCGGAGCTCTCAGAGAGCATTCCAGCCGGAGAGAGCGTCGTGTCAACATGGGAAGAAGAGAAGAAGCCCAAAAGCCACAGGCCAGAAGTCCGGGCCTCCGCTGGCAAAAGAGCAGCATGAAGACAGCGGAGGAGATGGCAGAAGAACTGGAACACCAGGAGAAGAGGCCAGAGGGAGCAGAGAAAAACCAACCGGGCGCCGGGAGAAGAGGAAGCGGAGGGACCCCCGAAGTCGGAAGAAGACCCCGAAGCCGGAAAAAGCCCCCCGGAGCTGTCTAATAAATTACTTCAAAAACCTGTGTAGTGTGTTTTATTATTGCCACTTTTTCCCTAAGTAAATGGGTAGGGGTACCATGTACCCCATACTCATTCACCTAGGGTGGGGGGCCGGGATCTGGGGGCCCTCTTATTATAGGGGGCTCCCTGATTCCGATAAGCCCCCCGCTCGCAGACGCTGACAACCAACGGCCAGGGTTGTCGGGAAGAGGCCCTTGTCCTCATCAACATGGGGACAAGGTGCATTGTGGTGGGGGGCCCCACAGGGGGCCCTCCCTCCCCCAAAGTACCCACCCCCCCATGTTGAGGGCATGTGGCCTGGTACGGTTCAGCAGGGGGGGCGCTCGCTCTTCCCCACCCCCTTTCCTGACCGGCCGGGCTGCGTACTCAGGTCGGGGTCTGCTATGGATTCTGGGGGGGACCCCACGCTGTTTTTTCGGCGTAGGGGGTTTCCCTTAAAATCCATGCCAGACCTAAGGGCCTGGGATGCCCCACGCTCACCGCAATAGGAAAATTTGTTTTTCCTATTGCAGCGAGCATGAGATGCAGTACCCTGCCCTTGCGTCGTATCTGGTTCGTCGGACCAGCATACAGACGCATACAGATGAACGGGCTTTCCGTCAGGAACTGAGTCCGGTGAACTAAGATTTGAAGCATGCTTCAAATCTAGGTATGGCGGACTTTTGGGGAAAAAAAGTCAGCCGGAGCCTACACACAGTGGTATGGTGCGGCGGACTCTGGTCCGCCGGACCAAGTATGCCGGAAAGTCCGCTCGTGTGTACGCGGCATTAGTCTTACGCCACAGGCATGGCTATGTTTTTTCGGACTTCTAGTGTCATCTGTTTGCCAAGGTTGAAGTGGTTGGGACCTGATTTTGTGTGTAGTGAGAGGGGCCAGTGTGTCCAGGGAGGCTAAAAGTGAAGCGTTGTAGACAGAAGTGGTTAGGTCGGTGCAGAAAATGGGGTGTGATTTTGTCATAGAGGTGGTCAGGTGCAGAATAGAGAAGAGAAGGTTTGAGATGGTGTAGGTTTCTACGGGTAGCTGTTAAGCGGTTGGAGGGAGAGGAGGTGGAGGAGAGGGACAGAGTGAAACTAATAAGGTAGTAATCAGAGAGAGGGAAAGGATAGTTGGAGAGGTTGCACGGAGTGCATAGGTGGGAGAAAACCAGGTCAAGGTTATTGCCTTCAGAGTGAGTAGAAGCATGTATCCATTGCTTCAGGTCAAAAGAGGAGTTTAGACTGAGAAGTTTCAAAGTAGCAGGAGTGTTAGTATTAGTAGGGATGTTGAAGTCCCCGAGAATGATTGTGGGGATTTCAGAAGAGAGAAAGTTGGGAAACCACGCAGAGAAGTCAATAAAGTTTGATATTGGTCCAGGGGGGCGGTAGATCACAGCTATTCTTAGAGAAATTGGGGAGAAAAGATGAATGCAGTATGCCTCAAATGAGGAGAGTGACAGAGAGGGAGGTGGGTGAAGTACCTGAAAGGTGCTATGTGGGGCTGGAAGGATTCCAACACCCCCTCCCTTGCTACTATACCCCAGAACGGTTGCAAAGGTCTCTAGGTTCCCTTCCAGTGGCTTAGTGGTGTACAGTCCTTGTACAGTCCTTGTGAAGAGGTGTATGGTGTCCTTGGTTTCCAGTGGATGTTCTGGTGATTACATTGGTATGCCAAGCGCCTTTTGATTTTTTTTGTGAGAACAAGAAGTCAATTCTATCTGATGAGTATGCAGTGTTATCTGTGGTCATGGTGGATTTGAGCCCACGTTTTCTTTTTTTGGAACACGAGGTGTTTAAGAAATATACGTCACAATAATATTTTTGGAACATTGGTGGAAGTGCTGTTTTTTGCTTAATACTATCTTCAGTCTTGTACAATTTTATAGGCCCTGCTTATCAAGCTCCTGTACTGAGATTGCATGCTCTGATTTCACTGCACACTGTGAGCTTCTCACCCTGTGTACTAGAAATGCAGCAAATCAGAAAGAGCCCAGAAATTTTACAGGCTGACCTTTCTTCCCCAGCCTTATTGGCCCATTCTTTTCATTCATAGGGTTTTAGTTCTTTTAATCATGGAGGCTCAGCATCACATGTGGATGTTACCTTGGGCCATTCTGATGCAAAAACACCTACTCCTCCAGACTGATATCCACCAATCAAGGCATTTGCACAATGACTTCCAAGAGGCAGTTCATGGCTTGCACCAGAGAACATTTTCCACCACGCTCCTTTAAATATTCCCATCACTACGGTGGAAAAACAAATGTTGATTTGACTCCACTAACCATTAGAAAATTGAATGAATGTCTTGAACAATGCTGCTGTCGAAATCTGCCCCCTGTGCTCCTTCATCCAGAGTAAAGGCACTCTAATACAGGAGGTGCGTTACTGGCCAGATCACCAAGTGAAAACAGAGGAGACTAGCCTAAAAAAAGAAAGCTAATGCAGCCATCACATCACATTTTTGGTTTTGGGTTTAATACCGCTTGAACAATTGTTTTCTAAATGAAAAAAGTTTTGGTTTTAGAGATATACTAAAAAAAAAAAGTTCTGTCCTGTAGGAAAAGTTCTGTATTAAAGCTGCTACAAGCATCAGTCAAACTGGGGTTATCCTTTCATACTTTTATCTAAATATCTTTGAAAAGTAAAAAATCTTTCCCAAGCAAATTTCTGTAGCAAATTAGGTCACTTGGGGCTAAGGGAATTCATCGCCAGTTAAATGAACTATTTAGTTATGTTAAACTTAAAATGGAAGTCTCTTTAATGCTTAATTATGATGCATTTCCTAAAGCAGTCTTTGGATCGCAGATCATCTCCCCGATGCTCAAATTGCAGCGCAACATCCTAAGTCATTATGTCAGTTAATATGAACACAACGCAGCAATAAACTAGATTCTAGATTCAAGATTAAAACCAAGCAAGCTGTGCTAAAAATAAGACAAAAAAAAAAAAAAGTTTAAACTTGGTTAAGCATACTTAATGGCTACTGAGCGCGCAAACTAATATCCTCCACGAAATCTCATGTCCAGTTCACTGGAAGGTTATAATATCACTCATAATCCAGACTTTGAAAACATTTCGTGTGTGTAAAGCCAATTGTTAAATGCCAAGAAAGGGTTTTAGCATCCTCATTTCTGACAAACTACTTTGGCAACTTTCATGTAATTTGTTATGACATCTCCCAATGTGAATAAGATCATTCAGAGTTCAGTGAGATGGCAGAGAACGTGAAGGCCAGCAGGTATAAAGGACAGCATCCAACTTAAACTTGGTACACGCATATGAGCCAGAGGCGTAATTATGAGTCTGAATCCATTAGCAAATATTGTCAACCGTATCAGTACACAAAACACTCTATTTTAAATTATATTAACCTAACATCAAATTTGTTTTTTAACAAAGTTAAAATGATTCAATCACGTAGCTAATTTAACTAGATAGATGTTAGAATGCATTATTTCAAAGAAGAATTCCAAGTATTTTTTTTTGCTGAAGCTACACTTAAAAAATGTACCTATTCCTACTTACAAACAGATTCAACTTAAAGTGGTGTTCCACCCAAAAAAAAAAAAAAAATACATGAATGTGCCTAAAATAATAAATAAAAAAAAACATTTGGAATTTTTTTTTTTTACTCACCTCTAAATGCCTGTTGCTAGGGGGTCCCTCGTAGTCTGCCTCTTGCCTGGGCTGGTGACATCACTTCCCCTCGGCACAGGAAGGACTCAGCTCTGCTCCCTCCCTCTTGTCAATCATCTGGGACCCATTACAGGTCCCAGATGACTGAGCGGCCAATCACGGCACGCGGCGCCACTCGCGCATGCGCAGTGGGTGCCCGGCTGTGAGGCCACAGCCCGGCGCCCACAGTTGCAATGCCGGCGCTGCCCAACGGAGGGGGAGACGAGCGGGGCTTTGATCCCCCACATCGCTGGACCCTGGGACAGGTAAGCGTCCAACTAAAAGTCAGCAGCTGCAGTATTTGTAGCTGCTGACTTTTAATTTTTTTTTTTTTTAAATGGGAACTCCTCTTTAAGAACAAACCTACAGACCCTGTCTTGATTGTAACCCTGGGACCACCTGTATGGATATTTTATACACATGTCACACCCTCTAGTGTGCTACTAGAGTGAGTGTAGGCAAATTTATGTTTTGGCTTATAGTTACCTTGTGAGTCTTAATTGGGTCATGGATTTACTGCAGGTCAGGCTGAATGACTCATGCAGGTAGGTCTTTGGTTGCCTGCCCCTGGTTCTGAAAGTTGGGAAAAAATCTAGAAGCTGGAGGGTGGAAGCCAGGAGGGTTGGTTTGCATATTTAGGGGGCTTAACCAATCCCCAGGCAGTGGACCTGGCACGTTGGCTGAGCCAGCCCTTAAATATGGATGAGTCATGCCAAAAGGGGAGTCGGGTGGAAGATTGAGTGCTGAGGAGACTGTTGGTGGCCCTTGTGGCGAACCCCAGGTCTGGGGGGGGGCTCTGCCTCATGCTGGAGCTTGGGCTGGCTTGGGGGGATGCTGACAGCATAACGGTTTGAAAGGAATCTAAGAAGCAGCGGGAGCAAGGAGGACAGTGTGAGTACATCAGCACGGTCAGGGACTCACAAGAAGAGAGACTGCCAGATGTAGCCAGCCTTTCTGGAAGACAGCGTTGTGCTTGATCTTTCCTTTCCTTTGTTCTGGGAGATCTTTGGAGCAGTCGGGTGGGCTGGTGTAGAAGCAGCTGAGTAGGTTGGTATTTCCTCCAGTCAGTAGATCTGGGATCAGTGTCTACAGGGGAGTTGGAGTTACTCTGGAATGAAGCCTACAACACTTTGTGCTACTAGCTAAGGGACTGAAAGTTCCTAGTTCCTAGTCTTCCAAGTCTTTTTTCATCAGAGACTGTCAGTGTTCAGGAAGAAGACAGTTCTGGAGTGTGTACATAGGGAGGAAGTTGTCCCTGGTTTTGCTGCATCCCATAGTTCCTATTCCCCATCCAAATTATTACCCCTAATAAAACATAAAAACCAAGCTCAAAGACTGTTCCTTGTGTCTGGATTATAGTGGAAAATGCTTATTGCCTGGCTGTGCAGGAGTACAGTCATCTGCAACCCTTGCGGGGGTAGTGCTACATACATGTAGCACACTCTTATGCCGCGTACATACGATCGCACATTCCGACAACAAAATCCATGGATTTTAGCCGATGGATGTTGGCTCACACTTGTCTTGCATACAGATGGTCACACGAATCTTGTCGGAAATTGCAAACGTCAAGAACGCGGTGACGTACAACACGTACGACGAGCCGAGAAAAATGAAGTTCAACAGCCAGTGCAGCTCTTCTGCTTGATTCCGAGCATGCATGGAACTTTGTGTGTCGGAACTGTGTACACATGATCGGAATTTACAACAACGGATTTTCTTGTCGGAAAATTTAAGTTTCCAGATCTCAAATTTTCTTTGTCAGAAATTCTGACTGAAAATGTCCGATGGAGCCTACACACGGTCAGAATTTCCGACAACATGCTCCCATCGAACATTTCCCATCGGAAAATCCAACCGTGTGTATGCGGCATTAGTTAGGCTGCTAGAGTTTAGGTAAATTTAGTTGTTGGCTTCCCGGTAGTAGGGGAGGAGTGATCAGTTGCTTCTGGCTGTTCTGGATTCTCCTGGTGCAGGCTCAACTACTTCCCCCTGCATCCCACTGAATTCTGGACTATAGTGGGTGGGATAATGAGACCCTGGCCTACATATTCATACAGCCTCATTCAATCCCTGGTTAGGAGAGCGAAAAGCATGGGGCTGAGAGGGAAACACATAGGCTGGGGCTGAGAAAAGCAGTCTCTTGTTCCTGGGGAGTAGGACCCACCCCTGGGCTGCCAGTTGCAGAATGGAAGGAGTCCTTTTTGGGTTCCCAGCTCCAGTTAGAGCTTGGGACCTCTGTTCAGAATCCTCTTAAGTAGTGCAGTGAGCTTTGCAGAGGATCCAAGCTGGAAGCATCACATACAGAGGTTGACTGGTACTACAGGGGGCATTATACTACCCAGGGCTAGGGTTGCCACCCATCTGGGATTTACCCGGACAGTCCGGTTTGGAATTGTGTGTCCGGGTTTCCAGACCTCCTGAAACCCGGACACATTATTGACAATGGACTGCGGTTCCCCAAGTAACTGAGTACCACAACCGCCAAGTACATAGGTGTGCGCACGGGCCCCACCCCAAAAATGGACAGGAGAGAGGGCTTGATCTCCTTCTGCTCCTCCTGCCCTCACCCCTCTGTCTGCCCACCCACACTCCAATCCCCAGTTTTCTGTACTCCGGAAAGGGATGTGTGGGCTAGAAATTTTGAAGCTCAGTAGCCCGCAGATACTTTGTGGATGAAAGGTCTCAGTGCTTGAGCCTCCATCCTCAGGTGAGTGACATCAAATGTCTGAAGTCTCCCCCTTCTTCCCTTCTCTCTCCTGCCTCTGAGCGAGTGTGTACACTAAGATAAGGGGGACTCTGATGTAAGGGGGGCTTTGGGTACCCTGATTTAAGGGGAAATGGTGGGAAGTCTAAAGTAAGTGGGATCTTTGGTGAGCAGAAACCTCCTTACATCAGATTTGTACTGGCACCTATTGGTCACGGATAAGGTGGAGCCCAAGGGTACTGCACCCTGTGGGATTTGTGGATATTGCAGATTTGTTATGAACTCTGTGTCGGTAGCCCTCCCTAATGGAGAGGAACATAGACCAAAGTTCTTTGCAAACTGTCAGTCAGTAGGAGTGGTCTGCTACATGGAGTGCGATTGCAAAGCATTCTATGTAGGAAAGACCAAAAGACAGTTTTTTAACCGGATTAGATACCATGTTTCCCCTGTAATGAAGAAGAAAATGGAAACCCCAATTAGCAGGCATATGGGTTTATTTCATTCTTTTCAAGTGTCAAAGATGAAATTCTTTGCCTTGGAACATGTTCCCATACATGAATAAGGGGGAGATGTAGACAAAATTCTTCTCCAGCGGGAGACAAAATGGATTCACACCCTGTCAGACACCAGTCATCCAGGAATGAACGAATCCATCAGCTTTAAGCCTTTTCTATAGAGTTCTGGTTTCTTACCGGGATATAGACCATTATAATTGAGATTTTTCTCAAGCATTATTTTTGTTCAATTTGTCTTTTTGTAATTGTTTTATTGTGATTACTGTTACCTGGATGTGTGGGGAGAGGTGTACCTCACCCTGGTCCTTTCTTTAGTTCCTGTGGATATTTTATTAATTATTTAATTATTTTGGCTCCTCCAATACCACTGTATTACTGTATAAATTCAAATAATTTTGAGCAGCCTTTATTGGAAGAACTTATCCTTCAGAGGTGAAATCAATTTTTGATTGTCTTTTAAAAAATGGTATTAAAAACAGGAGAGGGTGAATGGGATCAGGTGACCCCACAGACACCCAGGGTGTCATCCTATTGGTGTCTTTGGTGGCGTAATTTGGCGGTGCGTCATGCCAATGGACCCCTTAGTAATTATCGTTGCTTGGATGAATTTTTCGTCCAATCACCTGTTCGTCTATGGCGTGTTCGTCTTTGGCCCCACCCCTCTAAGGGCATTGTTTCCAGCATGGCAGCATGGCACCAGATTCGCAGTTTAGCTCGAAACGTCCCTACATCGTTGTCACTACACGTCACTTCCAGCCCTACATCTGACGCGTCGTTGACGTTGTAAGTCATATCCAGTGCGACGTAATGCTTGCGCACTCGCCTTTATTTTGGCATCCCCGCCTCCGCCGGTGGCATTGATCATTGGTGGAGGTGGAGGGGGATTATAAGCACACCTATCTTGACAAACTTGTTATGGTCCAGGACAGGAGAGGGAGTGCAAGCTCAAGCACTGACCTGTGTAAGTACAATCCAGCTTAGCTGACTTGTAATGTACAATTCTATATTTACAGCCAATATATCTATAAGGGTTACTTCTTTTTTTGGTTTATTTAGGCCCCCCTTTTTGGGTGGATGTGAATTTTTTGGAGCCTGATTGAAAAATCTTGGAGACATCCCACCCCACCCTTAGTCTTTGAAGGGAGACCTTCATATGGATATCTAACCATTGTAATTATACAAGATTCTTCCTGCCTGTGTCCCTCTTCCAAGGAGGTCGAATGGGTTGTGCAGCTGCAGGAGGAAAATGGAGCGCTCACTTCCTGTATATGCAGCTGCCCCGTCGATCCTCCTATCCAGCTTCTTTATGCTTCTTTATGCTGCCCCCCTGTGTGCTCCCCAGCCCCCCTTTGCTCTTTCCCACCCCTCGCAGCACTGCTGGGTTCCCCCATCCCCTCTCTCATCATCTGTTGAGGGGGATCCATCAGGATGGAAGGGGTTGGTAAATTACACATTTTCCTGCTCTCCATCCTTCCTTGTCTGAATGAATAGAGTCAGTGATCTGTACTGATCACTGACTCTGTCCATTCATAATGGAAACATAGTAAGATGTGTTCACTATGCTTCAGTTTGTGAATGAATGAGAAGCTCTGTACAGAACTATTCCCGTCTATCCATTTCGTGCTGTTGAGGCTGCAGAAAAGGAAATTAAGGGCTGTATACTCATTCTCCTTTCTCTGTCTCAAAGGTGGAACATCATAGGTTTGTTTAGAGACTTAATATCTCCTAAATGGCTCCTAAAAAATTGTAAAAGAATAATAAAAAAGTGGTAAAAAAAATAAAAAATAAATCCCTACTGACACTAGTGGCAGAACTACCAGGGCCACAAAGGTTACACTTGTGACCGGGCCCTGGCGTTCTGCCACTGGGCTTGGAGGGAAGGACCCTGGCTGGGGGTCAGGGGGGCTCCTCATGGTTTCTTGCACCGGGGCCTTGAAGGTTCTAGTTACGCCACTGGAATACAGTTCTGTACAAATATTAGTAGGGGTTCCTGAGCCTAGCCTGAGCCTGGGGGAACCTTTAAAATAACTTTCAAAGGGTTCCCCCAGGTTAAAAAGTAAGGCTGCGTTGGATCTTCACTTTCCCGAATGTTCCTTTTCAACTGGGGAGTTAGAACAAGTCAGTTATTTAGGTAAAACATTTTGAGAAGTGAAAGTGTAAAATTTACAAAAGGTGTCTGTTTTTCATCTATTTCTTTGGGGAATTAACATGACATGTGGCAGCAAAGCCATTTACAATCCCAAAAAGGTCATTAGGCTTTTTTTTTTTTTCACGTTGAAGGTCAAATTATTTAGCATAATGAAATTCATCCCTTTGCTCGGGGTATAAATGTCATGCTGTAAAGGTGACTTTTTTTCTGTATGTGTTGTGTGTCTCACATGCAATTATTCTCTAGCATTACGTGGAAAGCCACCATTAATTGCTGGGGTTGCACTCCAACAAAGGTGAATAAGGTCTGCACAAGAGTCTATCTGGCAAATTAGTTAAGTCTCGGCACATGCAAACCATCTTGTTTAAGGGCGGCGGGTCATTTTTGCATTTGTCTTTTGGCTGCGTATTCAATTGTACATATATATTTTTCTAAACTTCGTTCTTCCGATGTATTAAAAGTCAGCCAAGATGATAGATAACAGATGTTCTTTGACAGATTGTGTCATTTATCACAGAACAGCCTCAATCCTACTTACAGGGCTCTCTCCATATGTCACTGTCGAATTCTGGACCGCCCCAATGCATCATTTTTTTTTTTTTTTGTTAATATAGCCGACTATAATTTCTAAGTTACAACTCGTTTAAGTTTTCTCAGATGCTGAGTTGCCTTTTTTAAGGTTCACTCATATGAGGTTAACCCAACTGTGACGTAAAGGGAGGGAAATCATTTAGAAATTACAAGGAGTTCAAGCATGCTTGGAAAAGGAAAAGTAGATTTATGAATGAAAAGTGACATTCTAGACACATGATTGTATTGAATGGAAGTAAATGTAAGATGGATTGTGGAACCTATGAAGGTTCTTCCCTGTAAAATCTATACAACCTAGATGCTTGGTAAATGAAGATTTCATTATAGTGATGACAACTGTCATGTACATACAGATATATGCTTTCTCATCTCTGCTTACAGAGAGAACAAGCAGCTTCAGTTTAGAAGTCATCAAGCTAGCTTGCCATTCAATGACTTGCCATTCATAGGTCGTTTATAAACAGTCTGGACATGAAGTGGTTAAAACAAGCCCATGGCTGCAGAAGAAACCCACTGCCAGTGCATCCAGGAGCAGCATCCTTTTGGCAGAAATCAGTAGTGGCTGGTGCTGCATATTTTGGGGGGCGTCAAACAAGACACTTGCCGGCCCCCCGGTCGGTCATTCGCTCAGTGTCAAACCCCACCCAACCCTTGTCACTCGCTACTCAGTCCATCCGCCTCACCCTGCGTCTCTGGCTTCACATTGGCTTCCTCCTCCTCCTCGGCCAATACGATCGCTCCTCTTCTCGGCCAATTGGATCCTTATTAGCCGGGAGGGGGATCAGGAAAACAATCATGAATATTAATTCGCTATTGTCACACAACTGGGTGGGCTCAGGGCGCAGTGCTCTGCGCCCCGAGACCACCCTTTTTTGAAGCCAATTAGATACTGAGGCTCTAATCACATGCTTCAAAAAAAAAAAAAAAAACATTGAAATCCATGCGTCTGGTGCCCTGCATGTAGATTAAGGGTTGGATGCTTAGATTAGGGGGGCGGCGCCCCTACGCCCCTAGTGGATGGGCCGCCACTGGCAGAAATACTGCTTGATGCATGTAAATGTGTTATCGCCAGGGCTTTTTATTCTCAGAGAATAGGTGCAGGAACTCCCTCACCAGCAACAACAGATCTCCTCAGCAACAATAGACCCCCTGCAAAAATAGATCCCCTCCAGCTGCAATAAATCCCCCAGCAGCCAGCATCAATAGAACCTGCAGCGCACCCCAGCATCCTTTGTCATTACATACAATCAGTGCTGGAGGTGCCGCAACTGCATTCCCCCACGTTCCCGCTGAAAAAAAGCCCTGTTATAGCCCAATGTAGGGACCCTCACAAACGCGCTCTTTAATACACAGAGGCATGGGGGCCCCAGTCATGGGAAAGTCAGCATTAAGACAGCACCCAAACTTAGAAGGGAACTGTTCACCTTGCACAGTTAACTCTTTGTACACCAAGCACTTCACTGTAAGCATGTAGGCAGGTGCTGTCTACTTTCTCCATTGCAGGTAGTGCTCGTCCACAGTAGCAGTGCAGGTGGAAGAGGAAGTTGAGAGGAATTTAGATGCTCTATGGTTTCCTCTATCACAAAGAGGCAGCTTGTGATTGGGTGCTGGCACTCCATTTGACTTTGGTGCCCACCCTAGGTCAGGCCACGTCTATTTATGACCTTGACTCCCAGGTTTGGTGCTCATTTCGCGTGTGGCTAGAGTTGGGACAGGTCACTCATTTGTCAGGGACAGTGCTTAGCGTCAAGGAGAGGTTCCAGACGTGTAGAGAAAATTCAGGTACACGCTATCCTTCCTGGAAGCCTGCTGTCAGGGAATCCCTGTGAGACATCTGGTGCGCAGATATGCACATAGTATTTCCAGCAGAATGGTTATCAGGTGCGTGCGTGAGCGCAAGAATTTGTGAGCGTGGATGCACACACGCACCACTCCTGTTGGCGCCAAATGGGTTATTTAACCACTTGCCTACAGGGCACTTTCACCTCCTTCCTGCCCAGGCCATTTTTCAGCTTTCAGCGCTGTCACACTTTGAATGACAATTGCGCGGTCATGCAACACTGTACCCAAATTAATTTTTAATAATTTTCTTCACACAAATAGAGCTTTCTTTTGGTGGTATTTAATCTGTCAGTAAATTTTGTAAATAAGTAATTTTTCTCCTTCACTCATGGGCGCTGATAAAGCTGCACTGATGGGCGCTGATGAGGCTGCCCTGATGGGCACTGATTAAGTGGCACTTATGGGCACTATGAGCACTGGTATGCAGCATTGATGGGTGGCACTGGTGGGCACTGATGGGCACTAATAGGTGGCACTGGTGGCACTGATAGGTGGCAGGTATAGGCGGCACTGATGGGCAGGGATATGCGGAAATGATGGGCACTGATGGGTGGCAGTGTCTGGCACCACTAATGGGCCCTGATTGGTGTCACTGATGGGCACTGATTGATGGCACTGGGGGACTTTACTGTAATCAGGGCACTGATAATCAGTGCCCTATTACATGTCCGAGTGTTCCCTACGAGGGGATGCCGCTGATCCACTCTCCTCGCCACACACTCTGTCAGTGTTAGGCGATGAGAGCCGATCACTGGCACTTCTGCATTTACATGTGACCGGCTGTGATTGGACACAGCTGATACCATGGTTAAAGAGCCACGCGATCGGCTCTTTACAGAGATCAGTGTCGCGCCGTGTCCTAGCAACATGGCGCGGCCACTATCCCTGCACAGCACACCCCCCAGGGCATGCGAGAGTGACCGTTCTGGGCACGGTCATATGATGTCCTCCATCATTTTACAGTGGGCGGGCGGGAAGTGGTTAAAGGATGCTCATGCCCATGTTCCGTGCTGACTGATCTTCAGCTATTCCCTCTTCCTACGTTTACCCTGCGTGATTCCCTTGTTGCTGACCCAGCTTGCTCTTGACTTGATCTTGGATTCTGCTTCAGACCCGTTGTTAATTCCTGACCCAGCTCCATTCCTGACTTCGGCTTTGCCCATGAGTTGGTACCTTGCTGCCCACCTGTTGATTACCATTACTTGTCCTATGACCATGCTCTGTCTCTGATTTTGGCTTCCTGTCCTGTTCAAGTGCCTGTTTTGCTGTTTGCTGTACCAGTACTGTGCACCACTGAGTGTTCCTGCCTCAAGTCTGCTGAGAGCCCTGACAAGCTGCACGTCCTGATCCAACAGTGTAAGCGGAGTGCCCCTTTAACCTGGGCTAGACTTCTAAGCACTACTACTATGCCTAATCTATTGGTTTACCTGTATCCCCATCACTCAACTGGTTACCTATGACAACAGCCAATTCCATTGCACAAATACCCTTTCAAGGTGGTCTTCTCTGTTCTCTTCTGCACGCCATAGTATGATCGATCATCTGATTAAAAGGGTGGGAATGGCCATGGTGTTCAAATGATTAATACCTCAAAACACCATACTTTGTGCATTACTGTGTGCTGTGTTATTGTATATTGCAGTAGCATGTACTACAAATGTTCGTTTTACCATATATTACTACAAGGCATGGTGATAATGGCCCCTTACTGTTCTTGTCACTGCCTGAAAGAGTAAGGAGAGCGTTGAGAATAAACAGAATTGGAATTATTCAAGTTAGTGCAAAACCTCCACACTCCAGTCAGGATCCAGGAAATACAGACCAAGGGAACTTTACAAGCAATACAATGACATACAGATGTAGGGCAAACCTAATGCCGCGTACACACGAGCGGACATTACGGCGGACTTTGCCCGGCGGACTGGATTTCGTCGGACAATTCGATGTGTGTGGGCTCCAGCGGACTTTGTTTTCTCAAAAGTTCGACGGAATTAGATTTGAAACTTGTTTTAAATTTATCCGTTGAAATCGAGTCCGGTCGAAAAGTCCGCCGTCTGTATGCTAGTTCGACGGACAAAAAGCCACGCTAGGGCAGCTATTGGCTACTGGCTATGAACTTCCTTGTTTTAGTCCGGTCGTACGTCATCACGTACGAATTCGACGGACTTTGGTGGATTGTGTGTAGGCAAGTCCGTTCATTCACAAAGTCCGTCGGAAAGTACGTTGAAAAGTCCGCCGGGCAAAGTCCGCCGTAATGTCCGCTCGTGTGTACGCGGCATTAGTGTTAGTGTCTACTGCTGTTTATAGAGCACACCCAGCAGTAGATAATTTGACAATACATCAATTCACTCAAAATTAGCAAAATTAGGAACTAGATGTCTTATTTGTCCAGTGAGCTATTTTCTGCATCTCAAGAGGTTGATAAAAGTTGACTTTCATTCACCACCTCAATGTTCTAGAGTCGGATAGTTTATAAGGGTTCCTCGGTCTCCTGTTGCCTAGATTGGTAGTATTACACATCTGGCCGTTTTTTATTACCGGTAGTTTCCACAACAAAGCTTTTGACATTTTTGTCATGCGTAAACGTAGAATCATTCATTCATCCAACAGCTGAATATTTTATTGACCATGAGATGATTATAACACAGAACTTGGATACCTTCCAAAGAAATGGCTTAGTAGCCAAATATAAATTATATGGGCAAATACTCATAAATTAAAGGCTAGGTTCACCTTTTCTAGAAAATAGCCTATGCAGTCAAGGGGCTCCAGTAGGTAATAAAAAACTGCACAGCGTTGTAAAATGTTCATTAATTATATTGTCATGCCTATAGGCCATTTGGGCTCCCCTGGAAGCTTTAACAAAAAACTTCCAGTTAGCAATTCCCACATCCTGCTTTGTTGCAAAGATGAGAAAAACATTGGTTTTCACTCCTGTAATGCTTGGAGTGAACATCCAACGGTATTCTAGTCCTAGAAGCAGGATATGGGGATTGCTAAAGTTTCAGACAGGCTTCCAGTTTTTTAATATCTATTGTGGCCCCTTCACTGCCTTGGCTATTTTCTGAACAAGGTGAGCTTAGCCTTTTAAAGCTAAACTCCAGGAATTCATCAACTTTGCCAAAAGTGCAGGCACACTTTGAGTCCAATTAGGTGCATGTCACCTCCAAGACTTATCTATATTACTTAATTGTGACTGAATTATTGCACTCTCAAAGGATGCACTCCGACTGTGAGAGGAGAGACAGCGGACACAGCAGCTGTGCCTGCCCCTCCTCTCTGCTGCCCCTTCACAGAAGCCTTGGTATTTTAGCTATGAGTACACATAATACAAAGGCTTCTGTGAATGGGCAGAAGGATGGAGGGGGGGGGGGGCAGGCATAGCAGCCCCAGTCACTCTGCTTTTAAGAAGAACTGAGACCACAGTGAGCTGCATCATAGCTCTGGAAGTTATCTTCCTGGAGCACAATAAATGTGTCAGATGTGAATAATAGAGATAAGTCTACAAGGTGGCAGGCACCTCGTTAGACTTAACTAATGGTATGCCTGCAGTTTTTACAAAGTAGCTGAATTCCTGTAATTAAGATTTAATTTGTGAACTCTTTAACTCTTCTGAAACAACATAAAGATCTCCAGAAAAATGTTACTATCACAGAATGAAGCAATCTCAGATCAACGGCATTTGAAGCATATCTAAACCTATAAAATAAAGTAATATATCTCAACTTACCAGTCCTTAGACATAATGACCACATTAGCTTTCTTTTTTTAGACATTTTTTTTATTCTATTCACCTAGTAATCATGTGAATAACACCATTTCTGTCCCTTCATGTCTACACTTATTTCCTTAACTGTATCTATGGGGCAGTCATGGTTGTCACAGAGGCTGGACTTCAAACATGTCTGCCTTTATTCTTTCCATTAGTGATGAGCTTGGGTTCAGAGTTCGTTCAGTCCAAAGCCAAGTTCATCCAAACCTAGTGGTTAGCTGTCCTTGCTGAGCCAATGACCTGCAGACGAGAAAGACGAGCCCCCAGTTGACATCATTGACCTCCTAACATAGGCACATTAGATTACTGATGTCCTGAGCATCCCCACCCCTTTGTATACATGCAGCTGTTGGGCGGGAAATTTTTTGGCACAGCAATGCCAACTAATTCCCAGATTTGGATAAACTTGGGTTCAGTTTGAAGCTCAAAACCAAGCTGCTGGAAATTAACAACGGCAAACATGCTTGAAGTCCAGCCTGTGTGACAACCAATGCTGGCCCCATTGCTGGGTCAATGAGCTGCAGACTGGAGATTCTCTACCCCCAACTGATGTACACAAAAGTGTGAGGATGCTTGAGACATCAACGTGAAAATGTTCCTGCCCCTTTGTATACATGCAGCTGCAGGGCATGGAATCTCCCACTTACAGCTCATTGGCCAAACAATGACACCTAGCTTCCAGGTTTGGATGCACTTGGGTTCCTGAGACTAGTAGAATTTACAAAGGCCTTCTCACTGCTAATTTAACACTGCAAATGCCTCACCACCACACCACATTGGCAGTTATGTTGTAACCCCATTGACTTGCTTACCTCAGAGTTTGGTGCAGGTTATGCCCACCGTATGAGACATCCGGCTTAATGTGTACAGCTCTTAGTGGTTGCATATTAGTGTTTAGGTGGGTGGGCAATAACGTGCCCGGTTTTACCACTCCCCTGGCCACACGTGTAATTGAAACGTTATTGTGGCAACTCTAATGCCCCGTACACACGGTCGGATCTTCCGACGGAAAATGTGTGATAGGACCTTGTTGTCGGAAATTCCGACCGTGTGTGGGCTCCATCACACATTTTCCATCGGAATTTCCGACACACAAAGTTTGAGCGCAGGATATAAAATTTTCCGACAACAAAATCCGTTGTCGGAAATTCCGATCGTGTGTACACAAATCCGACGGACAAAGTGCCACGCATGCTCAGAATAAATAAAGAGATGAAAGCTATTGGCCACTGCCCCGTTTATAGTCCCGACGTACGTGTTTTACGTCACCGCGTTCAGAACGATAGGATTTCCGACAACTTTGTGTGACCGTGTGTATGCAAGACAAGTTTGAGCCAACATCCGTCGGAAAAATCCTAGGATTTTGTTGTCGGAATGTCCAAACAAAGTCCGACCGTGTGTACGGGGCATAAAAGTTTTTTCTCCCTACTTTCCTTCCTGGTGACAATGGTAAGAGGTACAATTAGGGCATGTCCACACCAGGTGCAGTGCTGGAACATGTGCAAAACGTGTGACACATGCAGGTGTCATCATTTAATGGCACCCCTATGAATCTAGCAAACACACATATGTTTGCTCCCTTCAAAACACATGGTACCACAGCTCCCAATAAGGAAATTATCATCTCGCAAATCATGCCGGTACCTATTTTGCATGTTTCACACACATAGGGTTGTCTATTGAAATGAACAGGCTGACCAAAAACGTGATGCGTAGGAACGTGCAAAAAATAGCACACACTTGGACGCATCTTCTGGTGTGAAAGAGTTCTTAAAGAGAGTGAATCTCTTTAACCGGTACACAGAAAGCAATAAAAACCCCAATGGGGTTCTAACCCCTTGCCACTCTATTCAAAACTAAAAATACATTTGTTTGTCTTTAGTTACACTTTAATTGGAAGTTTTTAATATGTGTAATCTCAGTATGTTTTCTCTCAATGGGAGGATCATCAGCTCCATAAGATCCTCACTGTAATAACGTGCTTGGTGTGATATTCTGTATCCTAAATCTACAATTAATCTGCAATGGAATCAAAAACCGACTTACAGAAAATTAGTCAATAAAATTTTATGATACCGTATCTTGGCACTATTATTAATAAGCACTTGCTTAAACTATTTTTTACTAAGTAAAGATTTCCTGACAAAATACATCTAGAAAAATGAAGAGCTGAGATAGATAAACTCAATAAGTATTCCCAGCATTGATTTTAATATGATGCACATTTTATCTGTTGTTCTTCTGCAATAGCAGCCATGTTATTTCAAATCACAGCAATGCTGTTTTTTTTCCCACCTGTATAATTCTGTATAACTCATAAAGATCCTCTAGAGAGAGTTTGAAGTGGTTGCAAAACTTTACACCCACTGAAGTGACTGGTCTCAGGTGATAGACAGAGATGAAGCAAATCCTCCTACATAAGTTGTACCTGTTTATCTGCAGCCCACTTTTCTCCACAGCTTCCTAAAGCACACATTTTAGACAGCATTGCTTAGCTCCAGGAGGCAGGGATCTGCACAGCATAGAGTGTAATCTGAGACCTGAGTGGACCGAATGTACACAGCCCATTCTACACAGTCTCTTAGGGAAACATGCACAGCTGAGGCTGTCAATCACCTGGTTTGTGCTGGGGGGGGGGGGGGGCATCTCCAGGGAATAACTTGTTATCAGCATAAACTGCCAGATGTGAGTCATACAGATAGCAGAGCAATAAAAACACAGCCAGAAATCACACTAGAGCAGGGGGTCAGCAACTTTTGATGGGGACTGATTCAATGTATTTGAATGCATGGAGGGCCACATTCACCTGCTAGCAAATGAAGATAACATTACACAGCCCCTGCACCTCTGCCCCCCTTTACATTACACAGCCCCACACCTCTGGTCCCCTTTACATTACACAGCCCCTGCACCTCTGCCCCCCTTTACATTACACAGCCCCGCACCTCTGGTTCCCTTTGCATTACACAGCCCTGCACTTCTGGCCCCCTTTGCATTACACAGCTCTGCACCTCTGGACCCCTTTACATTACACAGCCCCACACCTCTGTACCCCTTTACATTACACAGCCCCGCACCTCTGGACCCCTTTACATTACACAGCCCCCCACCTCTGGACCCCTTTACATTACACAGCCCCCCACCTCTCTCTGGACCCCCTTACGTTACACAGCAACCGAACATCCCTCCACATTACACAGCCCCCCTGCATATTACGCACCCCCCGCACATCACACAGCCCCCCTCCATATAACACAGCCCCCCCACATATTACACAGCACCCCTCCCCCCAGCTGTATACTGTCATTTTTTTACAATTTGGCACCTTTAAGTCTTCTGTAAACCGGAAGCAATGTCATGACATTGATTCCGGGTTACTAGATCCTAGATCCGATTGAAGCCGAATCCGGCTTTGTTCGGGTCTCTGGCCAGCCGGCGGACGTGTCAGCTGGTTGCTCGGGCCTCCTGGTGGGACTGCTTGGGATTACAGCTGAGTGGCTTCTTAGCCGCATCGGTTGTTATCACAAAAAAGCCAACCGCCGGATCTAAAAAATTGTACGGGGGTGATGCCTGCAGCCTGGCACAACCCCTTGAAGCCGAGGCCCCATATTTGCGTATGGGCGGCGTGAAGGGGTCAGAATGTCCACAGGCCGGGTGCACGTGAATTCATTAAGTGCTCTGACGGTCTGGACCTTTAGTGGTGGCGGGCCGGGTGCGACCCCTGCACTAGAGGCTTTGGATAGAGGCAAGTACACACTATAGGAGGATACAGTATGCTTTGTTCGTTTTTCATTTCAGAGGTTTACAACTACTTTAAGATATAGAGAAACAAGGAGACTACCTTTGCTGAATTGGGAAAGTAGTAAAATTCCTGCGAGCCTCAATCAACCCAAAGCCTAATAGATATCACTAACCAGCTGCAAGCGTTACACACGTTTCATAAGCTCGTGCACATAGACAAAAATAGTAAATTATATGCTGCGCTTTAGAATATTACACAATAAATGCGTGCTGAAAATGAAAACAAACACATGTAGTATTAATGTGACGTAAGTGACATATGTGACATAGATGTGATATAACAAAAATAAAACAATAAATATGCCAATTAAAACATTAATAATAAAGTGCTCATGTGCATCCAAGTGCTTTGTAACACAGATATAAGTGTCCAGTGGTATATAGGGAACAACACTAGTCCCACTTTAAATAGCAAAAAGTGCTATTGTGCAAAAAACATGTCTTTTTATAAACAATGCTGTGACAGTCCTGTTGAAAAAAAGTGCATATGCGTGGTATCCAGTAATAGCACTCCTGACATGCTTATAAATCCATGCGTCTAGAAATGATTGACAGGTGTTGCAGATCTTGCAATTGTGCTCTTAATCCAGTGACCCCCTAGGTATTGAATGCTCACCTTGGAGCGTGTGACTTAGCAACTACGCTCATTCAGTACAAGCTTGTGAACCACCCCTGGGTTCTATAATGGTGACAGGATCCTGGGCTTCCCACGCAGTATCTCGGGAATAATGGGAAATAAAAAGCCTCAATAGTGTGATATCACATTAAACATTTTATTAAACAAATAAGAACAATCCCCTAATGGGGTACTCACATGTATCAGGTGCGTCAGTGCACCATTCTGTGTATGGCATGAAATATTACAGCGGCTGGTTTTGGAATGGGGTATGCTTCCTCCTAGGCAGATAAACTGCCTTTTGTACCATCCTGGCCCCTCCCCTACACATGCTCGATACAGGGTAATCGTATCTTCATAGGAGGGGGAGGGGGAGCGGGTACCTGTTTTTGACAGGTACCCGTCCCCACTTTCAGGAGACCTTTCAGCGGACCTCGCCGCAGGAAGTTCGGCCCCCCTCCTCCTTTCCCCACCGTCAGGCCATTCAGAAAGCGAACTTGGCGCATGCGCAGTAGTGAACCCACTGTGAGGCCAAAAGGCTTTACTGCTGGTTTCCCTTACAAGGAATTGAGGCAGCAGCACCCAAGAGCCAATTGAAAAACATTGTGGGATCCCTGGACAGATAAGTGTCCTAATATTAAAAGGCAGCAGCTACATTATCTTTAGCTGATGACTTTTAATTTTTTGGAGGGGGGCGGGCTGGAGCTCCTCTTTAACGTGGATGTAAACCCGAAACTTTTTTTTTTTTTTTTTATGTCATAATGTAGAGTATAAGATTTCCTATCATTTGAGCCCAGTCTTGCCACAAAGAGTTAATCCAGCTCTGAGCAATCCTCTTTTATTGTTCAGTGAGATAAAACTTGACAAACAGAGAAAAACTTTGTCAAATCCTCCCCCTTGCTGTGAGTGACAGGTGATTTACATATCTCGTGCACTAGCCTAAGACATGCATTATTTTTTAATTCCCTCCCCCACTCCTTTCTTCAGCAGCTCTGCAAGGATTGGCTGTTCCACACCTCACCATGATTTGGCATGCTGAAGTCATGTGGTTACTTTCCGGTCTTTTCACTGGATGTTAGAGATCATAGCAGAAGTTCAGTGTAAGAAATACACAGGAGAAAATGCATATTGACAAGGGGAGTGTAGAGGTGGGCGGGGAGTCTACTGACATCACGACTCCACTCACCGAGCTCCAGACAACAGACCCACCCACAGAATCTGCAGTTTTTTGGGTCTAATAACAGACAGAGGGGAGACATTTGACAGGTAAAGATACATGCAGGAGGCATGTATATCCTTATAGATAACCCCTATGGCAGTAGTTTAGAAAGGATGACATTGGGTTTACATCCACTTTAAGCAAGCATATTGTGTAGGTTAACAAAGCAAAACTTGGCACCAAGGAATAAACAAGTCACGGTTGCAAAAATCAGACCCAAAATGGGCCCAGGGCAGCCGTCCCTCCTGCCCACCCCTTGTCCCAGCCCTAATGACTGTCACCCTGAACATTTTTACTTTGACTTATGCTCTAGTTCATTGCAGGGGAGGATTGATTGGTGGTTAAATATGTAATAACCCTACCTTTTATAAATTTCCTGACAAGGCAGATAAAAATATACTTAGTTTCACGCATTACATTCATGAGTATACTTCATTTCACTGTGTGTTTACACCTTTATAATATGAAATGTGATAATGAATGTGTAAACACTAATTATAGACAAGCAGTGGGATTCAAAGCGGAGTTCCAACCACATATATGATTTTTTTTTTTTTAAATCTATCTCTTATTATTACATAATGTATATTTACCATTCGTTAGTCTTGTCATTAGCCTGGAATTTATTAATATTTTATTTAAAAAGTTACCTTTGATCCATCCTGCTCAGGCATTCCCATCTTACTTGTGGGCAGGTGAAGTCCACAAGCATAAACTTCCAGGATACGGTGCTACTGTATTCCCAGCATGCACCGCCCGTTCTCGTGCATGCGCAGTAAGAGCATGTAGCGTGGTGCAGGAAACTTCACAGGTTGCAATCACAACGGGCGTCGTCGTCGGAAGTGCCCGCCCCGTTGTGATGGGAGCGAAGATAAGTTGCCCTTGCCTGCGTCACTTCCGGTTTTGAAATACCGCGATTCTAGCCCTCTGCGCTGCTCACTGACTCCTGGGAAATGATGACACACATCTCCCATGAGCACTAGCGAGCACAGGCACTGAGGGAAATTACGTCAGGCGTCGTGAAGAGGAAGGGACAGATTACAAGGGACCACATAGCAACAGGCATGAAAAAGTAAGTAAAAAAAAAAAAATACCCCCGGTATTTTTTTTTTTTAGCCAGCGGTGCCTTTTCATCCAAAAGCAATCCTAGCAGCTGATTAGCCGCTGGATTGCTTTTACACCAGCGCCTCTCCGGGCTCTCCCATGCGATCGGGGAGCCTGGTATCTGATCTGACAATGCCACCAGGTTATCGTAGAGATGGCTGAGAACTGGAAGGTCTCTGGCTATCTCTATGATCCAAGGGGTCGGATGTGAATTTACAGCTATTCCGGTTAGGGCAGATGTTTTTCTAGTCTCTTTAAGTGTAAGAAGTCAGTGACTCCCCTAAACTAACTGTGAGGACCAGGATCTGAACCCACAACCTCTGCTGCATCCAGCAGTAGCTCTCCTTGCTGAGCCACCTGAGATGCTGGGCAGCATTCTGTCCAAACCCTTGGATTATCATGCTTGTACCTTATTTCTTGTGAACCTTGAACTCCTTGCTCCTCCCATGAACTTAATGTGCTCTCTCCAGCCGATACCTTGCTACCTTGCTGCTGCCCACTCGTTACAGACCTTTATCTTGTTTCTTGACTACGCTTCCACTTGATTCCAACCTGCAACCACTTGTTACTGATATTTGGCTTGTTTACTGACTACTCTTCTGCTTGAGTCCTACATGCTATATCTGCTCCTGGACCTCAGCTTGCTCATCTCCTGGTGGGGCGATTCTGAGGACCCCGACCTGATGCTAACATGCAACAAAACCCATCTCCACCATCAGGAGCTCTGGAGAATACCAGTTGGTACTTAGACCCCGCACTTCATCATATGCCAGGGTGACCTGCTTTTGTACTTATTCAGCTTGCCGGTGGGAGCCTCTCTACTGCTATAGCTACCAGTCTCTGAGCCTGACCATGAACAGAACATGGAAGAAGCAAGGCAGTTCTAGCTAGGACTGAACCCAATAGAATTAAAGAGCATGGAAGGATAGAGGGAGCTAACAAATTGCATACATAAATATGCTGTAGTGGTTTAAAACCACCACTTATTGTCTTCATACTACTGAACAATAATAACCAGATACAGTTCAATACAAAACAGAAAAAATACATATAAGTGCGAACAGCTTTGATTTTATGTTTCTTTAAAGGAAAAGAAAGAATGATGTGGGAATACTGTAATGCCAACTCAATCTGCTGGCTGTTTTGTCACTTTCCTGACCACAGAATAAAATTTGACATTTTTGGCGTCATTACTAAGAATGTAATATTTACCGTCTTGACACTTTCGGGGGTTAATCGAAATTGAACAAAGGAATTTCGCTGATATTTATGCATGGAAAGTCAAACGTAATACTAGTTGTTCTGCTGAATATATATCTAAAATAATAGTAGTTATCTTCCTTCATTTCAAAGTCTTATTTCATGTTATTTTTTTCTGTATTTTTCCTGTAAAATGAATCACTCTCTGGAAAGAAATGTTTGTGTCTGAACCATGAGTAAAGCCCGTGTACACACGGTCAGATTATTGGAGGAATTTTCATCAGTTTTTTGTTGGATGCTAGCCTCAAATCGAAAGTTAAAAGGGTACTCACCATCAGAAAATTTTTGGATGACAGAATTCAACGTCAGAAGTGACGTAATGTGTTCAATTGTTTTGTGTTCTTTCATTTCTGAGCATGCCTAGTCGTGCACTTTTTTTTTTTTTGGCAGAAAACCGTACTAAAAATTTTGGAGCCTGCACATCCAGTTTTTGTCTGCCGAAAATTCGTAATCGGCTGTCAAAAGCAGCATACTAACGATCAAAAAATTGGCAGATCGTTCATTGGACTAAATTTAACTTCAGATTTTCTGACCGTGTGTACGGGCCTTTAGTCCATAGAGTTTAATATTAAGTTGGACCAGTTTTGCAGCTATAACAGCTTCAACTCTTCTGGGAAGGCTGTCCACAAGGTTTAGGAGTGTGTCTATGGGAATGTTTGACCGTTCTTCCAGAAGCGCATTTGTGAGGTCAGACACTGATGTTGGATGAGAAGACCTGGCTCAAAGTCTCCGCTCAAATTCATTCCAAAGGTGTTCGGGTTGAAATCAGAACTCTGTGCAGACCAGTCAAGTTCCTCCACCCCAAACTCGCTCATCAGTGTCTTTATCCCCTTAGCGCCGACCTTACGCACAGTTGCGTTCATGGATTTAAGGGGTTATACTGGGATGTGGCCTGCAGCTGCAGGCATCACCCTGGTACCATTTTTTAGAGTGGGCGGCCAGCTCTTTAGGTATAACAACCAGTGCGGCTTAAAGCCACTCAGCTGTTATCCCAAAGGGACGGGAGGGGAAGTCCCCCCCCTCCCGCCGCCTTCACCCGCTCTTCCCGGGCCTCCCAAGCCACGATCCGGCACTTCCACCGGCTAGAGAGAGAGACTGGAACAAAGCCGGAAATGTCTTTGATTGAGTCTCCTATGGGTAAACACGGAAGCGATGTCACAACGTCACTTCCGGTTTACTTGGCTGCCAATGGCGCGTTTAAAAAAAAATTACAGCATTCAGAATCACCATTTTTGGCGATTTGAACACTGTGAAGTGCAAAGAAGGGATTTGGGTTCTTTTAGACCCCCGATCCCTCCATAAAGAGTACCTGTCACCACCTATTACTGTAAACATTCCTTGTGACAGCAATAAAAGTGATCTTTTTTTTTTATTTAAAGAGACAATGTAAAAAAATTAAAATAAATAAAATAAATAAGAAAAAAATTAAAAATTTTTAAAGCACCCCCGGATATGTAAACGATGTTCAAATCACACATGTGAGGTATCGCCGCGATCGTCAGAGTCAAAGCAATAATTCTATCATCAGAGCTCCTCTGTAACTCTAACCTGGTAACCTTTATTTTTTTTAAAGCGTCGCCTATAGATATTTTTAGGTACCGTAGTTTGTCGCCTTTCCACGAGTGTGTGCAATTTTAAAGCGTGTTAGGTATCAATTTACTCAGCGTAACATCATCCTTCACATTACACAAAAAAATTGGGCTCACTTTACTGTTTAGTTTTTTTAATCCATGAAAGTGTCTTTTTTCCCAAAAAATTGCGTTTAAAAGACTGCTGCGCAAATACCGCGTGACATAAAATATTGCAACGATCGCCATTTTATTCTCTAGGGTCTCTGCTAATATATATATATATATAAAGTTTGGAGGTTCTAGGTAATATTCTAGCAAAAAATCAGGATTTTAACTTGCAAGCAACACATGTCAGAAATAGGCTTAGGCATGAAAGGGTTTAGGACCTTGCTTTGTGCACTGGTGTGCCGTCATGTTGGAGCAAGAAGAGGCCATCCCCAAACTGTTCCTACAAAGTTGGGAGCATGAAATTGTCCAAAATATATTGGTATGCTGACACCTTAAGAGTTCCCTTCACTGGAACTAAGGGGCCAAACCCAACCCCTGAAAAACACTGCGCACCATAATCCCCCTCCACCAAATGATTTGGACCAGTGCACAAACAAGGTCCGTAAAGAGATGGATGAACGAGTTTGGGGTGGAGGAACTTGACTGGCCTGCACAAAGTCCAGACCTGAACCTGATAGAACACCTTTGGGATGAATTAGAGCAGGAACTGTGAGCCAGGCCTTCTCATCTACATCAGTGCCTGACCTCACAAATGTGCTTCTGGAAGAATGGTCAAACATTCCCATAGACACACTCCTAAACCTTGTGGACAGCCTTCCCAGAAAAGAGTGAGCCAACTCAATATTGAACCCTACAGAGTAAGAATGGGATGCCATTAAATTTCATGTGCGTGTAAAGGCAGACGTCCCAATACTTTTGACAATATAGTGTACCTTTGCTGCAGAAATCCCGTCTCCAATATTTCCCAGCGATTAGTTATATTGATATACATTCATCGGCCATAACTTATGATCACTGACAGGTTAGGTGAATAGCTTTGATTATCTTGTTAAAAGGGCATCTGAAAGTCTGTGGGATATTTTAGGCACAAGTAAACATGTTGTCCCTGAACTTGATTTGTTGAAAGCAGAAAAAATGTTGTTGTGTATGTGGCTGTGTAGCCACAGACAGGTCAGGATGCCCATGCTGATCCGTGTCCACAGCCAAAAGCGCCTACGATGAGCATGTGAGCATCAGAACTGGACCACTGAGCAATGGAAGAAGGTGGCCTGGTCTGATAAATCACGTTTTCTTTTATATCATGTGGATATCATGTGGATGGCCGGATGTGTATGCACCACTTACCCTGGGAAGAGATGGCACCAGGCTGCAGTTTGGGAAGAAGGCAAGCTGGCAAATGCAGTGTGATGCTTTGGGCATTGTCCTCCTGGGAAACTTTGGGTCTTGCCATTCATCTGGATGTTACTACACGCACCACCTACCTAAACATTATTGCTGACCAAGTACACCCCTTCATGGAAATGGTATTCTCCGATGGCAGTGGCCTCTTTCTGCAGGGGTAAAATTACTAGGGCAGCTCCGGAAATAAATAAGCACTTGCTAATTTTGAGCATGTAAATGTGCATTCAACACACATATTTTCATTCTAAGTAACCAATAACTAATAAAGTATATTATGATGGGGAGGGTTGGAAAAGGAAGTGGTTGTTGGAGATTAAGGAGAAGGTGCTGGAAAGGTATGGAACGATAACTTATTAACCACTTCCGGACCGCCTTCTGCACATTTATCATGGCAAGGTGGCCCGGCTGCGTGAAACGAAGTACTTGTACGTTGCTTCATGCAGTAGGCTTCCGTGCTGATTGGGCAGAGGGGGAGCCAATCAGTGTATCCGGGGATGCTTTTTTTATTTGATATGTATTATAGCAAAGAGTAAAAAATATCGTTTTTTGGTCTAAACTACCTGGCATGTTCACCAATGCCAAGAGCATGGCAGACAAGATGTGTGAGCTAGAGATACTGTTCTACAAGGAGGGTTTGGATTTTGTGGGAATTTCAGAGACCTGGTTCAACAGCTCTCAAAATTGGCTGGCAACCATTCAAAGGTATTCCCTTTACCGCAAGGATAGAGAGGGAAAAAAAGGGGGAGCGGTATGCCTATATATCAAGAATAATGTACAAGTGAATGTGAGAGATGACATCACTAAGGGAGCTAGGGAGGAGATGGAATCCTTATGGGTAGAGCTCCAAAGGGATAAAGCTAAGAAGAAAATAATACAGGGAGTATGCTATAGCCCCCCTAACCTGAGGGAGGAGGGGGGAGACAGATCTCCTATCACAATTTGGATTAGCAGTAAGGATGGGAAGTGTTAGCATAATGGGGATTTTAACTATCCAGATATAGACTGGGCGGAAGGAACCACGCATTCGTCTAAGGCTCGCCAGTTCCTAGATGTCTTGCAGGGCAATTTCATAGGTCAGATAATAGACGCACCAACTAGAAACTGAGCGTTACTAGATCTACTGATTACCAACCATACAGACCTGATCACGGATGTGGAAATACGGGGCAATTTAGGAAACAGCGATCACAGGTCAATTGGCTTCAGTATAAATCACACAAGGGGAACACAAAGACACTGAATTTCAAAAGAGCCAACTTCCCTAAACTATAAACCTTGCTAGAAGATATAAATTGGGATAAAATCTTAGCAACAAAGAACACGGAGAAGAGATGGGTTTGCTTCAAGAGCATATAAATAAGGGCATTAGCCAATGCATCCCATTGGGAAATAAATTTAAATGAGCGAACAAAAGTCCTGGATGGCTTAACTCCAATGTAAAAATGAATATAAAAGTAAAGGAGAAGGCCTTCAAAAAATACAAGGCAGAGGGATCATCATCAGTATTCAGACTTTACAAAGAATGCAACAAGATATGTCAGGGTGCAATTAGGGTGGCTAAGATAGAACACGAAAGGCACATAGCGGAAGAGGGCAAAAAAATCCCAAGAAATTCTTTAAGTATATAAACAGTAAAAAAGTGAGGACAGACCATATTGTAACATAAAGAATGAGGAAACACATCTAGTTAGATGGCGAAGGTACTGTATTGAATTTATTCTTTCCTCAGTCTTCACGAGGGAATCAGGGGGGCTTCAGTAACCAAAACTGCAGTGTTTGTCCTCATGACACATGACAGGAAGCACCCTCATGACTAACAGAGGACAGAATTAGAAATAAACTTGGGAAACTTAACATGAATAAATCACCGGGACCAGATGGCTTGCATTCGAGGGTACTTAGGGAACTCAGTCAAGTAATTGCCAGACCATTGTTCCTAATTTTTACTGACAGTCTACTGACTGGAATGGTACCAGCTGATTGGAGAAAAGCCAATGTAGCACCCATATTTAAAAAAGGGCCAAAATACATCCCTGGGAATTACAGACCAGTTAGCCTAACATCAATAGTATGCAAGATCTTGGAGGGGATGAGAAGGGACTATATACAAAATTTTAGTCATGAATAGGGATGAGCTTCGTGTTCGAGTCGAACCCATGTTCGACTCGAACATCCGCTGTTCGACCGTCCGTCGAATTGCGAACGATATGGGCCGTTCGCGCCAAATTCGTGTGGCGCGTCACGGCCCATAATTCACTGCGGCATCGCAGTGCATTGCTGGCTGATGATTGGCCAAGCATGCACTATGACCCGCATGCTTGGCCAATCACAGCGCCGTCAGTAGAGAGAGCTGTAATTGGCCAAAGCCAGGGTGGCTTTGGCCAATTATGGCTCAGGGGATTTAGTACACGCCCCACACTATATAAGGCCGCCTGCACGGCGGCCCTGTGTAGTGTGTGTTCCGGTGTGCTGAGAGATAGAGAGAGAGAGAGACAGTGTCATTTGATTTGAGTTAGATAGATTAGGCAGAACAGTCAGTCAGTTTAGCTGCACTTACAGTGTATTGTGTATATATATGCATCCCAGGTGTTGCATATATATATATACACTGTATTCAGTTTAGCTAGATCCGTTCCTGTTATCTTCTAGACTATTTACATTTAGTGCAGTGCGTCCTGCTCACAGTGTTCAGCTAGATCCGTTCCTGTTATCTTCTAGACTATTTACATTTAGTGCAGTGCGTCCTGCTCACAGTGTTCAGCTAGATCCGTTCCTGTTATCTTCTAGACTATTTACATTTAGTGCAGTGCGTCCTGCTCACAGTGTTCAGCTAGATCCGTTCCTGTTATCTTCTAGACTATTTATATTTAGTGCAGTGCGTCCTGCTCACAGTGTTCAGCTAGATCCGTTCCTGTTATCTTCTAGACTATTTACATTTAGTGCAGTGCGTCCTGCTCACAGTGTTCAGCTAGATCCGTTCCTGTTATCTTCTAGACTATTTACATTTAGTGCAGTGCGTCCTGCTCACAGTGTTCAGCTAGATCCGTTCCTGTTATCTTCTAGACTATTTACATTTAGTGCAGTGCGTCCTGCTCACAGTGTTCAGCTAGATCCGTTCCTGTTATCTTCTAGACTATTTACATTTAGTGCAGTGCGTCCTGCTCACAGTGTTCAGCTAGATCCGTTCCTGTTATCTTCTAGACTATTTACATTTAGTGCAGTGCGTCCTGCTCACAGTGTTCAGCTAGATCCGTTCCTGTTATCTTCCTACTGACAGGCAGGCTTGTCTGGTTACAGTATATAAAGCTACCTGAAGAAAATTACAGGTGTTCTATTTGATCCTATTAGTACCACGGTCAGGCAGCTAGACTATTTACATTTAGTACAGTGCGTCCTGCTCACAGTGTTCAGCTAGATCCGTTCCTGTTATCTTACTACTGACAGGCAGGCTTGTCTGGTTACAGTATATAAAGCTACCTGAAGAAAATTACAGGTGTTCTATTTGATCCTATTAGTACCACGGTCAGGCAGCTAGACTATTTACATTTAGTACAGTGCGTCCTGCTCACAGTGTTCAGCTAGATCCGTTCCTGTTATCTTCCTACTGACAGGCAGGCTTGTCTGGTTACAGTATATAAAGCTACCTGAAGAAAATTACAGGTGTTCTATTTGATCCTATTAGTACCACGGTCAGGCAGCTAGACTATTTACATTTAGTACAGTGCGTCCTGCTCACAGTGTTCAGCTAGATCCGTTCCTGTTATCTTCCTACAGACAGGCAGGCTTGTCTGGTTACAGTATATAAAGCTACCTGAAGAAAATTACAGGTGTTCTATTTGATCCTATTAGTACCACGGTCAGGCAGCTAGACTATTTACATTTAGTACAGCGCGTCCTGCTCACAGTGTTCAGCTAGATCCGTTCCTGTTATCTTCCTACTGACAGGCAGGCTTGTCTGGTTACAGTATATAAAGCTACCTGAAGAAAATTACAGGTGTTCTATCCCAGCTTAGTGCAGCTACAGGCCATTAGTATGTCTGGAAGGCCAAGAAGGAGTGGCAGACAGTCACAAGCCAATAAGAGAGGGCAAGCAGGCTCTGTGTCTAGTGCTGGTCGTGGAGACGGTGCATCCTCATCAGCACGTGGCCATGGGACACGCTTGGCCTTTTTTTCGGCAGCTGGCCGTGTTGAGCCGCAACATGCGGAAGACTTGGTCGAGTGGATGACCAAGCCGTCCTCATCCTCCTCATCCTCTCTCACCCAGGGTGCTTTGTCTGGCAAAGCAGCGGCCTCTTCCCTCAGCTCAATGTCATCAGTGACTCCTTCCCTAGCTCCACCATGTCCTCCTGAGGATTCCCTCGAACTGTTTGACCACAGTGTTGGGTACATGCTCCAGGAGGATGCCCAGCGTTTGGAAGGCTCTGATGATGATACTGAGCTCGATGAAGGCAGTAACATGAGCACGGACAGAGGGGGTGCCCAAGAAGGACAGCAATCTGGCAGTCATGCTCCCCCTGCTGCAGCATACTGCCAGGTTTGCTCCAGTGATGAGGAGGGAGGGGATGATGAGGTCACTGACTCAACGTGGGTGCCTGATAGGAGAGAGGAGGAGGAGGAGGAGGAGGAGGAGGCGGCACATCACCAACGAGGCAGGATGCCCTCCAGGGGCCAGCCTAAGGGCAGCACATTGACTGCATCACACCCCAAAGCTCCACATGTGCAGGGCGCTGAAGTCTCTGCGCGTTATTCAAAAAGTTCTTTGGTGTGGGCCTTTTTTGAGACGAGTGCATCAGATCGCACCGCTGCTATTTGCAACATATGTCTCAAGCGTATCTCGCGTGGCCAAAACATCTCCCGCTTGACCAGACATATGTTGACCTGCCATGCAGTTGGACAGGGCACTTGAGGCAGAACAGAGGCAGGAAGAGGAGGACTTCCTTAGCTCTCAAGGCCCCCTTTATCCAGACAGTGTTCCTGCGTGCCCGCCGATCACACAGGAAGAGGACGAGGAGGAGGAGGAGGAGGAGGAGGAAGATTGTGTCAGTATGGAGGTGGAGCCTGGCACTCAGCATCAGCAGCAGTCTTTAAGGGATCAGTCCCAAGGAACACATGGACTTGTACGTGGCTGGGAGGAGGTGGCTGCGGACGTTGTCATCCTTAGTGACCCAGAGGACTCTGGACCGAATGCCTCAGCAAACCTACGCTGCATGGCCTCCCTGATCCTGCAAAGCCTGCGTAAGGATCCTCGTATTCGTGGTATCAAGGAGAAGGACCAATACTGGCTGGCAACCCTCCTTGATCCACGTTACAAGGGTAAGGTTGCGGACCTTATCTTGCCATCGCAGAGGGAGCAGAGGATGAAACATCTTCGGGAGGCCTTGCAGAAAGGTCTGTGCAACGCGTTCCCAGAGACTGGGAGGTTACAAACTCCTGTTTCTGGACAACGTGTTGCTGAGGCTTCAGTCAGTCAAAGAAGGAGCGGTGGAGAAGGTGGCTGTCTGACCGATGCGTTCAGACAATTTTTTGGTCCGCAGCCCCAAGGTATGATCGGTTCCAGCAACCATCGCCAGCGTCTGTTTTACATGGTGCAGGAATACCTAGGGGCAAGATCAGACTTGGACACCTTTCCCACCGAAAATCCTCTGGGTTACTGGGTCTTGAGGATGGATCACTGGCCAGAGCTTGCACAGTATGCAATTGAGCTACTGGCCTGTCCTGCATCCAGCGTTCTTTCGGAACGCACATTCAGTGCTGCTGGAGGCGTGGTAACCGATCACAGGGTGCGTCTGTCCACCGACTCGGTCGATCGGCTGACCTTCATAAAAATGAATCAGTCTTGGATCACCACCAGCTACCAAGCACCTGATGCTGATGTAACCGAATAATTTTTTTTGAAATCTCAGATCCCTTCAAAGACTGCCTATGCTGATGCTGAGTGACTATCCCTGAGTAATTATCCTCTTCCTCCTCAATCATCACGCTGATAGCTTGTAAGAACATTTTTGGTTCTGGGCGCCACCACCAGTGCCTAAGGCACAATTTTTCAGCCCCTGTTTAACAGGGGCGTGTAATTACAATTTTTGATGTAATACTTTGCAGCAGGGCTCGTTCCTGCATTCCAACTAGAGTGTCTGTGAGGGGTTGCAGTGTTGTGGCACCAGCACCAGTGCCTAAGGCCCAATTTTTCTGCCCCTGTCTAACAGGGGCGTGTAATTACAATTTTTGATGCAATACTTTGCAGCAGGGCTCGTTCCTGCGTTCCAACTAGAGTGTCTGTGAGGGGTTGCAGTGTTGTGGCACCAGCACCAGTGCCTAAGGCCCAATTTTTCTGCCCCTGTCTAACAGGGGCGTGTAATTACAATTTTTGATGCAATACTTTGCAGCAGGGCTCGTTCCTGCGTTCCAACTAGAGTGTCTGTGAGGGGTTGCAGTGTTGTGGCACCAGCACCAGTGCCTAAGGCCCAATTTTTCTGCCCCTGTCTAACAGGGGCGTGTAATTACAATTTTTGATGCAATACTTTGCAGCAGGGCTCGTTCCTGCGTTCCAACTAGAGTGTCTGTGAGGGGTTGCAGTGTTGTGGCACCAGCACCAGTGCCTAAGGCCTAATTTTTCAGCTCCTGTTCAACAGGGGCATGTAATTACAATTCTTGATCTAATATTTCACAGCAGGGCCCTGTGAAGGCTTACAGTGTTGTGGCCACAGCAACACCTAAGGCCCAAATTTCTGCTGAGTATATAGGGCAGGACCCTACTTTCAAACATCTAACTTACAAACGACTCCTACTTGCAAACGGAAGGAGACAACAGGAAGTGAGATGAAATCTACCCCTAGGAAGGGAAATTCTCTCCTGTAAGAGTTAATATGGGAAAACAATTTCTCCTTTCCACTGATGCTTTCCAATCCTTGTTCCACAAAAAAACCCAAATTTTCAAAAAACATTTTTCATTGGGACAAAAAAGTGAGGTGAAATCTTCTGAAGAGGAGGAAAGACAGCAAAACAAATGTCACAGGGGTGATAACCCTTCCCTATGTTTTCCAAAAAGCTTAAAAAAGATTTTTTGGCTGGAGCTAAACACGTTAAAAATGTTCAAAATTACAAAGAGATTCTACTTAACAACAAACCTACAGTCCCTGTCTTGTTTGCACCGCCTGTATACTGCTGTTCAGAGTATATAGGGCCTTTCCTTATTTTAATTTGGGTGCGGGGTTCCCCTTAATATCCATACAAGACCCAAAGGGCCTGGTAATGGACTGGGGGGGTACCCATGCCGTTTGTCTCACTGATTTTCATCCATATTGCCATGACCCGACATGACATTAAACCCGCAAGCAGTTTTAAATGAGATTTTTTCCTTTAAAAATGACATTTGGTGCAGGGACTGTTCTAAACACGGGAAACACACGTCACTTTACAGGCATACTATAGACACCCCCCAGGTACGATATTTAAAGGAATATTTCACTTTTTTTTTTTTTACTTTAAGCATCATTAAAATCACTGCTCCCGAAAAAACGGCCGTTTTTAAAAGTTTTTTTTGCATTGATACATGTCCCCTGGGGTAGGACCCGGGTCCCCAAACCCTTTTTAGGACAATACCATGCAAATTAGGCTTTAAAATGAGCACTTTTGATTTCGAACGTTCGAGTCCCATAGACGTCAATGGGGTTCTAACGTTCGTGCGAACTTTCGGTCCGTTCGCGGGTTCTGGTGCGAACCGAACCGGGGGGTGTTCGGCTCATCCCTAGTCATGAAAACAGTATCATTAGCAGTAATCAGCATTGATTCATGAAGAACCGTTCTTGCGCAAACCAATCTATTAACCTTCTATAAGGAGGTGAGCTGCCATCTAGATAAAGGAAGACCCGTAGACGTGGTGTATCTGGATTTTGCAAAAGCATTTGACACAGTTCCCCATAAATGTTTACTGTACAAAATAAGGTTCTTTGGCATGGACCACAGGGTAAGTACATGGATTGAAAACTGGCTACAAGGGCGAGTTCAGAGGGTGGTGATAAATGGGGAGTACTCGGAATGGGGTGGGCAACTACATGGCAAATTAGGTTTAATGTAGAAAAATGTAAAATAATGCATTTGGGTGGCAAAAATATGACTTCAATCTACTCACTAGGGGGCGAACCTGTGGCGGAATGTAGGATGGAAAAGGACCTGGGGGTCCTAGTAGATGATAGGCTCAGCAATAGCATGCAATGCCAAGCTGCTGCTAACAAAGCAAACAGAATATTGGCATGCATTGAAAAGGGGATTAACTCCAGGGATAAAGTGATAATTCTCCTGCTCTACAAGACTATGGTCCGGCCGCACCTGGAGTATGCTGTCCAGTTCTGGGCACCAGTCCTCAAGAAGGATGTACTGGAAATGGAGAAAATACAAAGAAGGGCAACAAAGCTAATAAAGGGTCTGGAGGATATTAGTTATGAGGAAAGGTTGCGAGCACTGAACTTATTCTCTCTGGAGAAGAGACGCTTGAGAGGGGATATGATTTCAATTTACAAATACCGGACTGGTGACCCCACAATAGGGATAAAAATGTTTGCAGAAGGGAGTTTAATAAGACATGCGGCCACTCATTAAAATTAGAAGAAAAGAGGTTTAACCTTAAACTACGTAGAGGGTTCCTTACTGTAAGAGCGGCAAGGATTTGGAATTCCCTTCTACAGGCAGTGGTTTCAGTGGGGGGCATCGATAGAAAACTATTAGATAAGCACCTGAACGACCACAACATACAGGGATATACAATGTAATACTGACACATAATCACACACATAGGTTGGACTTGATGGACTTGTGTCTTTTTTCAACCTCACCTAATATGTAACTATGTAACAATAGTAACAAATTTAAACTAATCTGAAATAACGAAACAAAATTCAAATTTGAATAGTTTTTTAATAAAATTCCAATAGTTTTCAAATCGAATTAGAATTTCATAAGAGAATAAAATAGAATAGAAAATACAGGAATAGAATAAAAAATAACAGAATAGAATAGAACAAAATCCACAGGGAAATGGGGAGGAGAGAACACTGGAACTTTGTGAATAGAATAGAAAATAAAGGCATAGAATAGAAAATAAAAGAATTGAATAGTACAGAATAGAAAAGAACGATAGAATCATATAAAATAGAAAGAATATAACTATCTTTTGGAATTTGAATTTCAAATAGAATAAATTTGAATTCAAATAGAAAAGAAAAGAATAGAAAAGAGTAGAAAATGAAATAGAATAGAATAGAAAAAACAATAAAATAGAAAGAATATAACCATCTTCCAAAATTTAATGTTGAATATAGTAAATTTGAATTTGAATAGAAAATAGAAAAGAATAGAATAGAATAGAAATTAAAAGAAAAAAAAATGAATATAATAGAATAGAAAAAAAAATAAAGTAGAATGGAATATAAAGAATATAACCATCTTCTGAAATTCGAATTTCAACTAGACTAAATTCGTTTTCGAATGGAATTCAAATTCAAATCGATTCAAATTACCGAATTCAGTTGAATTGAGTACAATTTGGAAAATTCAAATCGATTTAAATAAACTAAACAGATGTGAAAATGAATTAAACTAATTTAACAAAACATATTTATGTAAATAATGGATCGAAACAAAACAAATCTTTTCGTTCTGCACATGTCTACTTTGTTTTCAGCAAAGCAATTATAATTAGGACAGCATAGTACCATATAGAAACCCCCCCCCCCCCATTTTTTCATGCTGTCACATATTTCTGTAAATATTTGAGACACAGTATTATATATTGTGAGGATATTTTTAATGCGATTTATATGATCATAAGACATTTTATATTCTTCATATAGCATACACTCTTTGCTTTTTCTTGTTCATGAATTTTCTTCTGTGCCCTATGTATAAATGAACAACGATTTCATAAAATCTACCAAAGTATAAATCAGCCCTTAGGTACCCTGTAATGGTAGCTAGGGATCATTATTGATAATAAATTAATCAAAAACCTTTATGGTGCGTCACATTGGCAAAAAAAAAAAAAAAAAGGAATGGAACAATGAAAAATGTCATAATAATCCAAAAGCAAATAAAAAGTAAATAAGTGAATATAGTGAAGTTTACAGTTTGCATTTCAAAACTACTTTTCTCCAACTACAAATACTTTTTTGTTCAATGTTTGCAGGAATGCAGTGTGATGGATTATAATTTTTAACATCTCATTTGATATCATCAATTTCTCAAACGAACTGTGAGGTTTTTTTTTTCAGTTTCTTTCTTTCTTTATAGTTGTTTTTTGTTCTGAATGTACACCAGATTCTTAAAACAGGATTATCATCACAAATGTAGAAAAAAAATTCAGGGTTGCAGTTCTAACGCCCCGTGTTGCCTTTGATGATGTGCAAATTCCCTTTGCTAAGCCAGCCACCATGAAAACGTTAAATATGTATTAAAAACAGCAAGCAAAAAAAGGTGTTTGTACATTGCTTCCTTTTTCCTTTAAGGCTGGAAACACAACTTATAAATGATATGTTTTCCATTGAAATGGAAATGCATCAAAACACATAGCACTTTGGGGGTTAGTTACGAAAGACAAATCCACTTTGCACTACAAGTGCAAACTACAAGTGCACTTGAAATTGCACTGAAAATGCACTTGGAAGTGCAGTCGCTGTAAATCTGAGGGGTAGATCTGAAATGAGGGGAAGCTCTGCTGATTTTATCATCCAATCATGTGCAAACTAAAATGCTGTTTTTTATTTTCCTTGCATGTCCCCCTCGGATTTACAGCGACTGCACTTCCAAGTGCACTTACAGTGCAATTTCAAGTGCACTTTGCACTTGTAGTTTGCACTTGTAGTGCAAAGTGGATTTGCCTTTAGTAAATAACCCCCCTTTGTGTTGAGACATGTTGACCTGAGTTTTGATGAAATTTCATTTCATTGGAATATGCATCAAGAAAATAAACGCAGCAAAATGGAAAGGTGTTTTCAATTTTTATACATTTTCCAACTTCCCCAGAAATCCCCGAACTTGAATTCTGGCACATCCGCTCTTTTCCTTGAGCTTCTCTATAGTTCTAAGTCAGGGATCCGCTGCAGGATTTTATTTATCCTGCAGCTACTGTAGGGTCACTGGTGTATCCTTAATCTGCACAGGTTTAAGATTAAAGTGTTACTAAACCCAGGACCCTGCATTCACTATACAGTGGAACCTTGGTTTACGAGTAATGCGGTTAACGAGCGTTTTGAAAGGAGAGCAACTTTTTTAAAATTCTGACTTGGTTTGCAAGTGTTGTCTTGCAAAACATGCAGAATTCAAGCTAATGGGGTGTGCATTACCGCATTACCGCAATCACTCGGAAATACTCAGTTCCCGAGTGTTTCCGAGCCTTTCCAAGGGTTTCTGAGTTCAGCCAAGCTGTCCTCGAGTATTTCTGAGGCTCTCCGGCACCCCCCCCACACCTCTGGTCACATGTGGTATTGCATGTAATAGAAGTCAATGCGGAATGAATTATCTTCGTTTCCATTGACTTCTATGGGGAATCTCGATTTGATATGCGAGTGCTTTGGATTACAAGCATTCTCCTGGAACGATTTATGCTCGTAATCCAAGGTTCCACTGTATCTAGTTTCTCACAGTACACACAACATGGAAATGCATATATTTTAGTAAATATAAACTGTATATAGCAGTCTTGTGACTTCTCTCAGTGTCTGGTTAATTTTTTTTTTATTTGTTTCAGGTACTTATATAGTGCTGTCAATTTATGCAGTGCTTTACATATACATTGTACATTGACATCAGTCCCTACCCTCAAGGAGCTTACACTCTAAGGTCCCTAACTCACATTCATACATACTAGGGACAATTTTAGACAGGATTCAATTAATCTACTAGCATGTCTTTGGAGTGTGGGAGGAAACTGGAGTGCCCGGAGGAAACCCACGCAGGCACAGGGAGAACATGCAAACTCCAGGCAGGTAGTGTTGGGATTCAAATCAGCAACCCTTTTTACTGCTAGGCAAAAGTGCTACCCACTACACCACTGTGCCGCCCTCTAGCGTGTAGGAGGAGTTTTCATTCTCCTCTGACTGTTCTATGAGGCTGCATGACCCCTGACCCTCTGTCTGGACAGTGCTAATTGACACTATGCTGATCACATGCACCCCCCCCCCACAAAAAAACTCTTTAACAATACACACCAAACTGGGCATGTGCAGAGTGCCTCCAAGGCTCTGTACTGTCAAGAGATGGATTGGAGACTGTGGAAGAAGGTGAGGATTTTTACCCAATGCCTCAGGTTCCACAGTGAGTATAACAAGCATGCTTTACTGCATAAACAGACTGATTTTACTGTTGTGGGCTTAGTAACGCTTTAAAGCAGAGCACCACCCAAAAGGCACCCTCCACTGCCACATTTGGCACTTTTCTGGGACCATTGAGGGGGGAGCGGGTACCTGGTTTTGACAGGTAACCGCTCCCACTTCCCTGTAAGATCGCCGATCTATGTGCATTTCTGGCCCCTCCTCTTTCCCCCTGCTGCCTTCTGGGACACACACATATCACAGAAAATGGTGGGACCATTCAGAAAGCGCAGCGCAACTTGCGCATTTGGAAGGCTTCACTGCTGGTTTCCCTTACTCAAAATGCCGGCGCCTGTACCTGAAGCCGATTGACGAATAGGCTCGGGGTGCCAACATCGCGGGCTCCCTGGACAGGTAAGTGTCCTTATATTAAAAGTCATCAGCTACAGTATTGGTAGCTGCTGACTTTATTTTTTTTCCCTACTGGAGCTCCTCTTTAAGGTCAGCAGAGGCTGCCTATGGCCTTTGCTTCAACCCCCCCTCCCCATCCCATGTAAGAGGGAACCTTGATGTAAGGGGGCTCTGATGGGTACTCTGTAACCTCTTCTGTCTTCCCCAGAAATCCCTGAATTTGAGTTATAGTACTGTATATCAACTCCCTTTCCTAAGCCTCTCCATAGTTCCAAATCAGGGGTCTCTAAACTGAGGGCTGTGGGCTCATATCTGGCCCTCTACAAGAATTTACACAGCTATGGTCAGTGGTATAAGCTTAATGTACACAGCATTAGGATTATGGTTAGCAGAGGCTGCCTATGGCCTCCCCTTATGTAGCATGTAACTCTGATAAGGACCCTGATGTAAGGGGAACTTTGATGGGGACTCTGATCTAATGAGACCTCTGATGGGGACCCTGATGTAAGGAGGACTCTGATGGGAACCCTGATGTCAGGAAAGTTTCTGATGGGGACTCTGATGTAAGTAGGACGATCATAGGGACCCTGATGTCAGGAGGGACTCTGATGGGGACCCTAATGTCAGGAGGGACTCTGATGGGGACCCTGATGAAATGAGGACTCTGATGGGGACCCGAAAGTCAGGGGGGACTCTGATGGGGACCCTGATGAGGCTTTTTTTTTCAACCTCTATTTGTAAAACAAAAGATGTGGTCATCATACTGAACCCTTTAGAGACCCATTTTCTAAGAAATTAGCCAGCCATGTCATACAAATTATGATGAATTGACATCACTTCTGGTTTACCCGGATATCATCAGTGGCGTTTTAAAAAAAAATAAAAGCATTCAAAATGCCAAATTTTAAAGTTTTAAATGCTTTACGTGCAGAGGGGGGATTTGGGGTCTTTTTGATCTCTCCATAAAGAGTACCTGCCACGTGCCTATTGCTGTCACAAGGGACTGCCCGCTGTCAATCGAATGGCACTCCTGCGCAAATCGTCGTAGCTGTGCGGTGTGCTTTAAGGAACATAGGAGGTGCGCGCACGCGCCCGCCGCGTCCCTAAGGAGCCAATCACCTGCAATCCTCCGGGCACCCATGATTGCTCCTGACAGAGCGATAACGGGGATTTGTGTGTGTAAACACGCAAATCCACGTACTGTCATGGGTGAGGAGACTCATCTGTTGTTCCTAGTATATAGGAACAACGATCGGTCTCCTTCCCAAGTCAGTCCCATCAGCCCACAGTTAGAACACACACTGAGGGAACACATTTAACTCCTTGATCACCCCCTAGTGTTAACCCCTTCCCTGCCAGTGACATTTATACAGTAATCAGTGCGTTTTTATAGCGCCGATCGCTGTATAAATGTCAATGGTCCCAAAAATGTGTGAAAAGTGTCCAATCTGTCCTCCGCAATGTCGCAGTTTCGATAAAAATCACAGATCACCGCCATTACTAGTAAGAAAAAAAATGTTTTAATATTTTAACGCAGGGCCCAATCCTGCGCCCCAACAAGAGTATCTGTAAGGGGTTAAAGGGTTGTGGCACCACCACCTCCCAAGGCCCAATTTTTCTGCCCCTGTTTAACAGTGGCATGTAATTACAATTCTTGATATAGTATTTCACAGCAGGGCCCGTTCCAGCACCCACCAAGAGTAACTGTGAGGGCTTACAGTGTTCTGGTACCACCAACACCTAAGTCCCAATTTTCTGAAGAGTATATAGGGCAAGCCATATAGGCCACTTGCATATAAGCCTTTAAAATTAGCACTTTTGATTTTTCATGTTCGTGTCCCATAGACTTTAACAGTGTTCACGTGTTTGAACAAATTTTTGGCCTGTTTGCATGTTCTGCTGCGAACTGAAGCGGTGGGGTGTTCGGCTCATCCCTGTTCATAAAACTGAAATGGCGAAGGCTATTGTCTTGGGCCGTATATCAGGATGTTACAGCATATCATAAAGCAGACAACTCTGCTATCACTTTAGAAGCTGGGTATCCCTGGAGTTCTTAGTGACATTTCAAGTTTTATGCTGCCATTCAGCCTCTCATAAGAATTAAAATGTTCTTCTTCTTGGGAATATATCTGCAAAGATTTATAGAGGGAGAGAAAAAACAAACACACAGAACAGGTATAGCTGCAATGTCAGGCCACAGTGACAATAGCCACCGATTTGTTTTGAACACACACAGACCTAATGTACATTAACAATTACAACTCTAATGCCCCGTACACACGGTCGGACATTGATCGGACATTCCGACAACAAAATCCTAGGATTTTTTCCGACCGATGTTGGTTCAAACTTGTCTTGCATACAAACGGTCACACAAAGTTGTCGGAAAATCCGATCATTCTGAACGCGGTGACGTAAAACACGTACGTCGGGACTATAAACGGGGCAGTAGCCAATAGCTTTCATCTCTTTATTTATTCTGAGCATGCGTGGCACTTTGTGCGTCGGATTTGTGTACACACGATTGGAAATTCCGACAACGGATTTTGTTGTCTGAAAATTTTATAGCAAGCTCTCAAACTTTGTGTGTCGGAAAATCCAATGGAAAATGTGTGATGGAGCCCACACACGGTCGGAATTTCCGACAACAAGGTCCTATCACACATTTTCCGTCGGAAAATCCGACCGTGTGTACGGGGCATTAGGCTTAATGTACACGGGATGCTGAGGCAACCTCCTCTAAACGCATTTTTTGACAGCTTGAAACCGGCGTTTAAAAATGCCAGTTTAGCTGCGTTTCGGCGCGTTCGCGTCTAGGAGGGTTTATTTATGATAACATCATAAGACCCTCCCAAAGCCCAAAAAACAGTACTATTTAACTATTTCAACCATTCTGTGAGACCAGAGTCAGTAGCAGCAGCTGAGAGAGCAGCAGTGTACTTGTATCTACCTCAATTTCGGTGCTTTTACTATGGATCCCATAATGAGCATATGTGGGGAAATGATCCTGACATTGCTGTTGATGAGGCTGGAAAGACATCGGAAATTGCGTGCGAGGACCAGAGTTTGTCGCTACTGGACTCATCCATTGATTGTGCAGCACATGTCTGTAGGATATTTTTCCAACATGTATGTACAGCTGTGTAGTTTCCCTGATAAATCTTTTAATTTGGAAGAGTGTGCCACCAGAGGAACGTCTTCTTCAGGGGGAAACCCTAACCCCCTAACCCTAACGGGAAACCCTAACCCTAACATTGTTCTTGAGGGGGAAACCCTAACCCCCTAACCCTAATGGGAAACCCTAACCCTAAGCCCTAAACCCTAACCCTAACCCTAAGCCCTAAACCCTAACCCTAACCTTGTTCTTCAGGGGGAAACCCTAACCCCCTATCCCTAACGGGAAACCCTAACCCTAAGCCCTAAACCCTAACCTTAACGCTAAGCCCTTAACCCTAACCCTAACCTTGTTCTTCAGGGGGAAACCCTAACCCTACCCCCTAACCACTAACCCTAAATATCAACATTCTGGACCACAAAATTTACATTAACAATTTTCTAATTTTATTTCCAAAAAATTTAGAAAGAAAAAAGCCAGATATTAAATTTCATGCAACTATGTTTGATCAAGTCGGGGGTCAAGCTCAATGGTGGGGTCATCTGGTTAAAATCTAACAACATATAGGTCAAATTCCAATTCTACTTTGGCTAACAGCAATGCTAGTGGTGCATTGGAATAGATCATGGGCTCATTAGGGGTATATAAATGGTCTATGAAGCATTGCAAGCAATCACAGGTTTTTAAAATATTCTTTTGGTTTAGCCGCGTTTAGCCTCGTTTGGTGCCTGAAACGTTGGAAAATTTGGCATCTGAACTCCTTTTTTTGCCTTCAAAGAAAAGCCTATAAAAACTACATTAAACAAACCTGTGAAAAAAGCATCCAACTGCCTCTGAATGTCCGTTTAGCAGCAGCAGTGTACATGAGGCCTTAAAGTAGAACTAAAGGCAACACTTTTTTTTTTCATTTTGGATAGACTAAGAGAGGGTTACAACCCCTGTAAGTTTTTTGTTAACTTATTATTTGCCATCTGTGTCCATTAGATTAGATTTCCTGTCCCATAGACCCTTCTGGTCTGGTTTCAGTTTTAAGGTGGACCCTATGTAAAAACCGATGACTTTCCACACAATACATTATGTATATGGGCCTCATCCAAAAAAAAAAAAAAGAAAGTTTTGCCTTTAGTTTTGCTTTAAGAGTTGTAATAGTAATCCCAAAAATCCATACCAGGCCCTTCTCCAAGCCTGTTTCCAGTTTACGATAAGCCCCCCACCTGCAGACCCCCACAACTCCTGGGCCAGGATTGAGGGGAAGAGGCCCTTGCTCTCATCCATATAGAGACAAGGTGCTTCACTAGATGGGTGCAAGGTACCACCACCCACTTTGAGGGTATGTGGTCTGGTATGATTCAGGCATGGTATGGCATGAGATCCCCCCAAAAATGAAGACCAGACCCTTATCTGAGCATGTTTCCAGATTCCAATAAGCTCCTTGTCTGCAGGCCCCCACAACTTCTAGGCCAGGGTTGTGGGGAACAGACCCTTGTCCTCATCCATATGGAGACAAAGTGCTTTGCCAGGGAGGTGCAAGGTACCACTCCCCACCACCCCCATGTTGAGGGCATGTGGCCTGGTATGGCATGAAGTCACCCCATAAATCAATACCAGACCCTTTTTCAAGCATATTTCCAGATTCCGATAAACTCCTTGCCTGCAGACCCCCACAACTACTAGGCCAGGGTTGTAGGGTGGAGACCCTTGTCCTCTACAACATAAAAACACGATTTACTAAAGGCAAAAAGACTATGGGGGTTATTTACGAAGGGCAAATCCACTTTGCAGTACAAGTGGACTGCAATTGCACTTGGAAGTTCAGTCGCTGTAGATCTAAGGGGGGCATGCAGGGAAAATAAAAAACAGCATTTTAGCTTGCACATGATTGGATGATAAAATCAATAGAGCTTCCCCTCATTTCAGATCTACCCCTTAGATTTACATTGACTGTACTTCCATGTGCACTTGTAGTGCAAAGTGGATTTGCCTTTTGTAAATAACCCCCTATGCACTTTGCAAAGTGCAGTTGCACTCTGCAAGTGAAATTGCTCCAGAGCTTAGTAAATGAGCAGTGTGGTGCAAGCAAAAATTATGTTTTTTTTTATTTTCCTTGGATGTGATTGGGTATTCTTTGCAAAGTGGAGCTTTACCTCACTTACTAAGCTCTGGAGCACCTGCACGTGCAGAGTGCAACTGCACTTTGTAAGTGCACAGTCTATTTTGCCTTTAGTAGATCAACCCCTATGACTATATCGTACATTACACATTACTCCTCACCAAAGTGGCCATTGTCTTAAGAGTTTCTGGTTGCTAAACAGTCTGTAACTATTCTAGTGAAGGTCTTCTTTAAAGCGGAGCGCCGCCGAAAATTTTTTTTTTAAAAGTCAGCAGCTACAAATACTGCAGCTGCTGACTTTTAAAACATGGACACTTACCTGTCCAGGGCGCCCGCGATGTCGGCACCCGAGGCCGAACCGTCTCTCCGTCCTCGGGTGCTGCCGCCTCCATCTTCGGTAAGGGAATCAGGAAGTGAAGCCGTGCGGCTTCACTTCCCGGTTCCCTATTGCGCATGCGCGAGTCGTGCAGCGCAATACGGATGGTCCCTGCTGCCTCTGGGACCCGTGTGTTTCCCAGCAGGCAGCGGGGAGGGAGCCGGAAGTGGCATAAATAACCGCAGATTCTGCGGCTATCTATGCCGGAAGTGAGTACAGATACCTGTAATATACAGGTATCTGTACTCCCCTCCCCCCTGAAAGGTGCCAACTGTGTCACCGGAGGGGGGGGAGGAATCTGATGAGTGGAAGTTCCACTTTTGGGTGGAACTCCACTTTAAGGTTGGCTCAGACAAAGGGGGTTATTTACGAAAGGCAAATCCACTTTGCACTACAAGTGCACTTGGAAGTGCAGTCGCTGTAAATCTGAGGGGTAGATCTGAAATGAAGGGGAAGCTCTGCTGATTTTATCATCCAATCATGTGCAAGCTAAAATGCTGTTTTTTATTTTCCTTGCAAGTCCCCCTCGGATCTACAGCGACTGCACTTCCAAGTGTACTTTCAGTGCAAAGTGGATTTTCCTTTAGTAAATAACCCCCAGTGTGTGCAAAATCATATGTAATTAGTTTTTTTTTTAACCCTTTCATGACTAAGCCTAGTTTTGAAATTTGGTGTTTAGAAGTTAAAATCCGTATTTTTTGCTAGAAAATTACTTAGAACCCCCAAACATTATATATATATATATATATTTTTTAGCAGAGAATCTAGAGAACAAAATGCCGATTTTTGCAATATTTTATATCACACAGTATTTGTGCAGCGGTGTTTTAAACGCAAATTTTTGAGAAAAGGGACACTTTCATGAATTTTAAAAAACCAAACAGTAAAGTTACCCCAATTTTTTTGTATAATGTGAAAGATGATGTTACGCCGAGTAAATAGATACCAAACATGTCACGCTTTATAATTGCACGCACTCGTGGAATGGTGACAAACTACGGTACCTAAGAATTTCCATAGGTGACGCTTTAAATTTTTTTTACGGTTACCAGGTTAGAGTTACAGAGAAGGTCTAGTGCTAGAATTATTGCTCTCGCTCTGATGATCACGGCGATACCTCACATGTGTGATTTGAACACCGTTTACATATGCGGGCGCGACTTCCGTATGCGTTTTCTTTGCTGCGCGAGCTCGCGGGGATGGGGCACTTTAAAAAGGGATCTAAAAGACCCCCGATTCCTCCTTTGCACTTCAAAGTATTCAGATTGCCGAAAACGGTGATTCTGAATACTGTGTATTTTTTTAAAAACCGGCGCCATTGGCAGCCAAGTAAACGGGAAGTGACATCATGACATCGCTTCCGTGTTTATGATTAGGAGGCTGGAACGAAGCCGCCCACAGCTTCGTTCTAGCCCGCCCCCAGCCGCCGGAGGCAGCCGATTGGTCATCGGGCCTCCCGATGCAACGGGAGGCCCAGTAAGAGCGGCGGGAGGCAGCGGGAGGGGGGATGTCCCCTCCTGCTCCTCCGTTATAACAGCCGAGCGCCTTTTAGCCGCATCGGTTGTTATACCAGGAACGCCGATCGCCTGCTCTAAATACAGGGATGATGCCTGCAGCTGCAGGCATCTTCCCAGGTATAACCCTGGAAAGCCAAGGCCGCATACCTGCGTACGCTCGGCGGGAAGGGTGATTGTGCTGGGGTTTGTACATGTCTGTGAGACTCTTACTTGTGGCTCAGCAATCTAATGGTCCGTACACACGATCGGATTTTCCGACAACAAAGCCGTGGATTTTTTTCCGAAGGTTGTTGGCTCAAACTTGTCTTGCATACACATGGTCACACAAATCTTGTCGGAAATTCCGAACGTCAAGAACGTGGTGACGTACAAAACGTACGACAGGACTATAAAAAGGAAGTTCAATAGCCAGTGCGCCACTCGTGCTTGATCCTGAGCATGCATGGAATTTTGTGCGTCGGAGTTGTGTGCACACGATCGGACTTTCCGTCAAAGTGAAGTTGGCTGAAAATTTGAGAACCTGCTCTCAAACGTGTTGGCGGAAATTCCGACAGCAAATGGTCGATGGAGCCTACACACGGTCGGACTTTCCGACAACAAGCTCACATCCAACATTTCCCGTCGGAAATTCCGATCATGTGTACGCGGCATAAGACTGTTTTATGGGTACAAGAATGCTTTTGCTTTATTTAACCTTGCTACTTTAAGCTCCTCCCACTGGCAATGCAATTTGGCCACATCCACCCTTCGCCACAACGTGCTACACACCTTGCATTACTACTCTCCTTGGGGCACCCAAAGGTGTCCCAAGTCTTTTACAATCGTATAGTATATACTACCAAAAAAAAAAAATTGCCGTGTATTGCTAAAGTGTTTGGGTTCAGGAAAAGGCGGACGTATAGCGGTCGCAGAAGTCGCCATTGCGACTTGGCCCCATGTTGTAGGGGGCCCGTGTCCCCCCCATGCCTGAATTGTTAGAGCTGTGGCTGCATATGGGGCCGAGCTTCCCGATCCTCTGCTGATGGGTTAAAACGGCAGTGCAGGAGCTCGATCCCACGGTGTTTACACTGAAAGTGAAAGCAAGGAAGAGGTGTCTTGCACAGTGTGTGCTCTCTGCCTCCCCCTACAGTGCAGTACCCGGCATGGAGAGTGAAGGTACAGTGCTGCTGCTGATTTTTAAAAAGGCGATCTATATATGTTAGTATGTGTGTGTGTCTGTGTGTCTGCATGATTGTGTGTGTGTGTGCGTTTATGTGTGTGCATATGCATACCTCCGAACATTTTGAAATGCGAATGAGGGACACCTACTAGCAAACGTATGTAGCCATAGGACACGCCCCCTGCCATACCCCCTTAAAGGAGAATTAACCCCCCCCATAAAAAAGGTTAATTAAATCCACAAGAGCTTTTTTTTTACCACTACTATTCCTTTATATTGGCTTTTAAATTTTACAAATGCACCAATTTAGAATTTGGATGAAAGGTTTAGCGCTGGGAAACACTTTTTCAAAGATAAAAAGTGCATTTTATATACAACTATATAGATCAGAGCAAAATGAGGGACAAATGAGGAGGAAAGAGGGACAGAGGGACATTGTTCCAAATCAGGGACAGTCCCTCGAAATCAGAAACAGTTGGGGGCTATGCATATGTGTGTGTGTGTGTGCATGTATGTGTGTATGTTTATATTTGTGCGTGTGTGTGTACTTATATGTGTATGTATACGTGTGTGTATGTGCGTACATGTGTGTTTACATGCATGTGTATGTATATACATTACTTTTAATCCTGACCCCCTTTTTCTTTATGGTCAGAACTGATTTTTTTAGGGCGGGTTCATATTACTAACAAGAAAATACCATTCCTCTGAAAAGCGATGCAGGCTCAGATCGCTATTCAGAGGCATTTGACAGGCAGTGAAGAGGCAATATGCTGAGCCGTGACTGGTAAAATGTTAAGAATCACTGATACAGAGAAACTGATCTCTCCATTTTCCTCCTGCAGCTGCTGAAAGCCTGCGGGAGGGAGAGGAGAAGTGGGGGAAATGGAAAGATCAGTTCCTTTATATACAGCCGCCCCCCGCCACTCCTCTCTATGCAGCTTCTTTCCACTGCCCCCTGTGTGCTCTCCAGCCCCCCTGTACTTTTTCTGCCCCCCTCCCCCGTGCTCTCTCCTGGCCCCTCTACTTGTCCCCACAGCTCCGCAGAGTCCCCCCCCCCCCTCTCTCCTGCCAGCTGCTGCAGGGTATCTGTCAGGATGAAGCCTTTTCTGAATGGAGAGTCAGTGATCCATACCGATCACAGACTCAGTCTGGACAGTGCTGATTGGCCCTGTGCCGATCACATGCACCCTTCCAAAAAAAAAAAAAAAAGAAAAAACTCTCTAGGAATACACACTAAACTGAACATGTGCAGAGTGCCCCAAAGGCTCTGTTTTATCAGGAGATGGATTCTGGACAGTGGAAGAAGGGGAGAATCAGAGAAGACAGTATGCAACAGCCTTTTTACACAATTTGCAGAATTAACCCCTTAGGTTCCACACTGAGTATAACAAGCATGCTTTACTATATATACAGACCGATTTTGCTGTTGTGGGTTTAGTAACACTTTAAAGCGGTTGTATACTCTAATTTAATACTTTTAATCCTAACATGGCTCCCAACATCCCCAAGCTATTGTAATTATCTGTTTTTTGACTACCTGCTTCCTTCCTCTGTTATTGCAATTTTTTCGTTGAATGACGTCACAAGCGCATGCGCCGTAACATCGCTAAAATCCGGCAACTCGAGACCCGGCCGGACAGATGGCTGTGTATGTCGGGCTGCGTCATTTCCTGATGTAGACGTCAGCCCCGACCTCCCGCGATGTTTCCTGATCATTTTCGTCCCCAAGAGGATCTTGGGTACCATGTGACTCCTACGTCACAGGGTTCATGGAGACAGACGGCGAACTTTCTAAGAAGAAGAGGCTTGGCTAATTTGTTACTGCGCATGCGCGGGATTAAGACGACAAATAGGTACTGTGGGCGGAAGCGCTTATCACAGCAGACGCGGAAGACCCACAGTACAGATGGCGCCGGCGAGGACACAAAATAAACGGCGATAGAACAAGAAATTTATACAGTAAGAGAAACGTTTTATAAAACAAATTAGTGATCAATCGTTTATCTGTGATGATGCCTTTATGAATAAATTTGTAAATTTAAATGATTTTTTAAGGGTTTACTACTGCTTTAAGTTATTCAACTGTGAGTGGTCCTCCACCTCTAACCGGGTGTGTCAGTTGGGACTGAGTGGTTTTAAGAGTTGTGGCAGAACATCATATCCAGCTGCTTCTTCGGGGTGGAGGTCCCATTCATACCTCAGCGTTTTGTAGCTCGAAGCTCCAAAACGCTGGAGGAGAAAAAAGTCAATGATTCTCCATGGAGCTGGTTCATATCTCCACTCCGAGTCGCCTGAAGCCAAACGCCTGAAGCTCAAAAGTTCTGGAGCTTTTTTTGTAGCCTGAATCAGGCAGATTTGAGCATTGTTGGTGTGTTGTTATTCCCATAGAAATGAATTGCACGTTTTTGTGCACAACCACTCGTTTTTTTTTTTTTTGCTCAAATTAAGAAATGTATAAAAGAAAATAGTAATAATATATGAATAAATAAATGCAAAATAAATACACAAATAACTAAAATCATCATAAATAAATTAATAATGTATAATAATACATAAATAAATAAATAATTAACCTCTAACCTTAAAAACTTAATTAAATGTATTATTATTATTTTCAATAAAAATGATAATAATAAATAAAGACCCAAACCCGAACAAAAAATAAATAAATTACTATAATATTAATAATAATAATCATAATAATGTATTTATTTTGTGTAAGGGTTAGGGTGTTTGGTTATTTATTATTATTATTATATTTTTTTAAGGGTTAGGGGTTAATTATTTATTTATTAATACTTAAGTATTCATTTATTGAATGTATTTATTATTTATTTATGATGTATAGTTATGTGTGTTTTTATTTTACCTTTATTTATTATTATTATTATTAATGTTAGTAGTGGTATTAACATCCTAACAAAAAAATAAATAAATACATAACCCTAACCCCTAATCCTAACCCTAACTACTAATCCTAACCCTAACCTAACCTTAACACCTTACTCTAATGAAAAAAAAAATAAAAAAATAATAATAATAATAAAAATAAAAGCTAATGGAAAAGCTAAAAAAGTTGAAATACCTACTAACAAATGATGCAAAAGATGATAGTTTTCTCTATTGGCTAATAAAAAAAATGCCAAAGCTCAAAAACGCTTTATAAAAATGTGAAAGTTGTGCATAAAAACACACCAAAATTGTGCATAAAAACGTGCAAAATAACTCTGGAAAAACACTCAAAGATGCTACTCAGGTGTGAAAGCAGGCTGAGTGCTACAAGTTTATTTATGGGGCTCAACTTGCTGCTTCTGGCAGAGGCGTAGCTTGAAGCGCGTGGGCCCCGATGCAAAAGTTGACCTGCCCCCCCCACTACCACCCACCACTTCCACCGTGCGTGAGCTTTGAGTTCCTTACATCAGAGAACAAGGATTACTGCTGGAGAACCAGAGGACAGGGATCACCGCTGGAGAATCAGAGGACAGGGATCACCGCTGGAGAATCAGAGGACAGGGATCACCGCTGGAGAATCAGAGGACAGGGATCACTGCTGGAGAATCAGAGGACAGGGATCACCGCTGGAGAATCAGAGGACAGGGATCACCGCTGGAGAATCAGAGGACAGGGATCACCGCTGGAGAATCAGAGGACAGGGATCACTGCTGGAGAATCAGAGGACAGGCATCACCGCTGGAGAATCAGAGGACAGGGATCACCGCTGGAGAATCAGAGAACAGGGATTACCTCTGGAGAATCAGAGGACAGGGATCACCGCTGGAGAATCAGAGGACAGGGATCACCGCTGGAGAATCAGAGGACAGGGATCACCGCTGGAGAATCAGAGAACAGGGATTACCTCTGGAGAATCAGAGGACAGGGATCACCGCTGGAGAATCAGAGGACAGGGATCACCGCTGGAGAATCAGAGGACAGGGATCACCGCTGGAGAATCAGAGGACAGGGATCACCGCTGGAGAATCAGAGGACAGGGATCACCGCTGGAGAATCAGAGGACAGGGATCACCGCTGGAGAATCAGAGAACAGGGATTACCTCTGGAGAATCAGAGGACAGGGATTACTGCTGGAGAATCAGAGGACAGAGATTACTGCTGGAGAATCAGAGGACAGGGATCACCGCTGGAGAATCAGAGGACAGGGATCACCGCTGGAGAATCAGAGGACAGGGATCACCGCTGGAGAATCAGAGGACAGGGATCACCGCTGGAGAATCAGAGGACAGGGATCACCGCTGGAGAATCAGAGGACAGGGATCACCGCTGGAGAATCAGAGAACAGGGATTACCTCTGGAGAATCAGAGGACAGGGATTACTGCTGGAGAATCAGAGGACAGAGATTACTGCTGGAGAATCAGAGGACAGGGATCACCGCTGGAGAATCAGAGGACAGGGATCACCGCTGGAGAATCAGGGACCCCTGGCAGGTCATTTTCCAGAGCTCCTTTCCCATTCCAGCACTGTATACAGCTCCTCCTCCCCACACTACACAGGGCTGAAATCACATTCCTTTACACACAGTCTATCAGCCTTCACAGGGTGTATCTGGCTTTTATGTTGCCCTTCTGACCTGTGAAATTCTCTGGTCAGAACCGCAGTGTAGTTGCAATAGGCAGATACACCCTGTGCAGATCATGGCTGACTGGCTGTGTTGTAAAGGAATGTGATTTCAGCCCTGCGGAGGAGGAGCAGTATAGAGTGCTGTACTAGGAAAGGAGCACAGCAGCCGGGCATAGCATCCAGGGCGGAGGGAGTGGTCAGGGGGATTTGGGGGGGGGGGCACAACTTAGATGGGGAGGGCAAAGCCATGTGACACAAAATCTGGAGCCTGCAGGCCCTCAGGGGGTGTTAAGGGATTTGCTTTAGCAATTTCTGACGGGTTCTCTGTCAGTGTTGGGGGAATGTCACCTCCGGAAGGTGCGTGTCTTCTCCCCAGTTCTCAGGGAAGTGGGGTAAGCGGACATCCCCGGGTGGGGGGGTACAGAGAATCCCAGCTAGTGACTAGGAGACACTGAGTGGTGTCATACCTCACCAGTGACATCGGTCCCATTGTGGCTACAGGACGGCACTCTCCTCCTCTTGCCTCGCTGAGCTCGGTTACCATTCCATGTTGCCAGCACACAGCACAGACACTTCCCCATCCTGGGCTGTTCTCACCCCATGCTCCTCTCCATTCAGGAAACAGCTCACAGCTTCTTCCCAGCCAATGAGAACGGAGGGGTGTGGACTGTGGAAGGCAGTAGGAGCCCAATACAAGAGCATGGCTGTGGGGCACTAGGGCAGATCGGAGCTGGACTTTGTGGAGGATATGATAATATGACAGGGAGGCTGCAGGGGCCCCCTGGAACTAGGGGCAGGGTTGCGATTGTGACCCCTGCAACCCCTTATGCTACGCCCATGGCTTCTGGTACTACCCAGATATAATGACCAATTGTTATGTCATGTGTTTCCAGTATGAGACCAAAAGAAATTAAACTAACAAATGTAATTTAACCATGTCCAAAACAAAATCTTTTTTCTCTTAGAAATAGTTATATCTGGACACATTTATAAGTATATGTTCTGGTCAAACAGGTGAAAAGCAGGGGGGAGAATTCAGCAGAAAAATGTACTTCAACAAAAATTACATTTTGTGCTTTATTTATTAAAAATTGTTACATGGGTAGGTGGATATGTTGTCCTTAGCAACAGCATATATTTCAAGTTTCATTTTTCCATTAAGCTAGGAATTGAAAATTAAATTCTAGTGACCATGGTCAACAATTTTTATTTTTCCTTTTGCTCCTCTTATTGTTTTCCGCCTATAATTTTGACACCTTAATGTTCTTAGAATGCCGAGTACCCAAATAATGTTCCAGGGTTTACAGATAAATGCTAGTTTTTTCGCGTTGCCTACAAAAAAATAAAAATAAAAACTGGTGGCAGTGGAAATATGAAACTAATAACTCATAAAAGAGGCTGTTTTGAAGCATAACTAATAAATAATGTAGCGAACGGCTGGGATATCATTCAACAGACTGCACTTAAGTTCCCAGCACACTATGTGGGGAGTTCTGGTTATTAACATCTGTGTGTATCATCTTCTGGCCACCGCCGCTGCCGCTTGCAGAGATATGAAGATGGGAAGATGGGCAGCGGGAAATACATTGATTAGCATATTTTTTTTTTCCTGTGTGCGTTTCTGTAATGTCTACTGTTTTATTTAGCTCCGGTGGCAGAACAGTGCAAAATAAAACAGCGTGAAATCAGCTAAAGGGGGGAAAAAAATAAAAAGCAAACAATTTATTTCATGATGCACGTTTCTGAACCTTTAATAATATTTGTCTATCTGCTGTTTGCTACTTCCGAAGTTGCTATCAATGCAGAATAATGCTCCTAAATACCATTATAGAATGCTAAAACTGAATTTGTTGTTTGTGTATGTGATTGGGTATTCTTTGCAAAGCAAATTTTCACCCCATCATATAAGCTCTGGGGAACATTCCCACGCACACGGCAACTTCCCTTGGAAACTGAACAGCCTATTTGCCTTTAGAAAATCAATCCCAATGTGAACCAAAAGTGAGAAATTCCATTGTGGGGCTGAAATTAATATACTCTATGTGGCTATTTCTTTTTTTATCAAAGTAGTTGTTTTGTAAGTTCTGGTAGATGCAGTTTCCAAAGCGAGCAAAGTCCTTTCTTGTATTAACCACGTCAAGACCGCAATACGTATACATATATATATATATATATATATATATATATATATATATATATACACACTATATTACCAAAAGTATAGGGACGCCTGCCTTTACACGCACATGAATTTTAACCGCCGCACGCCGATGTAAAAAGTCCAAAGTTTGGCGGCGGATATCGTTGTTATGGCAGCAACTAGCTGCCATAACCCCGGTATCCCCGTTTTCGTGCGGCAGTCAGCTTTCAGATAAAAGTGGTCTTTGCGGCGGATTCGCCTCGAGATCACTTTTATCGGTGGCGGGAGAGGACCCCCCCTCCCGCCGCGATCCGGTGGCCTCCGCCGCTTACCGGAGCCGTCGGTAGTGGGGAAGGCAATCGCGTCTGTCTCCTTGCTGTGCCTGGAGACGAGTGAGGCTAAGATGGCGCCCACTCGTCTCCATGACATTGCAGGGCGGAAGCGACGTCAAAACGTCACTTCCGCCCATACGTCTTAAAGGCACATTTTTTTCAATGTCATTTTAGTGTAAATACGAGATCTGAGGTCTTTTTGACCCCAGATCTCCTATTTAAGAGGTCTTGTCATGCTTTTTTCTATTACAAGGGATGTTTACATTCCTTGTAATAGGAATAAAAGTGACACAATTTTTTTTTTTAAAACAGTGTAAAAATAAATAAAATCATGTAAAATAAATAATAAAAATATTTTTTTTTTTCCTTTAAAACCCCCCGTCCCGACGAGCTCGTGCGCAGAAGCGAACGCATACGTGAGTAGCGCCCGCATATGAAAACGGTGGTCAAACCACACATGTGAGATATCACCACAATCGTTAGAGCGAGAGCAATAATTCTAGCCCTAGACCTCCTCTGTAATGCAAAACATGCAACCTGTAGAATTTTTTAAACGTCGCCTATGGAGATTTTTGAGGGTAAAAGTTTGACGCCATTTCAAGAGCGGGCGCAATTTTGAAGCATGACATGTTGGGTATCAATTTACTCAGCATAACATTATCTTTCACAATATAAAAAAAATTGTGCTAACTTTACTGTTGTCTTATTTTTTTATTCAAAAAGGTGAATTTTTCCAGAAAAAGCGCGCTTGTAAGACCGCTGCGCAAATACGGTGTGAAAAAAAGTATTGCAATGACCGCCATTTTATTCTCTAGGGTGTTAGAAAAAAAAACAATATATAATGTTTGGGAGTTCTAAGTAATTTTCTAGCAAAAAAACTGTTTAAACATGTAAACACCTAAATTCCAAAACGAGGCTGGTCCTTAAGTGGTTAATGGCATCCCAGTCTTAAGCCTCGTACACACGATCGGATTTTCCGCAGACAAAGTGCCAGACTTTTGTCTGAAGGGCGTTTGCCGTGAACTTGTCTTGCATACAAACGGCACACAATTGTCGGCCAACAAACACGAACGTAGTGATGTACTACGTGGAATTTCAGCTCTTGAGCGCCACCCTTTGGGCACCTTCTGCTAATATTGTGTTTGGTGAGCATTGATTCCGAGCATGCGTGTTTGTACTTTGGACTTTTGTGTGACGGACTTGTGTACACACGATAGGAAAATCTGTCAATAGACCGTTGTCAGCGGAAATTTTATAATCTTGCTATCCAACATTTGTTGGCGGAAAGTCTGACAACAATTGTCTGATGGAGCATACTAATGGTCTGATTTTCAGCCAACGGTCTGTCATCACACAATTCCCGGTGGAAAACCCGATCGTGTGTACGAGGCTTTAGTCCGTGGGGTTCAATATGGAGTTGGCCCACCCTTTGCAGCTATAACAGCTTCATCTCTTCTGGGAAGGCTGTCCACAAGGTTTAGGAGTGTGTCTATGGGAATGTTTGACCATTCTTCCAGAAGCGTATTTCAGGCACTGATGTTGGAGGAGAAGGCCTGGCTCGCAGTCTCCTCTCTAATTCATCCTAAAGGTGTTTTATCGAGTTGAGATCAGGACTCTGTGCAGGCCAGTCAAGTTCCTCCACCCCAAACTCGCTTATCCATGTCTTTATGGATCTTGCTTTGTGCACTGGTGCGCAGTCATGTTGGAACAGGAAGGGAATCAAATTTCTTCATCAATTTAGGCTAATGGTAAAAAAAAAATCCCAATAAGCGTATATTGATTGGTTTCCATAAAAGTTATAGTGTCTACAAATTATGGGATATTTTTCTTTCTTTTTTGTTTTTTTACTAGTAATGGCGGCAATCAGCGTCTTAAAGCAGGACTGCGACATTGCAGCGGACAAATCGGACACTGTTGACAGTTTTTGGGGACCAGTGACATTATTACAGTGATCAGTGCTAAAAAAAATTTATATTATGCACTGTTAGTGTACTAATGACACCGGCAAGGAAGGGGTTAACATCAGGGGCGATCGGAGGGTTAAATGTGTTCCCTGGGAGAGATTTCTAACTGTGGGTGGGGGGGGGGGTGCTTTGACTGGCGGAAGACAGAGATCTATGTTCCTGCTTAGCAGAAACACAAGATCTCCATCTTCCCCTTTCACAGAACGGTGATCTGCCTTGTGTACATGGGCAGTTCGCTGTTCTGCCTCTCTCAGGAACGATCACAGGGTGCCGGTGAACATCAGGTCTGCCAGACCTGCCTATTGGCTCGCGCTGTGTCCAATCACAGGAGGAGCGGGTTGCAGGCGGCGTGCATGCGCACCCTAGACCCAGAACTAGAAATCACAAACAGGTACGTGATTTCGCCCAAGAGGGCCGACCCTGCTGCAGTATATCTGCACGGGAAGGTCCAGAAGAGGTTAAAGCGTAATTAAACCTCCAGAAAAAAAAAAACTAATATGAGACCTGAGAAGCTTTAAGCCATAATGTGCTAGTATGCACAGCATTTTACCTTGCAAGCGATCCCCTCCACCACTGTATTGTCAACCCTCTTATTTGTGGCAGGCACGTCCATTTGTTCCTGCTCTTCCTTCTGGGTTTGGACTCTTCCTTGGTTAAACTGGCTAAGCCAGGTTGACGTAGCTCCCACCATTGTGCACAAGAGTTTAACCAACGAAACTCCCAAAAATATTCACTTTAAACTTCCAACAATGCAGCAGTTACATTTCTTGCCGGCCGTTGTCATCTTCTCCCCAGGTTACTTCCAGGTGCACGTTTTGGGCCTTGGGCTGGTTGGGGATGACATCATCCTGCACATGTGCATGGGAGTCAGTCATTCCGGCACAGCTGGAGTGTCCTGGGAATGCATTGAAAATATTGTTGCGCCAGGAATGCCTTAAGTTTATTGTTGCTGGCTCCTGGAGGTCCTGCTGGTTGGAGGGGGATCTACTGTTGCTGGTTGAGGGTCTATTGTAGCTGGGGTAGATCTATTGTTTCTGCAGGGGGAATTATTTTTGCTGGGGTGGGAGCTATCATTGCTGGCTGCAGGGAATCTATTTTACTGCCTTTCTTGTTATCATTAGCAAATTCTACACAAATTACTTAGCACAGCAAAATGATAATTGGTTTTGTATGCTCGAAGAGGGTTGTTACTGGGAGGTGGTAAGGGAGCGGAGACAAGAGACCAGGGGCGGACTGACCATTCGGGCTCTCGGGCATTGCCCGAGGGCCCCATGCCACTAAGGGGCCCCATCAGGGTTGCCAGCCTCAATAAAACCAGGGACAGTAGGTAAAAATCTGTGTTTTTTTAAAAATCCCAAGATTATAGCTGCCCTGCCTCTCCAGTACCTTTTCAGTGTGTGTATGTGTATTCTGTGTGTATATACTGTGTGTGTATATTGTGTGTCTGTGTGTGTATACTGTATGTGTGTATACTGTGTGGCCCCATAATCTATTGCCTGGGGGGCCCCATAATCTCCTACTGCCCGGGGGCCCCGTAATCTTCTCCTATTGTCCGGGGGCCCTATAATCTCCTATTGCCCGGGGGCCCCATGAGTTGTCAGCCCGCCCCTGCAAGAGACAATGGTAGTTATTTACTAAAGGAAAATCCATTTTGCACCAAAAATGCACTTGGAAGTGCAGTCGCTGTAGATCCAAAGGGGGACATGCAAGGAAAATAAAAAACAGCATTTTAGCTTGCACATGATTGGATGATAAAATTAGCAGAGCTTCCACTCATTTCAGATCTACCCCTTAGATTCAGAGCGACTGTACTTCCAAGTGCACTTTCAGTGCAAAGTGGATTTGCCTTTCATAAATAACCCCCAATATGTAAAGATGTGTAGGGGACAGAGACAAGGGTGTCACGGGGAGTGGGGGGGGGGAGTACCTGCACCTATTCTCTGGGGAAAAAATGCCGTGGACAAGACTAATATGTTTTACATTTTTAATTTAATTGCACGTCAAGAATTGTTATTCTCAGATAAAAGTAAAGATAAAAAATGTGGCGCTACCTCAAATCAAATTTCAAAAGTAGAAATTCAATAAGTTCCAGCAAAAGGTATAATATGTCTCCACACCAAATAAAAATAATCCCAAATACATAATTAGGAATGATAAAAAGAAAAACACAGATATAAAGGTTTTTTTTTTTTAACCCAGATCAACTGTGCTGGAAATAATTCAAAGAATGTGTACACGGCAAAAAACGAATGTAAAGATTTCAAATGCAAAGATAAACTAGGTAACAACCACAAATTAACACTACTACAAAAAAAGTGCAAATAATAAATATGAAGGACCAATTTCATAAATAAAATTAATCAATAGGGTGCAAGGTGAGTACTAAACATAAATCAGCAGTGCTAGGGCAGACAAAAAATAAATAAAATATCAATTTTATATATAAATAATGAGATAACCCTACTGGGTAGTGTAACCAGATCACAGGTGCTGGCAGAATAAAAGTTGTGCAAAACGGCAAATACTGCACATAAAATTGTTATTTTATTTTATATTATCTCACAAAAGTGAGTACACCCCTCACATTTTTGTAAATATTTTATTCTATCTTTTCATGTGACAACACTACAATGTAAAGTAGTGAGTGTACAGCTTGTATAACAGTGTAAATTTGCTGTCCCCTCAAAATAATTCAACACACAGCCATTAATGTCTAAACCGCTGGCAACAAAAGTGAGTACACCCCTAAATTTCCAAATTGGGCCCAAAGTGTCAACATTCTGTGTGGCCGCCATTATTTTCCAGCACTGCCTTAAACCCAGGCCCGGATTGGCCATAGGGCAAACCGGGCATTCGCCCGGTGGGCCGCGGCCGCCTGGGCCACCAGGCTGCAAGCCCTTGCGGGTCACAAGGCTCTTTGAGCCCACGCCGCTCACGCAGCCTCTCCGCGGCCACCCGGCTGGCAGTTAAACTCCATCGGCGCTGGGGGGACGTAAACATAGAGGGGGGGTGGAGCTAGAGCCTTCTGCGGCCGCCCGCATAGGTCAGCCGTCAGCCGTCGGTGCCAGGGGGCGTGACTGCGAAAGGGGGAGGAGCCAGAGCAGACACCTGCTGCTGCTAACATCTTGAAGCCGATAACAGAAAACGTGAGTGCAGCTCCGTGCTCTCCGCCACCCACCTATAACCTGGATAGGAGGAGCGGTGGGGGCGGCTGCATATAGAACAATCATTCTCTCCATCTTCCTCCTGCAGTATCGGAATGCCTGCGAGAGGTAGAGGAGAAGCAGGAGACTGCAGGAGGAAGATGGAGAGAATGATTGTTCTATATGCAGCCGCCCCCACCGCTTCTCCTATCCTTCTTATTTCTGCTGCCCCCCCTAGGCTCTCCACACCACCCATACTCTTTGCCTCCTCATGCTCTTTGCCACCCCCCCCCCCCAGTGCTCCCCACCTTCCCCATGCTCTCTGCCACCCCCCCAGTGCTCTCCACCTCCCCCATGCTCTCTGTCGCCCCCCAGTGTTCTCCACCTCCCCAATGCTCTCTGCTAACCCCCCCTCCCAGTGCTCTCCACCTCCCCTATGCTCTCTGTCGCCCCCCAGTGTTCTCCACCTCCCCAATGCTCTCTGCTAAACCCCCCCTCCCAGTGCTCTCCACCTCCCCCATGCTCTCTGTCGCCCCCCAGTGTTCTCCACCTCCCCCATGCTCTCTGCCACCCCCCAGTGCTCTCCACCTCCCCCATGCTCTCTGTCGCCCCCCCGTGTTCTCCACCTCCCCCATGCTCTCTGCCCCCCCAGTGCTCTCCACCTCCCCCATGCTCTCTGTCGCCCCCCCCCAGTGTTCTCCACCTCCCCTATGCTCTCTGCCCCCCCCCCCAGTGCTCTCCACCTCCCCCATGCTCTCTGCCACCCCCCCGTGCTCTCCCCCTCCCTCATGCTCTCTGCCGCCCTCCCTTTGCTCTCCACCTCCCCCCATGCTCTCTGCCACCCTCCCTGTGCTCTCCGCCACCCCCCCTGCGCTGTTCATATCCCCCCACGCACTCTGCTTCCCCCCTATTCTCTCCACATCCCCCCATGCTCTCCGCTGCCCGCTCATGCTCTCCGTTGCCCCCCCTGTGCTCCCCACCTCTCCCCATGCTCTCCGCCGCCCTCCCTGTGCTTGCCACCCCCCATGCGCTCTTCACATCCCCCCATGCTCTCCACCAGCCCCCCTGTGCTCTCCACCTTTCCCCATGCTCTCCACCAGCCCCCCTGTGCTCTCCACCTCCCCACATGCTCTCCGCCGCCCTCCCTGTGCTCTCCATCTCCCCCCATGTTCTCCGCAGTCTTCCCTGTGCTCTCCATCTCCCCCCATGCTCTCTGCCGCCCTCCCTGTGCTCTCCACCTCCCCCCATGCTCTCCGCTGCCCTCCCTGTGCTCTCCACCTCCCCCATGTGCTCTTCACATCCCCCCATGCTCTCTGCCGCCCTCCCTGTGCTCTCCACCAGCCCCCCCCCATGCTCTCCACCTCCCCCCTGTGCTCTCCGCTGCCCTCCCCGTGCTCTCCACCAGCCCCCCCATGCTCTCCACCTCCCCCCTGTGCTCTCCACCTCCCCCCATGCTCTCTGCCGCCCTCCCTGTGCTCTCCATCTCCCCCCATGCTCTCCGCTGCCCTCCCTGTGTTCTCCACCTCCCCCCATGCTCTCTGCTGCCCTCACTGTGCTCTCCATCTCCCCCATGCTCTCCGCCACCCTCCCTGTGTTCTCCACCTCCCCCCATGCTCTCTGCTGCCCTCACTGTGCTCTCCACCTCTCCCCCATGCTCTCCACCAGCCCCCTGTGCTCTCCACCTCCCCCCATGCTCTCCACCTCCCCCCATGCTCTCCCCGGCCCTCCCTGTGCTCTCCATCTCCCCCCATGCTCTCCGCCGCCCTCCCTGTGCTCTCCATCTCCCCCCATGCTCTCCGCCACCCTCCCTGTGCTCTCCATCTCCCCCCATGCTCTCCGCCGCCCTCCCTGTGTTCTCCATCTCCCCCCATGCTCTCCGCCGCCCTCCCTGTGTTCTCCATCTCCCCCCATGCTCTCTGCAACCCTCCCTGTGCTCTTCACACACCCCCATGCTCTCCACCAGCCCCCTGTGCTCTCCATCTCCCCCCATTCTCTCCGCCGCCCTCTCTGTGCTCCCCACCTCCCCCCATGCTCTCCGCTGCTCTCACTGTGCTCTCCACCTCCCCCATGTGCTCTTCACATCCCCCCCATGCTCTCCACCAGCCCCCTGTGCTCTCCATCTCCCCCGTTCTCTCCGCCGCCCTCTCTGTGCTCCCCACCTCCCCCCATGCTCTCCGCTGCCCTCACTGTGCTCTCCACCTCTCCCATGTGCGCTTCACATCCCCCCCATGCTCTCCACCAGCCCCCCTGTGCTCTCCACCTACCCCCTTGCTCTCCGCCGCCCTTCCTGTGCTCTCCACCTCCCCCCATGCTCTCAACCTCCCCCCATGCTCTCCATTGACCCTTGTGCTCTTCTCTTCCTCCCTGTGCTCTCGCCCCACCCCATGTTCTCAAGGTTCTTCCCTGTGCTCTCCATCCCACCATGCTCTTTCCTGGTCCCACCTCAACTCCCCCCCCCCCCACACCTCTGCTGGGTTCCCCCTCCCCTCTCTCAGGGAATCTGTCAGGGTGGAGAGTGGGGAAGGGGCCGGTTAACATGTCATGGGCTGCTCAATCCAAAATGCCCGGGCCTATTTTTTGTCCCAGTCCGGACCTGCTTAAACCTCTTGGGCATGGTGTCCACCTGAGCTTAACAGGTTGCCACTGGAGTCCTCTTCCACTCCTCCATGATGACATCACAGAGCTGGTGGATGTTAGAGACCTTGCGCTCCTCCACCTCCTGTTTGAGGATGCCCCACAGATGCTCAATAGGGTTTAGGTCTGGAGACATACTTGGCCAGTCCATCAACTTTACCCTCAGCTTCTTTATCAAGGCAGTGGTTGTCTTGGAGGTGTGTTTGGGGTCGTTATCATGTTGGAATACTGAAGAGAGGGGATAATGCTCTGCTTCAGTATGTCACAGTACATGTTGGCATTCATGCCGTGGACATTACCTTCGCAACACTTTAATGTATAAAGGATAAAAATTATGTACTCACGAGCAGCTAGCTGCTTTTGGACTACACATCCCACCATTGTAACTAGCCAGCTGATCTTGCTGGATGACACAATTGATGGACTGTACATTATATGCTTGACTTTATACTCGTTTGTGAGTATAACATTTTTATCTTTTATACATTAAAGTGTTGCAAAGGAAATGCGCAAGGCTTGTGCGCCCTCTGTCTTTTTTTAACACTGTTATACAAGCTGTAAACTCACTACATTACATTGTAGCAAAGTGCAATTTCTTCAGTGTTGTCACATGAAAAGATATAATAAAATATTTACAAAAATGTGAGGGGTGTACTCACTTTTGTGAGATACTGTGTATTTAAATATATATACATCAACAAAAAAGGCCAATTTCAGTGCTTGAAATCGCAACAGAAAGTGTCCATGATTAATTGGCAGGTGAGGTACAGTCCAGTGATAATACACATGCATATAAAGTAAGCTCCTGAGGTGTTGTGATCAAGCTCTTGTATACCATCCAAGAATTCACACTGTGTGTACTAGCAGCTCACCTCAAATATAGACCATGCAGGTCTAGCAGCACTTATTAGTAAGTAATTCCCCCCCAATAGATCGCTAGGGCCTCTCCTGGCCTCTGGTCAGCAATAGCCATGTATGATAAAAAATATTCCTCATAGTGTAGTAGTTCAATATAATTATAAAACATACATTCAAATTAAAAGCAAGTAATATTCTACAAGAAACGACTTCCATGGCTTATCGATATACACACCTTCTGATCTCGGCTGTAACCGGAAGTGACGTCACCTATCTCCTCCCGACGTGTTGTGTCACAGGTCACGTGACTTCCTCAAGGCTCAATTCCCAGATAACCTCTTAAATTGAAAGCGTTTCCAACTTGTTTTGATGAAAGTGAAAAATCCCTTTAGATATTTACTTCTTAGTTGTTTCCTAATTCCCTGGCAGGTGCAGTCCTCAATGTCAAACGTTGTGATACAACTATTAGTTTGAATGTTTTTATCGAAGATCTCTGACTACTCACCTACATTTATGACCTTTTTCTTTGGATTGTACATTGTAATCTCACCTGCTGGTAGCAAATGACGCAACTTTTTGTAGTAACCTTTTAAAAACTTTAATAAAGATAAAGTAGGAAAAAAGAAACCTTTATATAATTCCTGTTAGAGATTTGTGTGGGCATATAATGACTGAACTTTTTAAGACCTTTTCTAAAATGACTGCATTTCTCAAGTGTCACCTCCTCATCTGTTTCAATTTGTCATATAATTACAGCCATGCATAAAATAAGATCTCATCTGTTTTAGATAAAATTATATATATATAAAAAAAAAAAGTGTTAAAGCCGGGAACGTTTACAGCACCATCCAAAGTACAATCACAAGTTCTTACAAGGCTGGATCTTTTTTTAATGTGATGCATCTGGGAAAGGAACACTTACAATATTTCTTTCCTTTGGCAGCAGATTCATATGATTGCATATCATATATTATTGATGTTTATAGCGGCAGAAAAGAAGGCTTCTACTTGTTTAATGACTTGCCTAAATTCTGGATGTATAAATGGATGCAGGGCTGCTTGTGTTTCCAGAAGGTAACACTGGAAGATCAAACTGTCTGTTATTCAGGGATCAATTAAAGAGAGAAGCAGAATATCTAATGAATTCTCCACAGGAGAAACTCTCGTTGTTTAACTCATGTCAGCCCCCAAAAAAATCCCTTTGTAAATTATAACTCGCTTCCTGCTGCAAGTTATAAAGAGCTGCGTGGAAACTAAGTGACAGAATGTTGCCTTTTGACAATGTTACCAGAGGTACACAGTTAATATCCTTCTAAATAAAATGAAGGTAAACAACACCGGTAAAACTCCATGGCGGCTTTTAACAAAGAGGTACCATGGGCATTTGCTTTGGGCCCCTTCAGGGAAGAGCAACCACAATTAAAATAAAATCTGGCTTGAAGCTATGGATCCTACATATCAGTAGCAAAAAAATAAGAAAAAAAAGTTGCAATATAATATTGTAAACAACATAAATATATCTAAGTATATGTCTCCTTTCCCAGTCAGTGCCTTCTACAGGGAAACGCGTTGGGTGGAGCTATAGATCTTGACGTCATCACGCATCAGCTGGCTGGCTTGAGTTTTGAATGGTTTGTATACCGCTCGTGTTGGATGTCAGTGCCGATGGAAAAACTTTTTTTTGAATAAAACTTTCTTAAGTACTGCACCATGAAGCCTCTCTCTTCTATTCCATAATATACATCTTTGCATGGAGTGTTTCCCTTGGAGGATCCAGGAAAATAATACCGCAGCAGTGCTGAGCAGGAATAGGAGGAAGGTTTTTGTCATCGCTGATTGTTTCATATGTTGCCGAATCTACCCTTCCTGTGTGTGCTCGTATGATCTCTATAATTTGAGATCCACCTGATCTGGTAAGCGGCGCTGTTTGCTTTGATTATTGAGGAACAGAACAAAATCGTTTAAATGTTTTTTTGATGCCCCATGAAGTTTTGTGTTCGGATATAACAACTTACAGCAGTCTATGGACTATATCATATAGGATTGTTCTTTCTTTTTCTGAAATTGTCACTAAGTGTTCAATCACAGTTATATATTTTTAGTTTCAATTGCTACATTGTTGGTAATACATTTATTTGTTCCCTTTTTTCACATCACAAAAAACTCCCATTCATAATTTCTTTTTTTTTGGTTGCACATTTTTCTTTCTTTATACAACATAAATATATGCAGCACCAAATCAATTATAGTGTACCAAATATCAATATTCGTACATGCAATATATATATATATATATATATATATATATATATATATATATATATATATATATATATATATATATATATATATATACACACACACACTATATTAACAAAAGCATTGGGGCACCTGCCTTTACATGCACATGAACTTTAACCAGTTGCCGACCAGCCACCGCAGTTCTACTGCGGCAAGTTAACTCTGCTGCGCTAATCGACGTACTAGCACGTTGGTTCATGCACTGGCTTTTGCGGCCGCACGCCGCGGGAGCCCGCCCACGGGTCCGGCGGACTCGATGTCCACCGGCCACCTGCGATCTCTCCACAGAGAGCCGGAATGGGGATGTGTCAATGTAAACAAACAGATCTCCGTTCTGACAGGGGAGGCGAGAGAGCTTTGCAGTTCCTAGTGATCAGGAACAGTGATCTCACTCTTCTCCCAGGCAGTTAGGAACAGTTAGACCCCATACAGTTAGAAATGCCTCCCAGGGAACACAGTTAACCCCTTGATCGCCCCCTAGTGTTAACCACTTCCCTGCCAGTGACATTTATACAGTAATCAGTTCATTTTTATAGCACTGATCACTGTATTGGTGTCACTGGTCCCCAAAAAATGTCACTTAGGGTCAGATTTGTCCGCAGCAAAATCGCAGATCGCCGCAATTACCAGTAAAAACAATAAAATAAATAAAGTCCCTAAATCTTTCCCCTATTTTGTAGACTCTATAACTTTTGGGCAAGCCAATCAATATAGGTTATTGCGATTTTTTTTTACCAAAAATATGTAGTAGAATGCATATTGGCCTAAATTGATGAATAAATGTGTTTTTTTTATATATTTTTTGAGGATATGTGTTATAGCAAAAAGTAAAAAATATTGTTTTATTTTCAAAATTGTAGCTTCTTTTTTGTTTATAGCGCAAACAATAAAAAAAGCAGAGGTGATCAAATACCACCAAAAGAAAGCTCTATTTGTGGGAAAAAAAGGACATCAATTTTATTTGGGTACAAAGTCGCACGAACGCGCAATTGTCAGTTAAAGCGACGCAGTGCCGTATCCCGAAAAATGGCCTGGTCAGGAAGGGGGTAAATCCTTCTGGAGCTGAAGTGGTTAATGGCATCCCAGTCTTAGTCCGTAGGGTTCAATATTGTTTTACCATTCTTCCAGAAGCGCATTTGTGAGGTCAGGCACTGATGTGGACGAGAAGGCCTGGCTTACAATCTCCGCTCTAATTCATCCCAAAGGTTTTCTATCAGGTTGAGGTCAGGACTCTGATCCTCCACCCCAAACTCGCTCATTCATGTCTTTATGGACCTTAACCAAAAGTACCATTACCATCTCAGGGGACACTCAAAAGGAGCTCCTCAATCATGTATCCATCCAGGTATTGATATATCGGTCTGCACAATGACGTCACATCAGGCTCCACCCTACCCGTTTCGTCACACCTGATGTTGTCTGTGCCCCTCAAGAGACGATGTGGTCACAATTTTTCCTTTTGCACACACTTGTTGCACATTTATTTTATTTTTTTTAGCACTAAATTAATTAGACTTTTTACTTCACTTGTGGACTTTTGATATTCAATTCTAGAGACTTTTCACATACGTTTCTGCACTTTGTATTTGGGAATCAGCACAGTATTTTATATTTAATTAATATACATAAATTAGCTTTTGTGATATAATTAATGAGGTTTTTGTATAAGGTTTACTAATGTCTTAAACTGGCCATTTAAAACCCATAGAGAATATCAAATGTCAGTAGGTGATTAGTAGTGAATTTACTTCTGTTTGAAGGAAAGTGTCACAAAAATATAATATTGCACTCACTGAATGGCTAATGTGTTATTTTAGAACTATAGAACCTTCTGTAAAGGACTATGAGTACCTCTAGATTTTTTTCCAATCACGATTGCCTTTATCTATAATCAACTTATTCTACAATTTCTCATCACAGTAGAGTGTTTGTTGTAATAGACATCAAGAAAGATTTGTTAGTTTGACATATACTTGTACATCATGTGCTATTCTTATGGTGTCCATGACATGCTTTTTCCGTTCTTTACTTACTTGCCATTGATGACTCCATCTGGGTTAAGCATGGGGATGATCTTAAAAATGAACATTTCCCTCAGAATCTCAGCGATAGGGTCATCACTAATAAGAAACTCAAGTGTTCCCTTCATTACCCAACTGGCATTGCTCTCTCCTGGATGTACCCGGGCAGTGAGAACCACATAATGACGACTGCCTACAATAGGAACAATAAGATGATAAATGATTTAATTTAAATCTTATACTTATAGATACACATCTTTACAAAGTATTAAAAAATAATTGGTAGTCACCTTTCTTAAAATCCAAGAATTTACAATGTATATTTATTGTGGGATTTGAGCTTTTATGAAGGTGTTAATATGTCTCTAGGTAATGTTTGCTCTTTTATTTATTAGATTATTTATTTATTACCTTTCATTTATTAGACTATAGGGGGTTATTTACTAAAGTCAAATCCACTTTGCACTACAAGTGCAAACTACAAGTGCAAAGTGCACTTGAAATTGCACTTAGAAGTGCAGTCACTGTAGATCCGAGGGGACATACAAGGAAAATAAAAAACAGCATTTTAGCTTGCACATGATTGGATAATAAAATCAGCAGAGCTTCCCCTCATTTCAGATCTACCCCTCAGATTTACAGCGACTGCACTTCCAAGTGCACTTTGCACTTGTAGTTTGCACTTGTAGTCAAAGTGGATTTGCCTTTCGTAAATAACCCTCTATGTCTACGTGTAGTCTATTTATATCATTGTAAAATTTCACTTATACACACCACAAATGATCTACACAGTTTGTTATCCCTGTTGTATAAGTGGTTTTGAGCTGGTAGTCCTTCTACAACACAGTAGCTTGGGGCAGTTACTTAGTTTAGTTAGTATTAAATAAGTAAGGAAACAACCGGAAGTCATAAAATGTTTTATATAGGTAGAAAACCCCCTTTACAAAACAAATATGGTATGTCAATATATTTGGTCAATTTAAACATAGGAACACTTGCCTAATAATCCCTTCTTCTGGTCTGGATTAACAGTAACTCCATGGCAGGACTTGTGGTCCCAGACCCTCTCTCTCTACTTCCTCCCTCTAGGGTTTGCAATACAGCAACCCAGAGACAGAAAGTGCTTATACATAGTTAACTCTGTGATATTAATGTAGCCAGCTATGACAATATGGAGACATAAACAAGTACTGGGATATGACAATATGGAGACATAGACATTGCTTTTATCCACTTTTCTCCCTCTTCTGAGATATTGATGTTGTGCTGCACAACTATCCTCCGGCCAGCAGGGGGATAGCATAGTTAGGTGAGCCCATAGACTTTAATGCAAAGCCTCAAGGGGCTTTTTATTCTTTTGCTTGGGAAATCCAGATTGCTTGGTGTCGCAGGAGTCTATACCGACAGATTGGTTTGTACCATTGACTGTGCACAGGAGGGTGATGCAGTCTTTTCTAGAGCCCGAGATACAAGTAAGATAAGCAGAATTACAGGAGCACCTCCGACTTTCTGACCCTGTGTGGTTGCCACCGAGAGACCAGAGTGTTCATTAGATTCCTTTTTTTTTCTATCATGCATGACGCCCCATTACCCCGAAAGCATAAACTAAAAAACTAGCAAGTCATATAACTTTTCAGACAAATTGCATTTCAACAGGCAATGGGTGTGATGGGGGGGTAGAGGCGGTGGGGGGGGGGCTAGAGTTCACAGGCCCGAAGATTTATAGAACTGCCAAAGGATACCTAGGGGGGGAGGGTGGGAAGGGGAAATCTTCAGACCCCCTCTTCCTCCTTAAAGTCCATCAAGTTATAGTCTCTGAGCAGACCAATATAGTCTCTGTGAACCAGTCTGCGACAGTCCTCAATGGACATCCTCTCCCGCTGGTGGATGAGGCGCTTTCTGGTGCACCATAAAGCGTCCTTAAAGTAACACAGCACCCACCAGGCACTGTCAATGTCCTTCTGTGAATGAGTTCCACAGAAGAGTCCATTCAACACACCAAAGTGTGTAATTGCAGTCTGTGGTACAAAGTCTTTAAGTTCAGGTTCCAAGGCCCTCAACAGGCCCTGTGCAAAGGGGCACTCCCAGAAAACGTGCAAAGCATTTTCCTACTGGATGATGCAAAAAGGGCAGTGCGTGTATCTGCACAGGTTTCTGGCATGTATGAATGTCCTGAGCAGCAACCCCCCTTGGATTGCCATCCATGGCAATTCTTTGTGCCTGTTGGTGAGTCTCTTTGAAGAAACATTCCTCCAGACCACTTTGCAAGTGGCTGAAGGGAGGCCTGGAACAGTCTCAACAATGTCCGATGCTCTAATCTACTTGTGGATAGTTTTTGGCTTCCACAAGTTGGGCTTAACTCCATGCAGCCCCAGCTCCTTGATAAACTTAAAATTATCCATGTAGTACCAAGGAGTGACCCAGTTGTAGGGGATGGAACTGTCCCATTTGTCCCATCCAAGGGACCTCCAAAGAGACAGGAGGAAAAAACAGGACATGGAGTTACCGCCAGAGTCCAAAGTTCTGTCAACCAAAGTCCTGCGGATTCCAGGACAGGTATGTGTATGTATATTAAAAGTTAGCAGCTACAGTATTTGTAGCTGGAACTTTGTTTTAAGTTTACTCTTGCTAATTGTTTTGATGCTTGCATTGAAGATATTACTACTATTGAGTTATAATAATTGTTTGTTGTACTTCACTGTGTTTACTTGCTTCTAAGCTTAATCCGGAGTGTCAGAGGGGCTAAGGCCCTTGAGAAGGTTGAAGCAAAGAACAGAAGACTAATCTTATCCAGCGGCTCCTTCTAATTTAAGTAGCGCATTTCTTTACTAACAGTAGAGGGCAACAGATCCTCACATACAGTGTTAAAGTGGTATTACAGATGCTAACTAACTAAGCTTAAAACAGCTCCCACCCTCCTCCTAACACCTATATTAGCCACACTGTAGAAGGAAAACTTTATATTTTCAGGGTGATCTGGTCCGGTCATGTGATTGGCTCCCAGCGGTGGCTTCAGGGGAGAGGAGGGACAGCCAACAACAAATGTCCCATAGTAAGTCTATGGGTGACATCATCTGCTGCCGGCACTCTCTCCTCTCCTCTGAAGCCGGCCACTGGGGAGATCACTTGACTGTACTGGAGCACCCTGAGAATAGGCAAGTAAGAATCTTCCTTCTACATGGAAGTTACTATAGGTATTAGAAAGGGGATTGGGGTAAATTTAACCTTAGTTAGTAATAGCCTGGAATTCCATTTTAAAGTTCCTAGGCCTCTACTGGCCTTTAGCTGGATGATTGCGAATGATTTTATTATTTGGCTGCATGAGCATTTTAAAGGAAAAAGACACATGTGTCTAGTTCATCAAACCTTATGAACATCCTGATCTAAGCGCTTCCCACCGGTAGGAAGTCCTTTGATGTCCTGGACTTTCAGTGGTGATATTGGGATGATGCCTACAGCTTCAGGCAACCTTTCTGTGCTCTCCTGTCCCAACACCTAGCCAGAGACTGAAGCCAGTGCTCTGTCAAAATAGCCAATTCATCGGAATCTCGAATCGCGTCACTTCCAATTACTATAAAGCATCAGTAATTGGAGATTTAGACGAGTTGCTGTTTTGACACAACACCGGCAAGCATGTACACGCCGGTACACGAAGAGCTTGCCGATTTGACAAAGCAGTGGCTAATGAGGAAAAAGTTGATGCCGACTTGGAGGCGGCCATATTGTTGATTAGTATCAGGCGGATTAACAATGTCTGCTCATAATACCATGTACTGGAGTGTTTACGCTTGCCGGTGTTGTGTCAAAACAGCAACTCATCTAAATCTCCAATTACTGATTCTTTACAGTAACCGGAAGTGACGTGATTGGAGATCTCGATTAATTGATTATTTCGACAGAACACCGGCACTTCCGTTGGCTTACCATAGAGATAACTGAGGATTGGAATGTCCTTGATCATCTCTATGACTTAAGAAATCAAAAGCAACAAATACTGTTTTCGCCAGGATGTAAACAAACCATTACTAGTATCCGCTCAAAGGATCTCAGTGTCGATCTGATGCTTTTAAGGGCAGAGGTGAGATCTGGGGTCTAATATACCCCAGATGTCTCAATTAAAAGTATCTTTCACTGCCCATGCTATCACATAGGATGTTTTTTATCACTTGTGATAGCAATAAAGTTGATTTAAAAAAAAAAGAGACAGTGTAAAAATAATAAATAAATAAATAAATAATAAAATAAAAAAAAGTAAAGAGCCCGTGTCCCACCCGTGCTTGCATGCAAAGGCGAAGACATACGTAGGTCATGCACGCATGTGTAAACGGTGTTTGCACCACACATGTGAGGTATCGCAGCAAGCTTTAGCGTAAGCAATAATTCTAGCACCAGACCTCATGTGTAACTCTAAACTGGTAAACTGTAAAGGCTTACAAAGCATTGCCTATAGAGATTTTTAAGTATGGTAGTTTGGCGTTACATAGTTACATGTTTACATAGTTAGTCAAGTTGAAAAAAGACACAAGTCCATCTAGTTCAACCAAAAAAAAAATCCCATATACACAATCCTATTAACCACAGTTGATCCAGAGAAAGGCGAAAAAACCCAAGAAAGGAAGATCCATTTTGCTCCAGCAGGGGGAAAAATTCCTTCCTGATCCCCGGAGAGACAATCAACTTTACCTATAAATGTTAGTACTCAGTTATATTATGTACAGCTAGAAAAGAATCCAGGCCTTAATTTAAGCAATCTACTGAGCTGGCCAGGACCACCTCTGGAGGGAGTCTATTCCACATTTTCACAGCTTTTACTGTGAAGAAACCTTTCCGTATTTGGAGATTTAATCTTTTTTCCTCTAGACGTAAAGAGTGCCCCTTGTCCTCTGTGATGACCTTAAAGCGCTGTTCCACAAGCGTGCGCAGATTTAAAGTGTGACATGTTAGATATCTATTTACGCCGCATAACTTCATCTTTTACATTTTACAAAAAAATTTATATTATATTGTGTTTGTGTGCACTAAAATGAATTGAAAATGAAATGAAAAAACACTGCACAAATACCGTGTGACATCAAAAATTGCAAAACCCACCATTTTATTTTCTAGGCCCTCTGCTTAAAAAAAATATATAGTTTTTCTAGTCGTTGAGACCTGATCCACGTTGAACAGCAAAGTTTCTCACGATACCCTCCATGAAGCTGTCAGGGAGGTTCTACTGGGGTCAAGAAGGAAGAAGAGAAAGTTTCTGCAATCTGTGGAACTTCAGATCAGCCTAAAAAACTATGACCCCCCAAAAGGACAAGCGTTTCTCTGGCACTGTCAGGCTAAAGTGTACACCAAGGCCCAAATTCTCAGTATGCATTTTGGGAGATCAGCAGCACTGTGATAAAGCTAAGGCTCTGGATTTACCCCACATGGATATTGAAGCTCTTAAGAAACTTAACAAGAACAAGAAGCTTGTGAAGAAGTTGGCTAAGAAATTTGATGCCTTTTTGGGCTCCGAATCACTTATCAAGCAGATTCCTCGTATTTTGGGACCTGGTTTGAAAAAAGCAGGAAAATTTCCTTCTTTGTTGACTCACAACGAGAACATGGTGGCCAAAACTGATGAAGTCAAGACCACCATTAAGTTTCAGATGAAAAAGGTCCTGTGTTTGGCTGTGGCAGTTGGTCATGTCAAGATGACAGAGGAGGAGCTTGTCCACAACATCCACCTTTCCATTAACTTCTTGGTATCACTATTGAAAAAGAACATAATAGGAGGGGCCTGTACATCAAGAGCACAATGGGCAAACCACAACGTCTGTACTAATTTGTGATACCAAAAAAGTTTTTTTTCCAACTTAAAAAAAAATAAATATATATATATATATATATATATATATATATATATATATATATATATATATATATATATATATATATATATATATATATATATACAGTGCCTTGCGAAAGTATTCGGCCCCCTTGAACTTTTCAACCTTTTGCCACATTTCAGGCTTCAAACATAAAGATATAAAATTTTAATTTTTTGTGAAGAATCACCAACAAGTGGGACACAATTGTGAAGTGGAACGAAATCTATTGGATATTCTAAACTTTTTTAGCAAATAAAAAACTGAAAAGTGGTGCGTGCAAAATTATTCGGCCCCTTTACTTTCAGTGCAGAAAAACTCACTCCAGAAGTTCAGCGAGGATCTCTGAATGATCCAATGTTGTCCTAAATGACTGATGGTGATAAATAGAATCCACCTGTGTGTAATCAAGTCTCTGTATAAATGCACCTGCTCTGTGATAGTTAGGGATGAGCTTCGTGTTCGAGTCGAACCCATGTTCGACTCGAACATCGGCTGTTCGACCGTCCGTCGAATTGCGAACGATATGGGCCGTTCGCGCCAAATTCGTGTGGCGCGTCACGGCCCATAATTCACTGCGGCATCGCAGTGCATTGCTGGCTGATGATTGGCCAAGCATGCACTATGACCCGCATGCTTGGCCAATCACAGCGCCGTCAGTAGAGAGAGCTGTAATTGGCCAAAGCCAGGGTGGCTTTGGCCAATTATGGCTCAGGGGATTTAGTACACGCCCCACACTATATAAGGCCGCCTGCACGGCGGCCCTGTGTAGTGTGTGTTCCGGTGTGCTGAGAGATAGAGAGAGAGAGAGACAGTGTCATTTGATTTGAGTTAGATAGATTAGGCAGAACAGTCAGTCAGTTAGCTGCACTTACAGTGTATTGTGTATATATATGCATCCCAGGTGTTGCATATATATATATATACACTGTATTCAGTTTAGCTAGATCCGTTCCTGTTATCTTCTATCTAGACTATTTACATTTGGTGCAGTGCGTCCTGCTCACAGTGTTCAGCTAGATCCGTTCCTGCTATTTACATTTAGTGCAGTGCGTCCTGCTCACAGTGTTCAGCTAGATCCGTTCCTGCTATTTACATTTAGTGCAGTGCGTCCTGCTCACAGTGTTCAGCTAGATCTGTTCCTGCTATTTACATTTAGTGCAGTGCGTCCTGCTCACAGTGTTCAGCTAGATCCGTTCCTGCTATTTACATTTAGTGCAGTGCGCCTGCTCACAGTGTTCAGCTAGATCCGTTCCTGCTATTTACATTTAGTGCAGTGCGTCCTGCTCACAGTGTTCAGCTAGATCCGTTCCTGCTATTTACATTTAGTGCAGTGCGTCCTGCTCACAGTGTTCAGCTAGATCTGTTCCTGCTATTTACATTTAGTGCAGTGCGTCCTGCTCACAGTGTTCAGCTAGATCCGTTCCTGCTATTTACATTTAGTGCAGTGCGTCCTGCTCACAGTGTTCAGCTAGATCCGTTCCTGCTATTTACATTTAGTGCAGTGCGTCCTGCTCACAGTGTTCAGCTAGATCTGTTCCTGCTATTTACATTTAGTGCAGTGCGTCCTGCTCACAGTGTTCAGCTAGATCCGTTCCTGCTATTTACATTTAGTGCAGTGCGTCCTGCTCACAGTGTTCAGCTAGATCTGTTCCTGCTATTTACATTTAGTGCAGTGCGTCCTGCTCACAGTGTTCAGCTAGATCCGTTCCTGCTATTTACATTTAGTGCAGTGCGTCCTGCTCACAGTGTTCAGCTAGATTCGTTCCTGCTATTTACATTTAGTGCAGTGCGTCCTGCTCACAGTGTTCAGCTAGATCTGTTCCTGCTATTTACATTTAGTGCAGTGCGTCCTGCTCACAGTGTTCAGCTAGATCCGTTCCTGCTATTTACATTTAGTGCAGTGCGTCCTGCTCACAGTGTTCAGCTAGATCCGTTCCTGCTATTTACATTTAGTGCAGTGCGTCCTGCTCACAGTGTTCAGCTAGATCCGTTCCTGTTATCTTCCTACTGACAGGCAGGCTTGTCTGGTTACAGTATATAAAGCTACCTGAAGAAAATTACAGGTGTTCTATCCCAGCTTAGTGCAGCTACAGGCCATTAGTATGTCTGGAAGGCCAAGAAGGAGAGGCAGACAGTCACAAGCCAATAAGAGAGGACAAGCAGGCTCTGTGTCTAGTGCTGGTTGTGGAGACGGTGCATCCTCATCAGCACGTGGCCATGGGACACGCTTGGCCTTTTTTTCGGCAGCTGGCCGCGTTGAGCCGCAACATGCGGAAGACTTGGTCGAGTGGATGACCAAGCCGTCCTCATCCTCCTCATCCTCTCTCACCCATGCCCAGGGTGCTTTGTCTGGCAAAGCAGCGGCCTCTTCCCTCAGCTCAATGTCATCAGTGACTCCTTCCCTAGCTCCACCATGTCCTCCTGAGGATTCCCTCGAACTGTCCGACCACAGTGTTGGGTACATGCTCCAGGAGGATGCCCAGCGTTTGGAAGGCTCTGATGATGATACTGAGCTCGATGAAGGCAGTAACATGAGCACGGACAGAGGGGGTGCCCAAGAAGGACAGCAATCTGGCAGTCATGCTCCCCCTGCTGCAGCATACTGCCAGGTTTGCTCCAGTGATGAGGAGGGAGGGGATGATGAGGTCACTGACTCAACGTGGGTGCCTGATAGGAGAGAGGAGGAGGAGGAGGAGGAGGCGGCACATCACCAACGAGGCAGGATGCCCTCCAGGGGCCAGCCTAAGGGCAGCACATTGACTGCATCACACCCCAAAGCTCCACATGTGCAGGGCGCTGCAGTCTCTGCGCGTTATTCAAAAAGTTCTTTGGTGTGGGCCTTTTTTGAGACCAGTGCATCAGATCACACCGCTGCTTTTTGCAACATATGTCTCAAGCGTATCTCGCGTGGCCAAAACATCTCCCGTTTGGGTACCACATGCTTGACCAGACATATGTTGACCTGCCATGCAGTTCGTTGGCAAGCGTATCTAAAAGACCCACACCAAAGAACAAAGAGGATCTCTCCTTGCTCCTCATCAGCTGAGATTTCCAACCCCACTAGACCTTCAGTCCTCTCTGAGACCTGCAGTGAGAGGAATGAAGGTGTAGAATTAGGTGTGTCACAGCCAAGTACTTGCGGGCAATCTGCTTTTGGTACACCGACGTCAGATTGTACCAGGCAAATTTCCCTGCCCCAGCTGCTGCACCGCCGAAGGAAGTTTGCTCCCAGCCATCCACATGCCCAGCGTTTGAATGCTAGCTTGGCAAAATTGCTAGCACTTCAACTGCTGCCTTTTCAGTTGGTAGACTCTGCCCCCTTCCGTGAGTTTGTGGAATGTGCGGTTCCTCAGTGGCAGGTACCCAAACGCCACTTTTTCTCACGGAAGGCGGTTCCGGCTCTCTACCGGCATGTGGAAGGCAATGTCCATGCCTCGCTGGACAGGGCGGTCAGCGGTAAGGTGTATATTACCGCTGACTCATGGTCCAGCAGGCATGGACAGGGACGTTACCTAAGTTTCACGGCGCATTGGGTGACTCTGCTGGCAGCTGGGAAGGATGCAGGACAAGGTGCAGTAGTGTTGGAGGTTGTTCCGCCACCACGCCTCCAAAATGCTGATTGTGACACACCTCTCTCCTCCACCCCCTCCTCTTCTTCTTCCTCCATGGCCTCTTCCTCTGAACCAGCGGTGCTCCGTAGGCGTTCAAGGGGCTACGCAAGTACGCAGGCCAAAAGATGCCATGCGGTGCTTGAGCTGGTGTGCTTGGGGGACAGGAGCCACACTGGGGCAGAGGTTCTGTCAGCTCTGCAGGGGCAGGTTCAGAGGTGGTTGACGCCACGCCAACTTAAGGCAGGAATGGTGGTTTGCGACAATGGCACCAACCTCCTCTCTGCCCTCCGACAGGGACAACTGACCCATGTGCCCTGTTTGGCTCACGTCCTTAACTTGGTGGTGCAGCGGTTCTTGGGCAGGTACCCGGGCTTACAGGATGTCCTGAGGCAGGCCAGGAAAGTCTGTGTGCATTTCTGCCGGTCATATAATGCCAGTGCTCGGCTGACGGACCTCCAAAAGGAGTTTAACCTGCCCAAGAACCGCCTAATCTGTGACATGCCCACCAGGTGGAACTCAACGTTGGCCATGCTGCAGCGGCTGCACACGCAGCAGAGGGCCATCAATGAGTACATGTGCGACTATGGCACCAGGACAGGGTCAGGGGAGCTTGGTTTTTTTTCCCCACGCCAGTGGGCCATGATCAGGGATGCATGCACTGTCCTGTCACCATTCGAGGAGGCCACGAGGATGGTGAGCACTGACAGTGCATGCATCAGTGACACTGTCCCCCTTGACCACCTGTTGGAGCACACGCTGCGTGGAATAATGGACAGGGCACTTGAGGCAGAACAGAGGCAGGAAGAGGAGGACTTCCTTAGCTCTCAAGGCCCCCTTTATCCAGACAGTGTTCCTGCGTGCCCGCCGATCACACAGGAAGAGGACGAGGAGGAGGAGGAGGAGGAGGAAGATTGTGTCAGTATGGAGGTGGAGCCTGGCACTCAGCATCAGCAGCAGTCTTTAAGGGATCAGTCCCAAGGAACACATGGACTTGTACATGGCTGGGAGGAGGTGGCTGCGGACGTTGTTGTCCTTAGTGACCCAGAGGACTCCGGACCGAATGCCTCAGCAAACCTACGCTGCATGGCCTCCCTGATCCTGCAAAGCCTGCGTAAGGATCCTCGTATTCGTGGTATCAAGGAGAAGGACCAATACTGGCTGGCAACCCTCCTTGATCCACGTTACAAGGGTAAGGTTGCGGACCTTATCTTGCCATCGCAGAGGGAGCAGAGGATGAAACATCTTCGGGAGGCCTTGCAGAAAGGTCTGTGCAACGCGTTCCCAGAGATTGGGAGGTTACAAACTCCTGTTTCTGGACAACGTGTTGCTGAGGCTTCGGTCAGTCAAAGAAGGAGCGGTGGAGAAGGTGGCCGTCTGACCGATGCGTTCAGACAATTTTTTGGTCCGCAGCCCCAAGGTATGATCGGTTCCAGCAACCATCGCCAGCGTCTGTTTTACATGGTGCAGGAATACCTAGGGGCAAGATCAGACTTGGACACCTTTCCCACCGAAAATCCTCTGGGTTACTGGGTCTTGAGGATGGATCACTGGCCAGAGCTTGCACAGTATGCAATTGAGCTACTGGCCTGTCCTGCATCCAGCGTTCTTTCGGAACGCACATTCAGTGCTGCTGGAGGCGTGGTAACCGATCACAGGGTGCGTCTGTCCACCGACTCGGTCGATCGGCTGACCTTCATAAAAATGAATCAGTCTTGGATCACCACCAGCTACCAAGCACCTGATGCTGATGTAACCGAATAATTTTTTTTGAAATCTCAGATCCCTTCAAAGACTGCCTATGCTGATGCTGAGTGACTATCCCTGAGTAATTATCCTCTTCCTCCTCAATCATCACGCTGATAGCTTGTAAAAACATTTTTGGTTCTGGGCGCCACCACCAGTGCCTAAGGCACAATTTTTCAGCCCCTGTTTAACAGGGGCGTGTAATTACAATTTTTGATGTAATACTTTGCAGCAGGGCTCGTTCCTGCATTCCAACTAGAGTGTATGTGAGGGGTTGCAGTGTTGTGGCACCAGCACCAGTGCCTAAGGCCCAATTTTTCTGCCCCTGTCTAACAGGGGCGTGTAATTACAATTTTTGATGCAATACTTTGCAGCAGGGCTCGTTCCTGCGTTCCAACTAGAGTGTCTGTGAGGGGTTGCAGTGTTGTGGCACCAGCACCAGTGCCTAGGGCCCAATTTTTCTGCCCCTGTCTAACAGGGGCGTGTAATTACAATTTTTGATGCAATACTTTGCAGCAGGGCTCGTCCCTGCGTTCCAACTAGAGTGTTTGTGAGGGGTTGCAGTGTTGTGGCACCAGCACCAGTGCCTAAGGCCCAATTTTTCTGCCCCTGTCTAACAGGGGCGTGTAATTACAATTTTTGAAGCAATACTTTGCAGCAGGGCTCGTTCCTGCGTTCCAACTAGAGTGTCTGTGAGGGGTTGCAGTGTTGTGGCACCAGCACCAGTGCCTAAGGCCCAATTTTTCTGCCCCTGTCTAACAGGGGCGTGTAATTACAATTTTTGAAGCAATACTTTGCAGCAGGGCTCGTTCCTGCGTTCCAACTAGAGTGTCTGTGAGGGGTTGCAGTGTTGTGGCACCAGCACCAGTGCCTAAGGCCTAATTTTTCAGCTCCTGTTCAACAGGGACATGTAATTACAATTCTTGATCTAATATTTCACAGCAGGGCCCTGTGAGGGCTTACAGTGTTGTGGCCACAGCAACACCTAAGGCCCAAATTTCTGCTGAGTATATAGGGCAGGACCCTACTTTCAAACATCTAACTTACAAACGACTCCTACTTGCAAACGGAAGGAGACAACAGGAAGTGAGATGAAATCTACCCCTAGGAAGGGAAATTCTCTCCTGTAAGAGTTAATATGGGAAAACAATTTCTCCTTTCCACTGATGCTTTCCAATCCTTGTTCCACAAAAAAACCCAAATTTTCAAAAAACATTTTTCATTGGGACAAAAAAGTGAGGTGAAATCTTCTGAAGAGGAGGAAAGACAGCAAAACAAATGTCACAGGGGTGATAACCCTTCCCTATGTTTTCCAAAAAGCTTAGAAAAGATTTTTTGGCTGGAGCTAAACACGTTAAAAATGTACCCGTTCAAAATTACAAAGAGATTCTACTTAACAACAAACCTACAGTCCCTGTCTTGTTTGCACCGCCTGTATACTGCTGTTCAGAGTATATAGGGCCTTTCCTTATTTTAATTTGGGTGCGGGGTTCCCCTTAATATCCATACAGGACCCAAAGGGCCTGGTAATGGACTGGGGGGGTACCCCTTCCCGTTTGTCTCACTGATTTTCATCCATATTGCCATGACCCGACATGACATTAAACCCGCAAGCAGTTTTAAATGAGATTTTTTCCTTTAAAAATGACATTTGGTGCAGGGACTGTTCTAAACATGGGAAACACGCGTCACTTTACAGGCTAACTATAGACACCCCCCAGGTACGATATTTAAAGGAATATTTCACTTTTTTTTTTTTACTTTAAGCATCATTAAAATCACTGCTCCCGAAAAAACGGCCGTTTTTAAAAGTTTTTTTTGCATTGATACATGTCCCCTGGGGTAGGACCCGGGTCCCCAAACCCTTTTTAGGACAATACCATGCAAATTAGCCTTTAAAATGAGCACTTTTGATTTCGAACGTTCGAGTCCCATAGACGTCAATGGGGTTCTAACGTTCGTGCGAACTTTCGGTCCGTTCGCGGGTTCTGGTGCGAACCGAACCGGGGGGTGTTCGGCTCATCCCTAGTGATAGTCTCAGGGTTCTGTTGAAAGCGCAGAGAGCATCATGAAGACCAAGGAACACACCAGGCAGGTCCGTAATACTGTTGTGGAGAAGTTTAAAGCCGGATTTGGATACAAAAAGATTTCCCAAGCTTTAAACATCCCAAGGAGCACTGTGCAAGCGATCATTTTGAAATGGAAGGAGTATCAGACCACTGCAAATCTACCAAGACCTGGCTGTCCCTCTAAACTTTCAGCTCAGACAAGGAGAAGACTGATCAGAGATGCAGCCAAGAGGCCCATGATCACTCTGGATGAACTGCAGAGAACTACAGCTGAGGTGGGAGAGTCTGTCCATAGGACAACAATCAGTCGTACACTGCACAAATCTGCCCTTTATGGAAGAGTGGCAAGAAGAAAGCCATTTCTCAAAGATATCCATAAAAAGTCTCGTCTAAAGTTTGCCACAAGCCACCTGGGAGACACAACAAACATGTGGAAGAAGGTGCTCTTGTCCGATGAAACCAAAATCGAACTTTTTGGCCACAATGCAAAACGATATGTTTGGCGTAAAAGCAACACAGCTCATCACACTCAACACACCATCCCCACTGTCAAACATGGTGGTGGCAGCATCATGGTTTGGGCCTGCTTTTCTTCAGCAGGGACAGGGAAGATGGTTAAAATTGAGGGGAAGATGGATGCAGCCAAATACAGGACCATTCTGGATGAAAACCTGTTGGAGTCTGCAAAAGACCTGAAACTGGGACGGAGATTTATCTTCCAACAAGACAATGATCCCAAACATACAGCAAAATCTACAAAGGAATGGTTCACAAATAAACGTATCCAGGTGTTAGAATGGCCAAGTCAAAGTCCAGACCTGAATCCAATCGAGAATCTGTGGAAAGAGCTGAAAACTGCTGTTCACAAACGCTCTCCATCCAACCTCACTGAGCTCGAGCTGTTTTGCAAGGAAGAATGGGCAAGAATTTCAGTCTCTCGATGTGCAAAACTGATAGAGACATACCCCAAGCGACTTGCAGCTGTAATCGCAGCAAAAGGTGGCTCTACAAAGTATTAACGCAAGGGGGCCGAATAATTTTGCACGCCCCACTTTTCATTTTTTTATTAGTTAAAAAAGTTTCAACAATCCAATAGATTTCGTTCCACTTCACAATTTTGTCCCACTTGTTGGTGATTCTTCACAAAAAATAAAAATTTTATATCTTTATGTTTGAAGCCTGAAATGTGGCAAGAGGTTGAAAAGTTCAAGGGGGCCGAATACTTTCGCAAGGCACTGTATATATATATGTAAAATGCTTGGAGGTTCTAAGTAATTTCCTAGCTAAAAATTATAATTTTTACATGCAGGAGAGAAATGTCAGCATTGGTCTGGAAGGGAAGTAGTTAAATACATAGTATGGCCAGCTATTAGCCAGATGTTTAATATAAAGAAACTGTACAACCTTCCTGTTAGATAACATTCTTTTGGAGGTTTGAAATGTAGGCGTTTATTGCAAATCTGACTTACAGAAAATAAATATAGAAACGCAGCCTTGTAGTTTCTCTGCTATGCCATAAAGCGGCAAGCTTCACTACTCCCTTGTATGTGACCCCAGGGGCAAAGACCCCTTTAATCCCATGCCAGGGTTCTCTTGTAACACAAAACAGGGCAGGCTGCAAGTCAGAGATCTAGAATGAAGGGAATAATGCAGGTGTACTTCAGATCCAGCTATGAACATCTCCCAGGGAATGTAAATTAAATTTTGCTCTGGAGGGCCAGAAACCTAGCTGAATGTATAACAAGCTAATAGTCGAATGTATAATAAACTAATTGAGCTTATTATAAAACCATTCAGCCACCCTGGAAATATAGCAATCATCAATTAACGTGTAATTAGGTACTTAACATTTTTTTGAACATCCACATAGTCAGCATACTGAAACTGAATAATATATCTTGGCCTCACTGGAAAGCTTACAGAAGAAATGCATATTGTGTACAAATCAGCTTGACTCTCCATTCACAGCAGGCTATTCAGAATAGCGAGTTTCTAATAACTGTGTTTTTTCATATGAATGGTGATGGCAAAAAGTCAGCCAACACATATCTGGTAGCCAAATTATCTGGGAAAATATTAACATTCTCTCCACGCACTACCGAGCAATGCTTTTGGAATGGTGAGTTTCTTAAAGGGAACACATGCCTACACTTACTACACTAGACGTTTATCTGTAGGCTAAATTTATGATTTCTACTGGTTCTGTAATAAAACCACAACTGTAACATCATTACTCCCACAATTAACACTGATGAGGATCGATGGCTGGTTGGCGGCAAAAACTGCCAAATTTAAGCATTTGACCTCCGGAAGTGTTCACCCCCTTCATGACCAGGCCATTTTTTTGCTATTCAGCACTGCGCTACTTTAACTGGTAATTGCTCAGTCATGCAACACTGTACACAAATTACATTTATATCATTTGTTTCACACAAATAGAGCTTTTTTTGTGGCGGTATTTAATTACCACTGGGTTTTTATCTTTTGCTATATAAACAAAAATATATTAAAAAAAAATGAAAAAAAAACTCACAAAAAATGATATTTTATACTTTCTGCTACAAATTATATCCAATAAAATCAAATGTCTTTATAAATGAAGGCCAAAATGTATTCTGCTACATGTCACAAATACTATATACTATCAGTGATCGAGGCTGATCTTGCTAACATTGCGATTTGGGGACACTAGTATCGTTCCGACCATGGCCAGGATACAGACGCTATACCAGCAATGGCGGTGATCAGTGACTTATAGTGTGTCTGTGATAGTGTGGCAGACAATCAGGGACTGGTGATCACTGACACTGGCTGGGAGGGACTCCAACGGACTTCAATTGACACTATCTGATGTCTCTAGTCACAGGAATACAGTGATCAGTGATAATATTGTATACTGTCACAGTACTAATGGCACTGGCTGGGTGACTGGGGTGATCAGGAGAGAAATCAAAGGATTAACTGTGTGCCTAACACATGTATGTGTGCTGCCTTTACTCACAGACTGGCTGGTTTTTCTTCCTGATTTCAACTCTGAACAGAAAGACCATTTATCACACTGACAACGGGCCGCGTTAGCGGTAAAGTGCCGCTAGTTTTAGCAGCGCTTTACCATCATTTAGCAACCCTTTTCGGGGTTTTTTTGGGCCACTAGTGGGGCACTTTTGGCCCCCTGCTAGCAGCAAAACAAAGTGTTAATAGCGCCTGAAAAGCGCTTTGCAGGCGTTTTAGCAGCGCTGCCCATTCATTTCAATGGGCAGGGACGGTGGAGGAGCAGTGTATACACCGCTCCTCCACCACCCCAAAGATGCTGCTTGCAGGACTTTTTCTAATGTCCTGCAAGCACATCACCCCAGTGTGAAAGCACTCGGGCTCTCACACTGGGGCCACAGGGGAGGCGTTTTTCAGGCACTTTACATGCGTTATTTTGAGCCCAAAAGCACCTGAAAACTGCCCCAGTGCGAAAGGGGTCTAAGTGAAATTATGGAGAAAAAAACAGCCAGATCTGTGTTGTGTTTACTAACACACACAGATCTGTGCTGTGATCGGCCACAGCAATCAGCAGGTTCACAGCCAAAATAATTGGCTGCAAGCCTGCTAACACACTCCTGCTGTGTCCAACCACAGCACAAGAGGTAGGGGGCGTGTGCGCGCACCTATAAACCTGCAAGTTTGGGGCAACATACAGGAAGTTGTGGTGCCAGGGGAGCTGCCAGCCAGCAGTAAAATTACTACTGTCCGGCCAGCAAGTGGGTAAATGTCACGTGTGCGTCAGCTAGCCACATAAGGTTATATCATTGGAAAAAAAGTAAAGCTACCATAGGCGTGCACACACCCTAATCACCCCATGTGGTACAGATTCCCCCTGTTTTGACCCCTGATATTTCACCAAAGCCCCCTAAAGGGACTCCTAAAAAATGTAAAAAAATAATTAATAAAATTGTAAAAAATATTAAAAAATAAAATTATAAAAATTAAAAATACTGACACCATCCACTGCCCGGAATAGGATGTAAATCAGCGCGTGTATGACAATAAGCAGCTGGACACCAGGGTCAATCAATCAAATCCCTTAAATCAAAAAATGTAAAAGATGGTGCAGCGCTGAGTAAACTAACCTAAACATCAAGGGATATTAAATACAGTTGAAAGAGAAACTCCCCATACAACATAAGATGGAAGCGTTTTTGGTATAAATCAAAAAGTCCAGAAAGTCCATGAAAAATCCAAAAAAACTTTTAAGAAATTCCACCAAGTGATCGTGATATCATGCTGATATAGGTGACTGTTGTGCCCTTCACCGGTATCTGAAATAGCCTCTCACCTGACGACCAGGACCCTTTAATTACAGAGGGTCATGCAAGCCTTCCCTTACGGGTCATATAAGTGGATGGTATTCAGAATCAGGGACCAAGGGCTCCGTCACACACCGGGTAGGATAATTCCGGATGTTCCAATGGTGTATATAATAGAAGAGGGACAACATATAGTGCTCTCCGTTTTGCCAAACAATTTATTAAAATAGTAATAAAATACACTTACATAGCTAGCACTTCTCAAGTGCCAGTGAAACAGCAACAAGCGGTGGTGTATAAACACAGATGGAGTAGAGCATGCGCGGTGGCCGCGGGTGACGTCAAGACGTCTCGTTCTGAAGAAGTCCCCGCCCACTGGGACGCAACGCGTCCAGAACGAGACGTCGTGACGTCACCCGCGGCCACCGCGCATGCTCTACTCCATCTGTGTTTATACACCACCGCTTGTTGCTGTTTCACTGGCACTTGAGAAGTGCTAGCTATGTAAGTGTATTTTATTACTATTTTAACGTCACTTCCGCCTAATGGTCTTAAAGGGGAATTTCTTAATTTTTGCCTAAAATAATGACATTTCATTTTATTTTTTATTTTTTTTATTGCATTTTAGTGTAAATGTTAGATCTGAGGTCTTTTTGACCCCAGATCTCACATTTTTTTTTATATTACAAGGGATGTTTACATTCCTTGTAATAGGAATAAAAGTGACCCCAAATTAGTTTTTTTAAAAGGACAGTGTAAAAAGAAAAATAAATAAATAAGAAAAAAAAATTAAAGCGCCCTGTCCCGCCGAGGTTGTGCGCAGAGGCGAACGCATATGTAAGTCACGCCCGCATATGAAAACAGTGTTCAAACTACACATGTGAGGTATCGCCGCAATCGTTAGAGCAAGAACAATAATTCTAGCTCTAGACCTCTGTAACTCTAAACATGTAACCTGTAGAAATTTTTAAACATCGCCTATGGAGATTTTTAAGGGTCAAAGTTTGTCGCCATTCCACGAGACGGCGCAATTTTGAAGCGTGACATGTTGGGTATCAATTTACTTGGCACAACATTATCTTTCACAATATAAAAAAAATTGGGCTACTTTACTGTTGTCTTATTTTTTAAGTCAAAAAAGTATTTTTTCCAAAAAAATTGCGTTTGTAAGACCGCTGCGCAAATACGGTGTGACATAAAGTATTGCAACGACCGCCATTTTATTCTCTATGGTGTCTGAAAAAATATATATAATGTTTGGGGGTTTTAAGTGATTTTCTAACAAAAAAAAAACATTTTAACTTGTAAACAGCAAGTGTCAAAAAGAGGCTCGGTCCTTAAGTGGTTTAAGATGTGTCTGCTATAATAAGATACTCCAGCATACCTATCAATACACCCCTCAGGTCCTTTGATTGCATATCATTGGATCTGTAACATCCTAATAATATGTGACTGTCTGTGAAAATTAGAATGTTACACTACCAGTAATACCCTGAATGCCACATAGACTGCAACTAACATAATTTATTCAGGAAACTATGTTACTGTTTAAAAGTGGGGGTATCTGAATTATGGGTGCAGTTTAAGGCATCATTGAGATATCTTCTTTTACAACCGGTGATTCCCTGTACCCTAAGAACAATCATAGCAGTTCAGCCGCTTGATCGTTCTTATGCAGCGTACATACGGGCGGACTTTTCGAACCGGACTGGTCCGACGGTCTATCCGACGGACTTTCGGCGGACTTCCGATGGACTTTCCCAACGAACAGACTTGCCTACACACGATCACATCAAAGTCCGACGGATTCGTACGTGATGACGTACGACTAAAATAAGGAAGTTGATAGCCAGTAACCAATAGCTGCCCTAGCGTCGGTTTTTGTCAGTCAGACTAGCATACAGACGAGCAGACTTTTGGACTGGACTCAAGTCCGTTGGAAAGATTTGAAACCTGTTCCAAATCTAAAGTCCGTCAGATTTTCAACCGAAAAAGTCTGCTGCAGGTCCGATGAAGCCCACAGACGAATTGTCCGCTGGACTCAGGCCGTCGGACCAGTCCAGTCAAAAAGTCCGCTCGTGTGTACGCAGCCTTACAGGCGGCGGGAGGTGACGTGCGATTGGCAAGCCAGAGAAGGAATCGGTTGGCGCCGAAAGTTAATCATAGAGAATCCAGCGGGCCAGATCACCCCTGGAAGTCTCCATGACCTTTTGGAGGCCGGGCGCGATGTTCTGACGTCACGTGCGGCCTCTGCATTTGAAAATATGCCGCCACCTTGGCTGGGAAGCTGGGATCATTTAAAAAAAAATAAAAATATTTCATGCTTCCTATCCTAGAGGCAAGATTTGGGGACTTAGAGACCCCAGATCTCGCTGTAAAGAGGACCTATCATGCCCTATTCCTATTGCATGGGATGTTAAGTGATCAAAAAACTAAAAAATGTAAAAAGAAAGTGTCAAAATAGAAAAATAAAAGCAAAAAGAAATTAATACGTAGATCGTGCCCACATGTGTAAACGACATTCAAACCAGACATGTGAGGTATCGCCGTGAACATTAGACCGAACAATCATTTTAGTGCCAGACCTCCTCTGTAACGCTAAAGAGGTTACCTGTAAAAACTTTTAAAATGTCGCCTATCGGGATTTTTAAGTACCGAAGTTTGGTGCCATTCCACCAGTGTACGCAATTTTAAAGCATGACATGTTAGGTATCTATTTACTCGGTGTAACATCATCTTTCACATTATGCAAAAAAATTTGGCTAACTTTACAGTTTTTTTTTTTTTTTAATGCAATTTTTTCCAATAAAAAATCAATGCACCGGCCCCTAATCTACATGCAGGGTGCCGGGCTCATGGATTCCAATGGGTTTTTTGCTGGAAGAGTATAAGACGTTATACTTCTGTGCATGGGGCCTGGTGGAGGAACATGGCCTCCGGCTCCAAGATGGCACTAACCCACACAAGCATAAACATAAAACATTAGCATGTTGTATACATGTAGCTCCCTTAAGCGGCCACATGCTAACATGTAGGTTTCAAATTCCCAGACCACTGCACCTTTTTGTTGAAGCAAAAGAGGGAGGTTGACCATCAGAGTTATGCAACAATGCTGCATTCCTGTCCTGAAGCTTTATTCTTAAGGGCTCATTCACACCATAAGATGGGTTTAAGCATTTCTGCAAAATGGACTTCCCAATATGTAGAAAAGCACAAAAAGTAGTAGAGGCACGATTTTCAAAATCGCACCACACCAAACTGCATCACACTGCAGTTCCATGTGTTTTGGTGGCCACAAACATACCTGCATTTGCTAGACGCGTGGTGGTACTATTAAGTATTAATGGTATATATGCGTGTCTGTAGAACAAGCCCACACCCAGTGGCGGCTGGCGCTCCAACTGCGGGGGGGGGGGCAAACAAACCACCCAACCCCCCTCCCTGAGGTGACAAACAGACAATCCGATTCCCACCCAGGGTGGGTGGTACCCATGCGGTCGGGCTCTAGGTGATGATACAGAGCAGAGAGATCGCCTCGATGCTCTGATGACGGCGACCATCTGCCAGATCACCCTGTACATCTTTCCCGCCCCCAGTACAGGCCAATATGAACACTTCTCCTCTCGGCCAATCGGGTCCTAAGACTGCTTCCTGATTGGCTGGGAGGAGAAGCAGGAAGACAATGGCAAATATTTATTTGCTATTGTCACACAAGTGGGTGGTCCCCCGAGACCACCCTTTTTTTTAAGCCTATTAGAGCCTCAGGCTCTAATCACGTGCTTAAAAAAAAACCCAAAAAAACCCAATTGGAATCTATTGCCCTGTACACACGGTCGGACTTTCCGATGGAAAATGTGCGATCGGAGCTTGTTGTCGGAAATTCCGACCGTGTGTAGGCTCCATCGGACTTTTTCCATCGGAATTTCCGACACACAAAGTTTGAGAGCTGGCTCTAAAATTTTCCAACAACAAAATCCGTTCGCGTAAATTCCGACCGTGTGTAGACAATTCCGATGCACAAAGTGCCACGCATGCTCAGAATCAAGCAGAACAGCAGCACTGGCTATAGAACTTCATTTTTCTCGACTCGTTGTACGTGTTGTACGTCACCGCGTTCTTGACGTTCGGAATTTCCAACAATATTTGTGTGACTGTGTGTATGCAAGACAAGTTTGAGCCAACATCCGTCGGAAAAAATCCAATGCATTTTGTTGTCGGAATGTGCAATCGTGTGTACAGGGCATATGGTCCAGCGCCCTGCATGTAGATTAGGGGCCGGGTGCATGGATCAGAGGGTGGCGTTCCTGCACCCCGTATAGAGTGCCCACCACTGCCCATACAGCAACTGGTGTGAGCAAGCTCTTAGGCTCCATTGACACCTGAGTGTTTTATAAATGCACACAGTCAATTTTTTTTTTGCGTTTACAAAAGGCATTAAAAACTCTTGTCGTATTAGCGGTGACATTCATTGGTAATGCCACCCAAAATGCAGCAAGCAGATGCACATTCTTCCGCATGGAAAAACACGCAGCAAAACGCTGATAAAAATGCGCAAGACTCAAAGCAAGAAGTTACATGAACTACTTTGCCCACTCCTCAAAATCATCAGAAAATCGGACCTCTGCTTCCACTCATACGCTGATGATACTCAACTCTACCTCCACATCACTGGAGAAAACGACCACCTTCAGCAACTAGAAAAATGCCTCACTCTGATAGACGACTGGATGACTACTAGCTCTCTCAAACTCAACGGATCAAAAACAGAGCTTCTTCTCCTATACGGAAACCAAAATTCCAAAACTAAGACCCCATGGACACCTCCCACCATCTTTGGACAGACCATCTCCCCGAGCACCAAAGCCAAGAGTCTCGTAGTCATTTTTGACTCAGAAATGTCAATGGATGCACAAATAGGATCAGTAGTCAGCGGATCTCACCATCTTCTCCGCCTGCTACGTAGACTCATCCCATTCGTGCCAGAAGAGGACAAAGCAGCAGTAGTTGGAACAATCATCAATTCCAGACTCGACTACGCAAACTCCCTCTACATAGGACTACCCCAATATCAGCTTGCGCGCTTACAACTCATCCAAAACAGGGCGGCAAGACTGTTAACAGGAAAAAAACCCTGGGAATCCATCTCCCCTTCCCTGAGGAGCCTACATTGGCTAACCGTAAAGAATCGGATCACTTTCAAGACCCTCTGCCTCACCGACAAATGTATACATGGAAACGCTCCTCAATACCTATGCGATAAAATAAAACGCTACACACCCAATCGCAGTCTTCGATCTTCTAACCATAACCTCCTCCTTATTCCAAAAACCCGCTACAAAACAAAGGGAGAACGAAGATTCGCAGTCCAAGGACCACGGATTTGGAACGCTCTACCTACACACATTCGTATGGAAGAAAACCATCAGGCCTTCAGAAAGAAACTCAAGACCTACCTCTTCTAAGAAGCTTGACTACTGAGGACTTGAGGCGATTCAGTTCGCAACTGCAGCGCTATACAAATCAATCATTCATTCATTCATTCATTCATACTTTGCTGTGTTTGTCACATATGGGGCAGCCCATTGGAATAAATGGGCTGCCCTATGAGTGTTGCATGAAAACACTCACAAAAAAAAAGCGCTAAAAATCACGCGTTCATAAAGTGGGGGGGCCTTAAGAAGGATGAGCCATATAATAACTTATCTGTCATATCTTTATTTACTGTACTGAGAACCGGAACATATCTTGTGAAGTCTTATCCACGCCCTTCAATATACAGAATTTGTTTGTTAAATACAAACCATTAGATGCATAGCATGGGATATACATTATTCTTATTGGGTCACAAAAAAACCATACGGCTGAAGCTTATTGCTTTAAATATGAACATGGAATATAGTTGTATGAATATTTTATTGGAAGAATTTAGACTGCGTCTCTACAATATATTTTGGGAGCTGTACTGTAGCTTGGGATTTACGCTGGTTGCTCTTGTCGTGTTAGCTGGTGCAGATTCACTTTCCGCTATTCCTTCTGCTACAATAAGTGTGATTTAAAGAGGCTCAGCAGGCGCACACCACGCTAAATGCGAGAGACGATACAGCTGCACCACTGAATGGGGCTCATGTGAACCCATAATTGACGACAGCTGCACACGGTACGCTGCAAAATAAATAAGCTTTATGATTCGCAATCAGTTTTCCCATCTTAAATGGCCTTTTTTACTATACAAAGAAGAAGAAAATAAGGCATATTGGCCATATTACAGGTGTTCACCCCCATTTTTTTCATAGCAGCAAGTGAGAAGTCAACAGATCTAACGATTAAAGAGATATTTAACTGCTTTATTTTTTTTTAATGGGCCTTTCCAGGTGGCTGATGCCATAATGTGCTAGCATGCACCGCATATTAGCACATTATAACAGATTTACCTGTTAAATTAAATCATCCAGTGCATGAGCTGTCACTGCTGCTGGCATCTTCGCACGGTCCTCCGTTCTGGTAGGAGCTCTCTGGCCACTTGAATGGCCGGGTCAAGATGATGTCACTTCTACACATGGGAATCCTCAATGCGCACACTGTTCTCTGCAATCACAACACACTCAGTGCTGTCAATACAGAGTGTACTGCGCAGGCGTCACTGACCTCATTGGCCTGAGCCGATGACAATATCTACTAAACACAGTGGCGTAACGTGGATTGTCAGCGCCCGAGTCCCTTCCCTTCCTACATCAGTACTAACCTACCTGATTCCTAAACTGACCTACCTGACTACTAATCTACCTGATTCCTATACTGACCACTACACTGACCTACCTGATTCCTAAACTGACCTACCTGACTACTAATCTACCTGATTCCTATACTGACAACTACACTGACCTACCTGATTCCTATACTGACCACTACACTATACTACTAAACAATACACTACACTATACAATACACTGACCACTACACACCACACTGACCTATCTCATTCCTATACTGACCCTTACACCAACCTACCTGATTCCTATATCGACCACTACACTACACTGACCTACCTGATTCCTATTCTGACCACTACACTACACAATATCCACTGACCACTACACTACACACCACACCACACTGACCACTACACAACACACCACACCAAACTAACCTACCTAATTCCTATACTGACCACTACACTACACACTGACCACTACACACCACACAGACCACTACACTACACACCACTACACTTCACCCTGACCACTACACACCATACATACCACTACACTAAACACCACTACACTTCACACTGACCACTTCACACCACTACACACCACACAGACCACTACACACCATACTGACCACTACACACCACACTGACCACTACAATACACACCACACTGACCACTACACACCACACTGACCACTACACTTCACACTGACCACTACACACCACACTGACCACTACACACCACACTGACCACTACACACCACACTGACCACTACACTTCACACTGACCACTACACACCACACTTCACACTGACCACTACACACCACACTGACCACTACACACCACACTGACCACTACACTACACACCACACTGACCACTACACACCTCACTGACCACTACACTACACACCACACTGACCACTACACTTCACACTGACCACTACATACCACACTGACCACTACACTTCACACTGACCACTACACTTCACACTGACCACTACACACCACACTGACCACTACACACCACACTGACCACTACACTACACACCACACTGACCACTACACACCACACTGACCACTACACTACACACCACACTGACCACTACACTACACACCACACTGACCACTACACACCACACTGACCACTACACACCACACTGACCACTACACTACACACCACACTGACCACTACACTACACACCACACTGACCACTACACACCACACTGACCACTACACAATACACTGACCACTACACACCACACTGACCACTACACACCACACTGACCACTACACTTCACACTGACCCCTACACACCACACTGACCACTAAACACCACACTGACCACGAAATACCACACCACACAGACCACTACGCACCACACAGACCACTACACTACACTTCACACTGACCACTACACACCACACTGACCACTACACACCACACTGACCACTACACTTCACACTGACCACTACACACCACACAGACCACTACACACCAGACCACTACAGACCACTACACTTCACACTGACCACTACACTTCACACTGACCACTACACACCACACTGACCACTACACTACACACCACACTGACCACTACATTTCACACTGACTACTACACACCACACAGACCACTACACACCAGACCACTACAGACCACTACACTTCACACTGACCACTACACTTCACACTGACCACTACACTCCACACTGACCACTACACTTCACACTGACCACTACACATCACACTGACCACTACACTACACACCACACAGACCACTACACACCACACAGACCACTACACTACACTTTACACTGACCACTACACACCACACTGACCACTACACTACACACCACACTGACCACTGCACTACACACCACACAGACCACTACACTACACACTGACCACTACACACCACACTAACCTACCTGATTCCTATACTGACCACTACACAATACACTACTACACAAACTACACTATCCACTGACCACTACACAATACACTGACCACTACACTATACTACTACACAATACACTACACTACCCACAGACCACAAAACACTACATACTGACCGCTACACAATACTCCACCCACAGACCAATACACTACACACAAACTATACACTACCCACAACACATTACGCTATACACTGACTTTCTGGCTGCTCTCTCTCTCCAGACCATATCCCCCCCCCCCCCCGGGCCAGCAACAAAATTCATGAGTGAGTCTCTAACCTTTTTTTCTTCCATGATCTGCTCTGCCTCTGCGCCACCACCTGTCACACTGCCAGACTGCCTACACCGGCAGAGACAGGATCGGTGACCTAGAGAGGAGGAGAAGACAGCGGCCACAGACTGCCTGCCCTGACGGGACATGATCGGTGACCCAGAGAGGAGGAGGAGGAGGAGAAGACAGCGGCCATAGCTCACAGCGAAGGCCAGCCCCGCTGCCCCGTGATTGAGGACAGGCCAGCCCCACCTGCCGCACGTGACCTCTTTCACCCAATCACAGGGTGCCAGGGGCCAGCCTGAGACTGAACATTTCGGATGCAGCACGGAGTCACAGAAAATTGAAATTAGGAGTATGGAGCAAAGGTGACACATACTGGTGTAGGATTTCGCCCCCCAAAATGTTGCGCCCGGGGCCTAGGCCCCCCCTCGCATCCCCCCACGCTACGCCACTGACTAAACAGTGCAGATTTTAGGGCTTTCCAAGGTACCTACAGGTAACACTTATTTTTTGTTTTTCTGTATGTAACATTTTAAAAGAAGAGCTACATACCATGTTAAGGCAGACCTGCACTCAGAAGTGAAAGTATTGCTTGTCCTCCTCCCCACCCCCTGCCCCTAAAACATTTGAGTTTTTTTTTCCATGCTGTACAGCTACTACATAATGTGTAAGCTTTAGAGGGAAAACACAATGTGCAATTTTCTCACGGCTTCACATTCACATTCAAATTTCCCTATTCAAATATGACAAAAAAAAATAATATATATACAGTGCCTTGCAAAAGTATTCACTCCCTTGGCTTTTATCAATGTTTTTTTTAATTTTGAATTATATGTGATGGATCAGAACTCAATAGTCTAAGTTGGTGAAGTAAAATTAGAAAAATATATACATAAATATATACATAAAACTATTTTTCAGAAATGAAAAACTGATAAGTGGCATGTGCGTATGTATTCACCCCCTTTGTTTTGAAGCCCATAAAAAGCTCTGGTGCAACCAATTACCTTCAGAAGTCACATAATTAGTGAAATGATGTCCACCTGTGTGCAATCTAAGTGTCATATGATCTGTCATTACATATACACACCTTTTTGAAAGGCCTCAGAGGCTGCAACACCTAAGCAAGAGGCACCACTAACCAAACACTGCCATGAAGACCAAAGAACTCTACAAACAAGTAAGGGACAATATTGTTGAGAAGTACAAGTCAGGGTTCGGTTATAAAAAAATATCCAAATCTTTGATGATCCCTAGAAGCATCATCAAATCTATCATAACCAAATGGAAAGAACATGGCACAACAGCAAACCTGCCAAGAGACAGCCGCACACCAAAACTCACAGCCCGGGCAAGGAGGGCATTAATCAGAGAGGCAGCACAGAGATCTAAGGTAACCCTGGAGGAGCTGCAGAGTTCCACAGCAGAGACTGGAGTATCTGTACATAGGACGACAATAAACCGTACGATCCATAGAGGTGGGCTTTATGGCAGAGTGGCCAGAAGAAAGCCATTACTTTCAGCAAAAAACAAAATGGCATGTTTTGAGTTTGCGAAAAGGCATGTGAGAGACTCCCAAAATATATGGAGGAAGGTGCTCTGATCTGATGAGACTAAAATTGAACTTTTGGCCATCAAAGAAAATGTCTGGCGCAAACCCAACACATCAAATCATCCAAAGAACACCATCCCCACAGTGAAACATGGTGGTGGCAGCATCATGCCGTGGGGATGTTTTTCAGCAGTCAGGACTGGGAAACTGGTCAGAGTTGAGGGAAAGATGGATGGTGCTAAATACAGGGATATTCTTGAGCAAAACCTGTACCACTCTGTGTGTGATTTGAGGCTAGGACTGAGGTTCATCTTCCAGCAGGACAATGACCCCAAACACACTACTAAAGCAACACTTGAGTGATTTAAGGTGAAACATGTAAATATGTTGGAATGGCCTAGTCAAAGCCCAGACCTCAATCCAATAGAAAATCTGTGGTCAGACTTAAAGATTGCTGTTCACAAGTGCAAACCATCCAACTTGAAGGAGCTGGAGCAGTTTTGCAAAGAGGAATGGGCAAAAATCCCAGTGGTAAGATGTGGCAAGCTCATAGAGACTTATCCAAAGCGACTTGGAGTTGTGATAGCCGCAAAAGATGGCTCTACAAAGTATTGACTTTGTGAATAGTTATGCACATTGACTTTTTCTGTTATTTTGTCCTATTTGTTGTTTGCTTCACAATAGAAAAAAAAACATCTTCCAAATTTTGGGCATGTTCTGTAAATTAAATGATGCAAATCCTCAAACAATCCATGTTAATATCAGGTTGTAAGGCAAAAAAACACGAAAAATGCCAAGGGAGGTGAATACTTTTGCAAGGCACTGTTTGTATATATATTTTAGCTGGAGTCTTCACTTGGAAATATGATACCCTAACTAGCTGGTCGGTACGCCTAAAAGAGGGCATACCCTGAATATACGAATATGAAAATATACTACGTGTAAGGCATATAGGAAAGGTTTGGGGGAAACGGGTGGGTGGGAACCATGAAGACGAGCCGATGCATGATCAGACAGATGAGGAGGGATATATACCCCTCAGACTTCTCCTACAAATACAGCCTTCTCACTTGTAGTCAGAGTCTTCACTTGGAAATGTGATACCCTAACTACCAAGACCTGAGGACCCTAACTACCAAGACCTGAGGTGTGCCTTGGCCTAGCTGGTCGGTACACCTAAAAGAGGGCAAAAAGGACACAAAAGTAGGTGTGATAAAAGAGAGCCTGATGAAGGGTAGGTAACATACCATCTAGTAAAGTAGCGAATGCCTGGATGGCTTCGGTATACGGATCCGGTATGTATCAGCTATAACAGGAGGAATTCCAGCGTCTCATGAATTGATGTAAAGAATGGACCCCCTGTTTGGAACCTGCAAAACTGCCCAGATCCCAAACAATGTCCCTTAAATAAATTGGAAGTGATGTAGGTGTGGCGCTGTTCTAATTTGAATCCCCAAGGGCAAACTTTAACCTTACTGAACTATATTTGTACTAGTGTGTTGTATCCTCTACAAGATACACCATTTAAAAAGGTGTGCTAGTGTAATCTGTGCGTAAACTTGTGTATGAAAAGACAATGAAAAGAATTATAAAAAGAGTTAATAAATCTGTGTTATTGTGTTAGACCCTCTGTCAGATTTGGCCATTGAGAGCGTTATCCTCAGAATTGAATGTAAGTATTACCACTCCTATTAGTGATGCTGAAAATACTTTATCTAGAGGGGTTTGACGCCCTGTAGAAATGGATTAATCTAACCGTGCTCTGTGGTCACATCCTCTGTCGGATGTGACCACAGAAACCAGTTATCCTCAAAAACAGTTATCCTCAGAAAAGTTGCTTCTAGATGTTAACACTCTGCTGTTAATACCGCAGATAGTGATCAGGAGGGGGTTTGATACCCTGCAGCTCTATATGCCAAATGTTAGAAGCAGCGTGTACATCTTCCCACAAAATTTTCAACATAAATTGTGACATGGATAAAAATAAAAATAGAATTAATAAATTAAAGCACTTATTATCACAAAAATAATGATAACATACAAAGTGACTTGTGCTCAAATAAAGTGCTCAAAAAGTGTCCAGTGCTTGCTGAAAAAAAGTCCCTTAGAATCTTCTTATTTCAGTGACAGTGGTGGTGGTGATCTTATCCGTGCTCCTATCTTAAATGCACTCACCAAATAGCCTCACCCCCCAGGGGTATTGCGCAGCCACAATACGTGCCACTGTGTCTCGATCTGTGCTTTCTTATTGGCGTTGCTTTTGGCGTTCCGCCCGTTTTTCATGTGAAGGAGAAAGGGGTGCTCATAGCATAATTCCGTTTTGTAAAATTTGTTTATTTAGATTAAAATCAATAGATATACTCACATTTTATCAGTATAAATAAGCATGTAATAGAAAACAAACAGGAAAAATCCTATTCACGGCCCTGACCGGAAGTGACACAAAGACGTTCGTAACTCTGCCCAAATCCTGGAGTGGTAATACTTATATTAAATTCTCAGGATAACGCTCTCTATGGCCACATCCGGCAGAGGGTCTAACACAACAACACAGATTTGTTAACTCTTTTTATTCTTTTCATTGTCTTTTCATTCACAAGTTTACGCGCACCTTTAAATGGTGTATCTTGTAGAGGATACAACACACTAGTACAAATATAGTTCAATAAGATTAAAGTTTGCCCTTGGGGATCCATCAATTAAGGTATTCCTAATTTCAGTGTTGCACCTTGCAGAAGGTGTAACACATCTTCGCATTAGTCACTTGCTTAATTTGGCACACACTCATCATATATTGATAGAAGACTAGCATCAGCAAACAGTGTTACACTCTGCAGATGGTCTAACACACTATTCACAGTCACTTCAAATTAGAACAGCGCCACACCTACATCACTTCCAATTTAATTCAGCAGTACTCCACTTACTTTGTGTAGGGGCAGCAGTTCGTTCCTTTCTTAAGGTTTTACTTGCTCTGTACTTAACCTTGCGCAGATCCACACATAATATTTTTCAATGTCCCTTAAATGATTTGGAAAAGCTGGTGGCTTTTGTTGTACTGTTCCTTGTGTCTGTGTGCCGGGCCCGAGTCCACCACCTCACTCTGAAGGCGGTCCAGAACGCCAGTTGGATCTCTCACACTGTTAATGAACACAAGCTGTTGTTGATTTGCCTTGCGGTACGCACATTTTTTGCCTGGTGGTGGATCACGGAGTGTGGTGTGGTATACTGATACTGAACACAAGCTGTTGTTGACTTGCCTTGTGGTAAGCGCATTATTTGCACGGAGTGTGGTGTCTCATCTTCACTACAGAGTGTGACAGCGTTCACTTTAGGGTTTTTTCCTTTTGCTCTATTCTTATGCACTTGTGTAAGTTTTCTACCTTCTTCTACTCTAACCAGTTTGGCAGTATTACACTATGGCCAGTTTCTTTTTATTTACATGTCTATGAGATGGAAGTCTGGTGCCCTTATTACATCCTTTCAGCCATGGTGTATGCAGTTTAAGTGTACCATCAGCATTCTCTATACCAAGACTTGATACAGGCATGTTTTCGCTTGCCTTGTGGTAAGCGCAATTACTGTGTGTTTACGGATACTGTATGGGGTGTCACTCATATTTTTCACCATTGACATTTTAATTTTCATATTTTTTAATGTTTTTGCATTAATATATGTACTTCTTAACGGAAGTTCTCAAGTTTACTTCACGTGGCTTACTAGTGATTTAGCGGGGTTATTTCCACACTATTAATTTGTTCAGATCTTTTTGCAAGGTTTCCACATCCTGCGGAGAAGTTATTGCCCTGCTTAGCTTAGTATCGTCTTCAAATACAGAGATTGAACTGTTTATCCCATCCTCCAGGTCGTTTATGAACAAATTAAATAGGATTGGTCCCAGCACAGAACCCTGGGGAACCCCACTACCCACCCCTGACCATTCCGAGTACTCCCCATTTATCACCACCCTCTGAACTCGCCCTTGTAGCCAGTTTTCAATCCATGTATTCACCCTATGGTCCATGCCAACGGACCTTATTTTGTACAGTAAACGTTTATGGGGAACTGTGTCAAATGTTTTTGCAAAATCCAGATACACCACGTCTACGGGCCTTCATTTATCTAGATGGCAACTCGCCTCCTCATAGAAGGTTAGTAGATTGGTTTGGCAAGAACGATTCTTCATGAATCCATGCTGATTACTGCACTAAGGTGAAGAACCAAACCAAGCACCCCTGAAAATTACTGCCTCCAGTAACTTGGCAACAGAAGACTGCCCGCTGAAGCCAAGATACTACATGCGCAAAACTCAGACGAGATAGTGATGAGGCCCGTGTGCAGGCCTGAAACATTCCCTCAACAGGGGCTGTCTGAAGAGCGGGGATGGGAGATTCCAACACAGCCCCTGACAAGAAACACTCCTTGGCTCAGACATATTGAACCAGAAAGCTTGATAAGACTGGTGGAGTAGGGGGATGCTGACCTTGCCTGCAGGAATGTAGGAAGAGCAGAAGCTGTGGATACACTGACACCCCGCCTCTGACCGAGCAAGCTTCGATTACCTACATCCTGTCTTGCAACCGTAACAGGTCCCTATTTTTGCCCACATGAATCTGACTTAAGAGTAATGCCCAGAACATGTTCCATGCTGGTGGATGGGAGTAGCTGGGATGGAATTGGAAACAACATATCAAAGTGTTCTGCCCTCCTGGCTGTGGCCAGGAAAGGAGAACCCCCATGACAAGCCCAGCTGTGTGCTTAAGAATGGACCAACTCCTGAATGATGAAGTGCTATCATGCTCTGAACCCCCACGTGAGGTTGAAGGGATGAACGTGAATTAGTCACTTCCAAACGTGCGGCATGCCCAAACCCAAGGAAACACAAACTAGAGAAAATTACAACAGACAACCAGACATGAGAACAACACCCCCCCCTTGTGCCTACCCAAGTATGATGACATAAGCAGTGATGACGAGACCACAGCGCGTGAATGAACCTGTTGACGACCCCCACCCTAGTGTATGTAGTAAGTGAGCCCGAGTAACCTGCAGCACAAAGACAGGTAATTCAAAACTGAATACTCAGGGCTAATGGGCTACCACCCACAGACCGTGGCTGGTAGTTGTACAGGTGTAATGAAATGAACGTGCAACGTATGACGTATGGTACACGGGCGAGAAGATTGTGGTCAACAATAATTTAAAAACAAAACCTCAGCCCATATGGATCTGTAGATGTGACAGATTCTGAGATGTGAGCACTAGCTAACTGAACCCAGGTACACAAAGAAACATGAACGGAAGGTACGATGAGACATGGAAACAAACTAAGATGAAACGGCTATTGGTGTATGCTGTAACTGCATGGGACCAACATGCTTTGTCAGAAACACGCTACGACAGAAACACACTACGACAGAAACTTGCTACAAGAGAACATGCTACGACAGCACCGCTAATGACAGAACCCGCTAATGACAGAACCGCTATGACAGAACACGCTAATAACAGAACCGCTATGACAGAACACACTATTGACAGAACATGCTACTGACAGCACCGCTATGACAGGATGCGCTAATGACAGAACCGCTATGACAGAACACACTAATGACAGTACCGCTATGATAGAACACGCTAATGACAGAACCGCTATGACAGAACCACTCTTACAGAACCGCTCTGACAGAACCGCTATGACAGAACCGCTATGACAGAATGCGCTACTGACAGAACCGCTATGACAGAACACGCTACTGACAGAACCGATATGACAGAAAACGCTACTGACAGAACCGCTATGACAGAAAACGCTGTGACAGAAAAGCTGTGAGGCATGAATCAAGAAATTACGATGGAAGTGGAGCTGTCATGAAGATCCTGCCAGTAACCGGCGATCCAGGCGTCCGGGAACACGGCCACGGGTTCCACTGCGCATGCGTGCGCGTTCACGGGTGTGGTCACGCACGGGCACTCGCGCGCGCACTCCCGCTATCAGGCGGGCTATTTAAACCGGTCTATCACACACCATCTCCGCTGTCTGCTCTACAGCGTTCTGTGAGTGTTACCTGATCTGATCTGTGTTTCCTGTTATCTGACCCGGCTTCCTGTTTGACGATCCTGCTATCTGCCTGCACCAGACCCTCTTGGCTTGCCTGACCATCCCTCTGCATTACCCCTGGTACCTCTGCTGTCCGAACGTTACTGACCACCAGCTTGTTGACCCTCCGCTGTGTTCATCAGCTTCCAGTGTGCTATTACCTGCTGTTGTTCCTGGTTCCAGTCCAGCGTTCCAGGCTACCTTCTGCTGTGTTCCAGTCCAGCGTTCCAGGCTACCTTCTGCTGTGTTCCAGTCCAGCGTTCCAGGCTACCTTCTGCTGTGTTCCAGTCCAGCGTTCCAGGCTACCTTCTGCTGTGTTCCAGTCCAGCGTTCCAGGCTACCTTCTGCTGTGTTCCAGTCCAGCGTTCCAGGCTACCTTCTGCTGTGTTCCAGTTCAGTGTTCCAGGCTATTACCTGCTGTTGTTCCTGGTTCCAGTCCAGCGTTCCAGGCTACCTTCTGCTGTCTTCCTGTCCAGTGTTCCAGGCTATTACCCTCTGTTGTTCCTGGTTCCAGTCCTGCATTCCAGTCTCTATCCTCAGTCTACACCCCAGACTACTGACTCCAGAGGGTGCCACCACTACTGGACCTTCAGCAATTGTTGATCCTGCCAGGCACCCATACCACTCTTCACTCCTGGCCCTCTGTCTCCGTTCCAGGGGAACAGGAGTGGGAGCTGTAAGGGAGGTCTTTTCCTGCACTCCAGGCTCACAACCTACCAGGTACGTGACAGTAGCAGACAGCCATGTTGGAGGAACGAGTATTAACCTTGTCCAGCCCCATGGGGGCTTCCTCTGCTCCTGCTCCTTCAGTCGGGCCTTCCTCAACGGTGGTGATGCTTCCCCCAGAACCAAAGGTTCCTACACCCGAACGTTTCTCCGGAGATCGCCATAAGTTCAGGGCCTTTCGTAACTCCTGCGAATTATTCTTCGCTCTTCAGCCACGTACCTTTTCCCTGGAGGCAACCAAGGTGGGCTATGTAATTTCTCTGCTGTCTGGGGACCCCCAAACCTGGGCCCATCGCCTCTTGGAGCAAAAGGATATATCCTTAAACAACCTCTCTACCTTCTTTGACACACTGGGTCAATTGTATGATGACCCCCAGCTGTCCGTAACTGCGGAGACTGTCCTGCATACCCTTCAGCAGGATCGCCGGGCGGCAGAGGACTATGTGGCTGAATTTAGGAAGTGGAGTGCGGACACTAATTGGAACGATGCGGCTCTCCGCTACCAATTCCGGATGGGACTATCTGACTCACTGAAGGATGAATTGGCCAGGGTGGGTACACCACTGACTCTAAATGCCTTAATCGATCTGGCCATTCAGATCGATCGACGTCTACGAGAGCGTAGGTCTGAGAGGGCGATGGGGTCTTCCCGTCCAACTTGGGTTACCCCTAAGGTTCCCCATCATTCGGCACCCGCACCACCTGTCTCCATGTTTAATCGACCTGAGCCAATGCAAATAGGAGTCCTACGGCCTTCTCTCACCCAGGAGGAGCGACAACGTCGTCGAACAAATAAACTGTGCCTGTATTGCGGGGAACCTGGGCACTATGTCAGGAACTGTCCCAGCAAACTCCGTAAGTGCTTATCTTTGTCCACAGACTATGTTGCACCTCTGGCTAGAAGTACCACTCACCTTGCCCTTTCTCTTCTGCTACAGCTTTCAGGAAGGACTCTGCAAATAACCGCTATTATTGATTCCGGAGCCTGCAGTTGTTTCATGGACTCTCTTTTTGCCACCCAACATCAGATACATCTGTTACCCAAGGCCCACGGGTTCTCTATCCACTTAGCTGATGGAACCGCTATCAAATCTGGACCTGTCACCCAGGAGACCATTCCAATACCCGTCTCCATTTCTAACGTACATCAAGAACAGTTACGCCTGGATATTATCACTTCACCTCTGTTTCCCATAATCCTCGGTATGCCCTGGTTACAGGCACATAATCCGGACATTAATTGGATCACGGGTGAGGTTACTTTCCCTTCTTCTTATTGTCAGCAGTTCTGTAGAAACCAGAATGCCCAGGAAGACTCTGCTCTGCCTGGATACAGACCCCGGTCTACATTCGTCCATCCCTGCTGCATATCATGACTTTCTGGACGTATTTAGCAAACAGAGGGCCGAGGTGTTACCTCCTCACCGGGCCTATGACTGTCCAATCGAATTACTTCCCGGTGCTGAAATTCCGTTTGGAAGAATCTTTCCTCTAACTGAGGTGGAACAAGGGGCCCTGAAAGAATACATTGATGAGAACCTTAAAAGAGGCTTCATTTGTCCATCCACGTCCCCCGCAGGTGCCGGCATCTTCTTTGTGCAGAAAAAGGACAAGAACCTCAGACCTTGTGTGGATTACCGTGAACTAAATAAGATTACTGTGAAAAATCGGTACCCTCTTCCCCTGGTGCCAGAGTTGTTCCAAAGGTTAGGGTCGGCCACTATATTTACCAAACTTGATCTCCGCGGGGCCTACAATTTAGTTCGTATTAGGGACGGAGACGAATGGAAGACCGCTTTTCGTACCCGCTATGGACATTTTGAATACCTAGTGATGCCGTTCGGCCTGTGCAATGCCCCTGCCACATTTCAGTACTTTATCAATGACGTGTTACGTGACTTTCTTGATCTGTTTGTTATCGTCTATTTAGACGACATATTAATTTTCTCTTGTTCTCTTGAATCCCATCGCAGGCATGTCAGAAGTGTGTTGAGCCGGCTTCGACAACATGGTCTATATGCAAAGGCTGAAAAATGTGAATTCGAACAGGAAAGTATTCCATTTCTGGGGTTAGTCATTTCTAGTAAGGGCATCAAGATGGATCCTCAAAAGGTCACTGCAGTTCTAGATTGGCCAGTCCCAACAGACAAAAAAGGAATCCAGCGGTTTGTTGGATTCGCTAACTTTTATCGTAAATTTATTAAGGGGTTTTCAGCTATCATTACACCTATCACCCAACTAACAAAACAAGGTACACGCTTCCATTGGTCAGTTGAGGCCCAAAAAGCTTTTGAGACTCTCAAGGGTCTTTTTACCTCCGCCTCTGTACTCAAACATCCAGATTCCTCTCTGCCATTCATATTAGAGGTGGATGCATCTGAAATCGCCGTAGGGGCAGTGCTATCCCAAAGACAGGGAACTAAGGCCCTGCTGCACCCTGTGGCCTTCTTTTCTCGTAAATTGTCCACAGCAGAAAGGAATTATGATGTAGGTGACAGAGAGTTGTTGGCAATCAAGTCAGCATTAGAGGAGTGGCGCTATCTGTTGGAGGGCGCCGCTCACCCAGTTCTGATCTTTACGGATCACAAGAACCTGGAGTATTTGAGATCTGCAAAGAGGTTGAAGCCACGTCAGGCCAGGTGGGCTCTCTTTTTCTCCAGGTTCTCCTTCCATGTCACTTATCGCCCTGGTTCCAAGAATACCAAACCTGACGCACTATCCAGGATGTTTCATAAACCCCAAGAGATTTCTCCTCCAGACACCATTCTGGCTCCGGGGAACTTTCTTTTGCTTCAGGGAGACCTGCTTTCCCAAATTAAGCAGGCTTCCGCAGGATTGGAATCTTCCATTAGAGCGGAACTCCAAGTTAAGGATGGGTTACTGTGGCATGAAAATAGGATCTTTATACCTGAGACATTACGAGTTGCAGTATTAGAACTCTGCCATGATCATGCATTGGCTGGACACTTTGGCGTGGCTAAGACCACGGATTTGGTACAGCGTACCTTTTGGTGGCCTCAGCTACGTGAGGATTGCAAAAGGTTTGTAGAGTCCTGTACCACCTGTATTAGGAACAAAGGGCACAGAACAAAGGCATGGGGACTCCTAAAGCCCTTGCCTGTCCCAGATAGACCCTGGAAAATGCTCTCAATAGACTTTATTGTAGAATTACCCCCGGCTGAGGGCTTCACTTCAATCTTTGTCATAGTGGACCGGTTTTCGAAGATGGCTCACTTTGTCCCAATGAAAGGCACCCCGTCAGCCACAGAGACGGCACAAGCCTTCATCAAAGAAGTCATCAGGCTTCATGGGGTACCAGTCAATATAGTTTCAGATCGGGGGGGTACAGTTTACCTCCCGATTCTGGAGGTCTCTATGTAAAACTTTAAACATTGAACTTTCATTTTCTTCAGCTTATCATCCTCTGACAAATGGGCAAACAGAAAGAACAAATCAGACCCTTGAACAATATTTGCGATGCTTCTCTTCTTTTGCCCAGGATGATTGGATTTCTGTTCTTCCATTGGCCGAATTCGCCTATAACAACTCTATTCACTCTGCTATCAAACAGACTCCGTTTTTTGCAAATTACGGTTTCCACCCTTCATTTTTGCCTAACTCTCTTCCAGAATGTACAGTACCCGCAGTTCAGGAGAAATTGGATTTCTTTTCTTCCAACAACCAAGTTTTACAGGAGACCATGACAAGGACCCAGGAATATAACAAAGCAACCTTCGACAAAAAGAGGCGAGGTGAACTATTACTTGCACCTGGGGATCAGGTATGGTTGTCCACAGTAAACCTCAGGTTAGCTTGCCCGTCCAAAAAATTGGGCCCCAAGTTTCTTGGGCCGTTTTCCGTTAAACGGAGAATTAATGAAGTTGCATATGAACTTGAACTCCCGGACTCACTAAAAGTACATCCAGTTTTTCACGTGTCTTTGCTCAGACCCTCAGTCTCCAACCCATTCCCGGGCCGAAGCACGGATCCTCCTGATCCAATCTTGGTAGATGGGGAGGAGGAATTCGAGGTGGAGGCTATAATGGACTATAGGAAAAGAGCTAACCAGAATCAATTTTTGATAAAGTGGAGGGGGTTTGGCCCAGAAGAGAATTCCTGGGAACCAGAAGATAATATTCATGCTGAAGATCTGTTACAATCTTTTAAAAGATCCCATCCAGAGAAATTTTCTCAAAGGGGCATCCGGAGGCTGCCCCTTGGGGGGGGCAATGTCATGAAGATCCTGCCAGTAACCGGTGATCCAGGCGTCCGGGAACACGGCCACGGGTTCCACTGCGCATGCGCGCGCGTTCACGGGTGCGGTCACGCACGGGCAGGCGCGCGCACTCCCGCTATCAGGCGGGCTATTTAAACCGGTCTATCACACACCATCTCCGCTGTCTGCTCTACAGCGTTCTGTGAGTGTTACCTGATCTGATCTGTGTTTCCTGTTATCTGACCCGGCTTCCTGTTTGACGATCCTGCTATCTGCCTGCACCAGACCCTCTTGGCTTGCCTGACCATCCCTCTGCATTACCCCTGGTACCTCTGCTGTCCGAACGTTACTGACCACCGGCTTGTTGACCCTCCGCTGTGTTCATCAGCTTCCAGTCTGCTATTACCTGCTGTTGTTCCTTGTTCCAGTCCAGCGTTCCAGGCTACCTTCTGCTGTGTTCCAGTCCAGCGTTCCAGGCTACCTTCTGCTGTGTTCCAGTCCAGCGTTCCAGGCTACCTTCTGCTGTGTTCCAGTCCAGCGTTCCAGGCTACCTTCTGCTGTGTTCCAGTCCAGTGTTCCAGGCTACCTTCTGCTGTGTTCCAGTCCAGCGTTCCAGGCTACCTTCTGCTGTGTTTCAGTCCAGCGTTCCAGGCTACCTTCTGCTGTGTTCCAGTCCAGTGTTCCAGGCTATTACCTGCTGTTGTTCCTGGTTCCAGTCCAGCATTCCAGGCTACCTTCTGCTGTGTTCCTGTCCAGTGTTCCAGGCTATTACCTGCTGTTGTTCCTGGTTCCAGTCCTGCATTCCAGTCTCTATCCTCAGTCTACACCCCAGACTACTGACTCCAGAGGGTGCCACCACTACTGGACCTTCAGCAATTGTTGATCCTGCCAGGCACCCATACCACTCTTCACTCCTGGCCCTCTGTCTCCATTCCAGGGGAACGGGAGTGGGAGCTGTAAGGGAGGTCTTTTCCTGCACTCCAGGCTCACAACCTACCAGGTACGTGACAGGAGCTACCCCACCAATCAGCCCTCCACCTGCTGGTCTACACCCTCTCTTGATTTGTGACCCCAAGGTAGCCTGGACCATCAAGCAAGTCTCAGCTGGCTTGCTCTCCCAGCTCTCAGGGCCATGCCAGGACAGATCAAGCCAACACATGTCCTCACTAGGATTTACTGAGAATCTGGTGATGGAGCCTTTAAACAATAAAATTAAATTGAAATGGCATTCTCTGCTGTGCTGCAAGCAGCCCCCCTCCCTCTATTCCAGGACTAAAACAGCTATCCAATGCGCCCCCCCCCCTCGATACCCAGCATGAGCACCGGGAGGAGTAAGCAGGTGGGTGGACGACCCCCCCATGCTGCCCGGCGGGCCGGAGGAGTGAGCGCCCCCCCATGCTGCCCGGCGTGAGTAGCGGGAGAAGTGAGCAGGCGCGTGGGCGGCCCTCCCTCCTATGATGCCGGCGTGAGCCCAGGAGAGGTGAACGGGCGAGTGAGCGACCCCCTCCCAAATGAAGCCCGGCGTAAACCCGATAGAAGTGGCGGCAGGCGGGCGGTCCCCCAATGAAGCCCAGCATGAGTACCGGGAGAAGACCCACCACGACTCCTGCAGCCGACCGCCACTCTAAGAAGAAACCGGAAGTGATGCGGAAATGACATGCATTGGCTGTAACCATGAAGATAAGCCAACGCACGATCAGACAGAGGAGGAGGGATATATACCCCTCAGACCCCTCCGGCCAGCCTTCCCACATATATATACACACACTATAAAGTCAAAAGTATTGTGACACCTGCCTTTACACACACATGAACTTTATTGGCATCCCAATCTTAGTCCGTAGGGTTCACTATTGAATTGGCCCACCCTTTGCAGCTTTAACAGCTTCAACACTTCTGGGAAGGCTGTCCACAAGGTTTAGGAGTGTGTCTATTGGAATGTTTGCTCCTGGAAAGCATGATTGGTAATATAATAATGAATATGGTAAAAAAGTCCGATGTGACAGTTCCCAACACCAATATTTGTTTCCGTGATTGAATTCTCTTATAGGGCGTACACACGGTCGGATTTTGTTCGGACATTCCGACAACAAAATCCTAGGATTTTTTCAGACGGATGTTGGCTCAAACTTGTTTTGTCTACACACGGTCGCACAAAGTTGTCGGAAAATCCGATCGTTCTAAACGCGGTGACGTAAAACACGTACGTCGGGACTATAAACGGGGCAGTGGTCAATAGCTTTCATCTCTTTATTTATTCTGAGCATGCGTGGCACTTTGTCCGTCGGATTTGTGTACACATGATCTGAATTTCCGACAACGGATTTTGTTGTCGGAAAATTTTATCTCCTGCTCTCCAACTTTGTGTGTCGGAAAATCCGATGGAAAATGTCCGATGGAGCCCACACACGGTCGGAATTTCCGACAACACGCTCCGATCGGACACTTTCCATCGGAAAATCCGACCGTGTGTACGGGGCATTAAAGTGATTGTAAAGTCTTGTTTAAGAAAAAATAAATAAATAAATAACAAACATGTTATACTTACCTACTATGCAGATGGTTTTGCACAGAGCAGCCTGGATCCTCCTCTTCTCAGGTCCCTCTTCGCTGCTCCTGGCCCCTCCCTCCTGACAAGTGCCCCCACAGCCAGCATATTTCTATGGGGGCACCTGAGCCGAGTCACAGCTCTGTGTGTCCATTCAGACACGGAGCCCCGGCCCCACCCCTTCTCTCCCCTGATTAGGTAACTGACTTTGATTGACAGCAGTAGGAGCCAATAGAGCCGCTACTGTGTCTCAGCCAATCAGGAGGAGAGTCCCAGATGGCTAAGACACTCGTGGACATCGCTGGAGAGAGATGGGGCTTAGGTAATTATTTAGGGGGTGCTGGGGAGGCTGCTACACACAGAATGTTTTTTTTCTTAATGCATAGAATGCATTAAGATAAAAAACCTTCTGCCTCCATTAATCTTCACCACTAGTGCCCAAATGGTGGATGTACACTCACCAGAGCTGTTTGACCCCCTTGTTACAGGTAACCCCTTGTTACAGGAATGCTCCACTATATTCCTCCATCAGAGTGAGAAGCTCCAAGCGGAGCGGGTATCTGTCACTTCCGGGTGTGACATAATTTCCGTTTTGGTTAGTCAGAACGAGTCTTGGACTGCACGCCAGCTTCGGAGGAGCCATTGTTTTCTGCACAAGCTGTACACACTAGTGCCGATGCATGAGGACTATTACATGTCAGTGCAACTCCTTTTGGTATGCTTTTTTAAACTAATTATAAAATAAAATACTACGCTATAGAATTTTTTATTCTTGTCTCTTGTCTATGAGCTTCTTACTCTAATGGAGGAATATAGTGGAGCTTTCCATCAGAGGGATCCCAAGCCTTTGTTGCCAAAGCGTTTTTTTTACCTACCTGTAACAAGGGGTTAAACACCTCTGGTGAGTGTACATCCACTATTTGAGCACTATTGGTGCAGATTATAGGGGTTGTAACATCAGAAGGTTTTTTATCCTAATGCATTAAAGCTGAGTTCCGTCAAAATAGTTTTTTTTTTAAAGTCAGCAAATACTGCAGCTGCTGACTTTTAAAATGTGGACACCTACCTGTCCAGGGTGCCCGCAATGTCCACACCCAAAGCCGATCTGTCCCTCGGCTCTCAGGTGGAGGTGCCGCCATCTTCGGTAAGGGAATCAGGAAGTGAAGCCTTGTGGCTTCACAGCCTGGTTCCCTACTGCACATGTGCGAGTCTCGCTGCGTGTCCTCACTGGTCCTTGCTGTCTTCTGGGACCTGTATGTCTCTCAGAAGACAGCTGGGGGGGGGGGGCGGAGGAGGGGCCGGACATGGCGTAGATCGCTGCGGAGCCTTCTCTGATTGCTGTTGCCAAATCATCTTTGTAGGTTGGAGCCTTGTCATGGACCATTTTCTTTAACTTCCACCACAGATTTTCAATTGGATTGAGATCCGAACTGTTTGCAGGCCATGACATTGACCTTATGTGTCTTTCTTCAAGGAATTTTTTCACAGTTTTGCTCTATGGCAAGATGCATTATCATCTTGATAAAGGATTTCATCATCCCCAAACATCCTTTCAATAGATGGGATAAGAAAAGTGTCCAAAATTTCAATGTAAACCTGTGCATTTATTGAAGATTTAATGACAGCCATCTCCCCAGTGCCTTTACCTGACATGCAGCCCCATATCATAATTGACTGTGGAAATTTGCATGTTTTCTTCAGACAGTCGTCTGCATAAATCTCATTGGAACGGCACCAAACAAAAGTTCCAGCATCATCACCTTGCCCAATGCAGATTCGAGATTCATCACTGAATATGACTTTCATCCAATCATCCACAGTCCACGATTGCCTTTCCTTAGCCCATTGTAACCTTGTTTTTTTGTGTTTAGGTGTTAAAAATGGCTTTCTTTTAGCTTTTCTGTATGTAAATCCCATTTCCTTTAGGTGGTTTCTTACAGTTCGGTCACAGATGTTGACTCCAGTTTCCTCCCATTTGTTCCTCATTTGTTTTGTTGTACATTTTCTGTTTTCAAGGCATATTGCTTTAAGTTTTGACACTTTGATGTCTTCCTTGGTCTACCAGTATGCTTGCCTTTAACCACCTTCCCATGTTGTTTGTATTTGGTCCATGTTTTAGACACAGCCGACTGTGAACAACTAACATCTTGTGCAACACTGCGTGATGATTTACCCTCTTTACCTACATACTAACAAGCAGATTTAATCTGATGCAGGTGTTAGTGTTTGTAATGAAAATTTACAGGGTGATTCCATAATTTTTTCCTCAGAATTGAGTGATTCCATAATTTATTCCCTGTGCTTGTTCTATAAATCTAACTGTTACTGGCCACCACAATTATTTTTCTTGATTTCTTTTAGTGTTTCTTAAAGCCAGAAAGTTGCCATTTGAAATGCCTTTAGTTTTTGGCCATGTCTATGATCTGCTTTTTTTCTACAACAATAAACAACTGAAGGAACATCCTCAGGGACTGGTGATTCCATAATTTTTGCCAGGGGTTGTATTTGCAGCTGCTGACATTACATTTTTTTAAAAATGGGTGAAGTTTCACTTTACCATCTCACATTGTTATGAACAACACACTTATAACTATCACTAGGGATGGCCAAATCTGTCCGGGTTCAATTTGCCAAAAGTTCAGCAAATCCTATTTGAAATTCAGTGAAGGCAAACTGAGCTGCAAATCCTATTAAAGTCTACAGGGAGAATATAATGTTATTCAATTCTGCCCATTTATACAGCTAATAGGCATGGGTAAAAAAAAAAAGATATGGGAAGTTGCCATGTATCAATGCAATTAAAAAAAAATACCATACAGAAGGTAGATGGTCTTGCAGCTTTCAAGGCAAGACAAGGTCAAGGCAACATTGAAAGTACACAAATCCTTCATATAACATGCTTGGGGGATGCCTTAAAGCTATACATGAAGTTATGAAACAGTACAGTTTTCACGGAGAGTCTCAGCAACAGCGCACACTGGAAACGCATATTTGGCTGTGGAATTATTTTTCCTTTTAAAATTAGCTTGGGTACAGTGCCTTGCAAAAGTATTCGGCCCCCTTGAACTTTTCAACCTTTTGCCACATTTCAGGCTTCAAACATAAAGATATAAAATTTTAATTTTTTGTGAAGAATCACCAACAAGTGGGACACAATTGTGAAGTGGAACAAAATCTATTGGATATTTTAAACTTTTTTAGCAAATAAAAAACTGAAAAGTGGTGCGTGCAAAATTATTCGGCCCCTTTACTTTCAGTGCAGCAAACTCACTCCAGAAGTTCAGCGAGGATCTCTGAATGATCCAATGTTGTCCTAAATGACTGATGGTGATAAATAGAATCCACCTGTGTGTAATCAAGTCTCTGTATAAATGCACCTGCTCTGTGATAGTCTCAGGGTTCTGTTGAAAACGCAGAGAGCATCGTGAAGACCAAGGAACACACCAGGCAGGTTCGTAATACTGTTGTGGAGAAGTTTAAAGCCGGATTTTGATACAAAAAGATTTCCAAAGCTTTAAACATCCCAAGGAGCACTGTGCAAGCGATCATTTTGAAATGGAAGGAGTATCAGACCACTGCAAATCTACCAAGACCTGGCTGTCCCTCTAAACTTTCAGCTCAGACAAGGAGAAGACTGATCAGAGATGCAGCCAAGAGGCCCATGATCACTCTGGATGAACTGCAGAGAACTACAGCTGAGGTGGGAGAGTCTGTCCATAGGACAACAATCAGTCGTACACTGCACAAATCTGGCCTTTATGGAAGAGTGGCAAGAAGAAAGCCATTTCTCAAAGATATCCATAAAAATTCTCGTCTAAAGTTTGCCACAAGCCACCCGGGAGACACACCAAACATGTGGAAGAAGGTGCTCTGGTCCGATGAAACCAAAATCGAACTTTTTGGCCACAATGCAAAACGATATGTTTGGCGTAAAAGCAACACAGCTCATCACCCTCAACACACCATCCCCACTGTCAAACATGGTGGTGGCAGCATCATGGTTTGGGCCTGCTTTTCTTCAGCAGGGACAGGGAAGATGGTTAAAATTGAGGGGAAGATGGATGCAGCCAAATACAGGAACATTCTGGATGAAAACCTGTTGGAGTCTGCAAAAGACCTGAAACTGGGACGAAGATTTATCTTCCAACAAGACAATGATCCCAAACATACAGCAAAATCTACAAAGGAATGGTTCACAAATAAACGTATCCAGGTGTTAGAATGGCCAAGTCAAAGTCCAGACCTGAATCCAATCGAGAATCTGTGGTAAGAGCTGAAAACTGCTGTTCACAAACGCTCTCCATCCAACCTCACTGAGCTCGAGCTGTTTTGCAAGGAAGAATGGGCAAGAATTTCAGTCTCTCGATGTGCAAAACTGATAGAGACATACCCCAAGCGACTTGCAGCTGTAATCGCAGCAAAAGGTGGCTCTACAAAGTATTAACGCAAGGGGGCCGAATAATTTTGCACGCCCCACTTTTCATTTTTTTATTAGTTAAAAAAGTTTCAACAATCCAATAGATTTTGTTCCACTTCACAATTGTGTCCCACTTGTTGGTGATTCTTAACAAAAAATAAAAATTTTATATCTTTATGTTTGAAGCCTGAAATGTGGCAAAAGGTTGAAAAGTTCAAGGGGGCCGAATACTTTTGCAAGGCACTGTATATACAGCAGCAGCAACGTAATGTGATATAGTTCAGTTTAAAGAAAAAATTAAAAGTATTTTCTAATGAAGCAATAATGGGAACGCTTTGACTAGCAGATAGAAATTGGGCAATAGTTTGCTTTTTTTTTTATCAATCTTTCATTAGCATGTTAGGAAATCACAGATGATACAGCAGTGTAAAATTGGCCAGCAGCAAGACATTTTTAATTAGAGAGAATAAGCTGAAATGCACTAGACAAAAACAAAAAGTATGAATGGGTGTTTTACTGCAAGAATGACCACAGAAGGCACAGGGTAAAATTGTCCCGCAGCAGGATAATTTTAAATAGCAAGGCTGGGACCAAATTTACTAGCGACAAAGAGCACAGGCTGGGGTTTTACTAGTTTTATTAGTTTTACTACAAGAATCATTACACTGCAGAGGATACAGAAGTGTAGGACTGTCCAGCAGCAGGCCAATTTTAATCATGGATAATAGGCCTAACCGCTGTATGCCTAACTTTTATCTATGGGGATGGAGGGGGGGGGACTCAATCTGAATGATATAATGTCAAGTGATTTATGTGCACATTTTTTCTTTTCTTTCAAACAATGTAGCAGCGTGTTGTGAACCCTGAAACAAAAAGCTTAAAGTGTCACTAAACCGACATAATAAAAAAATATCAATAAATGGTGTATGCCTGCAGGAATGTAGGAAGAGCAGAAGCTGTGGATACACTGACACCCCGCCTCTGACCGAGCAAGCTTCGATTACCTACATCCTGTCTTGCAACCGTAACAGGTCCCTATTTTTGCCCCCATGAATCTGACTTAAGAGTAATGCCCAGAACATGTTCCATGCTGGTGGATGGGAGTAGCTGGGATGGAATTGGAAACAACATATCAAAGTGTTCTGCCCTCCTGGCTGTGGCCAGGAAAGGAGAACCTCCATGACAAGCCCAGCTGTGTGCTTAAGTATGGACCAACTCCTGAATGATGAAGTGCTATCATGCTCTGAACCCCCACGTGGGGTTGAAGGGATGAACGTGAATTAGTCACTTCCAAACGTGCGGCATGCCCAAACCCAAGGAAACACAAACTAGAGAAAATTACAACAGACAACCAGACATGAGAACAACACCCCCCCCCCCCTTGTGCCTACCCAAGTATGAGGACATAAGCAGTGATGACGAGACCACAGCGCGTGAATGAACCTGTTGACGACCCCCACCCCAGTGTATGTAGTAAGTGAGCCTGAGTAACCTGCAGCACAAAGACAGGTAATTCAAAACTGAATACTCAGGGCTAATGGGCTACCACCCACAGACCGTGGCTGGTAGTTGTACAGGTGTAATGAAATGAACGTGCAACGTATGACGTATGGTACACGGGCGAGAAGATTGTGGTCAACAATAATTTAAAAACAAAACCTCAGCCCATATGGATCTGTAGATGTGACAGATTCTGAGATGTGAGCACTAGCTAACTGAACCCAGGTACACAAAGAAACATGAACGGAAGGTACGATGAGACATGGAAACAAACTAAGATGAAACGGCTATTGGTGTATGCTGTAACTGCATGGGACCAACATGCTTTGTCAGAAACACGCTACGACAGAAACACACTACGACAGAAACTTGCTACAAGAGAACATGCTACGACAGCACCGCTAATGACAGAACCCGCTAATGACAGAACACGCTAATGACAGAACCGCTATGACAGAACACGCTAATAACAGAACCGCTATGACAGAACACACTATTGACAGAACATGCTACTGACAGCACCGCTATGACAGGATGTGCTAATGACAGAACCGCTATGACAGAACACACTAATGACAGTACCGCTATGATAGAACACGCTAATGACAGAACCGCTATGACAGAACCACTCTTACAGAACCGCTCTGACAGAACCGCTATGACAGAACCACTATGACAGAATGCGCTACTGACAGAACCGCTATGACAGAACACGCTACTGACAGAATCGCTATGACAGAACACTGTACTGACAGAACCGCTATGACAGAAACACGCTAATGACAGAACCGCTATGACAGAAAACGATACTGACAGAACCGCTATGACAGAAAACGCTGTGACAGAAAAGCTGTGAGGCATGAATCATGAAATTACGATGGAAGTGGAGCTACCCCACCAATCAGCCCTCCACCTGCTGGTCTACACCCTCTCTTGATTTGTGACCCCAAGGTAGCCTGGACCATCAAGCAAGTCTCTGCTGGCTTGCTCTCCCAGCTCTCAGGGCCATGCCAGGACAGATCAAGCCAACACATGTCCTCACTAGGATTTACTGAGAATCTGGTGATGGAGCCTTTGAACAATAAAATTAAATTGAAATGGCATTCTCTGCTGTGCTGCAAGCAGCCCCCCTCCCTCTATTCCAGGACTAAAACAGCTATCCAATGCGGCCCCCCCCTCGATACCCAGCATGAGCACCGGGAGGAGTAAGCAGGTGGGTGGACGACCCCCCCATGCTGCCCGGCGGGCCGGAGGAGTGAGCGCCCCCCCCATGCTGCCCAGCGTGAGTAGCGGGAGAAGTGAGCAGGCGAGTAGGCGGCCCTCCCTCCTATGATGCCGGCGTGAGCCCAGGAGAGGTGAACGGGCGAGTGAGCGACCCCCTCCCGAATGAAGCCCGGCGTAAACCCGATAGAAGTGGCGGCAGGCGGGCGGTCCCCCAATGAAGCCCAGCATGAGTACCGGGAGAAGACCCGCCACGACTCCTGCAGCCGACCGCCACTCTAAGAAGAAACCGGAAGTGATGCGGAAATGACATGCATCGGCTGTAACCATGAAGACAAGCCAACGCACGATCAGACAGAGGAGGAGGGATATATACCCCTCAGACCCCTCCGGCCAGCCTTCCCACATATATATACACACACTATAAAGTCAAAAGTATTGTGACACCTGCCTTTACACACACATGAACTTTATTGGCATCCCAATCTTAGTCCGTAGGGTTCACTATTGAATTGGCCCACCCTTTGCAGCTTTAACAGCTTCAACACTTCTGGGAAGGCTGTCCACAAGGTTTAGGAGTGTGTCTATTGGAATGTTTGCTCCTGGAAAGCATGATTGGTAATATAATAATGAATATGGTAAAAAAGTCCGATGTGACAGTTCCCAACACCAATATTTGTTTCCATGATTGAATTCTCTTATAGGGCGTACACACGGTCGGACATTCCGACAACAAAATCCTAGGATTTTTTCAGACGGATGTTGGCTCAAACTTGTTTTGTCTACACACGGTTGCACAAAGTTGTCGGAAAATCCGATCGTTCTAAACGCGGTGACGTAAAACACGTACGTCGGGACTATAAACGGGGCAGTGGTCAATAGCTTTCATCTCTTTATTTATTCTGAGCATGCGTGGCACTTTGTCCGTCGGATTTGTGTACACACGATCTGAATTTCCGACAACGGATTTTGTTGTCGGAAAATTTTATCTCCTGCTCTCCAACTTTGTGTGTCGGAAAATCCGATGGAAAATGTCTGATGGAGCCCACACATAGTCGGAATTTCCGACAACACGCTCCGATCGGACACTTTCCATCGGAAAATCCGACCGTGTGTACGGGGCATTAAAGTGATTGTAAAGTCTTGTTTAAAAAAAAAAAAAATAACAAACATGTTATACTTACCTACTATGCAGATGGTTTTGCACAGAGCAGCCTGGATCCTCCTCTTCTCAGGTCCCTCTTCGCTGCTCCTGGCCCCTCCCTCCTGACAAGTGCCCCCACAGCCAACATATTTCTATGGGGGCACCTGAGCCGAGTCACAGCTCTGTGTGTCCATTCAGACACGGAGCCCCGGCCCCACCCCTTCTCTCCCCTGATTAGGTAACTGACTTTGATTGACAGCAGTAGGAGCCAATAGAGCCGCTACTGTGTCTCAGCCAATCAGGAGGAGAGTCCCAGATGGCTAAGACACTCGTGGACATCGCTGGAGAGAGATGGGGCGTAGGTAATTATTTAGGGGGTGCTGGGGAGGCTGCTACACACAGAATGTTTTTTTTCTTAATGCATAGAATGCATTAAGATAAAAAACCTTCTGCCTCCATTAATCTTCACCACTAGTGCCCAAATGGTGGATGTACACTCACCAGAGCTGTTTGACCCCCTTGTTACAGGTAACCCCTTGTTACAGGAATGCTCCACTATATTCCTCCATCAGAGTGAGAAGCTCCAAGCGGAGCGGGTATCTGTCACTTCCGGGTGTGACATAATTTCCGTTTTGGTTAGTCAGAACGAGTCTTGGACTGCACGCCAGCTTCGGAGGAGCCATTGTTTTCTGCACAAGCTGTACACACTAGTGCCGATGCATGAGGACTATTACATGTCAGTGCAACTCCTTTTGGTATGCTTTTTTAAACTAATTATAAAATAAAATACTACGCTATAGAATTTTTTATTCTTGTCTTTTGTCTATGAGCTTCTTACTCTAATGGAGGAATATAGTGGAGCTTTCCATCAGAGGGATCCCAAGCCTTTGTTGCAAAAGCGTTTTTTTTACCTACCTGTAACAAGGGGTTAAACACCTCTGGTGAGTGTACATCCACTATTTGAGCACTATTGGTGCAGATTATAGGGGTTGTAACATCAGAAGGTTTTTTATCCTAATGCATTAAAGCTGAGTTCCGTCAAAATTGTTTTTTTTTTTTAAAGTCAGCAAATACTGCAGCTGCTGACTTTTAAAATATGGACACCTACCTGTCCAGGGTGCCCGCAATGTCCACACCCAAAGCCAATCTGTCCCTCGGCTCTCAGGTGGAGGTGCCGCCATCTTCGGTAAGGGAATCAGGAAGTGAAGCCTTGTGGCTTCACAGCCTGGTTCCCTACTGCACATGTGCGAGTCTCGCTGCGTGTCCTCACTGGTCCTTGCTGTCTTCTGGGACCTGTATGTCTCTCAGAAGACAGCCGGGGGGGGGGGGGGGGCGGAGGAGGGGCCGGACATGGCGTAGATCGCTGCGGAGCCTGTGGTGATCTATGCCCGGAAGTGGGAGCAAATACCTGGATTATACAGGTATCTGCTCCCCCCTCCCCCCTGAAAGGTGCCAAATCTGACACCGGAGGTGGGGAGGAATCCGAAAAGTAAAATTTTCGCTTTAATATAAAAAAACCTTCTGTGTTCAGCAGCCCCCCTTGTGTCTCGGCCATCCGGGACTCTCCTTCCAGATTGGCTGAGACACAGCAGCGGAGCCATTGGATCCAGCTGCTGTCAATCAAAGTCAGTTAGGCAATCGGGAGAGAGAGGGGACGGGGCCAAACTGCAGCTCCGTGTCTGAATGGACACATGAAGCTGCAGCTCGGCTTGGGTGCCCCCATAGCAAGCTGCTTTCTGTGGGGGCACTCAACAGGGGGAGGGGCCAGGAGCAGCAAAGAGATACCCGAGAAGAGGAGGATATGGGCTGCTCTGTGCAAAACCACCAACAGAGCAAGTAAGTATAACGTGTTTGTTATTTTTTTTTAAACAAGACTTTAAATTCACTTTAAGAGAATTCAATCACAGAAACAAATATTGGTGTTGGGAACTGTCACACCGGACTTTATTAAATCTTCTTTTACCATATTTATTATTATATTTCCAATCTTATTTCTGTATATATGTTACTCACCAGTCCTCACTGAGTGCCATCCTTTTTTATTCCTATTTGCATATTTAGAGGTGTTGTTTTTACTTTTAAAAGGGCAGCAGCCACATTCATTTATATTTTAAGGGTGCCACACACTGGTATTATTTTTTTGAGTTGATACTTCCCAGGAAATTATAGGACCAGTCTCACTGTGCCACACAATGTCGTGCATGTACTGTGGGAAGCTACCCGCGATTGCTTAGGAAATCACAGTCGGCTCCAAATCCAACATAGTGTCCGGCAGCAGTGAGAGAAATCAGCTACGGGAGGACATCGCTGGACTCCATGTCTACATAAGTACAAGTACAACCCCTGGCAAAAATGATGGAATCACCAGTCCCTGAGGATGTTCCTTCAGTTGTTTATTGTTGTAGAAAAAAAAGCAGATCACAGACATGGCCAAAAACTAAAGGTATTTCAAATGGCAACTTTCTGGCTTTAAGAAACACTAAAAGAAATCAAGAAAAATAATTGTGGTGGCCAGTAACAGTTAGATTTATAGAACAAGCACAGGGAATAAATTATGGAATCACTCAACTCTGAGGAAAAAATGATGGAATCATGAAAAACAAACAAAATAACACTCCAACACATCACTAGTACTTTGTTGCACCACCTATGGCTTTTAGAAGCTGCTTGCAGTCTCTGAGGCATTGACTTAATGAGTGATAAACAGTACTCTTCATCAATCTGGCTCCAGCCTTCTCTGATTGCTGTTGCCAAATCATCTTTGCAGGTTGGAGCCTTGTCATGGACCATTTTCTTTAACTTCCACCACAGATTTTCAATTGGATTGAGATCCGGACTGTTTGCAGGCCATGACATTGACCTTATGTGTCTTTCTTCAAGGAATTTTTTCACAGTTTTTGCTCTATGGCAAGATGCATTATCATCTTGATAAAGGATTTCATCATCCCCAAACATCCTTTCAATAGATGGGATAGGAAAAGTGTCCAAAATTTCAATGTAAACCTGTGCATTTATTGAAGATTTAATGACAGCCATCTCCCCAGTGCCTTTACCTGACATGCAGCCCCATATCATAATTGACTGTGGAAATTTGCATGTTTTCTTCAGACAATCGTCTGCATAAATCTAATTGGAACGGCACCAAACAAAAGTTCCAGCATCATCACCTTGCCCAATGCAAATTTGAGATTCATCACTGAATATGACTTTCATCCAATCATCCACAGTCCACGATTGCCTTTCCTTAGCCCATTGTAACCTTGTTTTTTTTGTGTTTAAGTGTTAGAAATGGCTTTCTTTTAGCTTTTCTTTATGTAAATCCCATTTCCTTTAGGCGGTTTCTTACAGTTCGGTCACAGATGTTGACTCCAGTTTCCTCCCATTTGTTCCTCATTTGTTTTGTTGTACATTTTCTATTTTCAAGGCATATTGCTTTAAGTTTTGACGCTTTGATGTCTTCCTTGGTCTACCAGTATGCTTGCCTTTAACCACCTTCCCATGTTGTTTGTATTTGGTCCATGTTTTAGACACAGCCGACTGTGAACAACTAACATCTTGGGCAACACTGCGTGATGATTTACCCTCTTTACCTACATACTAACAAGCAGATTTAATCTGATGCAGGTGTTAGTGTTTGTAATGAAAATTTACAGGGTGATTCCATAATTTTTTCCTCAGAATTGAGTGATTCCATAATTTATTCCCTGTGCTTGTTCTATAAATCTAACTGTTACTGGCCACCACAATTATTTTTCTTGATTTCTTTTAGTGTTTCTTAAAGCCAGAAAGTTGCCATTTGAAATGCCTTTAGTTTTTGGCCATGTCTATGATCTGCTTTTTTTCTACAACAATAAACAACTGAAGGAACATCCTCAGGGACTGGTGATTCCATAATTTTTGCCAGGGGTTGTATTTGCAGCTGCTGACATTACATTTTTTTAAAAATGGGTGAAGTTTCATTTTACCATCTCACATTGTTATGAACAACACACTTATAACTATCACTAGGGATGGCCAAATCTGTCCGGGTTCAATTTGCCAAAAGTTCAGCAAATCCTATTTGAAATTCAGTGAAGGCAAACTGAGCTGCAAATCCTATCAAAGTCTACAGGGAGAATATAATGTTATTCAATTCTGCCCATTTATACAGCTAATAGGCATGGGCAAAATAAAAAAAGATATGGGAAGTTGCCATGTATCAATGCAATTAAAAAAAAATACCATACAGAAGGTAGATGGTCTTGCAGCTTTCAAGGCAAGACAAGGTCAAGGCAACATTGAAAGTACACAAATCCTTCATATAAAATGCTTGGGGGATGCCTTAAATCTATACATGAAGTTATGAAACAGTACAGTTTTCACGGAGAGTCTCAGCAACAGTGCACACTGGAAATGCATATTTGCCCGTGGAATTATTTTTCCTTTTAAAATTAGCTTGGGTATATACAGCAGCAGCAACGTAATGTGATATAGTTCAGTTTAAAGAAAAAATTAAAAGTATTTTCTAATGAAGCAATAATGGGACCGCTTTGACTAGCAGATAGAAATTGGCCAATAGTTTGCTTTTTTTTTTATCAATCTTTCATTAGGAGTTAGGAAACCACAGATGATACAGCAGTGTAAAATTGGCCAGCAGCAAGACATTTTTAATTAGAGAGAATAAGCTGAAATGCACTAGACAAAAACAAAAAGTATGAATGGGTGTTTTACTGCAAGAATGACCACAGAAGGCACAGGGTAAAATTGTCCCGCAGCAGGATAATTTTAAATAGCAAGGCTGGGACCAAATTTACTAGCGACAAAGAGCACAGGCTGGGGTTTTACTAGTTTTATTTGTTTTACTACAAGAATCAATACACTGCAGAGGATACAGAAGTGTAGGACTGGCCAGCAGCAGGCCAATTTTAATCATGGATAATAGGCCTAACCGCTGTATGCCTAACTTTTATCTATGGGGATGGGGGGGGGGGGGACTCAATCTGAATGTTATAATGTCAAGTGATTTATGTGCACATTTTTTCTTTTCTTTCAAACAATGTAGCAGCGTGTTGTGAACCCTGAAACAAAAAGCTTAAAGTGTCACTAAACCGACATAATAAAAAAATATCAATAAATGGTGTATTACATGCTGTTTATAATCACTAAGGCTCCATTCACACCAATGCGTATTTTCATGCTTTTTTGAAGAAATGCAGGACATTTTTTAACATGGGTTCCTATGGAACATGTTCACATCAATGCATTTTTGTACCTCTTGCGTTTTTGGAAAAGGTCAGGGACTTTTTTATACGCAAAACTGTGCTTTTTTATACGTTTTTTGGTTCAACAGACTTCAACAGAGAAGCTGCAGAAAAGCATGTAGTGCTATTTTACCGCTATTTTCCTTTTGTGGTTTTGTATCTGCCCAACACCAAATAAAAAAAAATAGCAGTAAAAAACAGAGGAAAGCACAGCAAAAAGCACTGCAGAAACGCTCAAAAGCAACATGCATAGATGTGAATCGAGCCTAAGTCATTACGGGATTCCTTTTCTGTATTCTGCAAAAAACCTTGTTAATCCTGCTGTTCTCTGTCTCCACCTTCTGTCCAAGTCCCTGATGCAGCTAGGGATTTTGCAGAGCAGTGTTGGCAGCTCAGTTTTCAATTAGTTTTTATGCTGAGAAATTCCTCCTTATCATATCTGAGCAGTCCTTGTGAGTCATACATGTGGGCGTATACACAGTGAAAAATGACACTCCTCTTCCTCCCTCCTTGACCACTAACCAGCTAAACACAATGGGGGTGGGATATTACATGTAGATTGATGGAGGCTTCACCTCCCTCTTATTCTAAGACACAGGCTGAAGGGGTGTGACACAGCCCGTGACTGGCAGAAATCCCCCCCCCATGCTATTGCCAAAAAATAATAAAGATTTGATTTCAAGTATACAGTATACTTGTATGGTAATGTAAATTAAACAGTGTGCTTTTAGTATCACATTAACTTCAGTTATCACATTAACCACTTGGCTCTGTTATCCTGACTGGGCGTCATATGACATCCAGCAGGATAACATGCTGGCACACGTCCGCGGGGGCACGCAGCACGGTGATCGCTGATGCAGCGTGTCAGGCTGACACACTACATCTCCGATCGTGGTAATGAGCCTCTGACAGAGGCTTCTTACTACGTGATCAGCTGTGACCAATCACAGCTGATCATCATGTGAACCAGGAAGTCCTGGTAAATGGCTTTCCTCGGTTTGCGCTGACAGGGAGAGCCGATCGGCGGCTCTCCCTGTCAGAGGGGGGGCTGTGCCGTGATAACCAGCACATTGATTATCAGCACAGCCCCCATCAGATGTGCCCATCAGCTGCCAATCAGTGTCCAACAGCTGCCAGTCAGTACCCCTTCAATAAAGTCTCTCAGTGCCAATCAAAGTGGCAATCAGTGCCCATCACAGTGCCAATCAGTGCCCAGCAGTAACACCTGTCAGTACCTGTACCTGTCGCCTGTCATCAATGCTGCCATCTATTAGTGTACGTACATCAGTGCCATCTGTCAGTGCCGCATATCAGTGCCAATCAGTGCCACCTACCAGTGCCCATCAGTGCTGCCGGTCAGTGCCCATCAGTGCCACCGGTCAGTGCCCATCAGTGCTGCATACCAATGTCAAAACAATTCTACATATCAGTGCCCATCAGTGCCACCTTATCAGTGCCAACTCATCAGTAACATCAGTACCGCCTCATCAGTGCTTATCAGTGCTGCCTCATCAGTGCCCATCAGTGAAGGAGAAAACAAAATTTTATGACAGAAACTACGAAAAACATATTTTTTTTCAAAAATGTTGGCCTTTTTTAGCTTGTTTAGCAAAAAATAAAAACCCCTAAGGTGATCAAATACCACCAAAAGAAAACTCTATTTGTTGCAAGAAAATGATAAAAATTTAGTTTGGGTACGATGTTATATGACAGTGCAATTGTCATTCAAAGTGCGACAGTGCTGAAAGCTGAAAATTGAAAGTGGTTAAGTACAGTTTCCTAACTGACCCTCATCTCGCCCTATGCAGTTTGTCAGCATTCCCTATGCGTTCCCTACAACAACTTCCAATTCAGAGACAATATGGCTGCCCTGTGACCCCTCTTTTATAGTAAAGAGGCCGGCTTATCCTAAATCCCCAATATTGGCCATTTAATGCCTGCTGCCAAGAGTCTAGGGTCATGCAGTAAATTATGGTTTAAAAAATTCTCCCAGGCAAATCTGCACATATATTTATAGGGACTATGAAACTTGAACCTGCAGGAACCCATGGTAGCTGTGAATCCAAACCTCATCCCTGCCTATTTAAAAGGTACTATGTTTAATGGTTGTTTGCGGCTGTAATGTGAAATGGTGAAGACACATTTACATTACATCTTCACATTGGCTGGTAAAAGAGTAGGGGAGAAATACTGTAGGTAGAATTACTGTATGCATTATTATTTAATTTCATAGATAAAATCAGCGTGCCTCAAACTATGCCTCAAACTATGGCTTGTGGGCGCTTACAGTCCTTGGGTTGCTGTAAACCATCGAGTGCAATGAGAAGGCCTTTTTACAGGGTGTTTAACCACTTGCCGACCGCCTCACGCCTATATACGTGAGCAGAATGGCACGGGCAGGCAAAATCACGTACCTGGTACGTGATTGCCTTCCCGCGGGCGGGGGGTCCGATCGGACCCCCCCCGGTGCCAGCGGCGGTCGGCATTTGGCTGGGAGAGTTGAGAGACGAGGGGGAGGCCATCCCATCGTGGCCCCCCCCTCGCGACCGCTCCCAGCCAATGAGAAACATCTCCTGCCTCTGTATAGTACACAGAGGCAGAGGATGTGATGTCATCTCTCCTCGGCTCGGGAGTTCCGTTCCAGCGCCGAGGAGAGAAGACATGTGAGTGAGTGCACAACACTACACAACACAGTAGAACATGCCAGGCACACTAAACACCCCCGATCCCCCCCCCGATCGCCCCCCGATCCCCCCCCAATCACCCCCCCACCCCCTGTCACAAACTGACACCAAGCAGGTTTTTTTTTTTTTTCCTGATTACTGCATAGTGTCAGTTTGTGACAGTTAGAAATGGTAGGGCAGTGAGTATTAGCCCCCTGTAGGTCTAGGGTACCCCCCTAACCCCCCCTAATAAAGTTTTAACCCCTTGATCACCCCCGTCCCCAGTGTCACTAAGCGATCATTTTTCTGATCGCTGTATTAGTGTCGCTGGTGACGCTAGTTAGGGAGGTAAATATTTAGGTTCGCCGTCAGCGTTTTATAGCGTCAGGGACCCCCATATACTACCTAATAAATGTTTTAACCCCTTGATTGCCCCCTAGTTAACCCTTTCACCACTGATCACCGTATAACTGTTACGGGTGACGCTGGTTAGTTCGTTTATTTTTTATAGTGTCAGGGCACCCGCCGTTCATTACCGAATAAAGGTTTAGCCCCCTGATCGCCCGGCGGTGACATGCGTCACCCCAGGCAGCGTCAGATTAGCGCCAGTACCGCTAACACCCACGCACGCAGCATAGGCCTCCCTTAGTGGTATAGTATCTGAACGCATCAATATCTGATCCGATCAGATCTATACTAGCGTCCCCAGCAGTTTAGGGTTCCCAAAAACGCAGTGTTAGCGGGATCAGCCCAGATACCTGCTAGCACCTGCGTTTTGCCCCTCCGTCCAGCCCAGCCCACCCAAGTGCAGTATCGATCGATCACTGTCACTTACAAAACACTAAACGCATAACTGCAGCGTTCGCAGAGTCAGGCCTGATCCCTGCAATCGCTAACAGTTTTTTTGGTAGCGTTTTGGTGAACTGGCAAGCACCAGCCCCAGGCAGCGTCAGGTTAGCGCCAGTACCGCTAACACCCACGCACGCAGCATACGCCTCCCTTAGTGGTATAGTATCTGATCGGATCAATATCTGATCCGATCAGATCTATACTAGCGTCCCCAGCAGTTTAGGGTTCCCAAAAACGCAGTGTTAGTGGGATCAGCCCAGATACCTGCTAGCACCTGCGTTTTGCCCCTCCGCCTGGCCCAGCCCACCCAAGTGCAGTATCGATCGATCACTGTCACTTACAAAACACTAAACGCATAACTGCAGCGTTCGCAGAGTCAGGCCTGATCCCTGCGATCGCTAACAGTTTTTTTTGTAGCGTTTTGGTGAACTGGCAAGCGCCAGCGGCCTAGTACACCCCGGTCGTAGTCAAACCAGCACTGCAGTAACACTTGGTGATGTGACGAGTCCCATAAGTGCAGTTCAAGCTGGTGAGGTGGCAAGCACAAGTAGTGTCCCGCTGCCACCAAAAAGACAAACACAGGCCCGTCGTGCCCATAGTGCCCTTCCTACTGCTTCGCCAATCCTAATTGGGAACCCACCGCTTCTGCAGCGCCCGTACTTCCCCAATTCACATCCCCAACCAAATGCAGTCGGCTGCATGAGAGGCATTTTTATGTCCTCCCGAGTACCCCTACCCAACGAACCCCCCCAAAATAGATGTCGTGTCTGCAGCAAGCGCGGATATAGGCGTGACACCCGCTATTATTGTCCCTCCTGTCCTGACAATCCTGGTCTTTGCATTGGTGAATGTTTTGAACGCTACCATTCACTAGTTGAGTATTAGCGTAGGGTACAGCATTCCACAGACTAGGCGCACTTTCACAGGGTCTCCCAAGATGCCATCGCATTTTGAGAGACCCGAACCTGGAACCGGTTACAGTTATAAAAGTTACAAGTTTGCAAAAAAAACACAAACAAAAATAAAAAAAAATAGTTGTCGTTTTATTGTTCTCTCTCTCTCTATTCTCTCTCTATTGTTCTGCTCTTTTTTACTGTATTCTATTCTGCAATGTTTTATTGTTATTATGTTTTATCATGTTTGCTTTTCAGGTATGCAATTTTTTATACTTTACTGTTTACTGTGCTTTATTGTTAACCATTTTTTTGTCTTCAGGTACGCCATTCACGACTTTGAGTGGTTATACCAGAATGATGCCTGCAGGTTTAGGTATCATCTTGGTATCATTCTTTTCAGCCAGCGGTCGGCTTTCATGTAAAAGCAATCCTAGTGGCTAATTAGCCTCTAGACTGCTTTTACAAGCAGTGGGAGGGAATGCCCCCCCCCCCCACCGTCTTCCGTGTTTTTCTCTGGCTCTCCTGTCTCAACAGGGAACCTGAGAAAGCAGACGGTGATTCAGCCAGCTGACCATAGAGCTGATCAGAGACCAGAGTGGCTCCAAACATCTCTATGGCCTAAGAAACCGGAAGCTACGAGCATTTTATGACTTAGATTTCACCGGATGTAAACAGCGCCATTGGGAAATTGGGGAAGCATTTTATCACACCGATCTTGGTGTGGTCAGATGCTTTGAGGGCAGAGGAGAGATCTAGGGTCTAATAGACCCCAATTTTTTCAAAAAAGAGTACCTGTCACTACCTATTGCTATCATAGGGGATATTTACATTCCCTGAGATAACAATAAAAATGATTTAAAAAAAAATAAAAATGAAAGGAACAGTTTAAAAATAAGATAAATAAGCAAAAATAAAAAAAAAAAAAAGCACCCCTGTCCCCCCTGCTCTCGCGCTAAGGCGAACGCAAGCGTCGGTCTGGCGTCAAATGTAAACAGCAATTGCACCATGCATGTGAGGTATCACCGCGAAGGTCAGATCGAGGGCAGTATTGTTAGCAGTAGACCTCCTCTGTAAATCTAAAGTGGTAACCTGTAAAGGCTTTTAAAGGCTTTTAAAAATGTATTAATTTTGTTGCCACTGCACGTTTGTGCGCAATTTTAAAGCATGTCATGTTTGGTATTCATGTACTCGGCTTAAGATCATCTTTTTTATTCCATCAAACATTTGGGCAATATAGTGTGTTTTAGTGCATTAAAATTTAAAAAAGTGTGTTTTTTCCACAAAAAATGCGTTTGAAAAATCGCTGCGCAAATACCGTGTGAAAAAAAAAAAATGAAACACCCACCATTTTAATCTGTAGGGCATTTGCTTTAAAAAAATATATAATGTTTGGTGGTTCAAAGTAATTTTCTTGCAAAAAAAAAAAACTTTTTCATGTAAACAATAAGTGTCAGAAAGGGCTTTGTCTTCAAGTGGTTAGAAGAGTGGGTGATGTGTGACATAAGCTTCTAAATGTTGTGCATAAAATGCCAGGATAGTTCAAAACCCCCCAAATGACCCCATTTTGGAAAGTAGACACCCCAAGCTATTTGCTGAGAGGCATGTCGAGTCCATGGAATATTTTATATTGTGACACAAGTTGCGGGAAAGAGACAAATTTTTTTTGTCACTAAATGATATATTGCTCAAACATGCCATGGGGATATGTGAAATTACACCCCAAAATACATTCTGCTGCTTCTCCTGAGTACGGGGATACCACATGTGTGGGACTTTTTGGGAGCCTAGCCGCGCACGGGACCCCGAAACCCAAGCACCGCCTTCAGGCTTTCTAAGGGCGTAAATTTTTGATTTCACTCTTCACTGCCTATCACAGTTTCGGAGGCCATGGAATGCCCAGGTGGCACAAACCCCCCCCCCCCCAAATGACCCCATTTTGGAAAGTAGACACTCCAAGCTATTTGCTGAGAGGTATAGTGAGTATTTTGCAGACCTCACTTTTTGTCACAAAGTTTTGAAAATTGAAAAAAGAAAAAAAAAAAAAAATTCTGGTCTTTCTTCATTTTCAAAAACAAATGAGAGCTGCAAAATACTCACCATGCCTCTCAGCAAATAGCTTGGGGTGTCTACTTTCCAAAATGGGGTCATTTGGGGGGGTTTTGTGCCATCTTGGCATTTTATGGCCTTCAAAACTGTGATAGGTAGTGAGGAGTGAAATCAAAAATGTATGCCCTTAGAAATCCTGAAGGCGGTGCTTGGTTTTCGGGGCCCCGTACGCGGCTAGGCTCCCAAAAAGTCCCACACATGTGGTATCCCCGTACTCAGGAGAAGCAGCTGAATGTATTTTGGGGTGCAATTCCACATATGCCCATGGCCTGTGTGAGCAATATATCATTTAGTGACAACTTTTTGTAAATTTTTTTTTTTTTTGTCATTATTCAATCACTTGGGACAAAAAAAATAAATATTCAATGGGTTCAACATGCCTCTCAGCAATTTCCTTGGGGTGTCTACTTTCCAAAATGGGGTCATTTGGGGGGGGGGGTTTGTACTGCCCTGCCATTTTAGCACCTCAAGAAATGACATAGGCAGTCATAAACTAAAAGCTGTGTAAATTCCAGAAAATGTACCCTAGTTTGTAGACGCTATAACTTTAGCGCAAACCAATAAATATACGCTTATTGACATTTTTTTTACCAAAGACATGTGGCCGAATACATTTTGGCCTAAATGTATGACTAAAATTTAGTTTATTGGATTTTTTTTATAGCAAAAAGTAGAAAATATCATTTTTTTTCAAAATTTTCGGTCTTTTTCCGTTTATAGCGCAAAAAATAAAAACGGCAGAGGTGATCAAATACCATCAAAAGAAAGCTCTATTTGTGGGAAGAAAAGGACGCAAATTTCGTTTGGGTACAGCATTGCATGACTGCGCAATTAGCAGTTAAAGCGACGCAGTGCCGAATTGTAAAAAGTTCTCTGGTCAGGAAGGGGGTAAAATCTTCCGGGGCTGAAGTGGTTAACCTTGCAAGCTGGAAGAAGCCGCTGAATGCAGAATAGCAGTGGGTGGTAAAGCAGAGTGGCACTGTCAATCAGAGTGATTTCTTCTTTGATGGTACCTGTACAGTTCTAATAGTGATGGCATCGTGAGGAGAACTGTAGGGCATGTAGCCTACAAAAAGCTAAGTGCTTCTGAACACCAATGTCAATGACATCAGTTTGAGATACCTCTGATATCATTCAGAATTCATTGACGGATGCATATTACCTGCAGTTGACCTCCTTCTGACCTGCATTTGTTCTGCTTCAAGAGGGTTTTTGCATTTGTATTGACTTGTATAATACAATAGCCCATTGACACAGGCCCATAGGTTCTTTCAGACAATGGCACAACTGAAGGGCACCAAAACCAATGATCAGCACTATTCATGCCATTGAAACCAACAATGGGCATTATTCCTAACACTGACAGCCAACACAGGGGCACATTTTGCTTCCAATGACCGCTGCTGCCGAGGCATTTTTTTTACTCCCACCAATGTCATGGGTATTTTTTACTGCCACTAATTACCTTGGCTGGAGACTTTTTTCCCTCCCATGTCCACTAACGCAAAGGGCATTTTTTTACTCCCATAGTCCACAGACATTGGGTAATTTTTTTCTACTGAAATCTAAAACCTGGAGCATTTTCCTACTGGACAGTCTAGCCCACCCAACAGTTTGGTGGACAATGGTCTGGCCCTTTGTTTAGAAAGTTTGAGAACCCCTGGATAAAAGAGTCAGTTATTACAGTACAGGATATTTGAGAAGCCCAAGACAAATATATGACCCGTGATCCTTATTTAAGTTGGAACTTTACCTATAACAACCTAATAAAAAATCCTTCTTTAGCAAGGAACATACATTCCACATTAATAATTATGCTATCAAATTTTATGTGTGCTGTAAATTGCCCCCAGCATTGCTCCTGTTTCTTTTTGCTGGAGACTGCCATTTTGCTGAAGCCCAGAGCCCCTGAACAGAAATAAATCATAAAGCAGAACTAAACCCATCGATTTAAACGTTTTAAAAAACAGTTACATTTCTGGAATGCCAGGATTGCTAACTGTCACATTTGCTTGTGCCTTCAACCCAACTGCCAAACCAACAAATGGCTGGTGTCATAACTGATCACATGTGCAGCACCATGGCAGTTGCAGATCAAACAGAAGCAGCTTCCTTGGCTGTAAAGGATAGGAGGGTTTAATTCTGCTTCAATGATATCAGCAGATCGGCCTCTACAAACTTGGCAGTGCCTAAAAATGGAGAGCAACTGAGCATATGCAGAGCTGGGTGAGGCAGTGTATTACTGCATTTTAAACAGTATAGGTACTTATTTTAAATATTTTACATAGCTATACCTGCAAAAGGGGCCAGCCTGAAGTGATCTAGCAGAACTTAATTTTCTGACTAAAGTTCCACTTTAGGGTGCCACTAAGTATACATTTGTACACCAAATAGCAAATTGAGTTTCCCAGTTTATGAAAAAAAAAAAACAAGACTTGCTGTATATTATTAGTAATACATGTTTCTTCTTTTTTCCAAAAATGTATATCACTATAGTATATTATATGTATATATACTATAAATAGATGCCAAGAGACAACAAGAGCACCATTATCAAACATATGATAGATGTCAACTACTACCATAATGCTGAAACTTTTACTAAAATTTGCATTTTCAATTTGGTTTATGCAAAAGCATAATCCATCAATTGTAAAATGTTTATTTTCTTTAACAGAAATGAAAAATGCCAAACCATACTGTGGTCTGCAATTATCTTATCAAATTTTTGAAGGCCCAGCATGGCAACATTCCCATTGTTTTGTTCATCTTGCTTTGCAAAGTTAACCTTTCATCCTTTAAATCCTTTTTATGTTATGTGCAGAGTCAACAGGTAATCATGGCCAGCCACTCACTCAATGTAGCCTTTACACTGGCTCATTATCCTGCTTGTGTCCTCTTTAGATGCCGTAGACATAATAATAGGAATGTCGGATAATTGCATCACGTCCCACTGGATTTTTTTCAAGACCTATGGTTGCTCAGCAACAACTTTTTGAGTGTATGATTTGAACTCATTCCCTTCATGCTGATAGATGTTCACAGACTATCGAACAACTGAAAATGCAAGACGGTAAATCAGGAATTTATGGAATCTGTATTAATGGGTTGTATGGTATAATTATATTTATATATTCTGTATGCAGTATATACAGTATCTCACAAAAGTGAGTACACCTCTCACATTTTTGTAAATATGTTATTATATGTTTTCATGTGACAACACTGAAGAAATGACACTTTGCTACAATGTAAAGTAGTGAGTGTACAGCTTGTATAACAGTGTCAATTTGATGTCCCCTCAAAATAACTCAACACAGCCATTAATGTCTAAACCGCTGGCAACAAGTGAAAATGTCCAAATTGGGCCCAATTAGCCATTTTCCCTCCCCGGTGTCATGTGACTCGTTAGTGTTACAAGGTCTCAGGTGTGAATGGGGAGCAGGTATGTTAAATTTGGTGTTATCGCTCTCACTCTCTCATACTGGTCACTGGAAGTTCAACATGGCACCTCATGGCAAAGAACTCTCTAAGGATCTGAAAAAAAGAATTGTTGCTCTACATAAAGAGGGCCTAGGCTATAAGAAGATTGCCAAGACCCTGAAACTGAGCTGCAGCATGGTGGCCAAGACCATACAGCGGTTTAACAGGACAGGTTCCATTTAGAACAGGCCTCACCCTATTCAAAGAAGTTGAGTGCACATGCTCAGCGTCATATCCAGAGGTTGTCTTTGGGAAATCGACGTATGAGTGCTGCCAGCATTACTGCAGAGGTTGAAGGGGTGGGGGGGGGGTCAGCCTGTCAGTGCTCAGACCATACGCCGCACAAATTGGTCTGCATGGCAGTCGTCCAAGAATGAAGCCTCTTCTAAAGATGATACACAAGAAAGCCCGCAAACAGTTTGATGAAGACAAGCAGACTAAGGAGATGGATTACTGGAACCATGTCATGTGGTTTGATGAGACCAAGATAAACTTATTTGGTTTAGATGTTATGTAAGGTGTGTGTCGGCAACCAGGTGATGAGTACAAAGAAGACGATGAGTACAAAGTGTGTCTTGCCTACAGCCAAGCATGGTGGTGTAAGTGTCATGGTCTGGGGCTGCATGAGTGCTGCCAGCACCGGCAAGCTACAGTTCATTGAGGGAACCATGAATGCCAACATGTACTGTGACATACTGAAGCAGAGCATGATCCCCTCCCTTCAGAGACTGGGCTGCGGGGCAGTATTCCAACATGATAACGACTCCAAACACACCTCCAAGAAGACAACTGCCTTGCTAAAGAACCTGAGGGTAAAGGTGATGGAAGCATCTGTGGGGCATCCTCAAATGGAAGGTGGCAGAGCGCAAGGTCCCTAACATCCACCAGCCCTGTGATGTCATCATGGAGAGTGGAAGAGGACTCCAGTGGGAACCTGTGAAGCTCTGGCAAACTCCATGCCCAAGAGGGTTAAGGCAGTGCTGGAAAATAATGGCGGCCACACAAAATATTGACACTTTGGGCCCAATTTGGACATTTTTACTTAGGGGTGTACTCACTTTTGTTGCCAGCGGTTTAGACATTAATGGCTGTGTGTTGAGTTATTTTGAGGGGCAGCAAATTTACAGTGTTATACAAGCTGTACACTCACTACTTTACATTGTAGCAAAGTGTCATTTCTTCAGTGTTGTCACATGAAAAAGATATAATAAAATATTTACTAAAATGTGAGGGGTGTACTCACTTTTGTTTGATACTGTATACACAAACCATGCAGGTATATATCTAAATGATCTGCCTCCAGGATTTACAAGACTGCAGTATAGAACACAAATTCCTTAGGCCTGGTTTTATTGTCAAAGCTTAATTGAACAAGCTGAAGTTAGCAGTGCTGTACATGATTACCTTCATGCCTCTCTCTGCATTCTCCTAAAGCACATTTTACACAGCATTTCATAGCGTCAGAAGGCAGGGGGTGGGGATTTGGTGTGACAAACTGCACAGTATAGTGCAGAAAGCTGAGTGTCATCTGAGACTTTAGTAAAATATATAGACACACCAACCTCTACACATCCTCATAGGGAAACATGCACAGCTGAGGCTGTCAATCACCTGCTGTGTGCTGGAAGGGGGGGGGGGTGAAAATCTCTCTGGATTCTGTGGTGTTGGCATAGAGTAGACTGTCAAAAGTGACTCATGCAGAGAGCATAAAGCCCTCTAAATCCTCTTGTATTGAGGTGTATTGAAACTGTACAGTCTGCCTTCATTTTGTACAGTGCTGTGCAAACTGATGGTGCTAAATAAAGCCTGCAAAATAATAATAATAATAATAATAATAATAATAATAAAGGAACCATAATAAGTTCTATAGATCAAGGCACATACATAACTTACTACGGATGGATATGCTTTCCTCATATTTCATTTCAGAGGTTTACAACCACTTTAATGTCAGCCCAATGCTGAAACTAATATCGCCCCATAACACCCCCTCCTCTCTTCGTGAGAACAAGAAAAATAAGAAGTAGAAGTTCAGTTTTTTCTTTTTAAAAAAATTTATTTTTCAGGCAATTTTAGCATCAAAGCATGTTTTCTCATGAAATGAGAAATGTAAAGTTATGCACTTGGAGGCTAAGAATACGCATGCATCATACATACTAGGGGGAGTACAACTGGGGGAATCAATGGTGGAGAAGGATGTGAGGGTTTTGGTAGATCATAAGCTCAATAATAACATGCAATGCCAAGCTACAGTTTCCAAAGTGAGCAAAGTTCTTTCTTGTATTAAGAGAGACATGGACTCCAGAGAGATAGAGATAATTTTACCCCTGTATAAATCATTAGTAAGACCTCATCTGGAATATGCAGTTCAGTTTTGGATACCAGTTCTCAAAAAGGATATCAGGGATATTGGGGAACTGGAGAGAGTGCAGAGAAAGTGCAGAGAAGGGCAACCAAACTGATAAGAGGCATGAAGGAGTTCAACTTTGAGGAAAGATTAAAGGGACTAATTTTATTCTCTCTTGAGGAGAGAAGATTAAGATGGATATGATCAACATGTACAAATACATAAGTGGTCCATATAGTGAAATTGGTGTTGAGTTATTGATTTTAAGGTCATCACAAAGGATAAGGGGGCACTCTTTACTTCTGGAGGAAAGGAGATTTGATCTCCAAATACAGAAAGGTTTCTTCACAGTAGGAGTTTTGAAAATGTGGAATAGGCTCCCTTCAGAGGTGGTTCTGGCCAGCTCAGTAGATTGCTCTAAAAAAGGCCTGGATTCTTTCCTAAATGTACATAATATAAACTGGGTACTGACATTTGGTAAAGTTGACCCAGGAATAAGAGGCATGGAGGAGCTCAGCTATGAGGAACGATTCGAGGAACTGAATCTATTCCCTCATGAGAAGAGGAGATTAAGGGGGAATATGATCAACATGTACAAATACATAAGTGGTCCATATAGTGAACTTGATGTTGAGTTATTCACTTTAAGGTCATCACAGAGGACAAGGGGGCACTCTTTACGTGTAGAGGAAAAAAATTTCATCTCCAAATATGGAAAGGTTTCTTCACAGTAAGAGCTGTAAAAAAGTGGAATAGACTCCCTCCAGAAGTGATTCTAGCAAGCTCAGTAGATTGCTTTACACAACTTCAGCCCCGGAAAGGATTTACCCGCTTCCTGATCAGGCCATTTTTTGCGATACGGCACTGTGTCGCTTTAACTGACAATTGCGTGGTCGTGCGACATTGTACCCAAATGAAATTGATGTCCTTATTTTCCCCACAAATATAGCTCTCTTTTGGTGGTATTTGATCACCTCTGGGGTTTTTATTTTTTGCGCATTAAACAAAAAAAGAGCGACAATTTTGCAAAAAAATATATATATATATTTTACTTTTTGCTATAATAAATATCCATAATATATAATATAATAAATATGCAAATAAAAAGTTAAAAAACGAATTTCTTCCTCAGTTTAGGCCGATATGTATTCTTCTACATATTTTTGGAAAAAAACAAAAAACAACTAGTGTATATTTATTTAAAGTTATCGCATCTACAAAATAGGGGATAGATTTATGTCATTTTTTTTTATGCTAGTAATGGCAGTGATCTGCAATTTTTAGCGGGACTGCGATATTGCGGCGGGCAGATCGGACACTTTTGACACTTTTTTGGGACCAGTGACTTTTTTACAGCGAACAGTGCTATAAAAATGATCTGATTACTGTATAAATGATACTGGCAGGGAAGGGGTTAACACCAGGGTTGATCAAAGGGTTAAATGTTTCCTAGGGAGGTGCTTTCTAACTGTGGGGGGAGGGGACTGACAGGGAGTAGAGAGAGATTGCTGTTCCTAATCACTAGGAACAGGCAATCTCACTCTACTCCCCTGACAGAACGGGGATCTGCTTTTTTTACACTGGCAGATCCCCGTTCTGCCTTTCTGTGGAGCGATCGCGGGTGGCCGGCGGACAGCGAGCCTGCCGGACCCGCTGATTGGCTTCCCCGCTAGCGAATAGGCACACGCACAATGAGGGCGATTCCTGCAGGAGAGCCAACCTGCCGCAGTACAACTGCGGCGGCTGGTCGGGAACCAGTTAAAAAAGGCCTGGATTCTTAAATAAATGTACATAATATAACTGGGTACTGATATTTATAGGTGAAGTTGATCCAGGGAAAATCCGATTCCCTCTTGGGGGATCAGGAAGGAATTTTTTCCCCTGCTGGAGCAAATTGGATCATGCTTTGCTGGGGTTTTTCGCCTTCTTCTGGATCAACTGTGGGTGAAGGATTGTGTATATGGGATTGTATTTTTATTTTTGTTTGGTTGAACTAGATGGACTTGTGTCTTTTTTTAACCTGACTAACCATGTATCTATGTAACAATAATAGGACCGCTTTGACTGGCATATAGAAATTGGCCAATAGTTTGCTAGTTTGCTTTCCCTCTTCCTGCTGGCAAATTTTTATCAATCTATTATTAGGAATTAACAAACCACAGATGATAAAGCAGTATAAGATTGGCCAGCGGTAAGACATTTTTAATTAAAGAATAAACTTAAATGCACTAAAGAAAAAAAGTACGAACAGGTGTTCTACTACAAGAATGAAGATATTTTAAATAGCAAGGCTGAGACCAAATTTACTAGCGACAAAGAGCACAGGCTGGGGTTTTACTACCAGAATTAATACACTGCAGAGGGTACAAAAGTGTAGAACTGGCCAGCAGCAGGTCAATTTTAAACATGGATAATAGGCCTAAACGCTGTATGCCTAACTTTTATCTATGGGGATGGGGGGGGGGGGTGAATCTGAATGATATAATGTCAAGTGATTTAGGTGCACTTTTTTTTCTTTCAAACAATGTAGCAGTGTGTTGTGAACACAAGGCAGCTCCAAGAACAGATGGTCACTAACAAGTGAATGCTACGATTTGTGTAAGCAAACTTTAATAAAGTATTCATCATCATAAAATCCAATATAAAAAAAAATGAAAACCCAAAATACAACTCTGAAACAAAAGCCTGCTTTTTTTTAGAAGAAGAAGAAGATAAACTCTTTGCAAATTTATTCAAAGCCTGTACTGCTGTTTTTCATTTTATTCTAGGTCAATCCTTTAACATCATGTCAGATCAGAGTTCCTATATGCATCTGATCAGGCACCTGTGGATACCAGACATCTCCAGGCATACAGAGATCCAATATTATATTGTATGTATTTTCATTGTGTAAATGTTTGAGAGATGCAGTCCTCTGGTGGATTCTTACTAAAACTGCAGCCTGCTAGGAGACATGAAGCTGAGTAGATAGAAATATATATATATTATGGCTGCACTGAAACTAATGCAAAAATAACTCAATAGTAACTCTTCTTCTTTTTCATTGCAGGTAAATAAATTCCAAGGTCGCACTTTAGCTATTCCTGGCTCATAGCTTCTACAAGGACTGTACCAAAAGTAATGCAAAAGTGGGTATAACTTTTTTATTACTATACATAGGTCATTCAAATTTCACATGTTGGTAGAGTAACTCTTTCTCTATATTACCTCTTCTTTTTTATTGCATGCAAATATCAGATTCCAAGCAGAAGCAATGTGCTGTCATTGAACTCTTAATGAAGGAGTGGTGCAGGCTGTCCAACTTCCACCGAAGGCTGCAGAATGTTTACAGAAATGACACCATTTAGGCCTCATGTACACTGTAGCTGGTAAACGGACATTTAGAAGCATTTGGGCATTTTTTTCCGCAGCCCCTGAACTCTCCTCTATCTTATCTTATGGGTACATGTACACACAGGCATTTATAGTAGTTTAGAAGCAGTTGAGGTTAGAAGCATTCTTTTAAAAGCAGAAAATTGCATTCAGGATGGTAGTTCAGGGGCATTTGAAACGCCAAATGCTTGTAACAGCATGTAAACGCGTCTAAATGAGGTAACACGCATTTATAAGTGTTTTTGTTTATAGGCATTTTTTTAATGGGGAATCATTTATGACCATTTTCAATGTTAAAAACAGACTTTAAAGAACCCTTGTATATTGTGGGCTCATGATCGCCTCAAAACGCACATAAACGCGGCATGTAAAAGTGGCAAAACTGACGTTTTTAACCGTCGGTTACTAGCTGTCAATTTTCAGCGTTCAGAAGAGGTTTTCAAATGTACTGTGTACATGAAGCCTCAAAGGGGTTGTAAAGTCAGAAGTTTTTTTATCTTAATGCATTCTATACATTAAGATACTTGATGTGATTGTAGCCGTATTAGTGCAAATGTGACATAGAAAATTGAGTACTGTCCGTGATACTTTTTTTATTTTGTAGTGCAAAGTGGATTGGCCTTTAGTAAATAACCCCCAAGGAGTCATAAATGGTAATTTATCTCCTCAAAGATGTTCTCGCATAGGCCGACTGATGTGATGTATGGAGGGTAGAGGAGCATCAGCTCAGACCTCCTGGTGAGGTGAAAATTAAAATGATTGATTTCCTGACTTACAACAACATCAAAGGAACAGTTGTAGACTGGAAGTTGACCTGGGTCAAGGGCAGGTGTTCACAGAATAATCCTTCCCCCTTGTGGGAGACAGTAACATATTTCCTGGACGATGTTCAGGGTAATAACATACTTCCTGGTGACTAGGACTTAGCACCTTATAGCTTCTCAATGGACAGAGGACTAAACAGGTGGGCAGAGGGTGTTTGTGTGGGCTGTGTCTGTGAGTGCTTTAAAATGTGAGGGCCAATGATGAAGGCCCCCTCTTTGTCCTGGAGTCCAGCCAACATACAGAACCTCCAGGAAGAACTTGCTATCTAACTATCATCTGTAGGGTTTGAAACAGGAAAATCTGGATGCCGCACACCGGATAAAGTTGAAAAAATCTTCTTTATTGTAAAACTTGGATCATCAAAAAATACAGGACAATCAGGCAGATAGTACAGACGCCACTGACGCGTTTCGCACTCTAATTCGAGCGCTTACTCATAGCTATGAGTAAGCGCTCGAATTAGAGTGTGAAGCGCGTCAGCTGTGTCTGTACTATCTGCCTGATTGTCCTATATTTTTTGATGATCCAAGTTTTACAATAAAGAAGATTTTTTCAACTATATCCGGTGTGCGGCATCCAGATTTTCCTGTTTCAAACCCTGCTTCAATTTGCATTTAGCCAGCACCTGGGACTCCCCTCCTCTGAAGGACTCACTAATACACACCTGAAAGCAGGTCTTCCTGAGCAGTGATTCATTCTCTCTAACTATCATCTGTCCTTTTATTTTATATGCTCTGTATTATTCTTTTAGTGTTCTATGTTACTACTTTCTTTGTAAATCAACAAGACCTTTGCTTCTTTGAGCATTGTGTTTATTTTTATAGCTTATATTGGTATTATATCATTACCATTAATATATCAGAGCTTTGATAGACTAGCTAACTATAGGAACAGGCAAGATAATACATAGATATAATTTAAATAGGTGAAAGCCAAAAAACACCCCAATTTTATTTCAGCTTAGAATCTCAGTATTTGTTTACTTCAAGAGGATAATGCAGATGGCAGTTGAAAGGCTTGCAATTAACCTACTTTTTAACCACTTCCCATCCAGGCCAATTCTGGCACTCCACTCTTACATGTAACGTTTAGGAGATCTTCACATCGGCAATATCCAATGAGGTCACCCTCACATTTACAGTGACTCTCTGCATTCAGGGCATACAGTATGCTGTAGAATGCAGAGTGCCGTGCCGTGGCATTCAAAGACCTGGTGCCCGCGAACCCAGAAGGAAGACCATCTGAAGATGGAAGTGCCAGGGAGCCGTGACAGAGCTGTGCTAGAGAGCTCCGGGTGCAGGTTACATAGTTACATAGTAGGTGAGTAGGGATGAGCTTCGTGTTCGAGTCAAACCCATGTTCGACTCGAACATCGGCTGTTCGACCGTCCGTCGAATTGCGAACGTTATGGGCCGTTCGCGCTAAATTCGTGTGGCGCGTCACGGCCCATAATTCACTGCGGCATCGCAGTGCATTGCTGGCTGATGATTGGCCAAGCATGCACTATGACCCGCATGCTTGGCCAATCACAGCGCCGTCAGTAGAGAGAGCTGTAATTGGCCAAAGCCAGGGTGGCTTTGGCCAATTATGGCTCAGGGGATTTAGTACACGCCCCACACTATATAAGGCCGCCTGCACGGCGGCCCTGTGTAGTGTGTTCCGGTGTGCTGATAGAGAGAGAGACAGACAGTGTCATTTGATTTGAGTTAGATAGATTAGGCTAGATCTGTTCCTGCTATTTACATTTAGTGCAGTGCGTCCTGCTCACAGTGTTCAGCTAGATCCGTTCCTGCTATTTACATTTAGTGCAGTCAGTGCGTCCTGCTCACAGTGTTCAGCTAGATCCGTTCCTGCTATTTACATTTAGTGCAGTGCGTCCTGCTCACAGTGTTCAGCTAGATCTGTTCCTGCTATTTACATTTAGTGCAGTGCGTCCTGCTCACAGTGTTCAGCTAGATCTGTTCCTGCTATTTACATTTAGTGCAGTGCGTCCTGCTCACAGTGTTCAGCTAGATCCGTTCCTGCTATTTACATTTAGTGCAGTGCGTCCTGCTCACAGTGTTCAGCTAGATCTGTTCCTGCTATTTACATTTAGTGCAGTGCGTCCTGCTCACAGTGTTCAGCTAGATCCGTTCCTGCTATTTACATTTAGTGCAGTCAGTGCGTCCTGCTCACAGTGTTAAGCTAGATCCGTTCCTGCTATTTACATTTAGTGCAGTCAGTGCGTCCTGCTCACAGTGTTCAGCTAGATCTGTTCCTGCTATTTACATTTAGTGCAGTGCGTCCTGCTCACAGTGTTCAGCTAGATCCGTTCCTGCTATTTACATTTAGTGCAGTGCGTCCTGCTCACAGTGTTCAGCTAGATCTATTCCTGCTATTTACATTTAGTGCAGTGCGTCCTGCTCACAGTGTTCAGCTAGATCCGTTCCTGCTATTTACATTTAGTGCAGTCAGTGCGTCCTGCTCACAGTGTTCAGCTAGATCCGTTCCTGCTATTTACATTTAGTGCAGTCAGTGCGTCCTGCTCACAGTGTTCAGCTAGATCTGTTCCTGCTATTTACATTTAGTGCAGTCAGTGCGTCCTGCTCACAGTGTTCAGCTAGATCTGTTCCTGCTATTTACATTTAGTGCAGTGCGTCCTGCTCACAGTGTTCAGCTAGATCTGTTCCTGCTATTTACATTTAGTGCAGTGCGTCCTGCTCACAGTGTTCAGCTAGATCCGTTCCTGCTATTTACATTTAGTGCAGTGCGTCCTGCTCACAGTGTTCAGCTAGATCTGTTCCTGCTATTTACATTTAGTGCAGTGCGTCTTGCTCACAGTGTTCAGCTAGATCTGTTCCTGCTATTTACATTTAGTGCAGTGCGTCCTGCTCACAGTGTTCAGCTAGATCTGTTCCTGCTATTTACATTTAGTGCAGTGCGTCCTGCTCACAGTGTTCAGCTAGATCCGTTCCTGCTATTTACATTTAGTGCAGTGCGTCCTGCTCACAGTGTTCAGCTAGATCTGTTCCTGCTATTTACATTTAGTGCAGTGCGTCCTGCTCACAGTGTTCAGCTAGATCCGTTCCTGCTATTTACATTTAGTGCAGTGCGTCCTGCTCACAGTGTTCAGCTAGATCTGTTCCTGCTATTTACATTTAGTGCAGTGCGTCCTGCTCACAGTGTTCAGCTAGATCCGTTCCTGCTATTTACATTTAGTGCAGTCAGTGCGTCCTGCTCACAGTGTTCAGCTAGATCCGTTCCTGCTATTTACATTTAGTGCAGTCAGTGCGTCCTGCTCACAGTGTTCAGCTAGATCTGTTCCTGCTATTTACATTTAGTGCAGTCAGTGCGTCCTGCTCACAGTGTTCAGCTAGATCCGTTCCTGCTATTTACATTTAGTGCAGTCAGTGCGTCCTGCTCACAGTGTTCAGCTAGATCTGTTCCTGCTATTTACATTTAGTGCAGTCAGTGCGTCCTGCTCACAGTGTTCAGCTAGATCCGTTCCTGCTATTTACATTTAGTGCAGTGCGTCTTGCTCACAGTGTTCAGCTAGATCCGTTCCTGCTATTTACATTTAGTGCAGTCAGTGCGTCCTGCTCACAGTGTTCAGCTAGATCCGTTCCTGCTATTTACATTTAGTGCAGTCAGTGCGTCCTGCTCACAGTGTTCAGCTAGATCCGTTCCTGCTATTTACATTTAGTGCAGTGCGTCCTGCTCACAGTGTTCAGCTAGATCCGTTCCTGTTATCTTCCTACTGACAGGCAGGCTTGTCTGGTTACAGTATATAAAGCTACCTGAAGAAAATTACAGGTGTTCTATCCCAGCTTAGTGCAGCTACAGGCCATTAGTATGTCTGGAAGGCCAAGAAGGAGAGGCAGACAGTCACAAGCCAATAAGAGAGGGCAAGCAGGCTCTGTGTCTAGTGCTGGTCGTGGAGACGGTGCATCCTCATCAGCACGTGGCCATGGGACACGCTTGGCCTTTTTTTCGGCAGCTGGCCGTGTTGAGCCGCAACATGCGGAAGACTTGGTCGAGTGGATGACCAAGCCGTCCTCATCCTCCTCATCCTCTCTCACCCATGCCCAGGGTGCTTTGTCTGGCAAAGCAGCGGCCTCTTCCCTCAGCTCAATGTCATCAGTGACTCCTTCCCTAGCTCCACCATGTCCTCCTGAGGATTCCCTCGAACTGTTTGACCACAGTGTTGGGTACATGCTCCAGGAGGATGCCCAGCGTTTGGAAGGCTCTGATGATGATACTGAGCTCGATGAAGGCAGTAACATGAGCACGGACAGAGGGGGCGCCCAAGAAGGACAGCAATCTGGCAGTCATGCTCCCCCTGCTGCAGCATACTGCCAGGTTTGCTCCAGTGATGAGGAGGGAGGGGATGATGAGGTCACTGACTCAACGTGGGTGCCTGATAGGAGAGAGGAGGAGGAGGAGGAGGCGGCACATCACCAACGAGGCAGGATGCCCTCCAGGGGCCAGCCTAAGGGCAGCACATTGACTGCATCACACCCTAAAGCTCCACATGTGCAGGGCGCTGCAGTCTCTGCGCGTTATTCAAAAAGTTCTTTGGTGTGGGCCTTTTTTGAGACGAGTGCATCAGATCGCACCGCTGCTATTTGCAACATATGTCTCAAGCGTATCTCGCGTGGCCAAAACATCTCCCGCTTGGGTACCACATGCTTGACCAGACATATGTTGACCTGCCATGCAGTTCGTTGGCAAGCATATCTAAAAGACCCACACCAAAGAACAAAGAGGATCTCTCCTTGCTCCTCATCAGCTGAGATTTCCAACCCCACTAGACCTTCAGTCCTCTCTGAGACCTGCAGTGAGAGGAATGAAGGTGTAGAATTAGGTGTGTCACAGCCAAGTACTTGTGGGCAATCTGCTTTTGGTACACCGACGTCAGATTGTACCAGGCAAATTTCCCTGCCCCAGCTGCTGCACCGCCGAAAGAAGTTTGCTCCCAGCCATCCACATGCCCAGCGGTTGAATGCTAGCTTGGCAAAATTGCTAGCACTTCAACTGCTGCCTTTTCAGTTGGTAGACTCTGCCCCCTTCCGTGAGTTTGTGGAATGTGCGGTTCCTCAGTGGCAGGTACCCAAACGCCACTTTTTCTCACGGAAGGCGATTCCGGCTCTCTACCGGCATGTGGAAGGCAATGTCCATGCCTCGCTGGACAGGGCCGTCACCGGTAAGGTGCATATTACCGCTGACTCATGGTCCAGCAGGCATGGACAGGGACGTTACTTAAGTTTCACGGCGCATTGGGTGACTCTGCTGGCAGCTGGGAAGGATGCAGGACAAGGTGCAGTAGTGTTGGAGGTTGTTCCGCCACCACGCCTCCAAAATGCTGATTGTGACACACCTCTCTCCTCCACCCCCTCCTCTTCTTCTTCCTCCATGGCCTCTTCCTCGGAACCAGCGGTGCTCCGTATGCGTTCAAGGGGCTACGCAAGTACGCAGGCCAAAAGATGCCATGCGGTGCTTGAGCTGGTGTGCTTGGGGGACAGGAGCCACACTGGGGCAGAGGTTCTGTCAGCTCTGCAGGGGCAGGTTCAGAGGTGGTTGACGCCACGCCAACTTAAGGCAGGAATGGTGGTTTGCGACAATGGCACCAACCTCCTCTCTGCCCTCCGACAGGGACAACTGACCCATGTGCCCTGTTTGGCTCACGTCCTTAACTTGGTGGTGCAGCGGTTCTTGGGCAGGTACCCGGGCTTACAGGATGTCCTGAGGCAGGCCAGGAAAGTCTGTGTGCATTTCCGCCGGTCATATAATGCCAGTGCTCGGCTGACGAACCTCCAAAAGGAGTTTAACCTGCCCAAGAACCGCCTAATCTGTGACATGCCCACCAGGTGGAACTCAACGTTGGCCATGCTGCAGCGGCTGCACACGCAGCAGAGGGCCATCAATGAGTACCTGTGTGACTATGGCACCAGGACAGGGTCAGGGGAGCTTGGTTTTTTTTCCCCACGCCAGTGGGCCATGATCAGGGATGCATGCACTGTCCTGTCACCATTCGAGGAGGCCACGAGGATGGTGAGCACTGACAGTGCATGCATCAGTGACACTGTCCCCCTTGTCCACCTGTTGGAGCACACGCTGCGTGGAATAATGGACAGGGCACTTGAGGCAGAACAGAGGCAGGAAGAGGAGGACTTCCTTAGCTCTCAAGGCCCCCTTTATCCAGACAGTGTTCCTGCGTGCCCGCCGATCACACAGGAAGAGGAGGAGGAGGAGGAGGAGGAAGATTGTGTCAGTATGGAGGTGGAGCCTGGCACTCAGCATCAGCAGTCTTTAAGGGATCAGTCCCAAGGAACACATGGACTTGTACGTGGCTGGGAGGAGGTGGCTGCGGACGTTGTTGTCCTTAGTGACCCAGAGGACTCCGGACCGAATGCCTCAGCAAACCTACGCTGCATGGCCTCCCTGATCCTGCAAAGCCTGCGTAAGGATCCTCGTATTCGTGGTATCAAGGAGAAGGACCAATACTGGCTGGCAACCCTCCTTGATCCACGTTACAAGGGTAAGGTTGCGGACCTTATCTTGCCATCGCAGAGGGAGCAGAGGATGAAACATCTTCGGGAGGCCTTGCAGAAAGGTCTGTGCAACGCGTTCCCAGAGACTGGGAGGTTACAAACTCCTGTTTCTGGACAACGTGTTGCTGAGGCTTCGGTCAGTCAAAGAAGGAGCGGTGGAGAAGGTGGCCGTCTGACCGATGCGTTCAGACAATTTTTTGGTCCGCAGCCCCAAGATATGATCGGTTCCAGCAACCATCGCCAGCGTCTGTTTTACATGGTGCAGGAATACCTAGGGGCAAGATCAGACTTGGACACCTTTCCCACCGAAAATCCTCTGGGTTACTGGGTCTTGAGGATGGATCACTGCCCAGAGCTTGCACAGTATGCAATTGAGCTACTGGCCTGTCCTGCATCCAGCGTTCTTTCGGAACGCACATTCAGTGCTGCTGGAGGCGTGGTAACCGATCACAGGGTGCGTCTGTCCACTGACTCGGTCGATCGGCTGACCTTCATAAAAATGAATCAGTCTTGGATCACCACCAGCTACCAAGCACCTGATGCTGATGTAACTGAATAATTTTTTTCAGATCCCTTCAAAGACTGCCTATGCTGATGCTGAGTGACTATCCCTGAGTAATTATCCTCTTCCTCCTCAATCATCACGCTGATAGCTTGTAAGAACATTTTTGGTTCTGGGCGCCACCACCAGTGCCTAAGGCACAATTTTTCAGCCCCTGTTTAACAGGGGCGTGTAATTACAATTTTTGATGTAATACTTTGCAGCAGGGCTCGTTCCTGCATTCCAACTAGAGTGTCTGTGAGGGGTTGCAGTGTTGTGGCACCAGCACCAGTGCCTAAGGCCCAATTTTTCTGCCCCTGTCTAACAGGGGCGTGTAATTACAATTTTTGATGCAATACTTTGCAGCAGGGCTCGTTCCTGCATTCCAACTAGAGTGTCTGTGAGGGGTTGCAGTGTTGTGGCACCAGCACCAGTGCCTAAGGCCCAATTTTTCTGCCCCTGTCTAACAGGGGCGTGTAATTACAATTTTTGATGCAATACTTTGCAGCAGGGCTCGTTCCTGCGTTCCAACTAGAGTGTCTGTGAGGGGTTGCAGTGTTGTGGCACCAGCACCAGTGCCTAAGGACCAATTTTTCTGCCCCTGTCTAACAGGGGCGTGTAATTACAATTTTTGATGCAATACTTTGCAGCAGGGCTCGTTCCTGCGTTCCAACTAGAGTGTCTGTGAGGGGTTGCAGTGTTGTGGCACCAGCACCAGTGCCTAAGGACCAATTTTTCTGCCCCTGTCTAACAGGGGCGTGTAATTACAATTTTTGATGCAATACTTTGCAGCAGGGCTCGTTCCTGCGTTCCAACTAGAGTGTCTGTGAGGGGTTGCAGTGTTGTGGCACCAGCACCAGTGCCTAAGGCCTAATTTTTCAGCTCCTGTTCAACAGGGGCATGTAATTACAATTCTTGATCTAATATTTCACAGCAGGGCCCTGTGAGGGCTTACAGTGTTGTGGCCACAGCAACACCTAAGGCCCAAATTTCTGCTGAGTATATAGGGCAGGACCCTACTTTCAAACATCTAACTTACAAACGACTCCTACTTGCAAACGGAAGGAGACAACAGGAAGTGAGATGAAATCTACCCCTAGGAAGGGAAATTCTCTCCTGTAAGAGTTAATATGGGAAAACAATTTCTCCTTTCCACTGATGCTTTCCAATCCTTGTTCCACAAAAAAACCCAAATTTTCAAAAAACATTTTTCATTGGGACAAAAAAGTGAGGTGAAATCTTCTGAAGAGGAGGAAAGACAGCAAAACAAATGTCACAGGGGTGATAACCCTTCCCTATGTTTTCCAAAAAGCTTAAAAAAGATTTTTTGGCTGGAGCTAAACACGTTAAAAATGTACCCGTTCAAAATTACAAAGAGATTCTACTTAACAACAAACCTACAGTCCCTGTCTTGTTTGCACCGCCTGTATACTGCTGTTCAGAGTATATAGGGCCTGGTGGCCCCACACCTTTCCTTATTTTAATTTGGGTGCGGGGTTCCCCTTAATATCCATACAAGACCCAAAGGGCCTGGTAATGGACTGGGGGGTACCCATGCTGTTTGTCTCACTGATTTTCATCCATATTGCCATGACCCGACATTACATTAAACCCGCAAGCAGTTTTAAATGAGATTTTTTCCTTTAAAAATGACATTTGGTGCAGGGACTGTTCTAAACATGGGAAACACGCGTCACTTTACAGGCATACTATAGACACCCCCCAGGTACGATATTTTAAGGAATATTTCACTTTTTTTTTTTACTTTAAGCATCATTAAAATCACTGCTCCCGAAAAAACGGCCGTTTTTAAAAGTTTTTTTTGCATTGATACATGTCCCCTGGGGTAGGACCCGGGTCCCCAAACCCTTTTTAGGACAATACCATGCAAATTAGCCTTTAAAATGAGCACTTTTGATTTCGAACGTTCGAGTCCCATAGACGTCAATGGGGTTCTAACGTTCGTGCGAACTTTCGGTCCGTTCGCGGGTTCTGGTGCGCACCGAACCGGGGGGTGTTCGGCTCATCCCTATAGGTGAGGTTGAAAAAAGACACAAGTCCATCAAGTCCAACCTTTGTGTGTGATTATATGTCAGTATTACATTGTATATCCCTGTATGTTGCGGTCATTCAGGTGCTTATCTAATAGTTTCTTGAAGCTATCAATGCTCCCCGCTGAGACCACCGCCTGTGGAAGGGAATTCCACATCCTTGCCGCTCTTACAGTAAAGAACCCTCTACGTAGTTTAAGGTTAAACCTCTTTTCTTCTAATTTTAATGAGTGGCCACGAGTCTTGTTAAACTCTCTTCTGCGAAAAAGTTTTATCCCTATTGTGGGGTCACCAGTACGGTATTTGTATATTGAAATCATATCCCCTGTCAAGCGTCTCTTCTCCAAAGAGAATAAAGGTAAGCTAAGGTAAAGGTAAGTCTGTCATAATGTGCTACTATGCGGTACATATTATTAGATGCCCAAGAGGTGGAGGGGACTGGCCTAATTTCAGCATTGTCAGAAAAGGCTGAGGTGTGCATATAACCTAAGTTACTTAATGTATATCCATACCAGGGAAATTTGCAAACCTGCGAATGAGGATTGAACGGAGCAGAGTAGGGGGCTAGGCTAATGGTGGTGTGCTATTAATGCCATGTTGAAACGTGTTTAAAGGCTGAAAAAGTGCCAATGGTTGTGGCACATTGCAGCAAACTGAAGACTGTAATTGCTATGCAAAATATGAGGCTAACAGTGGCGAAGAAAATTCCTCCTTTATCAAAGTAAGGGAAAAATATCCCTGCTTCGTTGATGTCACTAAAAGAAAAAACCGCCACTGTGTCAGCAAGCCCGTCTCACCCAGGCTCACACACAACCACGCTTACTAATAAAAGCCATCAAGGACTCTGCATATAGATTACATATGGCCATTGCCATCCAGAGCCTAAGCTCCCTCTAACTATTCTAGCTGAACGGGCTCTTATGCTATTTTGCCGATACTTGCACTGTCCATTGGGATCATCCAACAATCTAACAAGCTGGCCCCCATATTCTATGTCACTGCAGGTGTTTGAATTGACTTCTGACAAGCCGGTAGTGCTTACAGGGCCACCACCAGGAATTTACTAGAAATCATCAGAAATTTGATTTGGTGCAGAGCCAATTGCATTGGCTCTGTACCTTTTTTTGTGATCTGCACTACCTATTGTACAGTGCCTAATCACAGTACTGTGCTCGCGCACACACTAAAGAGGCACTTAGGAAAAAATAGGCTTTAAAATGTTGTCCTGCAGTGGGGAGGCTGCTGTCCATGCTTTCAATTACAACAGGTACATTAGATGGCAAGTGGTTGAACTGACTTAGACAAATAGGTGGCGCTTGCTAGGCTACCACTAGAGATTCACCAGGAATCCCTGGAAATTCAATCCAGTACAGAGCCACTCATATTGGCTCTGTACTTTTTTTGTGATATCCACTGCCCAATGGATAGTGCACAACCAAGGTACTATGCTCATAAGCACACTAGAGGGTGCACAAAAGCACAAATTATGTTTGAAGACATCCTCCCATCCTGGGAAGGCTGCTCCCCATCTGTTCAATTGAAATGGGTAGATGACAAGTGGTTGAACTGACTTTTGACAAGGTGGTGGAGCTTTCAGGGCCACCACCAGGAATTCATCAATTCATTTGCCACTTGATGCAGTACAGAGTCACTATAACTGGCTCTGTACCTTTTTTTTGTGATCTCTACTGCCCAATGGGCAGTGTGATCACAATACTGTGCTCATGTACACACTAGAGGGACTGCATGAGCACATAAAATGTATGCTAAAAAAGGTCCTCCCACCCTGGGGAGGCTGCTGTCCATACGTTCCATTACAACAGGTGGATGGCAAGTGCTTACATTGACCAGCCAACTGTAAATGCAGGACCAACACCAAGAATTCACCAGAAATCAGCTAAAATTTGATCTAGTAGAAAGCCACTCGGATTGGCTCATTATGCCTAAAATGGTCCTCCCACCCTGGAGAGGCTGATGTCGGTCTGTTCCATTACAACAGGCGAATGGAAAGTGCTTAAACTGAAAAAGCCAACGCGACGGTGGTTGCAGGACCACCACCAAGAATCCACCAGAAATCAGCTGAAATTTGATCTAGTATAGAGCCACTCGCAGTGGCTCTGTACCTTCTTTTTGTGATCCATGCTGCCCAAAGGACCCGGAGATGACTAGAGTGCACACAAACACATAGAAAAACTTTTTAAATGTCCTATTGCTCTTGGGGCTGCTGTCCATTTGTTCCATTACAACAGGTGGATGGCAAGCCAATGGTGCTTGAAGGGCCACCGCTAGTATTTGGTCTAAATTTGATACGTCTATTGGGATGGCCCCTACTATAGCACAATTACCCTGTCTGCACCTACAGACGCTACACTAATCCTGTGCTGAAAGACACCCGCTCTGATGTCCTAAAATCTACTACTCTGTCCTAAAATACCTTATTGCTGCATCTTGTTGTATTATTAAACCTCCCTGCAATGTCTGTGATATTCAGAACATTACCAGACTTTATTTCCTTAGTGCACTAAATATAAGACCCATCAGGGCGGTGCTGATCTATGCCAGAGCTTTATTATCATTCAGATGGATGTATTAAATATGAAATGAATGGCATAATCAGCAGGAATTTTCTGTCATCAAATCTATTACAATAAAATTGCAGAATCCATTGAGGAATAATAGAAAGCAGAAAAGAGTGATGATGGAGTCAATTAAAGCTCGCCTTTTAGGATTATTTAGATTTTCTTTTTTTTCTTTTTTTTTTTTTTAGAGTAATTTTGGGAATTTAGAGAAAAATATATTAGCATATGGATAATGAATGTATAACTTTGAAAAGGATACAGCAACACTCACGCTACTGCATATTAATTCTAACTATCGTTTTTTTTGCTGCTGGTTTGAAGGTGTAATTATAATGCGGATTTTATCAATTAAATTAGTGAAAGGCATGCAAAGAAATACAGCTATAAATGCCTGCTTTATACAACAATACACAGGAAATTAGTATTAAAAATTCATCAGCATTGAAATATAAAAGCTCAGCTACTGATAACATAATTCTCTTTACAAAGCTGCTTAATAAAATATCTGCATTCTTGCACAAAATAAAAAATAACCTCATGATGTCTTATCAAACATGTAACAGAACATTAGTTAAAATCAGTTTGCACTGCCTTCTTGAGATGCATGCCCACTCACAAGCAACAAGGCAACATAATTGTCTCTACAGAGAAGCCTAATATAATTTTGGCATGTTGGCACACAATAAAGTATTTTATTTTAGATAGCTCATGGGAAAGGTTACAACTGCTGTCAGATTATTATTTTATTTTTTTTACTACCTGTGTCAATAGAAAGTTTTTCCTTCACTTCCTGTCCTGTAGGTACAACAGGAAGTTGGAGGGAATCTCTTTACAACTTTCCCTAAAACAGTTGTCATTGGAAGGACAACTCTAACATTTTGAAATTTTCCATAACCTTCCTCCCAGTACAAATGAAGTGGATCTCCCTAATGGGGATACAGACTGTAATAAAAAACTTGACAGAGGGTCTAACCCTTCCTTGGCCTATCTATAATTAAAAAAAAAAAGTTTTACCTAGAAATAAACTTAATAATTGAAGAGACTCTGTTTAACCACTTGAGTACTAGCCTATTAGTACATACAGCCTCTCCACTGGGGGCTGTGTGTACTAATAGGTTACTGTAGATGTTGCATTTGGAAACGCAGATCCATTCTGCACTTTATAAGTTATCAAACTTAGTTTGGTATGCAAATTCCAATAAAATAAAATGTGGGTGCAAGGAGAAGGGGGAGCCCAGACTTGAGAAAGGGGGGTGTGCCCCTGAAACGCGTTGCCTGCCAGTTTCACCATTCTTCAAAATCCATGTGTATCCTCAGTCCTCAGACTTTGACAACAGAGAGGGTCCAGCACTCCACTGTCGGCCCCAGGTTCACAGTTCACCGCTTTTCTGTCATTCTGGCTCCATCCCTCTAGCTGCGCTGTATTGTGGAGTCTGTGCATGTCTTTGGAAAATTACCATGTAAGAATTGGTATGCTATAATATTTTACATTTTTGGTTTAAGTTTAATACTGTTTTAGGTTTTGCATAACTAGATTTTTTTTGGTAGGAGGGGGGGTTTCATATATGTTTCACTGAAAATTAGCAATTTACAAGCCTCAAACAGAAAGGGGTAGATTTACAAAGCTTGTATTTAACCCACTACCAATGTTTCCTTTTACTGCACTGATATTATGTCTTTGTACCTAATACATGCAGTTTTTAATCACATTAACGTATATGTAAATAGGTAACTATTACCAAATGATTTATTTCTAATGGAAGCATGTATGAGTAATTTTCATTTTAACATTATTCAACAAATAATATAACCAATTAATCGGTATAGAAGATCTACTATGAAATATGAAATAAATAGTTTTGTGTTTTCATCCTGCCATTCTGTACATATTCTGTTAAGAAAACTAGTTTAGTATGTAAATCCCAATAAAATACATTTTGGTACGAGGGGAAGGGGGGCCCAGGCTTGAGAAAGGGAGCGTTTCCCTGAAACACGTTGCCTGCCAGTTTCACTGTTCTTCCCAATTCATGTGTATCCTCAGCTGCTGCAGACACCCCCTTGTGACAGCTGAGTGGGTCCAGCACTAAACTGCTGGCCCCTAGGTTGACAGTATAGCCAGCTTCTTAATCATTTAGGTTCTGTCCCTCTGGCTGTACTGCATCATGGATTCTGTGCATGTCTTTGGATACATGTCATGTAAGTGGATTATTGCACAATATATATATATATATATATATATATATATATATATATATATATATATATATATATATATATATATATATATGATTTTCACCTCTCCCTGCGCCCTTCTGTTCTACTTTCACTGTTTGTTACTGATCAAATCACCAGGTGAAAATAAAAGAAAAAAGTAAAAAAAAAAAATGCAGCCACCACATCTAAAAATTTGGTAAGCTGCAATATATAAAATTTTTGGTTTGGGGTTTAACACTGCTTTAAGTATTTGATAACTAGATAGTTATTTGTTTTTATGCCTGCTTACAGTACAGCTTTATTATTTGCAACAGCTTATTGTCAATGGAGTTCAACTCTTAGTCCTTTCACGTCATTATAAGAAGCAGCTTTGTGCTGCAATCACAGCTCACTGTTCTATGGCAGGAAAAGGATGTCCTTGACTGATTGTGTTCTGTTATCCTTTACATGCATGGCTGAGATAGAAAATTGTAATACTGTTAACATTCACCTGTTTTCTAAAAACCTCTGAAAATTAGTGATTAAAGTTACATGCATGCAGGCGTTTAGCGCTGTGTTTCCTGTCAAAGGTAAATGTGGTGAATTTCTGCTGCTGTTCATACGAACCCTCTTCACATAACCCTATACACGGGGTGACTGACTCCACTTATGGCTACATAGGAACCAGGTATCCGTATAGAGAACATGCTAAGCAGAGCCTGCCGTCAGTTGCCTCTGCATTCTGTCTACCTGAGAACATTTCAAATTCTGTGAGCATGGGATTTGCATCTTGGTTTGGATCACGACTGAGAGTGTTTTAACCCTTGTCAGGTTACTTACAAAATTTGGGTATTCACTTTCACACACAGCCCACCTCCGGGCTAACAAACAACTATCAACCCTTTTTTCAAAGACAATCCCCCTCCCTGCTCACAGACAGCCCCCTTCCTGTTCACAGACAGTCCCCCTCCCTGTTCATGGACAGTCCACTTCCCTGCTCACAGACAGTCCACTTCCCTGCTCACAGACAGCCCCCTCCCTGCTCACAGACAGCCCCCTCCCTGCTCACAGCCATCCCCCTCCCTGCTCACAGACAGTCCCCTCCCTGCTCACAGACAGTCCCCCTCCCTGCTCACAGACAGTCCCCTCCCTGCTCACAGCCATCCCCCTCCCTGCTCACAGACAGCCCCCCTCCATGCTCACAGACAGTCCCCTCCCTGCTCACAGACAGTCCCCCTCCCTGCTCACAGACAGTCCCCTCCCTGCTCACAGCCATCCCCCTGCCTGCTCACAGACAGTCCCCTACCTGCTCACAACCATCTCCCTCCCTGCTCACAGACAGTCCCCCTCCCTGCTCACAGACAGGCCCCCTCCCTGCTCACAGACAGTCCCCCTCCCTCCTCACAGACAATCCCCCGTCTCTGCTCACAGACAGTCCCCTTCCCTGCTCACAGACAGTCCCCTTCCCTGCTCACAGACAGTCCCCTCCCCTGCTCACAGACAGTCCTCTCCCCTGCTCACAGACAGTCCCCTCCCCTGCTCATGGGCAGTCCTCTTGCCTGCTCATAGACAGTCCTCTTCCCTGCTCATAGACAGTCCCCCTCCCCTGCTCATAGACAGTCCCCTTCCCTGATCATGGGCAGTTCTCTTCCCTGCTCATGGGCAGTCCTCTTCCCTGCTCATAGACAGTCCTCTTCCCTGCTCATAGACAGTCCCCTTCCCTGCTCATAGACAGTCCTCTTCCCTGCTCATAGACAGTCCTCTTCCCTGCTCATAGACAGTCCTCTTCCCTGCTCATAGACAGTCCTCTTCCCTGCTCATGGACAGTCCCCTTCCCTGCTCATAGACAGTCCTCTTCCCTGCTCATAGACAGTCCTCTTCCCTGCTCATGGACAGTCCCCTTCCCTGCTCATAGACAGTCTTCTTCCCTGCTCATAGACAGTTCTCTTCCTGCTCATGGACAGTCCCCTTCCCTGCTCATAGACAGTCCCCTCCCCTGCTCATAGACAGTCCTCTTCCCTGATCATAGACAGTCCTCTTCCCTGCTCATAGACAGTCCCCTTCCCTGCTCATAGACAGTCCCCTCCCCTGCTCATAGACAGTTCTCTTCCCTGCTCATAGACAGTCCCCTTCCCTGCTCATAGACAGTCTTCTTCCCTGATCATGGACAGTCCCCTTCCCTGCTCATAGACAGTCCCCTCCCCTTCTCATAGACAGTCCTCTTTCCTGTTCATAGACAGTCCCCTTCCCTGCTCATAGACAGTCCTCTTCCCTGCTCATGGACAGTCTCCTCCCCTGCTCATAGACAGTCCCCTTCCCTGCTCATAGACAGTCCTCTTCCCTGCTCATGGACAGTCTCCTCCCCTGCTCATAGACAGTCCCCTTCCCTGCTCATAGACAGTCCCCTCTTCTGCTCATAGACAGTCCCCCCTTCTCTGCTCATAGACAGTCCTCTTCCCTGATCATGGACAGTCCTCTTCCCTGATCATGGACAGTCCTCTTCCCTGCTCATAGACAGCCCCCCTCCCTGCTCATAGACAGTCCCCTTCCCTGCTCATAGACAGTCCCTTTATCTGCCCATAGACAGCTTCCTTGCTCTTACCTTTTCTGTTGAATTTCAAAATTCATAATAATAATAATAATAATTCTTTCTTATCTTAATTTACTTTTCTGTGCCATTTTGGCCCAGTGTGCTTGTTAAATGCTGCTTTTTCCCATGCATGATCCATGCACACACATTCTTCTGTCTGTGCAAGACAAATGAGGTGCTAAAATCACACCAACTAAGCTGTTGCCAATGTGTTGTACAATTCACAGCAGCCCCAGGGGAATTCTGAATATTATATTGTATTTAACCCCGCTCACAAACCAACAGAGTTAGAGAAATTTCCAGCTATAGAAACATAGTAGCATTTAAAATGATGGAAATTGAAGAAAAAAGTTTTATATATTCGTAAAAAACTATGACACATAGAAATCATTTCTAATATCCTAGTGAGAGAAGATTCATCTGTCAGCCTGCAATGACTGACAGATGTCATGGCTACCTATGTTCTACAATAATCCATCCTGTGACATGCTTCAGTGTTCCATTCCTAGGTGATACTAGACTGAAACAGCTGTAAATAGACTGCCAGAACCGACAGAATGAACTTCACCTTTCCTTGTGAGGATAGCTAAAGCAAAGACTGAGAACTAGTTTTGTACTAAGGACAGAGTATTGGAGGAGCTTGTAAATAAATGTTATTTATCCTCATATCCTCTGTTGGACATGAGTTGTTCTGTCTCCAGTATTCTTCAGCAGGATAGTATGGGAAATATTTATAAAAAAAATCTGCTGTCACCATTCACACAACCATTACGAAAAAATCCCTGCAATGTGTCCAACCACTTCAGCCCCGAAAGATTTGGCTGCTGAATGACCAGGCCATTTTTTGCTATACAGCACTGCGTCGCTTTAACTGACAATTGCGCAGTCGTGCGACGTTGCACCCCAACAAAATTGACATCCCACTAATACAGCTTTCTTTTGGTGATATTTGATCGCCTCTGCGGTTTTTATTTTTTGCGCTATAAACAAAAAAAGAACAACAATTTTGAAAAAAAACACAATATTTTGCTATAATAAATATCTCAATTTTTTTTTTTTTTTAAAAAGCAAATATTTTCTCTGTTTAGGCCGATATGTATTCTTCTACATATTTTTGGTAAAAAAAAAATCTCAATAAGCGTATATTGATTAGTTTGCGCAAAAGTTATAGCGTCTACAAAATAGGGGATATATTTATAGCATTTTTATTATTATTTTTTTCTTTTACTAGTAATGGCGGCGATCTGCAATTTTCATCAGGACTGTGACATTATGGTGGACACATTGGACACTTTTGACACATTTTTGGGACCATTGGCATTTATACAGTGATCAGTGCTAAAAAATTGACTGATTACTGTAAAAATGTCACTGGCAGGGAAGGGGTTAACACTAGGGGGCGATCAAGGGGTTAACTGTGTTCCCTGTGTGTGTTTCTAACTGTAGGGGGAGGGGACTGACCTAGAGGAAATGACAGATCGTGATTCCTAGCTATTAGGAACTCACGATCTGTCACTCCTCACAGAACAGGGATTTGTGTGTTTACACACACACTTCCATGTTCTGCCTCTTGTGCTTGCTCATGGCGGGCGGTCATCACGACCGTTGGCCACGAGCATCGGCACCCCCGCAGTGCAGGCGCGCCTGCTATCCCGATCCCGCGAGCCGACGTATAGATATGACGGTTCACGGGATCGTGCCGACCTGCCGTAGTAAAATGACGGCGGCTGGTCCACAAGCGGCTAATATGTTCTTTTCCTATGATTGTCAGTTCCATCTAGTGGCCAAAAAGCAGTATTTTCACAATTAAGGTATCTCAGGAAAATACTGCATTATGACCACTATACATACCGTATATATAATGTTCTACAACACTTAAAGGATATGTAAACGTTGTTTTTTTATTTTGTATTTTTTTTTTAAAACAAACGTCATATTTACCTCCTCTGTGCAGTTGGTTTTGCACAGAGTTGCCCCGGTCCTCCTCTTCTGGGGTCCCTCAGCGGCGCTCCTAACTACTCCTCTTCTCGAGTGCCCCGTCGGAGAAGCGCTCTCCCTCGGGGGAAACCTGTGCGGGGGCGCTCCTGTGTCCTGCTGCTGCGTCCACTGACACAGACAGCATGGCTCAGCTCTGCCCCCCGACTCCTGCGTCATTGGATTTGATTGACAGCAGCAGGAGCCAATGGCTGCACTGCTATCAGTCTATCCAATCAGGACCCGAAACACCGGCTGGAGTGGCTGTGCTTGTCCACGGCGCAGGAACGATCGGGCTCAGGTCTGGGGGGCTGGTGAACTACAAGAGATTTTTCACCTCAATGCATTGAGGTGAAAAACCGTGAGGGTTTACAACCCCTTTAATTTATGTGAGCACCACTGAACCCTCCCACTAAGGCAGCTGGTTCCCATCACTGTTAATTTTTATGCCAGGTTTTGATTTCGTTTTAGTCATAGTCTTTTGACTAAAATGCCATTTTAGTTTTAGTCGTATTTTAGTCATCTGAATTGTTTTCATTTTAGTTGTATTTCAATTGACTAAAATCTCCAGTACTGTCAGAGAACGGTTCGCAGAAGAACTGGCACATCGGCTAATGCCCAACAGAATCGTAGAATGTGTTCGCCAATGCAAATGCGCATAGCTGCGAACAGCTGCAAAAATGAATGTGCAATGGCGTGACAGATTCTGGTGCCCAGTGGCCTATTTAAAGTCATCAGCCTGATCCACTAGTTGCTGGATGATCTTCTGCGTTCCGTGTGTTCCTGTGTTCTGCTTCTTCTGTTATTGGATTCCCTGTTACCGACCCAACTAGTCCTTGACCTGTCTTATCTCCAGTCCTGGCTCCTGACTCATGTCTTGTCCTACCAACTACACTTCTGCCTGCTTACCAGTGTATGATTCCGGCTTGATCCCGATTCTGCTCCCTACCACTGTCTGATATCCTGTATATGACTACCAGCTTGACTTCTGACCTGGCTCCTGGCTCTTCCCACTATCAAGCTACACCTGGGGCATCCGAGGGACTTCTGCCCTGCAGCGCATCCTGCTTGTCTGGCCATCATCCCGTGTACACCACTCCTGCACTTCAGCCTATCGCAGCTGGCAACCCCTGCTTCTTTGGGCCTAGCATTCCCTGTTACCACCTTCAGGGGTGCTCTGCACTCAGCCGCAAGGGAAGCCCTCTCAGCACTCCGGCCTCTGATCAGGTACGTGTCAAGTACCCACCGAAACTTCCGCTTTCCTCAGAGCTCCACCTGTCTGTTAGCAATTTCAGCCCAGAAAGACTTTACCCCCTTCCTGACCAGCCCATTTTTTGCGATACGGCACTGCATTACTTTAACTGACAAGTGCGCGGTCATGCGACGCTGTACCCAAACAAAGTTGATGTCCTTTTTCCCCAGCTTTCTTTTGGTGGTATTTGATCCCCTATGCGTTTTTTTTGGGCTATTTTTTTACGCTATAAACAAAAAAAGAACGACAATTTTGAAAAAAAAAAACAATATTTTTTACTTTCTGCTATAAAACATATCCAATAAAAAAAATGTAAAAAATCAAATTTCTTCATCAATTTAGGCCAATATGTATTCTGCTACATATTTTTGTTAACAAAAATCCCAGTAAGCGTATATTGATTGGTTTGCGCAAAAGTTATAGCGTCTACAAACTATAGGATATTTTTATGGCATTTTTATTTATTTTACTACTAATGGTGGCAATCAGTGATTTTTAGCAGGACTGCAACATTGTGGCGGTCAAATCAGACACCCAACGGACACTTTTGACACTTTTTTGGGGATCAGTGACATTATTACAGTGATCAGTGTTAAAAATATGCACTGTTACTGTACTAATGACACTGGCAGGGAAGGGGTTAACATCAGGGGCGATCAAAGGGTTAAGTGTGTCCCTAGGGGGTGCTTACTAACTGTGTGGGGGTTGCTCTGACTGGGTGAAGACAGAGATCCGTGTTCCTGCTTAGCGGGAACACAAGATCTCCATCTTCTCCCCTGTCAGAACAGCGATCTGCCTTGTTTACATTGCCGTTCTGCCTCTCTGGGGAACGATCGCAGGTTGCCGGCGGACATCATCCCCACTTGCAGGTCACCTCCCCATCCCCAAAGTATTTTGCACCCTGCCCTGTGCACTCCCTCACTCCTATTTACTTCCCCATCCCCACTGGCAGCCTGGCATTACAGCCAATAGAGTTGGCTTTTTTTTTTTATTTCAATATTTTAAAGTTGCACTTCTGTTTGTCAAAAAGCAATATTTTAGTTTTTTTTATGAAATATGGTTTTATTCATAACAATATTATGTATTGCAATAACTAAATCTGTGACTGTAGTGCATGTTCAAACTTTAAAGTGGTTGTAAACATTTGTTTAACCACCAGCTGCCATCATTATACTGCGACAGGTTGGCTCATTCTCGCAAATCGCCGTAGCTGTACGTCGGCCCCTTTACCAGCCATAGCAGGCACATGCGTTGGTGTCTGTTGCACAGCGGGGGAGCCGATGCGCGTGGCTGGCGGCCGCGATGTCCACCGGCCACCCGCGATCGCTCCACAGAGAGCCAGAACGGGGGATCTGTCAATGTAAAGAAACAGATCCTCGTTCTGACAGGAAAGTACAGAGTGATCGTCTGTTCCTAGTGATTAGGAAGAGCGATCTCGCTGTACTCCCAGTCAGTCCCCTCCCCCCATAGTTAGAAACACTTCCCAGGGAACACATTTAACCCCTTGATCACCACTAGTGTTAACCGCTTACTTGCCAGTGTCATTTATACAATATTCAGTGCATTTTCATAGCACCGATCGCTGTAATGTCGTCACTGGTCCCAAATAAGTGTCAAAAGTGTCCGATCTGTCTGCCGCAATGTTGCATTCCGGCTAAAAATCACTGATCACTGCCATTACTCTTAAAAAAAAAAAAAAATTATAATAAAAATGCCATAAATCTATCCCATATTTTGTAGACGCTATAGCTTTTGCGCAAACCAATCAATATACGCTTATTTCATTTTTTTTACCAAAATATGTAGACAAATACATTCTGACCTAAACTGATGAAAAAATTGTTATTTATTTCTTTTTTTGGGATATTTATTATAGCAAAAAGTAAATTGTCGGTCTTTTTTTGTTTATAGCACAAAAAAATAAAAACCGCAGAGATGATCAAATACCACCAAAAGAAAGCTCTATTTATGGGGTAAAAAGGACGTCAATTTTGCTTGGGTACAACGTCGCACGATCACGCAATTGTCAGTTAAAGCGACACAGAACCGTATTGCAAGAAATGGCCTGGTCATTAAGGGGGAAAATCGTCCGGGGCTGAAACATGCCTATACTTACCTGCTCTGTGCAATGGTTTTCACAGAGCAGCCCCAATCCTCTTTTTCTGGGGTCCCCCACTGGCGCTCTAGTCCCCTCCTCATCATCAGGTGCCCCCACGAAAAAACGCTTTCCACGGGGAGAGCCGTGTGGGGTCGCTCCCGAGCCCCACTGCTGAGTCCATTGACACAAACAGTGGGACTCGGCCCCCCCTGCTCCCATGTCCCAGCTTTTGATTAACAGCCACGGGAGTCAATGTCTCCTTTTCCTATCAATCTGTCCAATGAGGAGAGTGACATCGGCTGGTGCCACTGTGCTCATGCAGCATCGCTGGATCAGTTCGGGCTCAATGCAGCACAGAAGGTTTTTCACCTTCATGTAAAGAATTAAGCAAAAGTATGTAGGCATAGGACACACTCCCCTGCCACGCCCCCTTAACCACTTCAGTCCCAGAAGGTTTTACCCCTTTAATAACCAGGCCATTGTTTGCGATACGGCACTGCGTTACTTTAACTGACACTTGTGACTGTCGTGCAATTCTGTACCCAAAAAAAATGTATGTCCTTTTTTCCCACAATTAGAGTTTTCTTTTGGTGGCATTTGATTACCTCCTAGGTTTTTATTTTTTGTGCTATAAAAAAAAAAGAGTGACAATTTTGAAAAAAAAACAATATTTTTAACTTTTTGCTATAATACATATCCAAAAAAAAAAAAAAAGAAAAACATTTTTTCATCAGTTTAGGCCGATATGTATTCTTCTACATATTTTTGGTAAAAAAAAATCCCAATAAGCGTACAGTGGAACCTCAGATTACGAGCATAATCCATTCCAGGAAGTACTCGCATATCAAAGCGAGTTTTCACATTGAAGTCAATGGAAACGAAAATAATTTGTTCTGCATTGACTTCAATGGGATGCAATACCGCAATGCGGCCAGAGGCGGGGGGCGCCGGAGAGCCTTGGAAAAGGCCCCAGCACACTTTGATGACTTTGGCAAACCTCGAAAGACTCCGTTCACGAGCCTTTCCGAGGTTTGCCGAGGTCAGCCCAACTGTCCTCGGGCCTTTCCGTGCATTTCCGACGATCGGTGCTGTTCGGCTCCGGCGCCCCCCACCTCAGGCCAAAAGCGGTACTGCACACCACTTTTGGCCTGAATCCTGCTCGTTTTGCGAGACAACACTCGCAAACCGAGTTAGGATTTTTAGAAATACAGTGCTCGTTTTGCGAAGCGCTCGTTAACTGCGTTACTCGCAAACCGAGGTTCCACTGTATATTGATTTTGTCATTGTTTTTACTAGTAATGGCGGCAATCTGCGATTTTTAGCGAGACTGCGGCATTGCGGCAGACAAATCTGACCCTAATTGAAACTTTTTGGGGACCAGTGACACCAATACAGTGATCAGTGCTATAAAAATGCACTGATCCCTGTGTAAATGGCACTGGCAGGGAAGGAGTTAACACTAGGGGTTAAATGTTCCTTAAGGAGGTGTTGCTAACTGTCATGGGGATGGACTGACAGGCAATAGAGAGAGATCACTGTTCCTGATCATTAGGAACAGCTGATCTCTCTCTCCTCCCCTGTCAGAATGCCTTGTTTACATAGGCAGATCCCCGTTCTGCCTCTGTGAGGAGCGATCGCGGGTGGCCGGCGGACATAGCAGCTGCCAGACATATGCATCGACTCCTGTGCCGCAGGCGCACACCCACCGTATCTATTACACGAAACGATGTACAAGTACTTTATTTCACGCAATAGAACCGCCCTGCTGCAGTATATATGCGGTGAGTGGTCTTTAAGTGGTAAAAGGAGAATTATACAAAAAAATTTTACCACTACTATTCCTTTATATTGGCTTTTAACCACTTGCCGACCGCTTCAAGCCTATATACGTGAGCAGAATGGCACGGGCAGGCAAAATCACGTACCTGGTACGTGATTGCCTTCCCGCGGGCGGGGGGTCCGATCGGACCCCCCCCGGTGCCAGCGGCGGTCGGCTTTTGTCTGGCAGCGATCAAAGATGAGGGGGAGGCCATCCAATCGTGGCCCCCCCTCGCGATCGCTCCCAGCCAATGAGAAACATCCCCTGCCTCTGTATAGTACACAGAGGCAGAGGATGTGATGTCATCTCTCCTCGGCTCGGGAGTTTCCGTTCCAGCGCCGAGGGGAGAAGACATGTGAGTGCACCAACACTACACAACACAGTAGAACATGCCAGGCACACTAAACACCCTGATCCCCCCCCCCCCCCGATCGCCCCCCGATCCCCCCCAATCACCCCCCCCTGTCACAAACTGACACCAAGCAGGTTTTTTTTTTTTTTTTTTTCCTGATTACTGCATAGTGTCATTTTGTGACAGTTAGAAGTGTTAGGACAGTGAGTATTACCCCCCTGTAGGTCTAGGGTACCCCCCTAACCCCCCCTAATAAAGTTTTAACCCCTTGATCACCCCCCGTCACCAGTGTCACTAAGCGATCATTTTTCTGATCGCTGTATTAGTGTCGCTGGTGACGCTAGTTAGGGACGTAAATATTTAGGTTCGCTGTCAGCGTTTTATAGCGACAGGGACCCCCATATACTACCTAATAAATGTTTTAACCCCTTGATTGCCCCCTAGTTAACCCTTTCACCACTGATCACCGTATAAGTGTTATGGGTGACGCTGGTTAGTTCGTTTATTTTTTATAGTGTCAGGGCACCCGCCGTTTATTACCGAATAAAGGTTTAGCCCCCTGATCGCCCGGCGGTGATATGCGTCGCCCCAGGCAGCGTCAGATTAGCGCCAGTACCGCTAACACCCACGCACGCAGCATACGCCTCCCTTAGTGGTATAGTATCTGAACGGATCAATATCTGATCCGATCAGATCTATACTAGCATCCCCAGCAGTTTAGGGTTCCCAAAAACGCGGTGTTAGCGGGATCAGCCCAGATACCTGCTAGCACCTGCGTTTTGCCCCTCCGCCCGGCCCAGCCCAGCCCACCCAAGTGCAGTATCGATCGATCACTGTCACTTACAAAACACTAAACGCATAACTGCAGCGTTCGCAGAGTCAGGCCTGATCCCTGCGATCGCTAACAGTTTTTTTGGTAGCGTTTTGGTGAACTGGCAAGCAAGCACCAGCCCCAGGCAGCGTCAGGTTAGCGCCAGTACTGCTAACACCCACGCACGCACCGTACACCTCCCTTAGTGGTATAGTATCTGAACGGATCAATATCTGATCCGATCAGATCTATACTGGCGTCCCCAGCAGTTTAGGGTTCCCAAAAACGCAGTGTTAGCGGGATCAGCCCAGATACCTGCTAGCACCTGCGTTTTGCCCCTCCGCCCGGCCCGGCCCAGCCCACCCAAGTGCAGTATCGATCGATCACTGTCACTTACAGAACACTAAACGCATAACTGCAGCGTTCGCAGAGTCAGGCCTGATCCCTGCGATCGCTAACAGTTTTTTTGGTAGCGTTTTGGTGAACTAGCAAGCGCCAGCGGCCTAGTACACCCCGGTCGTAGTCAAACCAGCACTGCAGTAACACTTGGTGACGTGGCGAGTCCTATAAGTGCAGTTCAAGCTGGTGAGGTGGCAAGCACAAGTAGTGTCCCGCTGCCACCAAAAAGACAAACACAGGCCCGTCGTGCCCATAGTGCCCTTCCTGCTGCATTCGCCAATCCTAATTGGGAACCCACCGCTTCTGCAGCGCCTGTACTTCCCCCATTCACATCCCCAACCAAATGCAGTCGGCTGCATGAGAGGCATTTTTATGTCCTCCCGAGTACCCCTACCCAACAAACCCCCCCAAAAAAGATGTCGTGTCTGCAGCAAGCGCGGATATAGGCGTGACACCCGCTATTATTGTCCCTCCTGTCCTGACAATCCTGGTCTTTTCATTGGTGAATGTTTTGAACGCTACCATTCACTAGTTGAGTATTAGCGTAGGGTACAGCATTGCACAGACTAGGCACACTTTCACAGGGTCTCCCAAGATGCCATCGCATTTTGAGAGACCCGAACCTGGAACCGGTTACCGTTATAAAAGTTACAAGTTTGCAAAAAAAACACAAAAAAAAAAGTTGTCGTTTTATTGTTCTCTCTCTCTCTATTCTCTCTATTGTTCTGCTCTTTTTTACTGTGTTCTATTCTGCAATGTTTTATTGTTGTTATGTTTTATCATGTTTGCTTTTCAGGTATGCAATTTTTTATACTTTACTGTTTACTGTGCTTTATTGTTAACCATTTTTTGTCTTCAGGTACGCCATTCACGACTTTGAGTGGTTATACCAGAATGATGCCTGCAGGTTTAGGTATCATCTTGGTATCATTCTTTTCAGCCAGCGGTCGGCTTTCATGTAAAAGCAATCCTAGCGGCTAATTAGCCTCTAGACTGCTTTTACAAGCAGTGGGAGGGAATGCCCCCCCCACCGTCTTCCGTGTTTTTCTCTGGCTCTCCTGTCTCAACAGGGAACCTGAGAAAGCAGCCGGTGATTCAGCCAGCTGACCATAGAGCTGATCAGAGACCAGAGTGGCTCCAAACATCTCTATGGCCTAAGAAACCGGAAGCTACGAGCATTTTATGACTTAGATTTCGCCGGATGTAAACAGCGCCATTGGGAAATTGGGGAAGCATTTTATCACACCGATCTTGGTGTGGTCAGATGCTTTGAGGGCAGAGGAGAGATCTAGGGTCTAATAGACCCCAATTTTTTCAAAAAAGAGTACCTGTCACTACCTATTGCTATCATAGGGGATATTTACATTCCCTGAGATAACAATAAAAATGATTTAAAAAAAATATGAAAGGAACAGTTTAAAAATAGGATAAAAAAAGCAAAAAAATAATAAAGAAAAAAAATAAAATAAAATAAAAAGCACCCCTGTCCCCCCTGCTCTCGCGCTAAGTCGAACGCAAGCGTCGGTCTGGCGTCAAATGTAAACAGCAATTGCACCATGCATGTGAGGTATCACCACGAAGGTCAGATCGAGGGCAGTATTTTTAGCAGTAGACCTCCTCTGTAAATCTAAAGTGGTAACCTGTAAAGGCTTTTAAAGGCTTTTAAAAATGTATTAATTTTGTTGCCACTGCACGTTTGTGCGCAATTTTAAAGCATGTCATGTTTGGTATCCATGTACTCGGCCTAAGATCATCTTTTTTATTCCATCAAACATTTGGGCAATATAGTGTGTTTTAGTGCATTAAAATTTAAAAAAGTGTGTTTTTTTCCACAAAAAATGCGTTTGAAAAATCGCTGCGCAAATACCGTGTGAAAAAAAAAATGAAACACCCACCATTTTAATCTGTAGGGCATTTGCTTTAAAAAAATATATAATGTTTGGTGGTTCAAAGTAATTTTCTTGCAAAAAAAAAAAACTTTTTCATGTAAACAATAAGTGTCAGAAAGGGCTTTGTCTTCAAGTGGTTAGAAGAGTGGGTGATGTGTGACATAAGCTTCTAAATGTTGTGCATAAAATGCCAGGATAGTTCAAAACCCCCCCAAATGACCCCGTTTTGGAAAGTAGACACCCCAAGCTATTTGCTGAGAGGCATGTCGAGTCCATGGAATATTTTATATTGTGACACAAGTTGCGGGAAAGAGACAATTTTTTTTTTTTTTTTTTGCACTAAATGATATATTGCTCAAACATGCCATGGGGATATGTGAAATTACACCCCAAAATACATTCTGCTGCTTCTCCTGAGTACGGGGATACCACATGTGTGAGACTTTTTGAGAGCCTAGCCGCGCATGGGACCCCGAAAACCAAGCACCGCCTTCAGGCATTCTAAGGGCGTAAATTTTTGATTTCACTCTTTACTGCCTATCACAGTTTCGGAGGCCATGGAATGCCCAAGTGGCACAACCCCCCCCCCCCCCCAAATGACCCCATTTTGGAAAGTAGACACCCCAAGCTATTTTCTGAGAGATATAGTGAAAATTTTGCAGACCTCACTTTTTGTCACAAAGTTTTGAAAATTGAAAAAAGAAAAAAAAAAAATTTCTGGTCTTTCTTCATTTTCAAAAACAAATGAGAGCTGCAAAATACTCACCATGCCTCTCAGCAAATAGCTTGGGGTGTCTACTTTCCAAAATGGGGTCATTTGGGGGGGTTTTGTGCCATCTTGGCATTTTATGGCCTTCAAAACTGTGATAGGTAGTGAGGAGTGAAATCAAAAATTTATGCCCTTAGAAATCCTGAATGCTTGGTTTTCGGGGCCCCATACGCGACTAGGCTCCCAAAAAGTCCCACACATGTGGTATCCCCGTACTCAGGAGAAGCAGCTGAATGTATTTTGGGGTGCAATTCCACATATGCCCATGGCCTGTGTGAGCAATATATCATTTAGTGACAACTTTTTGTAAAAAATTTTTTTTTTTTTTGTCATTATTCAATCACTTGGGACAAAAAAAATAAATATTCGATGGGTTCAACATGCCTCTCAGCAATTTCCTTGGAGTGTCTACTTTCCAAAATGGGGTCATTTGGGGGGGTTTTGTACTGCCCTGCCATTTTAGCACCTCAAGAAATGACATAGGCAGTCATAAATTAAAAGCTGTGTAAATTCCAGAAAATGTACCCTAGTTTGTAGACGCTATAACTTTTGCGCAAACCAATAAATATACGCTTATTGACATTTTTTTTACCAAAGACATGTGGCCGAATACATTTTGGCCTAAATGTATGACTAAAATTTAGTTTATTGGATTTTTTTATAACAAAAAGTAGAAAATATCATTTTTTTTCAAAATTTTCGGTCTTTTTCCGTTTATAGCGCAAAAAATAAAAACGGCAGAAGTGACCAAATACCATCAAAAGAAAGCTCTATTTGTGGGAAGAAAAGGACGCAAATTTCGTTTGGGTACAGCATTGCATGACCGCGCAATTAGCAGTTAAAGCGACGCAGTGCAGTGCCGAATTGTAAAAAGTGCTCTGGTCAGGAAGGGGGTAAAATCCTCCGGGGCTGAAGTGGTTAAAATCTACACATGCAGCAATTGAGAAATTGGATGAAATGTTTAGCCCTGGGAAACAATTAAAAAAAAAATGCATTTTATATACAACTATCCCAGATAGCAAGTAATTGTGCTGCAAGTTGAAAAATGACTTGTTAAGCTATTGCTAGACTTGCCAGGCTTCACAAGTTTGTTGCACAATTGCAGCAAGTCCGCATTGCATGACTCCAGATCAACTTTCTTTGCAAATATTCTGCAAGTCTGCTGCAAGTTCTGGTTCAGTTGTGTTGTACAATAGTCCTCCCACCACAGGGGTCACCGTGGCTGAATTTTCATGCTGTAGACTTGCAGAGCTCTTTCTGTAGACTCACCACTGCAACTTTGCTCTTGCTAGAGACTTGCCACGCAAATTTGCTACAAATTGAAAAAGTGACAACTAGAACTAGAACTTCAAGTGCTCTACAAGTGTACAACTTGCAAGTGAAAATGTGCAGCAAGTTAACAGACTTACAATTCAAGACTGCCAACACTCCCAGATGGCAAGTTATCTTTGCTATCTGGGACATAGATCAAAGAAGTTAAACCACCATGGGAAGACCCAATTTGTGTTGCCATCATCCCTTAAAATTTAAACAAAAATGGAAAAGTACCCCCCCCCCCTCTTGGGATTTTAAGGGCAGACTCAAAAATATTAGATTGTTTTGCTACACAAACATATAAAGTTTATTAATACCGTGTTTCCCCAAAAATAAGCCCAGGTCTTATATTAATTTTGACAACAAAAGTAACAATATGGCTTATTTTCGGGGTAGGTCTTACTATGTGCTGTCTTCTCTCCCTCCCTGCCTGTCAGGAATCCCCAGTGTGAACCAAGTTAAAGTGCTTGTAAAATCCTATAATCCACTCTATTACAGTAGTATATAATTTACCATGAGTGAGTTTCTGTAATATAATTGTGCCAAATACCTTCTCTTCCCTGCTCGGGGGGGGGGGGGGGGGGGGGGGGCGAGATTCCCCGCTGACAGCTGGGAGAAGAGGAGGAGAGCAGCGGGAGGTCAGCTGAGCGCAGAGCGGCACTGTACCGGAGGAATTTGGCACAATTATATTACAGAAACACAAACATTGTACATTATATAATACTGTAATAGAGTGGATTATAGGGTTTTAAACTAGGGCTTATTTTCGGGGGAAGGCTTATATTGCAGCCCTCCTGGAACATAACGCTAGGTCTTATTTTCTGGGTAGGTCTTATTTTCGGGGAAACAAGATACATGTTAAAAACGTTGGTGCACATATCACCATTAATTACATAAAACAGCAAGATATACAGGGGCTCGTAAGGAGCTGATAGATGACATGGTTGTCTCTTCCAATTATGCCTGACGCATTTCAGGAGCACAAGTGTATCCTTTCTTCAGGGAAATTTAAGAGAGAAGATCATAAATGAAGAGCATTCAGCACCACGGCCTGCATGAGTATCAGCTCCATACGAGCCCCTGTATGTCTTGCTGTTTTATGTAATTGATGGTGATGTATGCACTAATGTTTTTACTATGTATTAATAAAATATATTTTTGAAGCAAAACAACCTAATATTTTTGAGTCTTCCCTTAAAATCCCAAGTACCGGGGGGGTACTTTTCCATTTTTGCTATCTGGGATATAGATCAGCCCAAAATGAGTACAAATAAGGGGGAAAGAGGGACTTTGTTCTAAATCAGGGACAGTCCCTCAAAATCAGAGACAGTTGGACGCTATGTATGGGGGGTGTTATAACCGTGGATCAGCTACCGGCTTTTAACACCCCCCCTCCCCTCCCCGACAAGCCATGTGAGTGAGCCCTAAAAGAGAACATGGTCTACTACCTTAGTAAATCAGGGACAATACTGTGGCATGACAAAGTCTATCCTCTAAAAAAAAGCCTGCGGTTTACCGTAAACGCGAATCAGTCTTTACATTTAAGACGTGTCATTAATTAACCTTAGTGTTAAGCTTAATAAACTGTCGCTAATGCTATGGGCAAAGTTCCTATAATGTTTATGTTAGCTATTAAAAAAAAAAAGTGACGGGCCTTTGAATTCAAATAGCCGATCAGAACATCGCAGGTAGAACGCTGAATGTCAGCTCAGTAGTAACGTTTCCCTTGCTGATTTACAGAACATACTCTAACATTAAAAAGACACCGTTTTAATGCGTTTTATGTGTTTACTGCTGTTCTGCATGACGGCTGTCCTCTGCAATTTGAGGTTTCTTACTTGCAAAGTGTCAATTAGGGACTTTACTGAGGCAGAATATGTGTTGTGAATTTGTAAATAAAATCACTAAAAAGTCAATTACTGCCAAGTCACTCTACTGACTGTCTTTCTGCGCAGAACTGAAGGTGATCTTTCTGGTCAAAAGATTGTAGAAATACTGTGATACACATTATAAAGAACATTTTAAAAATAAAATTTAATTTTAAAGCTTAGACAAGAGATCAGATATTTGCATATTGATTACTCCATCAAGAAATGCAAGAGGAAAGGCAGACTTCATTATAGGCATGCCGATGAGAAATCTAGGCATAACACTAAGGGCCTGATATATGGAAGCATTCCTAATAAGAAGTGCAGTTATTACCCCAGACACCAATTAAAGCCCAACTCCAGGTCAAGGTCTTTAGAAAACTGAAAAGACTGATGAAGGCTCAGATCCTTTGGCAGATTTCTGTTTCTGGCAGCCACTCCATTGGGAGAGTGGTGGAAAAATGTCATTTTCCCTTGATTATGGCTTACTAATACATAAGAATGCATCCCAATCCCTGGTGTAGGGAAGGTTTTACCTTAAATGTCTTCATACTATAGGAATGTCATTACATACTTTTTTACCAAGGTTTTTACCAAGGTTTTAGGAATCTGGACTCTGAACTATCCTTTTGGCCCCACATCCAAACGCTTTCCAAATCTTGCCGTCTCAACCTTTGCAACATCTCTAAAATACGCCCCTTCCTAATTAATGACACCACAAAGCTCCTAGTTCACTCCCAGGCTCCCGACTCGACTACTGCAACTCCCTCCTCACGGAATTACCTCTAAATAGGCTATCCTCCCTTCAGTCCATCATAAATGCTGCTGCCAGGCTCATCCACCTTACCAACCGCTCAGCATCTGCTACACCTCTCTGTTAATCCCTCCATTGGCTTCCACTCACCCAACAAATTCAATTAAAAATTCCAACAACAACTTACAAAGCCATCCCCACTTTGGCCCCCAGCTACATCACTAACCTAGTCTCAAAATACCTACCTACTCATTCCCTTCGTTCCTCCCAAGACATCTAGTTCCCTTGTCACCTACTTCCATGACTGCCTCCAGGACTTTTCCCAAGCTTCTCCTATCCTTTGGAACTCCCTACCCCAATCTGTCCAGTGACTATCTCCTACTCTGCTCACTTTTAGACGATCCCTAAAAACACTTCTCTTCAGAGAAGCCTATCCTGCTCCCACCTAAAAACTGTCAATGGCGTCCCTAGGGGGGCCAGAGGGGGCCCTGACCCCTCCCCCCCAACATTATGCTGTGCCCCATTATGTGCCCCCCCCCCCCAATTTTTTTTTTTTTACAAAAAGGCAATGAGGGAGAGCGTCCCCAGTCAGCTCCTGCGGGTGATTCCTCCCCCCTCCCTCTGCTCACTGATACTGCATAATTCGAGTGCTCACACAACCACGGCCGCCCGATCTACTCCTTCCCCTGAATCCTCATTGGCAGGGAGAAGAGCAAGTTGCAGGAAGGACTCCACCAGGACTCTCAGTTACTGAAAAAACAGACTGATTTCTCCCGTCCTTAGGACAGGAGAACCAGCCTGTAAATTCCAAGAGATGCCAGACCAGCGCTGTCAATAGCAGGGACAGGACAGCAAGAGGAGGCTGGGGAACCCCACAGTGGCAGAACACCAGGGCCCGGTGGCAAGACATTTTTTGCAACTCTGATAGTTCTCCCACTGCTTTGGACCCTTATATTTTCTTGGTATGCTGGTGACATATATCTCTTGTTTTCTGCCACCCTGGGGGGCCCCAATACAGTAGGAAGGGAGCTCACTGCAGAACATGTGAAAGGGCCATTGTGGGATCGTAGTAAAGGGCCCCAGGATATATATATATATATATATATATATATATATATATATATATATATATATATATATATATATATATATTTGCATTTTATAGTTGCCCCCCTACTTTTGTCCCTGTCCCCCCATGTGCCCCCCCTAAATATGAAAGCTGGAGACGCCACTGAAAACTGTACATTTAATTTGTCCATCAGATCATTCCCCACAGCTATTACCTTTTGTATCACTTGACCCTCCCTCCTAGATTGTAAGCTCTAACGAGCAGGACCCCCTGCTTCCTCCTGTATTGAATTGTATTGTAACTGTACTGTCTGCCCTCATGTTGTAAAGCGGTGGCGCTATATAAATCCTGTATTATAATAATAATAAAATACTAAACATAGGGGTGCATAGCCTATTGCATTAGGGTGTGCACCCCAAAGCTCCAACACATTAGCCAGTGTGACATATTTAGCGGCCTCTTCCCCGCCAATGGTGGCTGTTGCTGTATATTTCGGGGGGGCGGCGATGGCTGTCCTGTTTGCCACCCCCCCAAAATATACAGTACCAGCCGTTAATGGCGGGGAAGAGGCCCCGGTCGGTCCATCAGTTGGTCTGTCGGTCACTCGTCCACCCCCCCCCCCCCCCACCAGCCCCACACTTACCCCATCTAGCAGCCTCGGCTCCTTCTTGCGTCTATATATTGGTACTGATTCCCCATATTTTTCTCTTGTGGCAGCTGAATGTCGGCAAGAGGGAGAGGAGGAAAAGCCCATTTTCAGCTGCTGCAGGAGGAAAACATAGATAGGTCTGGCTAAATACCACCCCCAGCACCCCTCCTTTCCAGGTTGTGGAGTCGGCAAAGAAGGATCGCAGTTCACCTGTCACCTGCCCACGCCTGATGGGTAGATCACAATTGATGCATTGCCAACCACAGAATTAGGGTGTGCCTAGGCACACATCTGGCACACCCCTTGCACACACCTATGGTACTGAACAAATGACCAAGCCCTTTCAAGAATGTGTGATATCTTCCTCAACCGCTTGCTAACTGCCCTGTAGCATTACTGCTACAGGGCAGCAGCTGTGCGCCGGATCACATATATATATATATATATATATACATATATACATATATATACATGATCCCGTGCTACTAGGTAGGGGGCACAGGTGCGCTCCAGCAACGGCTCACTTCAGCTGCGATTACACCCAGTAGAAGCCGATGGGTGGGTGCCGGGTACTCAATGTCTTCCAGAACCCGCTGATCGCTGGGCAGACAGACAGAACTGCAAACTGCCTATGTAAACAAGGCACAATGCCGTTCCGACAGGTGGGAAGGGATGGAGTTTGTGTCCATGCAAAGCAAGTAATAAATTCCATCTCTTCCCCTAGTAAAAGCACCTCACACAGTACAGTAAAACACTGGCTAGGCACACAGTTAACCCTTTGATCGCTCCTGATGTTAACCCCTTCATTATGTATCATACGTCATACATCATATCATTATGTGTCATTAGTACAGTGACAGAGCAACAGCTGCTGCACCATGTTTATTTTTTTAGCTTTTTTGGGTTTTTTTGTGGAGGTTTTTTGGGGCCTCCCACACCAAAGAAGCTCATGTACCAAATTTTGACACAGAGCCAGAAGCATTTGGCAGTGCGATTTGTGCCAAAATTTTAGTGCATTTTGTTGCTCGACAGTCGCAGCAAAATCACACAGCGTTTGGGGTGTCATTAAGAAATAATGGCATCGCAAACGTGCCCCGTGTTTTCCCGCGATTCTGGAAACAGTATGCTCAGGTGTGAACGGAGCCTAATGCCGGGTACACACAGGCGGACTTTTCGACCGGACTGGTCAGACGGACTTTCGGCGGACTTCCAACGGACTTTCCGAATGAACGGACTTGCCTACACACGATCTCACCAAAGTCCGACGGATTTGTACGTGATGACGTACACCGGACTAAAATAAGGAAGTTGATAGCCAGTATCCAATAGCTGCGCCCAAGTGTCGGTTTTTGTCCCTCGGACTAGCATACAAACGAGCGGATTTTTCGACCGGACTTGAGTCTGTCAGAAAGATTTGAAACATGTTTTATTTCTAGGTCCGTCTGACTTTGGGGAAAAAAGGTCTGCTGGAGCCCACACATGATCGAATTGTCCGACGGGAGTCCGGTCCGCCGGACCAAGTCTGCCAGAAAGTCCGCTCGTGTGTACGTGGCATTAGTGTCACTGGTTCCCAAAAAGTGTCAAAGGTGTCAGATAGTGTCAGAATCTCAATATACACTTATTGGGATTTTTTTTTTACCAAAAATATGTAGCAAAATACACATCGGCCTAAATTTATGAAGATATTTGATTTTTTTTCAAATTTTTTATTGTTTTTAGCAGAAAGTAAAAAATATTGTTTATTTATTTTTTTATTTTTTTAAATGTGTCTTTTTTTTCTTTTCACAGAAAACATAATGACAAACAAAAAAAGAAAAAGGGGGAGGGAAGAAACACTTTGAGATATGCAGAATATATCATACATTTTGACTTGTGAAAGGTAAACATTCGTATTATATCTAAGGCCCCTTTCACACGAGGCGGACTCCGTTTCTACGGAGACCGCCTCGGTCCGCCAACTCAGCGGGAGATCAGTCCGTCTGCTTTTAGCGAATCGGACCGGGTCGGATGTCAGCGGACATGTCTCCGCTGACATTCGTCGCTCCATAGACTAACATGGAGCGCCTGTTCAGGTCCGCCGTCAAAACTGACAGGCGGACCTGAACAGTCCAATCGTGTGAAAGGGGCCTTATACCATATTTGTGTAACAATCATGAAAGAACAGAATTAACACTCTTAAATACCAGAGATATAGTGGAGGGTGTTTCTCCTCCTTCTGCCGACACCCCATGTGGGATCAGGCTGTGTTGGGGTGGATCTCTGTTCCAAAAACTTTACAAATTATCAATAAGCAGTTAGTACTGATTACACTTTCATCTACATTTCCCTTAGACATGTGCACTGACAAAAAATCTGTTCGTTTTCGTTTTATTCGTTTTTTTGCTTTTTTCAGAAATTTGAAAATTCGGAAATTTGAAAATTCGAACTCCCAAACATTATATATTTTTTAATAACACCCTAGAGAATAAAATGTCAGCCGTTGCAATACTTTCTGTCACACCGTATTTGCGCAGCGGTCTTACAAGCGCACTTTTTTTGGAACAAATACACTTTTTTGAATTTGAAAATAAGACATCAGTAAAGATAGCCCAATTTTTTTTTATATTGGGAAAGATAATGTTACACCGAGTAAATTGATACCCAACATGTCATGCTTCAAATGGCGACAAACTTTTACCCTTAAAAATCTCCATAGGAGACGTTTAAAAATGTCTACAGGTTACCAGTTTTGAGTTATAGAGTCCTCAGTCTATGTGCCTTTAGTAAATCCACCCCAATATATGTAGTAAAATATATCTATTTTCCGGTCATTTCGCCAGATTTTTGGAGACTATTTTCTGTATATACAATCATATCCATCATTTGCTGCATAAACCCCCTGATCACTCCAAACATAATACAATGTCCATACATATCACAATGGTCTCATCCCTTGTTAGAACATATGTCATATGTAGGGGGATACTTTACTTATTCACAATTATTTTTAGAGATATCTTTGGCTCAAATAGTTGCAAGGCACAATGGGATTATGAATAGACCAGGGACATGCAGGGGAGGCCATGAACATAAAAAAAAAAATAAAAAAAATAAAAATCGAGCTTCGAGGATCATAGCTCGGTGACCTTGGGTCATAGTGGCCTCATATTTATGGGGCTCCTACGACCTATAGTTCCATAGACATGGGGCTCTTTGCACAACCTGTCAGAAACAAAATACTGGGCAAAACGACGTTACCTTACATCGGTTCACCTTTTGACAACTAGGGGGGTGCGCGTGCACCACCAGAGGCACACGCGGCTCGCCGCCAGAGCCGATGCGAGTGCCCAGCGAGCGTGATGACCGCCAGGCACCCGTGATTGCTCATGACAGAGCGAGAACCGGGATCTGTGTGTGTAAACACACAGATCCCGGTTCTCTCAGGGAAGAGGAGACAGATCATGTGTTCATACAAGTATGAACACCGACCTCTCTCTCCTCCTAGACAGCCCCATCCCCCCTACAGTAGCTCAAACCTTAAAAACACAGAAAGAAGTGCCAAACCAAAATCAAATAAAAGAGTCCAAGATAATTTAAATTGTTGGTAAAAAAATCATATTAAAAAGTCACATAATATGACTTTTTTTACTAACAATTAAAATTACCTTGGACACTTCTTTCTTGTTTTGGACTGGTGCTTCTTTCTGTGTTTCTATGGTTTAGGCTTTGGTGATGACTGATTTTGAAACTTAGACATTGGGATAATGTCATGGCACACTCACACAGGGGCAGTAATGTACTCTCTCATGTTTGAAAGCCTACGCCATTAGTAAGAGCTCCAACATTGCAGGTAGGTGGCTTTGCTGCAAGGCTGGGTAGGTATCTGCTCCCAAACAGCATAGAGATCTGCAGCTAAGTAGCCAACATGAATAGCGCTTAGTCTTTTGAGGATTGCAGGTCTAGACACGTTATTAGCAGAAAAGGAAGAGATGGCGGAACGACTAACCAAACATTATAGCAGCAATCAAAGTTAAATAAATGATCATATGTATATAATGTTTATATCTGAAAGAATTATGTATATGTATATAGATAAAAAGTCCCGGCAATAAGAAGTGGGGAGGGATTTATAAAATAACTTGCACCAGCGGCAGCTCCCCTGGGAGTTGAAGCAAAAACTCTGGAAGACAAATAGAAGAGAGTCAAGGTGCACCAATCTAATTGTAGTATGTATAGAACAATTTAATAAACAAATAAAAGGTGGCCAAGTGGCTACTCACAACTTATGAGTGAGAATCAGGCATGTAAACACATGTAGTGAAGTCCATGTTCACTTATCCGGTCCAGGGCTGAATCAATGAAGGCGTCCCAGCGGAATCTGGATGAACTGCCAAGATGGAGATGCAGGACGGCCTGTATGTCTTGCTTTTGGTGGGCGCCATCTGTCCTTATGCAAGCCAGATGGAAGTATAGGGGGACCTGGGTGTAGGACTCGCCGTCTGTCCTCGGGGATGCCGGAAACCTGGAACCAAGCAGTGGGCCAGCTTTTGAGATAATTTATGCTAAGCTGTGCAAATACCAAAATGCCTTGATAGGTTTACGGGTCCAGGTCAGCCAGCTTGGCCCAAATGAACTATTCAAAGGGACATTAAGCGTGAGATAGGCTTTCATAACTGTGCAGATAACGTACCTATATATGAGGTGGTATCAAAAAGTTTCAAGACTAGTTTTGTAACACACCAACAGATGGCAGCAGAAGTCTGCACGCACAGTCACAGGGAGCACCGTCCTTCATAAGTCAGTGTGCCAAAAGACATTGTCCTGTGTACATCAGGAGCTGTGCAACTGGTGCTATTCTGACCATGTTCATTACCAATTCTGCTATTTTATCATGGACAGCAAGTTAGAACAAAGAGCAAATGTGAAATACTGCGTGAAACTGGACAAATCTGCCGCGGAGATGTTTGGCTTGATTCGGAAGTTTACGGCAATGCTGCAATGAGTTGAAGATCCAGTTTAAAAGTCGCCGTTTTGACACCATTGCGGAGATCCAGCTTGAATAGCAGAAGGTGCTTGACTCGCTTTGAAATGAAGACTTACAAGACACATTGGGCGAACTGAGTTAAAATGCCTGATTTAAACTCAACCACCAAAGAACTACAGAATAGATATATATATAACGTTACTCACTGGACTATAATAAATTTCAAATTTTTATTGATCAAAAATATAACAAAAAGTAGATATATGCAAATTCTTTAAACATTAAAATGGTACCAAACCCACATCATGCACACCTAAAAATATGCATCCACCTCTCTCACTATAAACAAGAATTTAATGAGCCCCTACAAACATCATTGTATAGTAATTTGGTAAACAAAATATCATAATCAAAAAATGGTAATGTGATCCCATGCATGGTGGATAAATGAAATTATGGAAACAAAAAGTTCAATGCTTTGTGAAGCAAAAGGAGAACAAGCCAATAGCCATTCAATAATAATATCCTTGTGAAAGATGATGATAAGGATCATAAGTATCAATACTCCAAAGTGCCAAGTAAAGGAACAGGTGGAGAAACATGGATCTTTGGTTGACTCATATTGTGAAAACTCTCATAATGGTAAGGGAGAGATGAATTTGTGTGGTCCAGAGGAGGATGAGTGTTCACCAAAGCAAATTCAATGCCTGTCTAGATCATATGTCTGTACAGTCCTAAAGTTAGAAGATGGATCTTGTGAACATAACCTTCCTCACACATCAAAGCACATTCAGGTAAACCATTCCATTGGCTGCCTTGGAAAAGTGTCCTCAAAGTAATTGAATAAGACCCACGGGTCACAAATTCAATGGCTGTGCTTGTAGAAACATGCATGTAAGTTTCGTATACTTATCCATCCAGTAATTCATGGAAAAATAGACCCATAGTTCTCAGGCAGAGGAATGCACTTCCTAGATGCATGTGGCCATGTACCAATGGATCACCAATGGGGCAGACGGAGAAGGTAGACGCCAGAAAAACCTGACCGGTTTCCCGGGCACAGGTCGGCTGCTTCAGAGGCAAGGTGGACACATTCCAGAAGTGGCAGGAACACTGTATTGTTGTGCAAAGGGTCTATTTTGAAGGTGATAGTGTGTAAACATAGATTCATAAAGTCATTTCTTGTAAACAGAGCTAGCCTCAAAAAATTGTGATACCACCTCGTAATGTGCAACTAATTGGTATATTTTACCAAATTTACTCTTTAATTAAAAAAAAAGAAAACTTTACATTTTTGTGTTTGCACTTGGAGGATGGTTCTTCAGTAGAAGATTATAGACAGGTGCTCAATAATAAATGTCAAGCACTAAGAGCTTGTTATGATCATATAAGATTGATATAGACTCTTGTGCTTTTACTTACACTTGACTTTTTCTATAAACCTTATATAAATGGTACTCCTCCATGTCGTCTTCATCTCTGAAGACACACTGACAGTTCGGTACTCTATTTGGGAACACGTTATCACACCATCAAGATACAAAGTTTTGGCAAATGGAAAAGTCTTTGATTCTTTGTATCAGTATCTCTAAAAGGTGCTAAATCTGGCCGGGGAAAGACAGACTGTTCAAGTCCTCATGTGATACCTGTTACTATAGAAACAGTTATGTCTGATGGTGGAAGTAAAGAACAGAAACCTCATGGGATGTCCGGCTTATATCATATTCACATCACACTGTGTGCGTGACAGGGGTGGATAAGGGGGGAAGATCTTAAAAAGAATGCATCTCTACAAGAGGCGCTCAACTGTAAATATATGTCTTATTTTATGTATTTACAGTAACATTTTCATCAGTGTCTTCCTTATATAAAAAGATGAAGAGTATGCATTAAAGAGTAACTAAATCCCAAAAAATGTATCATATATAAGAGCTTACCAATCTTTACATCTACTGGCTGCATTCGTTTTCTTCTCTTTAGACTTTTTTTTAGACTTTTATTTCACCTGGTGACCTGACCAGTAATACACTTTCTGTCTTAGGCTGTCTCTAATCCAGATGAAAGCGCAATGGAGACATCTTTGGACAGCAGCATTGTCAGTCTGGGGGGAAAGGGAGTGTTATGCCGCGTATACACAAGCGGACTGTACGGCAGACTTGGTCCGGAGGACCGGAGTCCGGAGGACAATTTGATCGTGTGTGGGCTCCAGCGGACTTTTTTTCCCCAAAAGTTCGACGGACCTAGAAATGAAACAAAAAATGAAATCTTTCCGGCGGACTCGAGTCCGGTCAAAAAGTCCGCTAGTCTGTATGCTAGTCCGGCGGACAAAAAGCCACGCTAGGGCAGCTATTGGCTACTGGCTATGAACTTCCTTGTTTTAGTCCGGTCGTACGTCATCACGTACAAATCTGTCGGACTTTGGTTGATCGTGTGTAGGCAAGTCCGTTCATTCGGAAAGTCCGTCAAAATGTCTGCCGGACAAAGTCAGCCGTAAAGTCCGCTCGTGTGTACGCGGCATTAGATGGTCTAGCAGATTTAGATGGACTTTAGATGCTTTTGAGGGCAGAGAAGAGATCTGGGGTCTAATAGACCCCAGATCTCTCAGTAAAGAGTAGCTGTCACTGCCCATGCTATAACAAAGAATATTGCTCATTATTATTACTATTATTAGGGATGCACCAATACCATTTTTTTCACAACGAGTTCAAGTGCCAATACTTTTTTTTAGTACTCACCAATACCAATTACTGATACCTACAGCAACTGTTTTGTTTACACTTCAGCTGTCAGCAATGATACAAAGCATTGAAAAGTAATTTACAAATTAAATACATTTTTATTTTAAATGTTGTGGTTTTTTCAATGTGAAACGTGTGAATATATGATAAAGGTGTAAAAAAATTTATAGAGCAAAGCAAATAAAAAAGTTTTAATTATTAATAATTTATAAAATAGAAGTGAACAAAAGAAAAAATCAGCAGGAAAAAAATTATTAAATGGAGAAAGAGAATAAGGAGTTAATTAAGGCTGATTTAAGTAAATTAAGGGTTAATAAGAGGTTAAACAGAGGAACATTTAATAAAAAAATATATATATTTTTTTTTTTTACTTGAAAGGATGCTTTAAACTGACGTAATTTGTAGATCGAAATTCATCCCTTTGATCTCTAGATGAACAAACAGAAAGATACAAAAAGAAACAATGTTTCTTTTTATCTCTCTGTTTTAGCCGCTGAGCAATGTTGTTGATAAATTGTCCGGCTGCTTTTTTTTTTTACAGCTCCATTTGCCGGGACTTCCTTTACACTTCAGCTGTCAACAGGGGAACCCCACTGACAGCTGAATGAGTCATCTGTTGTTAAGGACATGGCGGCCCCTTAATAACTCACAATTGTTAGCTTGTATCTGTAGTTCACCTTTGTATCCAGTATTTGAATAAAGAAATTGCACAGGAGTGCGGCCATCCAGCCTTCTTTTTTTCTTAAGCTTGAGGCTCTAATTGACTTAAAAAAAGGGTGGGCTTGGGGCGCAGAACACTGTGGTGAACGCCGCCATCTGTCTCCTGCGGGGGGCGTGGGCATAGCTCCAATTGTCCCTGATCTCGAGGGACTGTCCCTGATTTGGACCAAAGTCCCTCTGTCCCTATTTCCTCCTTATTTGTCCCTCATTTTGGTCTGATCTTTATATTTGTATATAAGATTAACTATTTATCTCCTTTAACCACTTGCCGTCCGCGCTATAGCCGAAAGACGGCTGCAGCGCGGACTTAATTTGCTGGGAGGGGGTCCATGGACATCCTCCAGTGCTTGAGCAGCCTGTGCGCCCCCTGCAGGGCACGCGCGGCGCGCTCTGTGATCAGTGAGTCTATGTCAGCCAATGACAGCTGATCATGTGATGTAAACAGAGCTGGTAATCTGGTAGCATGAGGAGGAAAAAAAGCCGATCGCCGGCGACTGCGGGAGGGACATCGGTCCCGATCGTGGAGAGCCTCTGCAGAGGCTTCTGTGTCCACCATCGCCACCTACCAGTGCCCACAGTACCACCCATCAGTGCCCACAGTGTCATCTATCAGTGCCCACAGTGCCGCCTATAAATCACCAATCAGTGCGTCACCACCAGTGCTGCCTATCAATACCACCTACCAGTGCCCATCAGTGCCACCTACCAGTGTGCATCAGTGACATCTGTCAGTGCCACTCATCAGTGCCACCCATCAGTGCCATCTTATCAGTGCCCATCAGTTTAGTTTTATCTGTGCCTATCAGTGTCGCCTTATTTGTGCCCATCAGCGCAGCCTCATCAGCGAACATCAATGAAGGAGAAAAATTACCCGTTTGCAAAATTTTATAACAAACGATGAAACATGTTTTGTTTTTGTTTTTTTAATTTCTGTCTTTTTTTGTTTGGTTAGCAAAAGATAAAAACCCAGTGGTGATTAAATGCCACCAAAAGAAAGCTCCATTTGTGTGAAAAAAATGATAAAAATGTAATTTGAGACAGCGCTGAAAGCTGAAAATTGGCCTGGGCAGGAGGGGGGTTTAAGTGCCTAGTAAGCAAGAGGTTAAAAAGTGTTTGTAGTGCTAAACCTTTCATCCAATTTCTAAGTTGTGCATTTGTACATTTCAAGAGCCAGCATAAAGAAACAGTAGTGGTAAAAAAAAAAAAAAAGCACTTGTGGGTTTAACTAATATTTTTTTTGTGCAATTCTCCTTTAATGGGGCGTGGCAGGGGGTGTTTCCTATGCCTACATACGTTTGCTAATAGGTGTCCCTCATTCCCATCTCAAAAAGTTGGGAGTTATGTGCGTGGGTGATCGCCGCCGTCCGTCTCCCGTGCGTGCGGGGGGTGGTGTAAGTTTCCCCCCCCCCAAAAAAAAACTATTGAGCACCAGCCGCCACTGGTTTAAAGACCTGAAATATAATGTATACGGCAAAAGGTGAGATAGTTTTACAATTCTGCTGCTATTTATAGCTCACCGAAATATTTCAAAAGATTTAGAAAAAGCCAACAACACTTCAGCAATGACATCTACATAAGCCTCTGCGCCATCTCTGAGCCTCAGTCTTTGCCGCAGGAAGGTTACGTCCCGCTGCCTGGCTGTACTGATATAAACATGGTTTATAGAATGCCTTATCAACAAATATAGCATGCATTTCTAAAGCTCCACTTCTTGTTATTCTCATCATCCGACCACCGCCGCATCTGCTTGCCGCTCCTCTTTATTTCCCCATCCATATATCTGATCCAAGCAAGGAAATGAAAAGCAGAGGTAATATGCTACACTTGTCTTAATCTCCCCAACCATCCTGCACATCAGGAATTGCCTGGCCGTGCTAATAGCTCACTGAGGTTTGCAGTTCAACCTGAGTGGAGAGGTGACAGAACGAGGAATAAAGATTAACTGTTTGGTTTTCCCTGCACGCTGCTCTCTCCCGTCCCTCCTACAGCGCAGACACAATCGATGCCAGGCGACAAGATATTGTGCATGGTCATTCTACATTCTTCCCTTGTTTCATTCTTCACTTGTCACTCTACTTATTATTCATGCATTTAATCCTCTATTAATCCTATGGATAGCGATCTAGCTTGTAGCCCTAAATGTTGTGCAATATCATCTCAGAGAAACCACAGCAGCAACGTTTTAAAGTTGCTATACCAAGCTGACAGCTCTTTCACTGTATGATCGCCATTAGAGATCCTGGTGGGTGTGTAGTGTGTGTCTCCTGTGGCCCTCCTAGAACAAGGGTCTCCAAACTAAATAAAGGGCCGGTTTACTGTCATTCAGGCTTTAAGGGGGGCGGACTGTGGCCAGTGAGAGTAGAAAATGCCCCAGCGTCATGGAGAGTAAGCAATGCCCCATCATTCTTGTCAGTAGGAGGAGTAGTACCCCATCATTGGTGTCAGTGGAAGGAGTAGTACCCCATCATTGGTGTCAGTGGGAGGAGTAGTACCCCATCATTAGAGTCAGTGGGAGGAATAGTGCCCCAGTGTTTGTCTCTTTGGGAGGAACAGTGCCCCATTGTTGGGATCAGGGGAAGCAATAGTGCTCCATAACTGGTATCAGGGGAAGGAATAGTGCCCCATTGTTGGTGTCAGTGAGAGGAATATTGCCCCATTGTTGGTGTCAGTGGGAGGAATATTGCTCCATCAATGGTATCAGTGGGAAGAATGATGCTGCTTCATCAGTGTCAGTGTAAATAATAGTGCCCCACATTAGTGTCAGTGGGAAGAATAGTGCCCCATTGATGGGATCAGGGGAAGGAATAGTGCCTCATCATTGGTGTCAGTGGGAGGAATGGTACCCCATCATTGGTGTCAGTGGGAGGAATAGTACCCCATCATTGGTGTCAGTGAGGAAAATGTTGCCCCTTCGTTAGTGTTAGTGTAAAGAATAGTGCCCCATCATTAGTGTCAGTGGGAGGAATAGTACCCCATCGTTGGTATCAGGGGGAGGAATAGTGCCCCATTGCTGGTGTCAGTGTGAGGAATAGTGCCCCATAATTGGTATCAGGGGAAGGAATAGTGCCCCATCATTGGTGTCAGTGGGAGGAATAGTGCCCATTGTTGGTGTCAGTGGGAGGAATAGTGCCCCATTGTTGGTGTCAGTGGGAGGAATATTGCCCCATCAATGGTGTCAGTGAGGAAAATGTTGCCCCTTCATTAGTGTTAGTGTAAAGCATAGTGCCCCATCATTAGTGTTAGTGGGAGGAATAGTACCCCATTGTTGGTATCAGGGGGAGGAATAGTGCCCCATTGCTGGTGTCAGTGTGAGGAATAGTGCCCCATAATTGGTATCGGGGAAGGAATAGTGCCCCATTGTTGGCTAGTGGGAGGAATAGTGCCCCATCAATGGTGTCAGTGGGGAGAATTGTGCCCCTTCATCAGTGTGAAAAATGGTGCCCCATCATTAGTGTCCATGGAAGGAATGTTGCCACACTGTTGGTTATTCATCAAAGGAAATTCTGGACAGCCGCACTCCGAAAAATGTTTTATTATATGCCTTTATTCAATAAAGTGTCATCCAAAATACAGGTCACGTTTCACACTACAGAGAGTGCTTAGCTATGACTAAGCACTCTCTGTAGTGCGAAACGCGTAAACTTTGTTCCACTTTGCTATGACCTGTATTTTGGATGACACCTTATTGAATAAAGGCATATAATAAAAAAAAAATTTTGGAGTGCGGCTGTCCAGAATTTCCTTTGATGATTAACTGCTACAGCATTGCCAGCACCTGGACTTCTAGACTGGGGGAGATGCCCTTTATTTTGATCTGACCCACCTGGAGCGGTGATACTCTCTCCCTACTTGGATTCCTGGACTTTGCCACACTGTTGGTATCAGAGGGAGAAATGGTGTCCTATTGCTGGTGTCAGTGTAAGGAATAGTACCCTATAATTGGTATCAGGGAAAGGAATAGTGCCCCATTATTGGTGTCAGGGGGAAGAATAGTGCAGTTGGTGTTTGTGGGAGAAATAGTGCCCACAGGGGCAGATAAATAAATGGAGGATTTCACCATGTCAGATATTGTAGTGAATTTGCCACATCCCTGTATATATAGAAAAGGTGGTGTGCACCCCCTCGAAGAGAGTGGGACTTTAAGTTGGCAAAGACACTAATAAATTGGTTAAAAAATAGATTTATTGCACAAGAAAGACAAAAAGACTATGCTAAAAAATCATCTACACATGATGATTTGTAAAACAAACACTGACAATAACACAATTACACATAAAATGGTATCTTGTAAATATAACGATACATATACAGAGTAGTTTCACTCCAATGTCCGATAGTACTTTCCGGTGTCCAAGAACCGGGATAAGTCCTAGCGGTACCCAACGCGTTTCAGGTTCAAAATCCTTTCATCAGGGGTAATTATATAGGAGGATTTATATTCTGATAAACAGAAAAGTACAGTATAGTTTATGATGCAAAACCAAAATGTAAATGGGCATAATGAGCATAGTGCAACTAAATTCAACAGAGGCAAGGGAAGGGCTAGGGTAGAGTGGAAGGAGGGGAGGGGAGAGGAGGTAGATGAGCCCAGAGGGAAGAGAGAAGACAACCTACCTACACGAGGTGAATGGCATCATAATCAGAAACAGAAAATGCCGTTATTGCAGCAAGAGTATAAAAATGGCATTGTCAGTGGATGGTGTGCATGGAGGTTTTTATTTAACGTAGCGTTTATTTTATTTATTTTATTTAATTTGTATTATTTATTTATTTTATTTAACCTATTTTTAAATTATATTTATTTAATTTCATTTGTATTATTTATTTATTTTATTTAACCTATTTTTAAATTATATTTATTTAATTTCATTTGTATTATTTATTTATTATATTTAACCTAGTCACTAGCATTTGTTCAAGCTGTATAAAAAGAAGGAAAGCCTTGTAGCATGATGTCAAACAGTTTCTACCTATTCCCAGCACCCCACAGGGAAAAATTCCCTGAGTGGAATGTCTGGTCTTGCTGGGGCAAGTAGTCAGATAGATACCTGTGTTAAGGGGGTCTGTGAGGCACATCATCCACACTGACAAGGTCTGCAATGTCTGCAGTGTAACCCCGTCTTTTTAAATGGCGCCAGACGCCCGCGCATGCGCGTCACGCTCATATGCTAATCACACATGCGCGAGGTCTCTGCGATCCCAGACTGATAATGAAAAACATTACACACCAATCATTGATGCGCTGGGCCTCAATCAGTGATTGGGATGGGATGGAGAGCATGGCACTCCCACCCCTATCGATGGGATGTGACCATGCGTTGCACATACCAAGAACACTTACCCAAAGGCCCCATTTACATCTGAGCATTTTGTAGCTTGAAGCCTGAAGCTACAAAACGCTGGAGGGGAAAAAAACAATTATTCTCTATGGAGATGGTTCACATCTCCACTCCAAAACACCTGAAGCCAGAAGCTCCAAAACGCCTGAAGCTCAAACAAGTTTTAGAACTTTTTTTTTAGGCAGATTTGGGCATTTTTCGTGGCAAATCGTGGCAAAAACGCTGTAAAAACGCAGCACAAATTGCGGCAAAATTGCGGTAAAATCGCAGGACTTTCTGCCTAAAAACGCTACACTCAGGTGTGAATGGGGCCTAAGACTGATGGGGATTGTTCCAACAACAGGGGGGGACCAGTTCTAAACCCCTCATTATGACCTAAATCATCAGGGGCTGGGTTAGAGAGTATCTCCCATCCACCCCTATAATACAATGGTGCTGCAAAGGCTCTGCTGCATTTATCGCCATCTAGCACTCAAAAATATATTGCCATGGGGCGTGGCTTGCGCGCGCACAAGAATGGACGCCTGAGCCTTGAGCTCTCTAAAGCCGACCGGACTATCAGCGTCGAACTGGTATCAAATTGCCGCCAAACAGCCCATCGAGCACACAGCAGATCCCCAGGCACTCTATAGCCACGATGTCCCACAAAAGAAGCCAGGATAGAGACCCTAGACGCCTCGATTCCTTCTCCTTCCAGCCCCGCCGTGCACAGGGAAGAAGCCAAGATGGTGCCGCCGGAGCAATGGCGCGGCACTCCGCGGCCTGATGGCCATCCACAAGCAGTTCAGGGTGGATCATCATCCTCATCTCACCAGGACTCCACTCCAGCCACCCCAGTCTCTCAAAGCCCAGCCAAATCCAGGATGCGGATGGATCCTATTTACCAGGCCTCAAACACAGTGAGTACAGGCCTCCATAATGAAAATGCTATCTCCTCACTACAATCCTCCATAGCTCAGTTCCCGACCTCAGGGCAATCGGTGCTAGACTATGAAGGACATGCTGTTATCCCTACAATCCTCCTTGATGGCTAATCTGTCCTCACTGATTGATAAATTTTCCTTGGAAATGAAGCATATGGATAATAGAATGCTATTCATGGAAAACAAAATGGAGGAATTACAGAAACAGTAAATGACCTTGTTGATGCATATACTGAACAAAAAGATGACTCTCTGTGGATTAAAGCAAAGTTGGCGGACCTCGAGGACCGTTCCAGACGCAATAACATTACAATTTGCGGAATCCCAGAATCCATCCCACCTAATGAGCTGCACAACTATGTTAGCGCCATGTTCTATAGCATGTTGCCAGAGCTCTCTCCAATTGAGCTCACCATAGACCGTATTCATAAAATACTTAAACCTCGCCACCTGGAAGCATACATCCCCAGAGATGTTCTATTGAGGATTCACTTTTATCAAACAAAAGAACAAATCCTCTCAAAAACTGTCCCCTCTTCCGGCTCCATACTCAGACATCCAACTATATGCCGATCTCTCACAGTACACGCTGCAAATGAGGAGGCAACTAAAAACGATCACTAAGGCCATGAATGACCACAAAATAATATACAAACAGTGCCACACAGCCACCATTTTGGCCACCTACAACGGCATCCATAACACCATATCCACTCTGGATGGCGGTCTGAAACTTCTCCATGCCTGGGGAATCATACCAGACCCTCAACATAATCAACCTGATAATCATGAGAAACCCAATCCGTTTCAGTTTGGTCAAAATCAGAGGCACAGTAAGGATAGACACAAATGAATTACCCTGCCCAGAAACCAACCACATTGAGCATCAGTTCTAAGTCCGGTCTGGCCATATGCTCAGATAACCTTCTGCTGAACTTTTCCCCCTAGTTTGATCAGCTGCTCCCAGAGCTTTATACTGCTGAGATACCTGTTTGTCTTACCTTTAATTGTTACCTTTGCTGCTTTACGTTTCTGCTGGGTTTACCATTCTCTCATATCTCTGAACACTAACCGATTTAGTATTTGCAAAGTTGCAATTCAAGACCTAATGCATTTTATACCTTTAGTAGAACTTTACTAGTACCAAGTTTGCAGAACCATCAAGAGAACCAGACAACGAACCGCGCTTCACATCTCCATTCAGACCACCGAGGACTAGCCTTCTGATCTCCAACAACTGTAAGCTCGCTATATTCCTATACCACTCCAACATCAACATGGATATCAACATTTTGTCCCTGAATGCAAAGGGTTTGAATCACCCTGCCAAACATGCCTCTCTATGGAAAATAGCAATTTCCGAAAAGAGCGATGTTCTTTGCATCCAAGAGACTCACTTTGCTCAAAATGCTTCCCCACAGTGTAGCCACAGACAAATCCCACATGTATTCCAAACCAGCTATACCAAAAAACAAAGAGAAGTCATGATAGCCATTCGGAATACTGTATCCTTCCAATTACAGAACTGCGTCCTGGATCCAGAAGGGAGGTACATATTTCTGTTATGCACAATTAATAATGTCCCATACACCTTGGTCTCCATCTACGCCCCAAACCACCACCAGATGCACTTCCTCAAAAAGACTCTTCGATCGGCAAGGAAAATACAACAAGGTCACATGTTAATCTGTGGCAACTTTAACCTGGTTCCTAATATCGACATAGACTCCACTGCAGGATCCAAACGTCATGCTTCTCCTTTGCATAAGTTTATTGCTTCTAATGAATTGTATGATGTGTGGAGATGTTCTCACACGAGTGAACGTGATTTCACTTTCCTTTCACCGCGCTACAACACCTACTCACGAATTGACTTATTTTTGACTGATAAATGGCTATTGCAGAAAATATCGATCTCCACCATCCACACTGCCACATGGTCAGATCATGCTCCCATTAGCATCTCAATATTACCTCCTCACCACTCCATGTTATGCTTCTCCAATTAAACAACAACTAGAAGAATTCTTCCTACTCAACAAAGCATCAGTATCTGAACTGCTGGTGGTGTGGAATGCTCAAAAAGCCGTAATTATAGGTGTATTTCTTCAAATGGGAGCTAGAGCAAAAAAAGAGAACACATAAACTAGATGAAATACCGGCTGACATATCGGCTGCTGAATCATTGAATAAAACAAATCCATCCCCTATCCTCCAAGCTAAAATCTTTCAACTACGTCATGACTTGAGAACCATACTCCTTGAGTCATACGTTAAAAACTATAAAAAACTAAAAGAATTCACCTACACTACAGGGAACAAAACAGGTAAAACCACGTCCCTTTGGGTACAAGGTCATAGAACAAAAACTAAAATCCCATTTATATACCACCCCCACTCCAAAGAAAAAATACTTAAACCTCACTCTATTGCCAACGCCTTTAGTGCATACTACAAAGATCTTTACAACCTTAAAGATGATGCACTCACACATCAAAGGTCCCCGGAAGAAATCCAAGCATTCCTAGACAACACAAATCTTCCTTCTATAACCCCACAACAGCTCTCATCACTAAATGAACCCTTCATAATATCCGAAATATTACGAGCAATTAACAAACTTCCTAACTCCAAATCCCCAGGGCCGGATGGCTTCACTGGGGAATACTACAAACTTTTCCAATCCATTTTAGCTCCTACCCGATGCTAAATCTTCAACTCAGCCACCGCGTCCGCTTCATTCCCTGCTCAAATGCTAAGTGCCATGGTTGTGACGCTACCCAAACCTGGTAAAGAACCCACATCAACTAAAAACTTCCGCCCTATCTCCTTACTTAATCTAGATTTAAAGATCTATGCCAAAATCATAGCCAATCGACTCAAAGACGTATTACCATCCCTTATCCACAGAGACCAATCAGGCTTCACAAAATCTCATCAAGCTTCAGACGCCACTAGAAGAATGATCAATATTATTCACCACGTAGAAACCCATAAAACCCCTTCACTTTTTCTATCTCTAGATGCTGAAAGGGCATATGATAGAGTACACTGGGAATACATATCATCAGTGCTACACAAATTTGGACTACAAGGCAAAATCCATAATGTAATAATGGCCCTATACTCCACCCCCTCAGCCAAGGTGTTCTCAGCAGAGCACCTTTCTGTACCATTCCAGATCTCCAACGGTACAAGACAGGGGTGCCCGCTCTCACCCCTAATATTCAATCTTATTATGGAACCCCTAGCTGAAAATATCAGATCCAAATCAAAAATTAAAGGAATATCCCTTACTGATCAGGAACATAAAATAAGTCTCTTTGCAGATGATGTTATCCTCATGTTCAGTGACCCTGACCGCTCCCTGCCCGAGATCCAGAAGACGCTTGCCTGGTTTAGTAACATTTCTTATTACAAAGTGGATGAGACTAAATCTTATATTCTAAATCTAGGAGTGAACTAATTTACTAGCAAACGCCTCAAACAGCACTTTCCCTACGCATGGGCGGAACAAAGTATTACGTATCTGGGGATACAATTAACCGCCTCCACGAGATCATTATTTCCATTAAATTACTTACGGTTGTGATCTACGCTCCAAGACAAACTTACCAGGTTGGCGTCTTTTGAGTTTTCGTGGAAGGGGCAATTAGCAGCATTCAAAATGTTCCACCTTCCACAAATACTCTATCTTTTTAGAACTCTCCCGATTCCAATACCCATTAAATACTTCAAATCACTACAAACAATTCTATCTAAATACATTTGGCAGCGTAAGAGAGCTAGATACGGACAAGATAAACTGATCAAACATCGCCTAGCAGAAGGAATGGGGTACGTGGACTTTCAAGACTACTACATGGATTCAATCCTCACCCAAACAAAAGAATGGCTTCAACCTGCCTCCCATCGACGTGGTGGGGACAGATCCAAGCCGCTACATCCTTAGGAAATAGCCTCCCCTCATGGCTATTCTCTACAACCCTAGGTGCAAAAATTCCCTCTGGAATCTCCCCAACAATGGTAGCGACACTTAAAACATGGAATAGGTTTGTAACTGTAAGCCAGAACCACCCTCTCAAATCGGAGATACAAATCCCTCTAGAAACACTGCAGAACTTAATGCAATATACATCTTACTCACAATGGAAAGGAAGGGGTGTTACATGCATATCAGACCTGCTCCACAGACACAAAATCAAACCATTCCCCACATTACAAAAAGAGTTTCATCTCCCAAATTCTGACATATTCCTTTACATACGTAAAAAAACACTGTATTGCCTCGCTCAAAAGTTGGTCATGCAAAATCCCCCAAGAGGCCTGGACTTATTTTAGAACCCCTGCACCACACCAAAACGGGATATCATTGTTTTACAATCTGTTACAGAACAAAAACACTTTTACCAAATCCACTCCACTACTTAAATGGGAATCAGATTTGGGACAATCATACACAGTGGATAATTGGGAAAAGGCATGCAAATCCACATACAAAGCCACTTGCTGCTCAACTCTGTGGGAACTAGCAGTTAAACTGACACACCGTTGGTACCTCACTCCTGATAGAATAGCCAAATACAACATGAACCTTGAGGACTCCTGCTGGAAGCAATGTGGACAGAAAGGAGACATGTTACACATTTTCTGGAAATACCCCAAACTGGCACAGTATTGGTCCTTAATATTCCGCTTACTCTCTGATATAACACAACGCACAATACCCATGAAACCCTCCCTAGCTTTATTATCCCTAGAAATAGAGCATTACCCTAACCCAATGAGAAATAATATACCGTAATATAATCATATCCTCTTATCCGCAAGACTCAGTATTACTAGAAAATGGAAAGACCCAGAACCACCCACAGTAAGAGAAGTGGTACAAACAACCTACATTCACCTCTCGCATGAAACCATACTAGCACTACGACACAAAAGCAAATCACATTATCACAAAATGTGGCAACTATGGATTAGTTGGGCTAATTCCCCAGGAAATATTGAATCTATCAGCCCTCAACCCTGATAGATAGCTCCTACACAGTTTCTAATTGACAGCACTATGTTTGTTAAATAAAGTTCACAATAATTGAGTTGTATTGGACAACACTCCTAAGGTGTATGGCCCCATGGGGGGGGGGGGGGATGTACCTACACGGGCACAGCAGAGCGCCGGTCAGGGTGCACGGGTGGGCATGTATCTCCTACCTCTAAACATCTTTACGGTCGGATACTCACCACTAACATCCAAAACCTACAGAAACTGAGTTTTATTTTTCTATTTACTAATGCACTATATCTATGATTGTATCTGTTTGAAACGTAAAACTAGAGATGAATATTGTCCACTATGTTTATTTGTTTATTTGTTTGTATATCATATGCATACCTCTAAAATGATTATTTTGCAAAACCTTGAATTGTACGAAATCTTTCAATAAAAAACTATTGAGTAAAAAAAAAAAAAAAAAAGATATATTACACCATTCTCCATGTCAGTTAAGATTTATTTATTTATTTATTTATTTCAGGTACTTATATAGATAGGTAGGCTAATATGATTTAAGGGCACAAGAAGACACGCAGAAGAAGAGAGACAAAGACAGTGTAGGGCAACACAGGGCAATTTAGAAACAAATGTATAACGCTGAAAACCAAATAAGGATATGATCCCAAACAAATATTCTCAGAAAGGAAAGTATATACAGTATCTCACACAAGTGAGTACACCCCTCACATTTCTGTAAATATTTTATTCTATCTTTTCATGTGACAACACGGAAGAAATAACACTTTGCTACAATGTAAAGTAGTGAGTGTACAGCTTGTATAACAGTGTAAATCTGCCGTCCCCTCAAAATAACTCAACACACAGCCATTAATGTCCAAACCGCTGGCAACAAAAGTGAGTACACCCCTAAATGAAAATGTCCAAATTGGGCCCAAAGTGTCAATATTTTGTGTGGCCACCATTATTCTCCAGCACTGTCTTAACCCTCTTGGGCATGGAGTTCACCAGAGCTTCACAGGTTGTCACTGGAGTCCTCTTCCCCTCCTCCATGATGACATCACGGAACTGGTGGATGTTAGAGACCTTGTGCTCCTCCACCTTCCGTTTGAGGATGCCCCACAGATGCTCAATAGGGTTTAGGTCTGGAGACATGCTTGGCCAGTCCATCACCTTTACCCTCAGCTTCTTTAGAAGGCAGTGGTCTTTGTATGGGTATGTAATGGACATTTGTAGTACCATAAACTTGAAATTTCTCATTGTCTTTCCTTTGTTTGTGCAGGGATGTGGGTATAGAGCGGGAGCTCAGGGATTCAGTCCCCATGCAATGTGTTACAATATATGGGATTGAAATAAAAAATTCTACTACTGTCACTGCCATTAGGTAAAGGCTTGGAAGTATATGCTCTATTTTTAGCATATTTATTTTGTAGTGGATATCCTGAATTGCTTCTGAATATTGAATTATTTATATTATTTATGTTGCATTTATTTTATATTATATTTATATATATTTTTATATATAATATATATATATATATATATATATATATATATATATATATATATATACTGTATATCCGAGTAACGTAATAATAATATTGTATTCTTGTAATGGACATGCGTAGTACTATAAACTTTAAATTTCTTATTGTCATTGTCTTTCCGTTGCTTGTGCAGGGATGTGGGTACAGAGCGGGAGCTCAGCAATTGAGTCCCCATACTATGTGTTTCAATATATGGGGTTGAGATAAAAAATTATACTATTTTCACTGCCATTAGGTAAAGGCTTGGAAGTATATGTTATATTTTTAGCATATTTGTTTTGTAGTGAATTGCTTCTATTGTTTTATTTATGATATATTTATTTACTTATTATATTTACTTATTTAATATAATATATATATATATATATATACTGTATATCCAAGAATAATGTAATTATAATATAATAATATATATATATATATATATATATATATATATATATATATATATATATATATATATATATATATATATATATTTATTAATATATTTAATAATATATTTATTTACTTATTATATTTACTTATTTAATGTGTGTGTGTGTATATATATATATATATATATATAGTATATCCGAGAGTAATGTAATTATAATTTTGTATTTTTTGATAACTTCTTTACTTCTTTGTATGGGTATGTAATGGACATGTGTAGTACCATGAACTTTAAATCTCTCATTGTCTTTTCTTTGTTTGTGCAGGGATGTGGGTACAGAGCGGGAGCTCAGGGATTCAGTCCCCATACAATGTGTTACAATATATGAGATTGAAATAAAGAAATATACTACAGATCTGTCTCATGAAAGAAGAAAAAATGTTTGCGCTACGCCTATGAGTAGCACTCCATCACAGTCCGGTGTTACATGCTTTGAAACGAGTCAACATGTCTGCCCATAAAATCCCATCATCTTTCTACTGTATAAAAGTCTACAGAGATCCCGCAGTGAAGGCGTCACCATCTCACCTAACAGAAGCATCAGCCTTCAAGGAGAAATTTAGAGAAAACAAAGGCAGACAAACCTAGGTCACCCCTGTCTCTGAGCATTCAGATTTATTGGTCTGATGAGACACAGAAGAAAACAAGGAAATATACAGGCAATCCATCTCACAATACATGCCAGCAGATATTGCTTTTTCAGACCGAAATTACGTTTCTTTTCATTTTTTCCTTAACTCTGTAGCAACCAGAATGTAATATTTCAGGTGATTCCAGATTATTGGCTGAAAAATTTCGGAAGGTTATATCAGGTCACGTATGGATGAGAATGGGACATTTTGGATGCTGAAAATCAGTGTCCGCTTTTATCATTTGCAACAGAAATTTCAAATGACAAATGTTTGGTATGATCAACTTTTTTTATTAAAGAAGTATTAAAAACAAAAGCAGCTTACCGATTTTTTAGATGTGATGGCTGCCTTCGTTTTTTGGGTTTTTTTTTACTTTTTTCGCTTTATTTTAATCTGGTGATCTGGCCAGCAAGTCATTTGTTTTTCAACAGAACAACCTCTCTTCCAGATGTATCAGTTTAGAGAGTTGGGATAAACCATTTACCACTGACAGGGGTATTATGTAAAACCATTATCCCAAAAGGAAAAACCAAAAAAACAGTTTGCTGTAACTGCATTGTGAGCTGGAGTTTGGCTTCAATTTGTAAGTGTATTTAAAGCGGAGTTCCAGTCGTTTTTAAGAATTATCCACATTGTACAGTACACCACTACTGGATTAAAGTGATTGTAAAGTCTCATTTTTTTCCTATAAAAATAACAAACCTGTTATGCATCCCTCCTCTGTTGCAGTGGATTTGCACAGAGCAGCCCGGATCCTCCTCTTCTTGGGTCCCTCTGCTGTGATTCTCGCTCCTCCCTCCTGTTGAGTGCCCCCCCCCCCCCCCCCCCGCAGCAAGCAGCTTGCTATGGGGGCACCCGAGCTGAGCTGAAGCTCCGTGTATGTATCCATTCAGACATGGAGCCGTGGTTCAGCCCTGCCCCCTCTCACTCCTGATTGGCTAACTGACTTTGATTGACAGCAGCGGAAATCAAGGGCACCACTGCTGTGTCTCAGTCAATCAGGAGAGAGAGTCCAGTAAATTAGAACACTTGCAGAATTGAGCGATAGTGAATCGTGGGGAAATTTATTTTATTACTATTTTTTTTTTTTTTAATTATTTATTTTTATTTATTATATTATAATTTATGTTTTTGTGTTTCAAACTTTATCATACCCGGGATATCTACTAGACTCTTGTTTGGACAGATTTAAGTGTGTTATTGTTAAGAATTACAGACCTACAATATAAAACGCCAAATTTCCATGCAAAATAATTGTACCGCTTTCAGCACCTAAAATCCGAAATAATCATACCGCCAGGGAGGTTAAAGCATAAAAATGCCTTAAGATAAAAAACCTTCTGATTTTACAATCCCTTTAAAGTGGATGTAAACCCTCACATACGCCCAGTGAAGTGAATAGCCTCAGATGATACACAGAAATGAAACAAATCTCCCTACATAGGTTTTACTTGTTTATCTGCTGTCTTCAGCTTTATATATACTTTAGAAAGTGCACATCATGTTACAGATTTTCTCTTCCTGTTCAGCACTGAGTGTGAAGTCTGGGCATAAGGCCAAGACAACTGATTGGAGAAAAGGCACACGCCCTGTCAGGGCTGGGCTCAGTCCTTCCTTCTCTGAGTTGGCCGCTCAGATGTCGGCTAATTGCCAGCTCCTATCTCTCCACAGTTACTCAGCTGTTGATGATATCCTGCTCATGAGTCCTGCCTACTTAACCACTAGCCGCCCGCCATATAGCAGAATGACGGCGGCAAAGTGGTTTCAATATCCTGACTGGGCGTCATATGACGTCCGCAGGATATTGAGCCGCTGCACGCCCCCAGGGGCGCGCATCGTGGCGATCGTTGTTGCGGGGTGTCAGTCTGACACCCCGCAACACCGATCTAGGTAAAGAGTCTCTGACGGAGACTCTTTACCACGTAATCAGCCGTGTCCAATCACGGCTGATCACGATGTAAATAGGAAGAGCCGTGATCGGCTTTTCCTCACTCGCATCTGACAGACGCGAGTAGAGGAGAGCCGATCGGCTGCTCTCCTGACATGGGGGGTCTGTGCTGATTGTTTATCAGCACAGCCCCCTCCTTGGATCCCACCCAGGACCACCAGGGAAGCTGCCCAGGACCACCAGGGAAGCCACCCAGGACCACCAGGGAAGCCATCCACACTGGACCACCAGGTATGCCCCCTAGACCCCCAGGGAAATACTAATCTGTACCCAGGCAGCTGCCAATCAATGCCCAGGCAGCTGCCAATCAGTGCCCACTCACAATGCCTACCACTGCCAGTGTTACCAGGGATGCCTATCAGTGCCGCATATCAGTGCCCATCAGTGCCACGTATCAGTGCCCAGCAGTGCTGCCTATCAGTGCCCATCAGTGCCCAGCAGTGCCGCCTATCAGTGCCCATCAGTGCCACCCATAATAACCCATCTTTGCAGCCTTTCAGTGCCCATCAGTGTCGCCTATCAGTGCCACCCATGAGTGCCCATCAGTGCCGCCTATCAATGCCCATCAGTGCTGCATATCAGTGCCACCCATCAGTGCCACCTACCAGTGCCCATCAGTGCCGCATATCAGTGCCCATCGTCAGTGCCTGTCAGTGCCCGCTCATTGGTGCCCCTTTATCGGTGCCGCCTTATCAGTGCCGCCTTATCAGTGCACATCAGTGAAAGAGAAAACTTACTTATTTACAAAGTTTTTTAACAGAAACAAAAGCAAAACTTTTATTTTTTTCAAAATTTTTGGTCTTTTTTTATTTGTTTAGCAAAAAATAAAAACCGCAGAGGTGATCAAATACCACCAAAAGAAAGCTCTATTTGTGGGAACAAAATTATAAAAATTTAGTTTGGGTACAGTGTTGGATGACCGCGCAATTGTCATTCAAACTGCGACAGCGCTGAAAGCTGAAAATTGGTCTGGGCAGGAAGGTGTATAAGTGCCCCGTATTGAAGTGGTTAAGCCGTCCAGTCCAGAGGTTCTCTACCTTCGCCTTGGTCAACATCACAGAAACTATCTCCTGCGATCCTGTTCAAGACTTGCTTTGCTGACATCCCTTCTGGCTCCAGATCCTGCTTGCTGTTCCACTACATTGATCCCTGACTTCTGGCTTGGCTGACTATCCGTTCCGGTTACTGAACTTTGGCTATGTTTTGACTACGTTTGTTCTTTTTACTTTTATTATTAAACAAGTGTCATTTAAATGTACTTTGTCTCGGCCTGATTTCATGGTTTCTGACACCCCCCCCCTCCTCATTGGCAAAGGAAGGAAGGAATGTGCAGAGCTCTGCTGTGAGACGACAAGCTGTCTGCTAATCTATTTATAGCAACCTCCCACAATACAAATTTCAGGCTGCTTTCATCTCCTGTGTTGAAGAACTTGTCAGAAGTTATCAGGCTGATAACAGAGCTATGGAGCAGGAGAAAGCCACGGGACACAGTGCTTTGGAGGGAGATTAAAAAAAACACTACAGATAGATGTGCCCAGCTCAGATTTCATGAATCGGGTTTACATCCACTTCAAGGTTTGAATATTGATGTGTTGAAATTTCTGAAGAAAGTACCTTTTTTTAGTAGTGTACCCAGCGACCTCTGGTCACAGCCGCCTAGGTGACTACATTATCAACCTGGCCCAGTGACTCCTGGGATATCTGTGTCATCAATACCAGAAGTGTTCATGCGTCTAATGCATTTACACAAAGTACATGCAGTGTCATTACTGCGCAGGTGCAAGATCCGAAGGTGCAAGCTGGGTAGCCAGCTGCACAAAATCCAGGAAATGAAGCCAGGCCGGCTTCAGCTGCCCAAATCCTGCATGGCCGCGGCAAGAATCGAAGGGGACAAAAGAAAAATTGTCCCCAGCAGTTTGTACGTACAGCAGTTTGTACGTAGATATAATGTGTACATGGGCAACATTTTCCATTATGCTTATGAGGAATTTTGATTTCTGCAATGCTTTTAATGCAATGTTGGCTAGGAGACTGGAACTCTGCTTTAAATATGCTAGTACAGCTAACACTCCCCTCCCCCCAGATTAACAATGCTGCTGTCCAAAGGTGCCCCCTGTGCCCCTTCATCTAATACAGGAGCCCACTTTGACAGTTACCTGCATGGTAAATCTTTGACAATGCAGGCTGGTGTGAACCAGGCCTAACAGAGAATTTTTCTTTTTACAAACAGAGCACCTAGGGGATCTGTCATTTAGTAGTGGTAGAACTTGATTGTAGAACTGAAGTTCATTATTGGAACTGTTGTGCACTTATCTATGTCTGCTAGAACAGGTAAATTGGGCATCAATATACACTATATTACCAAAAGTATTGGGACGCCTGCCTTTACACGCACATGAACTTTAATGGCATCCCAGTCTTAGTCCATAGGGTTCAATATTGAGTTGGCCCACCTTTTGCAGCTATAACAGCTTCAACTCTTCTGGAGAGGCTGTCCACAAGGTTTAGGAGTGTGTCAATGGGAATGTTTGACCATTCTTCCAGAAGTGCATTTGTGAGGTCAGGCACTGATGTTGGATGAGAAGGCCTGGTTTGCAGTCTCTAATTCATCCCAAAGGTGTTGAGGTCAGGAATCTGTGCAGGCCAGTCAAGCTCCTCCACCCCAAACTTGCGCATCCATGTCTTTATGGACCTTGCCTTGTGCACTGGTGCGCAGTCATGTTGGAACAGGAAGGGGCCATGCCCAAACTGTTCCCACAAAGTTGGGAGCATTAAATTGTCCAAAATGTCTTGGTATGCTGACGCCTTAAGAGTTCCCTTCAGTGGAACTAAGGGGCCAAGCCCAACCCCTGAAAAACAACCCCACACCATAATCCCCCCCAGTCAGTGGATCCCATCTGGTACTACTGAGAAAGGCTGCCATGTGTGCTTTAGAAGCCTTGTGGGTACAGACCCCCCACAGGGGATGCTGGGGACTTGTGCTATTAGATCCCCATCTGGGTGCTAGAAGTCAGCTACTGGGTGTGAGCTAAAGGGGATACTGGCTGATGTCTTGAAGAGGCAAAGTTCACTGTGTGCCTTCTACTACAAAAGGACTTGTTCATTCTATACAGGCGCTGTATGGTCCTACAGATAGTCTGCTACACAGTTCTATTGAGAACGTTGTCCTTGCATTATGAATAGTTAATTTGGAGTATCCCACTAATTTCCTTCTCCTATCCAAGTTCTCCAAATAAAATTTAAAAAAAAACATTCCATAGGCTGGTTTTTGGAGGCAGTGTGTGAAAATACCTTGTGATTGGCTGTGGGTGACCCGGGCAAAAATATTCAAGCGACTCCTCCAGCGCTTGCGCTACATATGTGTTTGTATGTATTTATTACCACAGTACTCCCTCGGAAATCCCATTATCTTTCTTTCTCCCCAGAAGAGCCATCTTTATTGTTCCTTATCCAAGGTCAACATTGACTTCTTTGACAAAAATCGTTCCCCTAGATTTCATAGCCATATAAATTGCATCTGTGGACTAGTCTGACTACTCTGTATGGCATGTGCTTTTCTATTGATTTTAATGGAAGAAGCATCAGGTAGAAAAATTCACAGATGTAAACAGACCCTTACTGCAATCACCTTTATTGTTAGAATTGTAAGCTCTTTTGTTCAAAGTTGAACCTGAGACCTAGTGCTTTGTGGCCTTTTTGGCTGACCTCTGCAGGAGGAAGACAGCCTGAAAGGATATTTATCATTTGGCATTTTCTCTTCCTTGTACAATCCCAGCCTCCCCATTGTCCTCCTTCACAACCAATCACAGCACTATTTTCCCTATTTAAACCACTTGCTGCTCCTTGCTCAAGCTTAGCTCTGTTTACGGTTTTTGTGAAAGCTAATAGCTTGAAGCCGCAAAGTACATTTAAATGCATTTTTTTTTTTTTTTTTGAAATGTCAGTTTTGCTGCAGCAGCTTCTATACATGGTACAAAGGTGCCACTTTACAGGCAGACTAAGGGGACCCCCCAGGCACTATATTTAAGGGAATTTTTCTTTCTTTTTTTTTCACTTTAAGCATCATTAAAATCACTGCTCCCTTAAAAATGATTGTTTTTTTAATTTGCATTGATACATGTCCCTCAGGGCAGTACATGGGCCCCCATACCTGTTTTATGGCCAATAACATGCATATAAGCCTTCAAAATGGGGACTTTTGATTTTTCATGTTCGAGACCCATAGACTTTAATAAAGTTTGTGGCTCGGGGCTGAACTTTTTCCCTTTTCAGGAGTTCTGGTGTGAACCAAACAGGGGGGTGTTCGGCTCATCTCTGATTAGTACCACACCATCCAGCCCCTCTATGAGCAGCATTTTTTAGCCTCTCATAAGCTTTTACAGGCTGCCGGTGGTGGGGCTGCGTGGTTCACTGATGCCTTCTTCCCAAACTATATGCCAGAATCCCATCCAGTGTGCATGAGGCCTAACGTTGTACACATACCTCCCAACCGTTCCCAATTCGCCAGGACTGTCCTGGAACTTGATCCATGTCCCGGGGACTTGGTGAATCAAGGCTGAGTCCCGGAACACCAGCGGTGCATGCAGGGTGTCTTGGTTCCCGCATGCCAGAAAGCGGCTGATCTGAGGTCTGTGATGATTTCTGTGTACACGAGACTTGCAGAGGAGGGAGGCATGGGGAAGAGGGGGATGGAGCTGGGATGGGATCAGGGGAATAGATAGAGTTGGGATGGGATCGAGAAAAGAATAGCGTGGTGATGGGATCGGGGAATGGATGGAGTCGGTAAGGGATCAGGGGAATGGATAGAGTTGGGATTGAATCAGGGGATGGATAGAGTTGTGATGGGATTGAGGGATGGATGGAGCCGGGGTGGGATTAGGGAAATGGATGGAGCTGTGATGGGACCAGGGGAATGTATGTAGACGGGATGGGATTGGGGGATTGATGGAACCAGGATGGGATCAGGGGAATGGATAAAGTTGGGATGGGATCAGGGATGGATGGAGCAGGATTGGACCGGGTTGGTGGATGAAGCCAGAATGGGATTTGGGTTGGTGGATGGAGCCGGGATGGGATCAGGGGAATGGATGGAGACGGAATTGGATTGGGGGAAAGGATGGAGCCGGGACGGGATTGGGGGAATGGATGGAGCCAGAATGGGATCGGAGGAATGGATGGAGCCAGGATGGGATCTAGGGAATAGATGGAGCTGGGATGGGACTGGGGGAATGGATGGGAATGGATGGTAATGGGATGGGATCAGGGGATGGATGGAGCCGGGATCGAATCAGGAGAATGGATAGAGTTGGGATGGGATCGGGGATTGATGGAGCTAGGATTGGATCGGGGTGGTGGATGGAGCCAGAATGGGATTTGGGTGGTGGATGGAGCCGGGATGGGATCAGGGGGAATGGATGGAGACAGGATGGGATTGGGGGAATGGATGGAGCTGGGATGGGTTTGGGGGAATGGATGGAGCTGGGATGGGGTTTTACCACATTTTACCACGGCGTGCTATGCAGGTCTTGTCCCTCCTCCAGTGTCCCTAATTGTGAAGTTCAGATGTTGGGAGGCAATTTGTACAAGATCACAACACTAGATGAAATAATAAGTATTTTATAAAAAAAAAACAGGGCTTCCCTGCCAGTGATTTCAAAGAAATAACCCTTATCACAGTTACAATCTTTGTCTGAACACATCTTCAGTTCCAAGCCGCACAGCAAATTAACTTGTTATTAAGATGGTTTTAAAGGCTTTATTATCTGAAGTCAAATCTTTTGGATCGATATTCACACATGTGCATATTCCCTCCAAATCAATTAGCACAATTAGCGTGTTGAGAGGCTCCCTACTTTCCTAGCATCAAGCCAAAAATAAAGCAGTGGAGAGGCTTTGAAATGTTTGGATAAATTACTTACAAGATCGGATTTGTCCTTCGCTAGAAAATATGTCATGTTTGGCTTTGAAAAGTTACTCCAACACAAGTCTCAGCCTTTGTAATTAACATTCAGCATTGGACAGCAGGAACATAGAGGCACAATTATAATAAATTTAAGTCAATAATTCATAAACTATAATGCATAATTAATCAATTATCAAGGCCTGAATGACTTTTAATAAGATTAGGATGATTTGAGCATTAAGCAGTTGAATCATATTGATTTAATCAATGTGCTTAATTAAACTGTGTACATTCTCTTCAGGATCATTATTTTCAATATCCAGTGTAAGTGCTTCCTTTGATATTGTGATCTCTCAAGTCCTTTTCTCAGTTTTGCTCGTCTCCTTTCTTAAACAATCCTATAAAGAAGTCAGAATCCTCATTACATAAATTACTAATTGAGTTCAAAAGCCTTCATGGGTGAATTAGCCCATTTATTTTCATGTAGTGAAACAGACCAATGCAGCAATCTTCTCTATCTGGGAATTAATATTATCTTTATGATCAGGGTATGTCTCTCTTTTTCCTGCCTGAAGCAGATATTAATATGATGCCTCCCCCCATCCATAACACAGATTAAGATTTGTGCACAAGTTGAATGCTGTCTAAAGCCTTGTACACACGATTGGATTTTCTGCAGACAAAAGCACAGACTTTTGTCCAAAGGGTGTTGGCCCCAAACTTGTCTTGCATACAAGCGGCAAGGAATTGTTGGCCAACAAACACGAACGTAGTGACGTACTACGTGGTTTATCAGCTCTTTAGCACCACCCTTTGGGCTTCTTCTGCTAATTTTGTGTTAGTAGAAGTTTGGTGAGTGTTGATTCGCGCTTTTAATTTCGTGCTTTTCATTTTGCCCTTTTCATTTCATGCTTTTCGGTTCGTTTCTGAACAGCCGTTCGTCAACCAGCCATGTTGCGGAATCGGAGGAGATAACGTGTTATTTATTATTGGTCTTGGAGTTATTGCTTTGACCCAAGTCCAGGCCAGTCCAGGAGGAGGAGGATTTATTGGACCAAAAATTGGTTGCTTTATTAATCGTGACCAATTATGTCATATGCCTTTGCTGCGGGAGCTCCAGGAGAATAATCCGGATGATTTTCTGAATTATCTAAGGATGACGGACTCCTGCTTTCACCAACTCTTGGCATTGTTGACCCCCTATATTAAGAAGCAGGACATATGCATGAGGCTTTTATTTTATTTTTTGGTTGAATAATGATTTGATTTGGTATATTTTCTATATTTTTGGATGCATAGAATGCACTTTTTGGTTAGGTTCTATTTGCAGATAGCATGTCTAATTTTATTTGTTTTCTTTTTTAAATGCACAATAAAAAAAATTGTGTAGACTAATACTTGGCTGTGTGTTTTACTTCAAATGACAGTTTGGGAGTAGGCAGTTACATTTTAAAAAATACAATGTAAAATTGATAAGGGACACCAACATAGTTGTATCTTTGATCTTAATAACTACGGGATAATGGTGTTGTGGTAACTTGCACAAATAAAAAAATAAAAAAACATAATAATATTATTCTTGATATCACTAGAAAAAAAAAGCCTTTGAAAATTAGTTTGCAATAACTCCATCAGTATCACCAGCAGAGCAGCTTCATTATTATCCCATTAAAGAAGAAGAGAATTGTGCACCGCATTTGGAGATTTCATAATTTGCCACGTCACAAATGTGAGTTCTCGATTATGAACGCGAGTTTACAAGACTGACCGCTTCTGGCTCCTCCTTGCTTCCGAGCATGCGTGTTTGTACCTTGGACTTTTGTTCGACAGACTTGTGTACACACGCTCGTAAAATCTGACAACAGACATTTGTCTGCAGAAAATTTTAAAGCCTGCTATCCAACATTTGTCCAAAAAATCCGACAAAAATTGTCCGATGGAGCGTACAAACGGTTAGATTTTCCGCCAACAGCCTGTCATCACACAATTCCCATCCATGTGTACAAATAACCAACACAAGAGGAACCTTTTTGCCCACCTTTTGCAGCTAAAGCAGCTTCAACTCTTCTGGGAAGGCTGTCCACAAAGTTTAGGAGTGTGTCTATGGGAATGTTTGACCATTCTTCCAGAAGCAAATTTTTGAGGTCAGGCACTGATGTTCGACGAGAAGGCCTGGCTCGCAGTCTCCGGTCTAATTTATCCCAAAGTTGTTCTATCAGGTTGAGGTACAGTCCAGTCAGGTTCCTCCACTCCAAATGTGCTCATCGATGTCTTTATGGATCTTGCTATGTGCACTGATCCAAATCATTTGGTGGAGGGGGCATTATGGTGTGGGGTTGTTTTTTTTCAGGGGTTGGTTCCCTTAGTTCCAGTGAAGGGAACTCTTAGGCCTGGTTCACACCTATGAATTTTTTTGTGCATTTTCAGTTTTGCAGAAACACACTACAGTCCATTTAACATGGTTTCCTATGGGTCATGTTCACATCTGTGCATTTTATGGAAAAGGCCAGGGCCATTTTTCTGATTTTTGGTTCCATAGACTTCAATGGATCAAAAATGTGTATTCAAAAAAGCAAAATGCACCTAGAATGTGCAAACTGCAACCTGCATAGGTGTGAACCAGGCCTTAAAGCATCAGCATACCAAGACATTTTGGACAATTTCATGCTCCCAAATTTGTGGGAACAGTTTGGGGATGGCCCCATCCTGTTCCAACATGACTGCTCACCAGTGCACAAAGCAAGGTCCAAAAAGACATGGATGAGCGAGTTTGAAGTGGAGGAACTTGACTGTCCTGCACAGAGTCCTGACCTCATACCGATAGAACACCTTTGGTTTGAATTAAAGCAGAGACTGCGAGCCGGGCCTTCTTGTCCAACATCAGTGCCTGACCTCACAAATGTGCTTCTGGAAGAATGGTCAAACATCCCCATAGACACACTCCTAAACCTTGTGGACACCTTCCCAGGAAAGTTGAAGCTGTTACAGCTGCAAAGGGTGGGCCAACTCAATATTGAACCCTACGGACTAAGGTGTCCGTTTATGAAGCAGTGAAAAAATTTCACTGCTCCATTTTCCGGCATTCTCTGAGGAGATCGTTCTCCTCTGGATGCCAGTTTTTGAAGCTTTGTAGATTGCTTCTCCTTTGGAATCTCGTGAGACTTTACAAGATTATAGCACCAGAAATTCACTGAAACACTGAGGTGTTCATTTATTAAGCAGTGATAAATTATCACTACTCAGTACACTGACAGACAGCGTAGTTAATGCTAATAAAATAAAGATTCCCTCTACATAATAAATATATATATATTTTTGCGGCGGTATTCGGCCGCTAGTGGTGCTGTTTTAACGCATAGCACGGCTACAGCCGCGGTATAGCCGCGGTATAGCCGCGCTGCCCCATTGATTTCAATGGGCAGGATCGGTTTAGGAGCGGTGAATACACCGCTCCTTCAACGCTCCAAAGATGCTGTTTGCTGGAGTTTTTTTTTCTCCTGCCAGCGCACCGCTTCAGTAGGAAATCCCTTGGGCTTTCACACTGGAGAAACAGCAGCGGCAGTTTTAGGTCGGTTTGCAGGCGCTATTTTTAGCGCAATAACGCCTGCAAACCGCCCCAGTGTGAAAGGGGCCTAAGTGTGCTGTATATTACTCATAATAAAAAATAAATAATTTACCAAGGCTTCCATCCTAGCTAGGCACTTGCTTATTCTATTTTTAATACCAGCTTTTTTTTTACCTTTGTGTGGGGTTGATTAACTAAATGTGGAGAGTGCAAAATCTGGTGCAACTTTGCATAGAAACCAATCAGCTTCCAGGTTTTATTGTTAAAGCTTAATTAAACAAGCTTAAGGCTACTTTCACACTGAGGCGAGCGGGCGCTGGCGGTAAAGCGGCTCTATATTTAGCGCCGCTTTACCATCATTTTAGCGGCGCTATTCGGCCGCTTGCGGGGAGGTTTTAACCCTGGCTAGCGGACAAAAAAGGGTTAAAACCACCCGCAAAGCGCCGCTGCAGCGGCGCTTTGCCGGCGCTTTGCCGGCGGGTTTGCAGTGCTGCCCCATTGTTTTTAATGGGAAGGGGCGCTTTAGGAGTGGTAAATACACCGCTCCTACAGCCCTCCAAAGATGCGGCTTGCAGGACTTTTTTGACCTCCCTACAAGCGCACCGCTCCAGTATGAAAGCCTTCGGGGCTTTCACATTGGAGTGAATTGGGCGGCTCTTTCAGGGCGCTTTGCAGGCACTATTTTTAGCACTTTAGCGCATGCAAAGCGCCTCAGTGTGAAAGCAGCCTAAGTTAGAAGCTGATTGGCTATCATGCACAGCTGCACCCCTATATGTCCATAAAATCTTGTTAGCAGACATTTTAGAGTGCCTTTGCATTTATAAAGAAAGCCTTAACAAAAAAAACAAACAAAATCTACTGAAGTTAAGATGCTTAGTAACATTCTGGATTTATTTAAACCTACCACACATTATTTTATATGTGATTAACCTCTGGCAGCACAGTTTATGAAGCTGGCTAAGTGCTCGCAAAAAGCATTAAATCTGCTCATTTCTTTTTACGTACACAAATGTTGTACTAAATAGCCCCGTTTTAACTCTCCATCTTGAATTTCTAGATTTGGTTACTGTTTTTCTCCCTCACATATAATATAGTGTCTCACATTTCTGTTGAACATTATTCATCAGAACGGTAACGGTAGATTTGATCATATCTGTTGTTAGGTAAAGACTCCTACCAAGAGGAAGTCTCTCCAGTGGCCAGTCTGAACATTCATGGGACATTTACATTGCATTACATTTGATACACCCTTTAACAGATGTACATATTGTGATTAACATAGCTGTGCGCAGCCTATTGCATTAGGATGTGCACTCCAAAGCTTTAAAATGTAATAAAACATGGATGTGGTTGGTGTCAGTAGGACAGTGGACTTTGTCAGTAAGGCAGAAGACTGTGTCAGTAAAGCAGTTGACTGTGTCAGTATGGCAGAGGATGGTATCAGTAGCTTTTCTATTGTTGTTTTACTTATTTAATTATTTTTTACAGTTTTATTTTTTAATTTTTTTTTAATTATATTAAAAAAAAGCTATAAAATATAAGAAAAGAGCTTTTAAAAAATATAAAAATGAAGGAACACTATCATCATTTAAATGTTACAAAGAATATAACAAAATATGTAAAAGAGAAATCAAGGATGCAAAAACATTGAAACGAACGACAGATTTCAAAAGATAGTAGAACAAACCCCAAAAAATTCTTCAAATATATTAATAGTAAAAGGTGAGGTCTGAGCATGTCGGCCCTTTACAAAATGATCTGGAGTGGGTGACTGGGGATGAAGAGAACGCAAATGTATTAAATACCTTCTTCAGCTCTGTGTATGCATGGGGAAGCTCAAGTCCATAATGGGAATGGTATACTATTGACACAGCCCCACTATGGCTCAAAGGTGATATGGTCCAGAAATATTTAGACAGAATAAAGGTGGATAAAGCACCTGGACCAGATAGAATCCACCCACAAATCCTAAAAGAATTGAGCTCTGTCATTTCAAAACCATTGTATCTAATTTTTAGGAACTCTCTAATGACTGGAATAGTACCACTGGATTGAGAAAAAAGGGCCAATGTGGTGCCTATATTTAAAAAGGGATCAAAATCTTTACCAAGTAACTATAGACCTGTTAGTTTAATTTCTATCCTTAGGAAGATACTGGAGAGTTCAATAAAAGACCACATAGACGAGCTCTTGCTGGAAAAAAATATTTTAAGCAACATACAGCATGGATTCATGAAACACAGAAGTTGTCAGACAAACTTGATTTTTTTCTATGAAGAGCTAGGTAAAACCTTGGACAGAGGGGTGGCTGTGGACGTGGTATAATTGGAATTTGCAAAAGCGTTTGACACAGTTCCCCACACGCGGCTCATGTGTAAGGTAAAGTCTACAGGCTTGGAAAGATCAGTTTGTAAATGTATCTAAAACTGGCTAAAAGACAGAATTCAGAGAGTAGTGCTTAATGATTCTTACTCTGAATGGTCTAAGGTTATCAGTGGTGTACCCAAAGGTTCAGTGTTGGGACCCTTACTTTTTAATATCTTTAAAAATGATATAGGGTCTGGGATTAAAAGTACCATTTCTGTCTTTGCAGATTTGCAGTCTTTACACCAAGCTATGCAGTGGAATAACGTCCTTACAGGATGTCTCCAACTTACATGCCAACCTCATTGCACTGTTTAATTGGGCAACTATGTGGCAGATGAGGTTTAATGTAGATAAGATGTAAAGTTATGCACTTGGGGGCTAAGAATATGCATTCATCATACATATTAGGGGGAGTACAACTGGGGGAATCCATAGTGGAGAAGGATCTGGGGGTTTTGGTAGATGATAAGCTTAATAATAGCATGCAATGCCAAGCTGTGGTTTCCTATTTTTGACACTTTTTTTTGTGAAATGGTAGGGGTACAATGCACCCATTACCAATTTACATAGGAGGGAGGTTGGGATCTGGGGGTCACCTTGTTAAAGGGGGCTTTTTAGATTTCGATAAGCCCCCGTCCACAGACCCCCACAACCACCGGGCAAGGGTTGTGAGGGTCAGGCCCTTGTCCCCCTCCAAAGCACCCTCCCCATGTTGAGGGCATGTGACCTGGTTCGTTTCAGGAGGGGGGTGCTCTCTCATCTCCCCCCATTTTCCTGCAGCCTGCCAGGTTGCGTGCTTGGATAAGGGTCTGGTATTGATTTTGGAGGGGACCCCTATGCCATTTTTTTTTAAATTTGGCGCAGGGTTCCCCTTAATATCCATACCAGACCTGAAGGGCCTGTTGTGGATTTTGGGGGACCCCCACGCAATTTTTTTTAAAATTTTTGGTTCGGGGTTCCGCTTAATATTCATACCAGACCCAAAGGGCCTGGTAATATATTGGCGGGGGGGGGGAACCATACGTTTTTTTTTTTTAATGAGTTTTATCTGTATTGCCGAGACCTGACAATTCATTACAGCCGCGATCAGTTTTAAATTACTTTTTTTCCTTTAGAAATGTCATTTTGCTGTGGTACTGTTCTAAACACGGGAAAACTCTGCCACTTTACAGGCATACTAAGGACACCCCCCAAGCACAATATTTAAAGGAATATTTAATTTTTATTGTTTCACTTTAAGCATTATTAAAATCACTGCTTCTGAAAAAACTGCAGTTTTTGAAACTTTTTTTGCATTGATCCATGTCTCCTGGGGCAGGACCCAGGTTCCCAAACACTTTTATGACAATAACTTGCATATAAGCCTTCAAAAATTTGCCACGAACACCGCATAATGTTCGCTGTTGTTCGAACAACCAAAGTTCGCCCCGAACTTATGCTCGGGCCGAACTGTTCGCCCGTCCCTAGTGACAACACACTGGTTTACAGGAACATCCAAGTCTGCAAATGATAGCACAAACGGATGGTGATCACACTGTCTCTCAGAAGACTCCCAGCAAAGAAGGAAAACTCAGAGGGAGGTTGGTTGAATCCTTCCCATATGCTCACAAGATGCAACCTCACAGTTCCCTCTGTCTGGTTGAACAGTTTTTAGGAGCCCTGTTGGGGGGGGCTTTGGTGAAATATCAGGGGTCTAAATAGACCCCTGATGTCCCACATTTGAGATAGAGAAGGGGACTGAGGACAGAGATTCCCCAGTAACCTTTCCCTGCAGCTTCAGCTGAACTGGACAGTGAATAAATGGGAAGTGCTCTGTGATAAGTTGCTTTCTGTTCATTCACAAACTGAAGCATAGTGAACACAGTTCACTATGCTTTGGTTAGGAATAGGCACAGTGAGTGATCGGTACCTAACTGTGTTCTTTCAGAAAATTATGTAATTTACTGGCCCTTTCCCCTCTCTCCATCCTGAAACATCCCCTTGTGTGCCAGAAGCAGCTGGCAGGAGAGAAGGGAAGTTGGCAGCACTGCGGGGTAGGATGGGGGGGTGGAGAAGGGCACAGTGCTGCACAAGGTGAAAACGGTGTGTCCAGGCATACCTGGCACAACCTGTGCGTATGCCTATGGTGATTAATGTGTTATGTTTTAGTGAGGGTTACCTCAATTATTACAATTGAGATCCCAGAGCCCAAAGAAACTGTTTCCTTTCTTCCTTTAAAGTAAAGGGAAATTTGCACAACAATGTATCCGACATTAATACAACACAATGAAGCTTCAAATCATTTCTTACTCTTTAAAAAGGGGATTTGTCTAGAGTTTTACTGTAAAGCCCATCTATGGGCAAAACTTGAATGTATCCCTTTATCCTGATAGTTTGTTTTGCGTGTTCACTGCATGTACTATTGGAATTTAAGCACAGGTATATCTTGTTTCACTGCATGTGCATTGCAAAGAACACTCTCTTCCAATATTCGGCATCTGGAATGGAGCCATATGTCGGAATAAGGTAACTCCAACACACATGCACAGGAGTTACATTATCAGTGGCCACTTAATAGTTTTGGGAAGAAGACGCTGGGCCAAAAAAAACCCTGTCGCCTCTGGTGACTTCTCCAGTGATCTTCATTGTCTCATAGTATAGCCTCAGTGTTTTCAATGTTTCCCAATGTTGTCTGTCCTTCCATGGTCCTTGTGTATTCCAGCCTTTAACCAGCTCCTGTTTGTCCTAGTTATTCCCAGTGTAACCACCACCTGTGTGTCCTAGCAATTCCTAATGTTCCCAGCTCCTGTGTGATCTTCATTGTTCCCAGAGTCCATACTGCCAGTGCCCTGCTTCAATGTGACACCATGCACTCAAGCTTGTACCCTGCTCCAATGACCCAGTGTACTCCAGGCTGAACTTTGCTCTAGTGTGTCCCGTGCACTCCAGCCTATACGCTAAACCAGGGATACCATACATTCCTGTCAGTATTCTGCTCCAGAGTCCTTGCACTTCAGTCTACACCTTGCTTTAGTCCTGTGTTCCCAGGATCCCTGTGCTACGAAAAGACTCTTGCCTGCCTAGTCCTACCCAGGCTCCAGTTGCTGCTCGATCAAGTAAATCAGGGGATCGCAACCTGGGAACCATCAACACCCAACAAGCCTATTTCCACCACAAGGAGCTCTGGTGAAGACCAAGTGACTCCTTAGACTCTGTGCATTGGCCCTTCTAAGGGCTTTCGCTAATTGAGTGGGCACACTAAGCTCAGTGGGGTGGATTTACTAAAGGTATATAGACTGTGCACTCTGAAACTGCAGTTGCTCCGGAGCTTAGTAAATGGTGTTATGCTTCACTTTGCAAAGAATACCCAATCACATGCAAGGGAAAACAAACAGCATGTTTTCTTGCATGTGATTGGATGATGGAAGTCAGCAGAGCGTCCCCTCATTTACTTAGCCCTGGAGCAACTGCACTTGTTCAGTGTACAGTCTATTTACCTTTAGTAAATCTACCCCTCTGTCTCTCTATGAATTAATACCTACCTACTGCTGAAGACAGGGACTAATATGTATATATAGATGAGCAGAGCACCTTACCCGAATCAAACATTTAACGTGAATCAAATCATATATTGATCTTTGGATGGTTTCAATGTGTTGTGGTGATACTTAAACCCATGTTGGAATTTTTTTTTTCTAAAAGTTCTTTTCAAACTTAGGAAATAATTTTCTTGCTATTGGACCTATTGGACTGCAGTGCTAATTTTTTTTTTGTTTTTTACAGTCTGTCTCATACTCAGTGTAGGACCAAAGTCTCCATTTAATCAGTCTCCGTTCAATAAGGTTATGTTCTCCCTACACAAAGAGTAAGAGAGTAAATGGTACTTGTTTCATTTTAGGCTGCAGTAAATAAAAAATACAATTTATTTCAGTGTCTCTGTCATACTGAATCTCCTACACACACTTTGTTGCCCAGCAACACACTTTCCAACACGCCTCTATCAATCAAAACATCCTTTGCAGGCCCCCAAACATAATAAAAAATATATGTTACTGGTTGGCGTAATTGCTGTCATTTGTGGGAAAAAAACTATTTAACAGGAAGTAATCTAAAAAGATGAATCAGTTGCACTACATTCCTCTGCTACGTCATTCCATAATGAAATGTCTGGGGACCAAAGCAAATGTTGTGTTAGAAGAAGAAAGCCTACAGAGCTTTTATTCTTTAATTCAGTGCAACAAAGTAGTAAGAGACCAATTCATCCCAGCTAAGTGCTTATGCTGTACCATGAATGGCTTTAACCTTATTCTTCAAGTCTTTCTTGCATACAGAGTAATCCATATTCCCACTACCACCATTAGTATTAAAGAGAAGGAGGGATACTAACCTAGCTCTGGTTCTCCAACGTAAAAACAAATTGGGTAAAATTTTCAGAGTTTCAGGAAGTTATATTAGTCTAGTACAGGGTTTCTCAAGCAGGGTTTCATGGAACCCTAAGGTTCCTACAGAGGTTCCTGTGGGTTCCCTGAGCAATGAGCAATTTCTTCCTCTCACATAAGTTCCCACTGACACCATTGGTCTTTTTAGGTATGTGTAAGGGGGTCATTCTTCCCAATGACCACAAGTCTAAGAAGCATTCTTCCCACTGACCATCAGACAATTACGGTATATCATGAGATGTACATATACTCATTTTAAGCAGGGGTTCCCTGAGACTGGAAAGTTTTTTCAAGGGTTCCTCTGTACTAAAAAGGTTGAGAAAGGCTGCTGGTCTAGTACCTAAAGATAGGCCAATTTTCATAGAAACATAGAAAATTGACAACAGAAAAAGACCAAGTGGTCCATCAAATCTGCCTATTTATTTATTATTATTTATTTATTATTTGCACATTTATTATTTATTTATACGTTTTGTATTTTTTTTGTTTGTTTTGCTTTTTTGTTTTGCTTTTATAGCATAGAACTATGTTTGTCCCATGCAAGTTTGAAACCACTTATGGCGCATACACACGATCTGAAAATCTATGAAAAATACTGCTTTCGTATTTGTAATTGTACAGCAATCTGATCGTTATTACACAGAACCGATCACGACTGTTCATCAGATATTATTATACAGGATCTATATAGTGCCAACAGTTTACGTAGTGCTTTACAACTTGAGGGTAGACAGTACAAATACAATACACTTTAATACAGTAGGAATCAGAGGGCCCTGCTCCTTAGAGCTTACAATCTAAGAGGGAAGGTTAAGAGATACAAGAGGTAATAATTGTGGGTGATGTGCTGATTGAGAAGATAAATGTACAGTTGTTAGGTGGGAGCCAGATAGGCTTCTCTGAAGAGATGAGTTTTCAGGGATCGTCTGAAAGTGGATAAAGTAGGAGAAAATCGGACGGATTGGGGTAGAGCATTCCAGAGGATGGGAGAGGCTCTTGAGAAGACCTGAAGGCGAGCATGGGATGAGGTGACAAGGAAGTTTGAGAGCAGGAGGTCTTGGGAGGAGTGAAGAGAATGATTAGGTTAGTATTTTAAGACTAGGTTAGAGATGTAGCTGGGGGCCAGGTTGTGGATGGCTTTGTAAGTTTGTTAGTATCTTGAATTTAATTCGGTGACTGAGTGGCAGCCAATGGAGGGATTGGCAGAGGGGTATAGCAGACACTGAGCGGTTTGTGAGGTGGATGAGCCTAGAAGCAGCGTTCATGATGGACTGAAGTGGGGATAGCCTATTTAGAGGTAAGCCAATGAGGAGGGAGTTTCAGTAGTCGAGGCGGGAGATGACCAGGGAGTGGATTAGAAGATTTGTGGTGACATTGGTTAGGAAGGGGCGTATCTTGGAGATGTTGAGGAGGTTGAGGCGGCAAATTTTGGATAGTGATAGAATGTGGGGCCGAAAGGTTAGTTCAGAGTCCAGGATTACACCTAGGACCTTGGCGGGGGGGGGGGGGGATGGGTTGATAGTTGAGCCATTGATATTGACAGAGAAATCAGGGGAAGTGATACCTGAGGGAGGAAATATCATGAGCTCGGTTTTGGAAGTGGCCAGAACCTTGGGGGACCCCAACGGAGAAAGGAAGAGGAGAGGAGGAAGTAGAGTTGTAAGTGACACTGAAGGAGCGGTGGGATAGGTAGGATGAGAACCAGCTAAGAGTATAGTCACGGAGACCAAAGTAGTGGAGTTTATTGAGGAGGAGGGGGTGGTCCACTGTGTCCGATCGGACAAGCACAAAAAATTTTCTCGTACGATTTTTGTTTAATCAGTTGTCATCTGAAAATACAATACAAGTACATTACAACACATTACATTACTTCCAAATTTTTATTCTGTCGTACCAGAATTTTTATAACTTTAGTAACCTACTCCATTTCTACTTGCGACTAGCAAGCGAAAAAAGTCAGACGATCTGTCGTCCATTTTCAAATTGTGGGTACGAGGCATTACTGTTGAATGTTTTCCATTCACATGTTCTCCCCCATGTCCCATCTGAAAAAAACATCAAATGCAGAAAGATGCAAGAAGATGTCACATTAAAATGTGCCAAACTGTCCAAGAGAATTACAGAGACAGTAACTTGTCAAACTTATACATACAACAATTTTTAGTTACTTCGACCCACGATTTGGGTAATATTTGGAGACAAGATTGGTGATGTTGCTAGGGGCAGAGTAGTGAATGGCTTTGTATGTTGTGGTTAGTATTTTGAATTTAATTTGCTGGGTGATTGGGAGCCAGTGTAGGGATTGGAGGAGAGGGTTGGCAGACACTGAGCGGTCGGTAAGGTGTATAAGTCTGGCAGCAGCATTCATAATAGACTGAAGAGGGGATAGCCTATGGAGAGGCAGGCCAATGAGAAGGGAGTTGCAATAGTCAAGGCGAAAGATAACAAGGGAGTAAATGAGGAGCTTGGTGGTTTCATTTGTTAAAAAGGGGGGAATTTTAGAGATATTATGGAGGTGAATTCTACAAACTTTTGACAACGATTGGATTTGAGGCTGAAATGACAAGTCGGAGTATAAGGTTACACCTAGTAGCCTGTCATGAGGGGAGGGACTGATGGTTGCATTGTTGATTTTGATGGAAAAGTCATGGAGGGGGGCACGGGCGGGGGGGGAATATTAATAGCTCAGTTTTAGAGAGATTTAGTTTAAGGAAGTGGTGCGACATCCATGCTGATATGTCAGTTAGTAAGTTAGTAATACGAGAGGAGACTGAAGGAGGAAAGTGAGGAGTAGACAGATAGATTTGGGTGTCATCGATGTATAAGTGGTATTGGAAGCCGCGGGCGGTTATCAAGTGACCAAGGGAGGAGGTGTAAATAAAGAAGAGAAGGGGTCCAAGAACAGAGCCTTGGGGGACCCCCACAGAAAGGGACAATGGGGAGGAGGAGACAGAGTTGTAGGTGACACTGAAGGAGTGCTGTGATAAATAGGCAGAGAACCAGGATAGAGCAGAATCTCAGAGGCCAAGGGAATGTAGTTTATTGAGAAGGAGCGAGTGGTCAACAGTATCAAAGGCCTCAGAGAGGTCAAGTAGTAGGAGTATGGAGTACTGGCTGTTGGTTTTAGCAGTTAGTAAATCATTAGTGAGTTTTAGTAAGGCAGTTTCCGTGGAGTGCTGCAAGCGAAAGCCAGACTGTAAGGGGTCAAGAAGGTTATTTTCATTGAGGTAGGAGCTAAGACGGTTGTATACTAAGTATTCTAGAAGTTTAGAGGGGGAATGGGAGCAATGAGATGGGTCTTAATTGTTCAGGTTGGTAGGGTCCAGTGAGGGCTTTTTAAGTATGGGAGTGATCTGCACATATTTTAGAGGGGAGGGGAAGGTGCCGCTAGAGAGGGAGAGATTGAAGATGTGAGTGAGGGAGCATAGGATAGAAGAAGAGGGGGACCGTAGTAGTTGTGAGGGAACAGGATCCAAGGGACAATTAGTTAGGTGGGCATCTGAGAAAAGTTTTGTAACCTCTTCAGTAGTAGCCAATTCAAAAGAGGAGAGTGTTGAATGGGCTGTTAGGCAAGGTATGTTGGGTGGGGAAGATGTACGCACAGTGGAGGTGTCCTCAAGAATTGCATCAATCTTGTCTTTGAAGTGATTGGCAATCTCTTGGGCAGTGAGTGAGTTAGTGGGTAGAGGGGGTGGGGGACGAAGCAGAGAGTTAAAGATTGAGAAGAGCCGACGGGGACTGGATGACAAGGAATTAATAAGAGAGACAAAGTAGGCTTGTTTGGCAGCATGGAGGCAGGAATTGTATTTTAGAAGGGCAGATTTATATAGGGTGAAGTCTTTCAGGCATTTGGTTTTACACCACAGTCGTTCAAGAGCACGGCAATGTCTCTTGAGATTTCTAGTGTTGTCAGTTTGCCAGGGTTGTAACGGTCGGGGCCTGATTCTGCATGTGGTTAGAGGAGCAAGTGCATCTAGTGATGATGAGAGCGAACTGTTGTAGACAGAGGTGGCCAGGTCAGGTCAGGACAGGGGAGAGATTATGTCATGTAGGTGGTCAGTAGCAGAATAGAGAAGAGAAGGGTTAAAGTGGTGAAGGTTTCTACAAGTAATTGCTGCTTGGAGGGATGGGTGGTTGGAGGCAAGGATACAGTGAAAGTAATGAGGTTGTGATCAGAGAGAGGAAAGGGGGTGTTGGTGAGGTTGCCAGGGTTGCAGAGATGGGAGAATACAAGGTCAAGGGTATTACCATTGGAGTGAGTGGAAGTATGTGTCCATTGGGTTAGGTCAAAAGATGAGGTTAAGTCGAGAAGTTTAGCTGTAGTTGGGCTATTAACATTGACAGGAATGTCGAAGTCACCAAGAATGATAGTGGGTATTTCAGAGGAGAGAAAGTAGGGTAGCCAGGCAGCAAAGTCATGAAGAAAGTGCGATACCGGTCCAGGAGGCCGATAAATTGCTGCAATCCTCAGAGAAATGGGAGAAAACAGACAAATACAGTGCATCTCAAAAGTAGAGCGGGATAGAGAGGGACAGAAAGGACTTGGAAGGTGCTTTGTGGGGATAGAAGGAAGCCAACTCCATCTCCTTTCTGTCTGTTGGGTCTGGGGGAGTGAGTCCAATGGAGACCACCATGGGAGAGGGCAACAGGAGAAGCTGAGTCAAAATTTTTAAGCCAGGTTTCTGTTATTGTGAGTATGTTAAAGACATGAGAGATGAAGAGGTCATGTACAGATGTTAGCTTGTTACAGATGGAGCGGATGTTCCAAAGGGCACATGAGATTGGTGGGCTGCTTTGAGGAAGCAGGGGGATAGAAATGAAACTGAGTGGATTGCGGTGGTTGCCAGAGGGTGAGGGGTATTGGATATGTGGCTTGCAGTTGGAAAATGGCGGACCAGGATTAGGAGAAATGTCACCTGAGACTAGGAGAAGGAGGAGGGCGAGGAAGGCAAGATGGGAGTGGGATGTGCATGAGCGTATGTGTCTAGTGGCCCTGGTGTTTATGTCAGCATGTGGGTGCAGCAAATGCAGGAGATGATGGGTGCCATAGTAGGGAGAGGGTAGGAGTGAGGGTGATATGTGCATGCTGCATGGAAGAGATGAGTGGTAGAGTAAAGATAATTTGAGGATAGACGACACCAATGTGAGAAGGAAGAGAATAAGGAGCATGTTAGTGGATAGAGAGTGGGAAACTGACTTTATGTAAAATATAAAATATAAAATAAATGTCAAAAGCTGGTTTGCTTGTCGTCTTGCAGAGTGGAGCAGAGTTCTTGTTGTATCTTCCTCCAGCTTTAGTTATCCTGCTTTCGTTAAACTGTGTCGGTGAAACTGCGCATCACTCGTATCAGAGCCACTCAGGACAGAGCCATGATGTCTGCACCACCCCATAGGCTGCTTTAAATTTATAGGGAGACTGAGCAGGAATGCATTTCTCAGTTGGTCATAATTTGGTCTGATTGGAGACACCTGAATATGGGAGAGGAGATGGCCAACACCAGACCAGCTACAGACACAGGCTAGGGTCGTAAAGCAAATTACCTCTCTTGATCTCTCAAGCCAAATGGGTTTGAGAATCAATCACCAGTAATATTGCTATTGCAGTGTGGTTGTTATAGAGCTAGCAATAAATATAGAAGTTTAAAGATATGGCAGCAGAAGACATTTACCAAAAATGTTACAGCAATGTCAGTTCAGCAGAGATGTCATCACTATACCACTACTGCTTAAGCTCCAAAAAAAGGAGAATTTAGTCCACAAAAGAGTAACCATCATAAAGCCCAAATATGCAAATTGGAAGTGAAACAGTTTGTTTATGTCCAATATCAATACATGCAAAGGATTGCTTCTATCTATGTATAAAGGTTTTTTCTTAATTTTCAAAAAAATTACAACTTCAAAAAGCACACCATGCCTTTTACTAAATACCTCAGACTCTCTACTTTCCAAAAAGGCCATTTAGGTGAATTTTGTACTGTCCAGTGGTGGCTGGTGCTCCATTTTTTGAGGGGGGGGGGCAGCAGCAAACAAACCACCCACCGCCCCCCCTACCATTCAGTCGATCCCCCATAATCCCCCCACAGCACCCCCCCTTTGCTCGGTTGGTTGGTCAAAACCCCCACAACCCCCCCGAAACCCCCACAACCCCCCCGTCGCTCGCTCATCCGTCCACCAGCCCCGCACTTAACCCACCTAGGTCAGGGGCAGCTTTGCCTCCTTCCTGCGTCTCCTCCTCCTCTGTGGGTTCCCCTGCGTCTCCTCCTCCTCCTTGGCGGCTTCCTCCTCGGCGGCCAATACGGTCGCGTCTCCTCTCGGCCAATCAGGTCTTAAGACCCGCTTCCTGATTGGCCAGGAGGAGAATCAAGAAGACAATAGCGAGTATTATTTTCGCTATTGTCACACAACTGAGTGGGCTCAGGGCGCAGTGCTCTGCGCCCCGAGCCCACCCTTTTTTTAAGCCAATTAGAGTCTCAGGCTCTAATCATGTGCTCTAAAAAAAAAAAAACTCATTGGAATCCATGCGTCCAGCACCCTGCATGTAGATTAGAGGCCAGACGCATGGATTAGGGAGGCGGTGCCCCTGCGCCCCGTATGGGCCGTCACTGGTACTGTCTTGGAGTTTTCTGGTGTCAAAAAATTAGATCCTGCTGTCAGTACAGCAGGACACATCTTAGTCAGTTAGAGGAATTTGAAAAATAACAGACTTACTGGCCAAAAATACAGGTAAAAAAATAAAGGAAAAAAGCCTAATAAAAAAATATGAATGCAGCGACCACATATAAGAATTGGTAAGCTGCTATATAGTTTTGTTTTGTTTTTGGATTTTATACCGCTGTAAGTTCAGATGTGATGACATGAAATTGATAATAAATTGAGATATTAAACCATTGTGACGGCTTCTATGGCAAGCTTTCATTCTAGAGGATCCATTCTGCAGAGACATGGTGATTCACTAAGACATGCCAGACTACGCAAGACTATTTCAATCATGAACTTAGGAATCTGAACATTTACTATTTTAGTCTTTGCAGTCAAGGCAGGCAGCATGTTTTGCTAGATGATGCGAGTCACAACAGTTTTGGCTGACAAAATTCAAACCCAGTCTGTGTTCGTATGCCACTAAACAAAACTTTTGGATTTTTTGCAGTACATATGGGGTATGTAAACACCAGCCAAATGCACACACGGCGTTAACGAAATGAAAAACAGCATAAGTCCTTAAAACATTAACATAAACACAGCATTGTAATTATAAAAGTATTGTGATATGAAAAAAACAAGGTTTGCATCTATCAAAGAAACAGAACATTTGGTTATTGCTATTTACATACAAATGTGAGGACGGTAAGAGAATGCACAATATAAATCTCAGCACAGTGAAACATTTCCAGCAATAGTACCTGCCAACGACTCTATTAGTAAGATATGATTTGGTGCAATGACATACCCTATACCACAGCAACCAATCATAGATCAATAGTTTGTGTGTGCCTACACCAGGGGTCTCCAAACTTTCTAAACAAAGGGTCAGTATATTGTCCTATGCAATTTATAGGAGCCGGACTGTGCCCAGTGGGAGTAAACAATGCCTCAGGCTTGGTTGCATAATGCCTGGGGTCAGAAGGAGGGGGAATAAAGCCAATAGTTGGTGCGAAAGGGAGGAATAGTGCCCCATTGTGGGTGTCAGTGTGAGGAATAGTGCTCCAATGTTGGTGTCAGTGGGAGGAATAGTGCCACATTGTTGGTGTAAGAGGGATGAATAATGTCCCATCATTGGTGTCAGTGGGAGAAACGGTGCCCCATTGTTGGTATCATTGAGAGGAATAGTGCGCTAATATTGGTGTCAGTGGGAGGAAAAGTGCCCCATCACTGGTGTCAATGGAAGGAATTGTACCCCATTTTTGGTGTCAGTGGGAGGAATCATGCCCCATCATTGGCAACGGTGGGAGGAATAGTGTCAATACTTGGTGTCAGTGGAAGGAATAGTGATAGTGCCTCATTGTTGGTGTCAGTAAAAGAAATTGTGCCCCAAAGTTGATGTCAGTGGGAGGTATAGTGCCCCATCCTTATTGTCAATGGGAGGAAAAGTGCCTCGTTGTTGGTGATGGTAATACATATAGTTGCCCATCATCAGTACTGATGGGAGGAATAATACTGATAGTTGGTGTCAGTGGAAGGAGTAATGCCCGTTTGTTGGCCTTAGTAGAAAAAATTAGTGCCCCGCTGTTGGTGTCAGTGGGTGGAATAGTGCCCCTTTTTTGGCATCAGTGTAAAGAATGGTGCCTCATTGTTGGTGACAGTGGAGAGAACTGTGCCCCTTTGTTGGCATCAGTAGCAGGGATGGTGCCTCATTGTTGGTGTCAGTTAAAATAATTGTGCCCCATGGTTGTCAGTGGGACTAATATTGCCCGATCCTTATTGTCAAAGGGAGGAATATTGCCCCATTGTTGGTGCCAGTAATAGGAATAATTCCCCATCATCAGTACTGGTGGGAGGAATAATGCCAATAGTTGGTGTCAGTGGAAGGAATAGTGCCCCTTTGTTGGCCTTAGTAGAAAAAATAGTGTCCCATTGTTGATGTCGGGGGGGGGAAAGAGTGCCTCTTTGTTAGCCTCAGTGTAAGGAATGGTGCCTCATTGTTGGTGTCAGTGGGAGGAATGGCGCCTCATTGTTGGTGTTAGTGGGAGGAATGGTGCCCCTTTGTTGACATCAGTAGAAGGAATAGTGCCCCATCGTTGGTGTCAGTGGGAGGGAGGAACAATAACTCAATGGATGGATAAGAGCAAGTAAAAGGCCCACATATGACCCTAGGGTCGCAGTCTGGAGACCGCTGACCTACACCAAACAGCTGTATCAAATTTCTAAATCGTTGATATGGGTTGCAAGTCACTGTGTACCTTTATATCCTTTTATAAAAAAGACAAATTCCACTGATATTTCAGGTAAGGATGAATGGACATGGGTTGAGTGACCTACCAGTTTTTTATATCACTTGGGAGACTCAAGCAGCAATATACATACATGTGACTACCTTACTCTGCCTAGTCATAATGGATTAAATGAGAGGTCCCATTCTAGCCGCAGGATAACATTTTTTTAAATGTATTTTACATTATTGATAATGTAGTAGGATCAGCAAATCCCCACCATAGATGTTGTCTATAGCAGAGGATAGACCAGGGAACTCATACCGGAATCCTAGAGCAATGTATAAAACACAGTGAATGGCTCAAGCGCCTGGCTTCCACCATGACCTGAAATATCAGGGATGCCTCTAAACTATTCCTTTTTATTTTGCTGTTACATTAAACGCAAGGGAATGATATGAATGGTTAACTTTTCTCAACTGCATTAATGAATAGAACAAATAAAAACAAGCCTCCCTTAAGCTATTATCCCGTAAATGTCATTATTTCCTAAATGAATTCATATCAGTAGTTTTACTGTATTTACCACTCCATATTTTATTAAATTGCACTAATTGCTAATTAATGCTTTCAAATAATCTTTTCAAGTGTTTGGCTTATATTTCCCATGTGTTTTGGGTAATAGGATATTTAAGATCTAATTTTGTCGTTCCGCTCTATGCGGCTGTTCTTTACTTACAAAACTCCTCCTTGTGGTTCTTAGACCTAGACTTGGGCATGGCGGTGATGGTGACAATGGGGCAAGGGTTTCCCCCCAATGTGTCACATAGGGTTTGTTGCTTGAAGTATACTCTTTGAGGATCGTATCTATGTTCCAAAAGTTGTAGGTGAGACTAAAGAAGAGAAAACATCAGTTGCATTACTTACCCCTTTGTGTCTAAGGTTAAAACAAATCTTAATGCCTAAGCACAATTTTGCAACTTTGACATGTGTTAGTAAAACCGTACATATCACCGCAACTACTTTGTGCATCCGGGTGGATTATAACGCATTTTTTTTTCAGGATAAAATTGGGCTTTCATTTGGTGGTAAATGGTAATAGATATCTCCTGTTTTTTTTTGTTTTTTTTTAATCGAAGGAAATCTGTCCCAAAATAGGAAAAATAATTATTTTTCTAAATTTAGCTGTATAGTTCTTGCTACTACCATAACCTTCCACCAAAGAACAACCCAAATTAAATTCTCAGCCCCACTGCAAGGGCAAACTTTTTTTCGCCGTGGGTTGGGCTTTAATTAAAGGTGAATTCCAGGCAAGCAGCTAAATACACAGATGAAATACATATATAGCAACAAGATGGCCACCGCAACTCCGTCCGTCCGCGTCCTTCGTCACATGTCCCATGATTACACCCAACGTTTCATCATCAACATGCGTCTTCAGGCACGCCCCTGAAGACGCATGTTGATGACAAAACGTTGGGTGGAATCAGGGGACGTGTGACGAAGGACGCGGACGAAGGACGCGGACGGACGGAGTTGCGGCGGCCATCTTGTTGGTTAGAAGCGCTGGTCACTTTATTTTGCTTATACAACTTCTTTTAAATGTGAGTTTATTTTATCATTCTCTTTGCACAATAAATATTCTTCGACTGGATGCTTGCGCAATAGGTGTTCTTTTTTCTACTCCCTGCATGTATTTGATTATTGAGTTATTACCTGTGTATTGGAATACACCTGGCTTAATATCTGGCTGAGAGGAAGGGCTCTTATAGTCTGCCATTTTGTCTATTGGCAGAAGGATCTTTTTGGTATATATGTGCAGTGGATCGCTCTCTAAGTTGGAAGGATCATTATTGCTATCATCTCAATGCATTCAATGTGTATAACCCATACATTAACTAACACTTATGCCCCATACACACAATAGGATTTTCCAACAACAAAATCCATGTTTTTTCCCGACGTATGTTGGCTCAAACTTGTCTTGCATACACACGGTCGCACAAATCTTGTCGGATTCCGAACGCGGTGACGTACGACGAGCTGAGAAACATGAAGTTCAATAGCCAGTGCGGCTCTTCTGCTTGATTCTGAGCATGCATGGAACTTTGTGCGTCGGAATTGTCTACACACGATTGGAATTTACGACAACAAATTTTTTTGTCGGAAAATTTGAGATCCAGATCTCTAATTTTGTGTGTCGGAAATTCCGCTGGAAAATGATCGATGGAGCCTACACATGGTCGGAATTTCTGACAACAAGCTCACATCGAACATTTTCCGTCGGAAAATCCTATCGTGTGTACGGGGCATAACAGGTGTTGTACTTCTGCCAGCCTTTGACAGGAGAGTGAAGGAGAAGAATCACACAATGAGTTGATCTCTCTGTCACTCTACCCTCTCCTGCTATCAGCAGGCTCCCTGTCAGCAGATGAAGTCTGAGCTCTGCTGCTAAATGAGATTTTAAGAGGCTGATACCAAGTCATATTCGGGTACTCACAATATTTGCATTTTAAAAGTATATCAAATTACATGGTAATGAAAAGAGTACTGCATTATTCTGTGTCTTTTATATCTGCCTGGAGTTCTGCTTTAAAGCATTACAGCTTCACCATACCATCCAGACAACGGATTTATTTGTGTCATTCTATTAAAAATCTACATTTTTTTTTTAAATTAATGAACACATTGGACAACTAATCAGTGCCATATGCCTGACATGTTTTCTTAATATGTGCAAAAAACATGAACATTTCCTTGAAAAAGTATTTATACCTTGCAATTTTTCACATTTTGTCATGTTACAACCAAAAACATGAATGTATTTTATTGGGATTTTATGTGATAGACCAACACAAAGTGGCACATTGTGAAGTTGAAGGAAAATTATAAAGGTTATCAAAGTTTTTACAAATAAATATCTGAAAAGTGTGGCGTGCATTTGTATTCAGCCCCTTTACTCTGATACCCCTAACTAAAATCTAGTGGAATCAATTGCCTTCAGAAGTCACTTAGTAAATAGAGTCCACCTGTGTGTAATTTAATCTCAGTATAAATACAGCTGTTATGTGAAGCCCTCAGAGCTTTGTTAGAGAACCTTAGTGAAGACACCACATTATGAAGGGCAAGGAACACATCAGACAGGTCAGAGAAAAAGGTGTGGAGAAGTTTAAAGCAGGGTTAGGTTATAAAAAAATATCCAAAGCTTTGAACATCTCACGAAGCTCTGTTCAATCCATCACTTGAAATGGAAAGAGTATGGCACAACTGCAAACCTACCAAGACATGGCCGTCCACCTAAACTGACAGGAGGGGCAAGGAGATTATTAATCACAGAAGCAGCCCAGAGGCCCATGGTACCTCTGGAGGAGCTGCAGAGATCCACAGCTCAGGTGGGAGAATCTGTCTACAGGACAACTATTAGTGGTGCACTCCACAAATCTGGCCTTTATGGAAGAGTGGCAAGAAGAAAGCCATTGTTTAAAGAAAGCCATAAGCAGTCCGGCTTGCGAGAAACCATGTGGGGGACACAGCAAACATGTGGAAGAAGGTGCTCTGGTCAGATGAGACCAAAATTGAACTTTTTGTCCTAAAAGCAAAACGCTATGTGTGGCGGAAAACTAACACTGCACATCATCCTGAACACACCATCCCCACCGTGAAACATGGTGGTGGCAGCATCATGTTGTGGGGATGTTTTTCTATAGCAGGGACAGGGATGTTAATCAGAGTTGATGGGAAGATAGATGGAGGCAAATACAGCCAATCTTAGAAGAAAACCTGTTAGAATCTGCATAAGACTTGATACTGGGGCGGAGGTTCATCTTCCAGCAGGACAATGACCCTAAACATACAGCCTGAGCTACAATGGAATGGTTCAGATCAAAGCATATTCATGTGTTAGAATGGCCCAGTCAAAGTCCAGACCTAAATCCAAATGAGAATCTGTGGAAAGACTTGAAAATTGCTGTTCACAGATGCTCTCCAATCTAACAGAGCTTGAGCTATTTTGTAAAGGAGAATGGGCAAAAATTTCCCTCTCTAGATGAGCAAAGCCAGAAACATACCCAAAAAGACTTGCAGCTGTAATTGCAGTTAATCTACAATCTACAAAGTATTGACTCAGAGGGGCTGAATACAAATGTATGCCACACTTTTCACATATTTGTAAAAAATGTTGAAAACCATTTATCATTTTCCTTCCACTCCACGATTATGATCCACTTTGTGTTGGTCTCTCACAAAAAATCCCAATAAAATACATTTATGTTTTTGGTTGTAACATGACAAATTGTGGAAAATTTTAAGGGGTATGAATACTTTTTCAAGGCATTCTAATGAGACTCTGTTTAGCACCTGTCACCTTTTATTAAAGTGACACTAATGCCCCGTACACACGCTCGGACTTTGTTCGGACATTCCAACAACAAAATCCTAGGATTTTTTCCGACGGATGTTGGCTCAAACTTGTCTTGCATACACACGGTCACACATAGTTGTCGGAAAATCCGATCGTTCTAAACGCGGTGACGTAAAACACGTAGGTCAGGACTATAAACGGGGCAGTGGCCAATAGCTTTCATCCCTTTATTTATTCTGAGAATGCGTGGCACTTTGTCCGTCGGATTTGTGTACACACGATCGGAATTTCCGACAATGGATTTTGTTGTCGGAAAATTGTATAGCCTGCTCTCAAACTTTGTGGGTCGGAAAATCCAATGGAAAATGTGTGATGGAGCCCACACACGGTCGGAATTTCCGACAACAAGGTCCTATCACACATTTTCCGTCGGAAAATCCGACCGTGTGCACGGGGCATAACAGTTTTATACCTTAATATATTCCCTGCATTAAGGTAAAAAAAACAAAACTCTGCACTAACTGTTTACTCCTACCCTCCACCCCAAACCCCAAACACTTACCTGAGTCCTGTCAGCGATCCAGTGCTGTTCTGGTTGCACCTCTTCTCCCTTCACTTTCTGCTCTCACAGGAGACACAGGCAGCAGTAGGAGCTATAGGGCTTCTGTTGCTGTCAGTCAAATCCTGTGGAGAGGGAGCAGGGGTGTGGCAGAACTGCACTGTGTATGTCTACGGACGCACACAGCTCGGCTCGGTGGCGCTCTCGCGCAGGTGTCCCCATAGCACAAGAATTGCTATGGGGCACCCGCAGGAAGAATAAGGGGACAGTGCCGGCGATGGACTCCAGAAAAATTGTTAAAGGACCGTTCTGAGCAATACCATTGCACAGGGCATGTAAGTATAACCTCATTTTTATTATTTTTATTTTCATTAAAAAAAAAAAAACAGGCTTTAATAGCACTTTAAGAATTTTAAATAGCTAATGAAGCATTTCTGTTGGATAAGGCTGATAGTCTGTGAGGAGATAAGCCAAATATAAATGAAATCTGAAGCAGGACAGTCCTGTTACTGAGCACTTAACATAAGATATCCGTTTGGTGTCCGTAGGATCAATCTACAGCACACATTCCAGGGCTTTCAGCAATGACAAGCAAACTATTCTCATCCTCCTGCTGGTAGCCAAGAAACAGATGTATCCTGACATATTGATTTGTGCAGTTTTACTAAAACACATGATATCTAAGAAAAGAAATCTGTGTCAGCCTATGTCTTATTCAGGTCACCTCCTTGTCTAAGCATCATGGATGATGAGGCTGAAGTGAGACAGGTTATCCACATCTTGCCCCAAGCACTAAGTAAGCTGTACGATCCAGAAATATGTAACATTTATCCAGCCCCAGCTTAAAGTTTATGTGAACGCTTACATTGTAAAACAACCCATTCAGTTTAAAATAGAAATAGAAGGCAAAACATTTGTATATACAGATATTAAATATTATAAATATTATTTATATATATATATAGATATATATATATAGATATATATATAGATATATATATATCTATATATATCTATATATATATATCTATATCTATATCTATATATATATATCTATATATATATATATAGATATATCTATATCTATATATATATATAGATATATCTATATATATAGATATATATAGATATATCTATATATATCTATATATATCTATAGGGGGAACGAAAGTATTTAGACCCCCTTAAATGTTTCACTCTTTGTTATATTGCAGCCATTTGCTAAAATCATTTAAATTCATTTCATTCCTCATTAATGTACACACAGCACCCCCTATTGACAGAAAAACACAGAATTGTTGACATTTTTGCAGATTTATTAAAAAAAACTGAAATATCACATGGTCCTAAGTATTCAGACCCTTTGCTGTGACACTCATATATTTAACTCAGGTGCTGTCCATTTCTTCTGATCATCCTTGAGATGGTTCTACACCTTCATTTGAGTCCAGCTGTGTTTGATTATACTGATTGGACTTGATTAGGAAAGCCACACACCTGTCTATATAAGATCTTACAGCTCACAGTGCATGTCAGAGCAAATGAGAATCATGAGGTCAAAGGAACTGCCTGAAGAGCTCAGAGACAGAATTGTGGCAAGGCACAGATCTGGCAAGGTTACAAAAAAATGTCTGCTGCACTTAAGGTTCCTAAGAGCACAGTGGCCTCCATAATCCTTTAAATAGAAGATGTTTGGGATGACCAGAACCCTTCCTAGAGCTGGACGTCTGGCCAAACTGAGCTATCGGGGAGAAGAGCCTTGGTTAGAGAGGGGAAGATGAACCCAAAGATCACTGTGGCTGAGCTCCAGAGATGCAGTCGGGAGATGGGAGAAAGTTGTAGAAAGTCAACTATAACTGCAGCCCTCCACCAGTCGGGGCCTTATGGCAGAGTGGCCCGACGGAAGCATCTCCTCAGTGCAAGACACATGAAAGCCCACATTGAGTTTGCTAAAAAAACACCTGAAGGACTCCAAGTTGGTAAGAAATAAGATTCTCTGGTCTGATGAGACCAAGATAGAACTTTTTGGCCTTAATTTTAAGCGGTATGTGTGGAGAAAACCAGGCACTGCTCATCACCTGTCCAATACAGTCCCAACAGTGAAGCATGGTGGTGGCAGCATCATGCTGTGGGGGTTTTTTTTCAGCTGCAGGGACAGAACGACTGGTTGCAATCGAGGGAAAGATGAATGCGGCCAAGTACAGGGATATCCTGGACGAAAACCTTCTCCAGAGTGCTCAGGACCTCAGACTGGGCTAAAGGTTTACCTTCCAACAAGACAATGACCCTAAGCCCACAGCTAAAATAATGAAGGAGTGGCTTCACAACAACTCCGTGACTGTTCTTGAATGGCCCAGCCAGAGCCCTGACTTAAACCCAATTGAGCATCTCTGGAGAGACCTAAAAATGGCCGTCCACCAACGTTTACCATCCAACCTGACAGAACTGGAGAGGATCTGCAAGGAGGAATGGCAGAGGATCCCCAAATCCAGGTGTGAAAAACTTGTTGCATCTTTCCCAAAAAGACTCATGGCTGTATTAGATCAAAAGGGGGTTCTACTAAATACAGAGCAAAGGGTCTGAATACTTAGGACCATGTGATATTTCAGTTTTTCTTTTTTAATAAATCTGCAAAAATGTCAACAATTCTGTGTTTTTCTGTCAATATGGGGTGCTGTGTGTACATTAATGAGGAAAAAAATGAAGTTAAATGATTTTAGCAAATGGCTGCAATATAACAAAGAGTGAAAAATTTAAGGGGGTCTGAATACTTTCCGTCCCCAATGTATAGATAGATAGATAGATAGATAGATAGATAGATAGATAGATAGATAGATAGATAGATAGATAGATATACTGTATATCTATATATCTATAGATATATAGATATATAGATATAGATATACTGTATATCTATATAGATATACAGTGGGGAAAATAATTATTTGACCCCCTGCAGATTTTGCAAGTTTGCCCACTTACGAAGAAATGAAGCGTCTATAATTTTTATTCTTTTTCTTGTTGTTTTTTCATATGCAATACTGTTCATAAAAACGTGAAAGGAGTACAGTGGATGAGACCTATGTCAGCCATTGATGGTGTCGTTTGATTTAGGACCATAGAAGATTCCTTTAAAGGCATATTGGCACTAAGTGCAAAGGCGTGTTTGTCCCCTAGGGGTCGCATAAAGGAGGTGAGCGGCCATTGCATGTGGTGGTGGGAGCACTCAGGATAAAGATTTTGTTATGCTGCGTACACATGGGCGGACTTTTCGATGGACTAGGTCCGGTGGACTTTTCGACTGACTTTACGACGGACTTTCAGACGGACTTTCGAAGGAACGGACTTGCCTACACGCGATCACACCAAAGTACGACGGATTCGTACGTGGTGGCGTATGACCGGACTAAAATAAGGAAGTTGATAGCCAGTACTCAATAGCTGCCCTAGCGTCGGTTTTTGTCCGTTAGACTAGCATACAGACGAGCGGACTTTTCGACCGGACTCGAGTCCGTCGGAAAGATTTGAAACATGTTTCATTTCTAGGCCCGTTGAACTTTTGGGGGTAAAAAGTCCGCTGGAGTCCACACATGATCGAATTATCCGACGGAGTCGGGTCCGCCGGACCAAGTCTGCCGTAAAGTCCGCTTGTGTGTACGCGGCATTAGAAGAACCATCACTGTGGAGGAATTCTCATTATTGATTATTGGACTTTTTTTGCATTAATTAATTTTTTTTTTCACATATTGCATTATCACTGGAAAGTTTGTATTTTTGTATTTTGGTATAATATTTATTGTTGCAGTATTATCATTTTAGCGCTATCCCACTTTTAGTTCCCATACTGTTTTTTTTTTTCTGGGACTTTTTTGCATCATTATTTTTTCATATCCTTTATTGGTATTATCACTGGAAAGTTGTATCCTGTTATATTAGTATTGCAGCGCTGTCACACTTATATATTTTTATTGTTTTTTTGTGGGAGCACACTGGTGACAGCTGCAGCAAAATTTGAATCACAATATATTTGTCACTATTTTATATAATTAACAAAAAACTTTGCTTATTAGTGCGCCGCTACTTTACTCACAATCTATAATTTATATCATAGGTGTATTTTAAATTATAGAGACAGAATATCAACCAAAAATACAGAAAAAAATCACATGATACAAATGTTATAAATAAAGTTGCAGTTCAGTGAGTAAAGTAAGTATTTGATCTTCAAGCATAACTGGCTAGACCACTCCATGACCTTTATGTGCTTCTTCTTGAGCCACTCCTTTGTTGCCTTGGTGGTATGTTTTAGGTCATTGTCATGCTGGAAGACCCATCCACGTCCCATCTTCAGTGTTCTGGCTGAGGGAAGAAGGTTCTCATCCAAGATTTTACAATAGACAGCCCCATCCACTGGCCCCACAATGCAGCAAAGTCGGCCTGTAGCTTTAGTAGAGAAACAGCCCCAAAGCATCATGTTTCCACCTCCGTGCTGGACTGTAGGGATGGCGTTCTTAGGGTCATAGTCAGCATTTTTCTTCCTCCAAACACAGCGAGTCAGGATAATGCCAAAGAGCTAAATTTTGGTCTCATTTGACTACAGTACTTTCTCCCAATCCTTCTCTGAATCATTTAGATGTTCATTGGCAAACTTCAGACGGGCCTGTACATGTGACTTTTTGAGGAGGGGGACCCTGTGGGTGCTGCCGGATTTCAATTCCGGGCAGTGTATATTGTGCTACCAATGGTTTGTTTGATGACTGTCGTGCCAACTGCCTTGAGATCATTCACAAGCTCCTCCCCTGTAGTTCTGGGCTGATCCCTCACTTTTCTCATGATTATCCTTACCCCATGAGGCCAAATCTTGCAAGAAGCTCCAGACCGAGGGCGATTGATGGTTATATTGTATTTCTTCCATTTGCGAATAATCACTCCAACTGCTGTCTCCTTCTCACCAACCTTCTTGCTGATGGTCTTGTAGCCCATCCCAGCCTTGTGCAGGTCTACAGTCTTGTCCCTGATGCCCTTTGACAAGACTTTGGTCTTGCCCATGATAGTGAGGTTTGAATGGAGGAAAGAGATTCTGTGGACAGGTGTCTTTTATACACATAACGAGTTGCTGTTAGGAGCACCTTCTCAAACTGACAGGACTAATCTGTGTACCACATGAGCACATACTGTAGCCAGTCTGGGGGAGCCAGAATTATTGTTGGTTGGTAGGGGATCAAATACTTATTTTACTCACTGAACTGCAACTTAATTTATAACATTTGTATCATGTGGTTGTTGTTTTTGGATTTTTGGTTGATATTCTGTCTCCATCATTTAAAGTACACCTACGATAAAAATTATAGACCTTTAATTTCTTTGTAAGGCCGCGTACACACGAGCAGACTTTTCGGCAACAAAAGTCCGACGGCCATTCCGGCAGACTTTCGGCAGACTTTTCACTGACTTCCAACGGACTTTTGAACGAACGGATTTGCCTACACACGATCACACCAAAGTCCGACGGATTCGTACGTGATGACGTACGACTGGACTAAAATAAGGAAGTTGATAGCCAGTAGCCAATGGCTTCCCTAGCGTGGGTTTTTGTCCGTCGGACTAGCATACAGACGAGCGGATTTTTCAACCGGACTCGAGTCCATCAGAAAGATTTGAAGCATGTTTCAAATCTAAATTCCGTCAGATTTTCGACTGGAAAAGTCCGCTGAAGCTCCGATGAAGCCCACACACGATCGGATTGTCCGCCGGACTCGGTCCGTCGGACCAGTCCGGTCGAAAAAACTGCTCGTGTGTACGCTGCAATAGTGGGCAAACTTACAAAATCTGCAGGGGATCAAATAATTATTTTCCCCAATATATATATATATATATATATATATATATATATATATATATATATATATATATATATATATACACACACAGTATCTCACAAAAGTGAGTACACCCCTCACATTTTTGTAAACATTTTATTATATCTTTTCATGTGACAACACTGAAGAAATTAGACTTTGCTACAATATAAAGTAGTGAGTGTACAGCTTGTATAACAGTTCAAATGTGCTGTCCCCTTAAATAACTCAACACACAGCCATTAATGTCTAAACCGCTGGCAACAGAAGTGAGTACACCCTTATTTGAAAATGTCCAAATTGGGCCCAAAGTGTCAATATTTTGTGTAGCCACCATTATTTTCTAGCACTGCCTTAACCCTCTTGGGCATGGAGTTCACCAGAGCTTCACAGGTTGCCACTGGAGTCCTCTTCCACCCCTCCATGATGACATCACAAAGTTTGTGGATGTTAGAGACCTTGCGCTCCTCCACCTTCCATTTGAGGATGTCCCACAGATGCTCAATAGGGTTTAGGTCTGAAGAAATGCTTGGCCAGTCCATCACCTTTACCCTCAGCTTTATTCGCAAGGCAGCGGTCGCCTTGGAGGCGTATTTCGGGTCGTTATCATGTTGGAATACTGCGTCCGAAGGGAGGGGATCATGCTCTGCTTCAATATGTCACAGTATATGTTGGCATTCATGGTTCCCTCAATGAACTGTAGCTCCCTAGTACCGGCAGCACTCATGAAGCCCCAGACCATGACACTCCCACCACCATGCTTGAGTGTAGGCAAGACACACTTGTCTTTGTACTTCTCACCTGGTTCCCACCACACACGCTTGACACCATGTGAACCAAATAGGTTTATCTTGGTCTCATCAGACCACAGGACATGGTTCCAGTAATCCATGTCCTTAGTCTCAGCAAACTGTTTACAGGTTTTCTTGTGCATCATCTTTAGAAGAGGCTTCCTACTGGGGCGACAGCCATGCAGACCAATTTGATGCAGTGTGCGGCGTATGGTCTGAGCACTGACAGGCTGACCCCCCCACCCCTTCAACCTCTGCAGCAATGCTGGCAGCACTCATACGTCTATTTTACAAAGACAACCTCTGGATATGACACTGAGCACGTACACTCAACTTCTTTGGTCGACCATAGCGAGGCCTGTTCTGAGTGGAGCCTGTCCTGTTAAACTGCTGTATGGTCTTGGCCACCATGCTGCAGCTCAGTTTCAGGGTCTTGGCAATCTTCTTATATTCTAGGCCATCTTTATGTAGAGCAACAATTCTTTTTTTCAGATCCTCAGAGAGTTCTTTTCCATGAGGTGCCATGTTGAACTTCCAGTGACCAGTATGAGAGAGTGAGAGCGATAACACAAAATTTAACACACCTGCTCCCCATTCACACCTGAGAACTTGTAACACTAATGAGTCACATGACATCGGGGAGGGAAAATGGCTAATTGTGCCCAATTTGGACATTTTCACTTAGGGGCGTACTCACTTTTGTTGCCAGCAGTTTAGACATTAATGGCTGTGTGTTGAGTTATTTTGAGGGGACAACAAACTTACACTGTTATACAATCTGTACACTCACTACTTTACATTGTAGCAAAGTGTCACTTCTTCAGTGTTGTCACATGAAAAGATATAATAAAATATTTACAAAAATGTGTATCTCACTTTTGTGAGATACTGTATGTGATAGACCAACACAAAGTGGCACATAATTGTGATGTGAAAGGAAAATATCTTTTCCTTTCCAAATGATAAAAACTAAATGGTTTTCAAAATATTTTACAAATAAATATCTGAAAAGTGTAGCGTGCATTTGTATTCAGCCCCCTTTACTCTTATACACCTAACTAAAAGCTAGTGGAAGCAATTGCCTTCAGAAGTCACCTAATTAGTAAATAGAGTCAACCTGTGTGTAATTTAATCTCAGTATAAATACAGGTGTTCTGTGAAGCCCTCAGAGGTTTGTTAGAGAACCTTAGTGAACAAACAACATCATGAAGGCCAAGGAACCCACCAGACAACTCAGGGATAAAGTTGTTGAGAAGTTTAAAGCAGGGTTAGGTTATTATTATACAGGATTTATATAACGCCAACAGTTTGCGCAGCGCTTTACAACATCGGGGAAGACAGTACAATTACAATACAATTCAATACAGGAGGGATCAGAGGGCCAGGTTATAACAAAATATCCCAAGATTTGAACATCTCAAGGAGCACTGTTTAATTCATCACTTGAAATGGAAAGAGTATGGCACAACTGCAAACCTACCAAGACAAATCCACCTAAACTGACAGGCCGGGCAAGGAGAGCATTATTCAGAGAAGCAGCAAAGAGGCCCATGGTAACTCTGGAGGAGCTGCAGAGATCCACAGCTCAAGTTAGAGAATCTGTCCTCAGGACAACTATTAGTCGAGCTCTCCACAAATCTGGCCTTTATGGAAGAGTGACAAGAAGAAAGCTATTGTTGAAAGAAAGCCATAAGAAGTCCCGCTTGCAGTTTGCGAGAAGCCATGTGGGGGACACAGCAAACATGTGGAAGAAGGTGCTCTGGTCAGATGAGACCAAAATTGAACTTTTTGGCCTAAAAGCAAAATGCTATGTGTGGAGGAAAACTAACACTACATATCACCCTGAACACACCATCCCTACCGTGAAACATGGTGGTGGCAGCATCATGTTGTGGAGATGCTTTACTTCAGCAGGGACAGGGAAGCTGGTCAAAGTTGATGGGAAGATGGATGGAGCCAAATACAGAGCAATCTTAGAAGAAAACCTGTTAGAATCTGCATAAGACTTGAGACAGGGCGGAGGTTCACCTTCCAGCAGGACAACAACCCTAAATATATAGCCAGAGCTACAATGGAATGGTTTAGATCAAAGCATATTCATGTGTTAGACTGGCCCAGTCAAAGTCCAGACAAAGTATTGACTCAGGGGGGCTGAATACAAATGCACGCAACACTACTTACATATTTATTTGTAAAAAAATGTGAAAACCATTTATCATTTTCCTTCCACTTCACAATTAAGTGCCACTTTGTGTTGGTCTATCACATACAATCCCAATAAAATACAATTACGTTTTTGGTTGTAATATGACAAAATGCCGAACATTTCAAGGAGTATAAATACTTTTTCAAGGCTCTGTAATTGAGTCTTCCTGTCAGATTGTATCTGTTTGCTCGTACAGGTTGTACAGGCACACAGATAAACTGACAGATCTGCAGGAGACCTTCATTACCTGGCATTACTGATCTACTGATGCTTTATAGGCTCAAAAAAATGCACATTTTTTACCTGCAAAAAAATATGCATTTATTATTTTTTTCTAAAAAGTGAACTTATCCTTTAAGGGAATGAGCATCTTAGATTGTAAGCTCTAAGGAGCAGGGCCCTCTGATTCCTACTGTATTAAAGTGTATTGTATTTGTACTGTCTACCCTCAAGTTGTAAATCGATACGTAAACTGTTGGCGCTATATAAATCCTGTATAATAATAATAATAATATTTGAGCCAGATGTAGGAAGGTCATCAATGACAGTCTCCATGTTTTAGGAAAGGTTTCCTGAGCGTTTATCTACCTTTACCTGAAGTTCTACTTTCTGGTTGTTTCAGGTAGTTGATATTGGCTTGTGTTTGAGTTATTTTTGAATCGCATTAACATCCCCTAACGAGGTTAGAGATTATAAAATGTATATGCAGTCACATTAGGAATTTCTTCTGCAATGCATTCATGCCACCGTGGCCACCTGAACTTACCATAAGTGCTGAGTAGGTGTAGGGGTAATGATAAGCCAAGTAGCAGACATCATCATAGTGGGGAAACGTCACTGTGAATGTTAATGTAAAGTATCTTGTTCTTTTCTTAGCCTCAGATGTCCGATAACAAAACACATTTCTAGAAATAGAAAAAAATAAAAAATGATTTGGGTTAGAGCATATTAGAATACCCCTTATTTTTTTCTGTGATGAGTGATGTGCTCAAAGTTTAGGCTGGTTATCAATCACCCACAATGGTGAATTTTGGAGAATCAGTATAAATATTAATATTTTGCAATCAAAATGTAAGAAAATTTGACTGAAACATACCGTATATTGTATTCTTAGAAATCATGAAAATGTTAACCACTTCAGCCCCGGAAGGGTTAACCCCCCTTGCTAACCAGGCCATTTTTTGCGATACGGCACTGCATTACTTTAACTGACAATTGTGCGGTCGTGCGACACTGTACCCAAACAAAATGTATGTCCTTTTTTTTTCCCACAAACAGAGCTTTCTTTTGGTGGTATTTGATATCCTCTGCCATTTTTATTTTATGGCCTATAAGCAAAAAAATTAAGACAATGCTGAAAAAAAAAAAACTACATTTTTTTACTTTCTGCTATAAAACACATCCAATTAAAAAAAATGTAAAAAATCAAATTTCTTCATCAATTTAGGCTATTATGTATTCTGATGCATATTTTTGGTAAAAAAAAAAAAATCCCAATAAGATTGGTATTGATATTGATTGGTATGGGCAAAAGTTATAGCGTCTACAAACTATGGGATATTTTTATTTATTTTTTTATTTGTTTATTTATTTTTTTACTAGTAATGGCGGCGATCAGTGACAGTATATTGCAGCGGCATATTGCAGGGGCATATTGCAGCGGCATATTGCAGCGGACAAATCGAACACCTAATGGACACTTTTGACACTTTTTGGGGACCAGTGAGAATAATACAGTGATCAGTGCTAAAAATACTGTATATACACTGTCACTGTACTGATCAGGGACAATCAAGGGGTTAAATGTGTTCCTAAGGAGTGCTTACTAACTGTGTGGGAGGTGCTTTTACTTGGGCAAGGTAGAGATCCGTGTTCCTGCTAAGCAGAAACACAGGATCACTACATTTCCCTTTCACAGAACGGTAGTCCGCCTTGTTTAATTCGGCAGACCGCCGTTCTGCCTGTCTCCCGAATGATCGGCAGGTCATGGCTGACATCGACGTTGGCGCACGCACGCGCCCCAGACCCTCAAAGTGTCAGATCACGTATTTGGTATGTGATCTGGCACAGAGCAGCCTTCCTGCCTCAGTATATGTGTGTGGTTAAAAGTCATTCCTAATTCTTCTGTTTTTTTGGGTGCCTTGGATCAACTGACATAACACGCATAGAAACCTGTGCTGGGGGACATACTTAGGCTAACATTGCTTACCTCTCCTTCTGCAAATGATAATTGCCAGTGCCTCATGAGTGTAAGCAGGTGCAGTTAGCTAGTCTGCCACTAGGTGGCTCTGTACCAATATCGTTTGATAATAGGGAAATGTAAGTGGGTGTCTCAGACAAAACCCTCCTGTAGTGATATAATGGGTGGAGTTAGCACCCATATAAATGCCAGGCTGGGAGGAGCCCTGTGAGATGGGGCATGGAAGCCAAACACCTCACAACCATGTAGATGTAGTCAGCTACTGTCAAGGGCCTTTAACAGGGCTGAAACTCAGGTGAGGTGGTTTAGCTCCCAGAAGAATCAGCTGTAGTCTCCCTGGTTCTCATTATTGTCTGATGTGGACTGCGGAATGCAAAGGGCATTTTAGGACAGGCTAGTCTTTTCTGAAGTGAGTACTAAAACACATGGGAGTGAGAGAGTAACATCGGGGAGCATGCCTGGCTTGACAGAGCTATGGAGTGGGACATAGAAAGAGAGCAAGAGAGAGAGAGAGACTCTGGTTGGTTTACCCCAGAAAAGCACAGTGTAAATCTCAGTTTGACAGAAGCAGAATGCTGTGGAATCTAGTATACATGGGAGGTTGGTCCCATCACTGTGGTGCTCCCAAGGAGAGTAAAGGGAAGATGGCTTAATAAGTTCTGTGCCGTTCTGTGCCTGAGTGACTGCTACAGAATGTTCGCTCTTGTGTATGGCAATGTAAGCCAAAGTGTTCTGTCAGCATATGATATTAAGTCCAGAAAATGTACTTCTTGTGTGGACATTCCTTTCTTTATGAATATGAAGGCTCAAGATAGGGGATGCCATGAGCAGGCCTATGGCCAGGAGTTGGGCACAATATGGCAAAGGCTTCTATCTACCAGCAGCTTGTCACCGTTCTATCCAAGAGGAAGCAGGTGAGAAAAATTAGCTGCACACCAACATCCAACAAAAACAACGGGCCAAGTGGTGACAACATTTCACACATACATTGAAACAAAACAAAACAGAAGCACAGTGTATGTGTGAAACGTTGTCACCCCTTGGTCCCTTATTTTAGTCCTGGTGGCAGTCTTTCAATTAACCTGTTGTACGGATGTTGGTGTGCAGCTAATTTTCCCGGTTGCGAGCCGGAACACCCAGCCCTCCCTTTTTAGTGGATTATTATACTCACCTGGAGCAGCGATCTGTCTCGTTTCTCCAAGAAGAAGCAGGATGGGGGTTCTAGCCATTTGGCGCCAACACAGAGACAATTGTGGACCCCCTTACATGCCTACCCTACAGCTTCAATTCTTTAAGAGTCACTGGCCAAGGACAGTGTACACAATGGAGTTCTCAATTGATTCTGCCTTTGCTGACGTCATGCTCATTCCGGGTCACTGAATCAAAATGTAATGAAGTCTAATGCCCTGTACACACGATCGGATTTTCCGACAACAAATGTTGGATGTGAGCTTGTTGGCGGAAAGTCCGACCATGCGTATGCTCCATTGGACATTTGTTGGAATTTACGCCAACAAATGTTGGCTAACAGGTTCTCAAATTTTCCGCCAACAAATATTTGTTGTCGGACTTTACGATCGTGTGTACACAAGTCCGTCGCACAAAAGTCCACTCATGCTCAGGATCAAGTACGAGCCGGAAACGCTCGGTCTTGTAAAACTAGCGTTCATAAGGAAGATATCACAACACTATTGAACTTCCTTTTTATCAGGTCACCGTACGTCTTGTACGTCACTACGTTCGTAATTGTTGGCCAACATTTGTGTGACCGTGTGTATGCAAGACAAGTTGGAGCCAACAACCTTCCAACAAAATTCCACGTTTTTGTTGCCGGAAAGTCCAATCGTGTGTACGGGGCATAAAACAAACAGAAAACTTGCATTTTCTTACAACAATAGTCTACATGCTTCTCTTGGTACAGATTTTCAGTAAGTACCAGTGCTGGGATTGCAACAATATTAGAGGTTAGATATTAAAGCATTATTTAAACCCAAAAACATACATTTTATTGCAGCTTATTAGATTGGATTTAGTGGCTGCATTGGTTTTCTTTTTTAGGTTTTCTTTCCTTTATTTTCACCTGGTGTACCAGCCAGAAAGGTTGTTACTTTTTAACAGAACAAGCTCTCCCACAAATGTATCAGTTCAGAGTGTTGCGACAAACTAAATAGCACTGACAGGGGTGCTTACAATTGTCTACTTTTTTTTTTTTTTCTTCTTAGTTTCTTAATAATTTGCTGCTTGATGTATTTTTTTTTCCAAGCAAGATTTATTTAAAATAGAATTTTCAAACATACAGTATAAAAAAATATGTCAAACATATTGTTATACAATCAATGTGCTGCAACAAAAAGTTGGATAAATGTAATAAGTACAACAGTTAGCCTGCCTAGGGGCTATCAGTGCTCAAAATCAGTATCAAAAAGCATTAAGACCCCTTTCACACTGGGGTGCTTTGCAGGCGCTACAGCGAAAAAAATAGCGCCTGCAAAGAGCCCTGAAAGAGCCGCTCCTGTCTCTCCAATGTGAAAGCCCGAGGGCTTTCACACTGGAGTGGTGCACTGGCACGACGCTAAAAAAAAGTCCTGCTAGCAGCATCTTTGGTGTGTATACCGCTCCTCCACCGCTCCTGCCCATTGAAATCTATGGTCAGCGCGGCTATACACAAAATACAGCAGCGCTTTGCGGGTGGTTTTAACCCTTTCGTGGCTGTTTTTTTAGATTTATAGATTATAGATTATAGATTTCAATGGGCAGGAGCGGTGGAGGAGCGGTATACACACCGCTCCTTCACCGCTCCAAAGACTTTCTTTCTCGTCCTACCAGCGCACCGCTCCAGTGCTCCAGCAAGCCCTCAGGGCTTTCACATTGCAGACAAAGCAGCGGCTCTTTCAGGGCGCTTTGCAGGCGCTATTTTTAGTGCTGTATCGCCTGCAAAGCACCCTAGTGTGAAAGGGGTCTAAGCAAATGATAATGAACTTCAAATAACTGGGTTAAACACAAACCAATAAGTAATGAAGAGGGTATTTGAAGGTCAGAAGAAAGAGAAAAAGAAGATTTTTTTAAAATAAATAAATCAATCCGGGGGGGTGGGGGGGTGGGGGGTTTATTCTGGAATAAAAACAGAATGTGTTTGATTGGGTTAGGAGGGTTGGTTGAGGGAATAAAATGCAAATAGGAGGTTTTATACAATGGCCAATGTAACCCTTCTAATGAGAGGGTGAATTTGTAAAAGAGGAAGGGGATGGTGACGTTTTAGGTTACTAGATATCAATGTAAAAGGATGGAGAAGATGAGTGATGGACGACATGTTGAAGGTAAAGAGGGAAGATGAGTTTATAGAAGTCATCGGGTGTATGGTGATCTTTCGCACCCTACTAGAATGACTCTCAAAGTTTGGGTTTTGGCTAGACGGAGGTTTATAAGTCCCAATAGATGGTCCCCTTTCTGCCCTCTTTGGGGAAATACTAGCCTCCCACATTTCTGACCTCTCCCTGATCCCCAAGTTTGGGCGCAATATGGAGTTAAAGTACTTGGAGTTATTTGCTCCCCTTCAATACTCCTAAAGCCAAATATCATCTACCTGGGTGGATGTACTTTAGGTACCTACAACTACACCATGCAGCTCGTGCCCAGTTCTTGGCCCCACCAAGGCTAGGCATGGATCCCATTGAGGAGTTATCAGCTGTCAAAACCACTGTCCGCCCTATACTTGGATTTACTGAGAGCTGAATCCCCCGAAATGGATAGGCTTTGGGATCAGTGGAAATCTGAGCTTCCAGACCTGGACAGAGAGGACTGGAAGGACTGTTTAGAAGATAGTACTAGCTTGTTGATTTCTCCAAGAGAGAAGTTAATCCAGGTTAACTTCTTATACAGAGTTTATTACACCCCCCAGAGACTGCGCAGGGTGTATCCCCAGAGATCGCAGGACTGCCCTAGAAGCCGAAATGGTGTGGGAACGTATATTCACATGTTTTGGAGATGCCCGATGATTGCCCTTTACAGGGAGGAGGTAGTGGAGCTTATTAATGGCCGCCTCCAGCTGACTCTCCCTGTTTTCCCGGAATTAGCTCTTCTAGGTATCCAGGATGATGATAAGAGGCCCCGCTGTACTAAACTGTTAATAGCGTATCTTTTCTATTATGCCAAGAGGGAAATTGTTTTAAGGTGGAATGCCCTTCCCCTCCCTCAAAATCAATAAATGCTGTTTTACCACTATATAAACTGACTTACATCAACAGGAACTGCCCCAAGAAGTTCAATAAGGTATAGCAGCCATTGACGGCTTAGGAAGGACTTATTTCCTGTAGGTGGACTTCAGCACTGTGGGGCTGCTATGCCTTGCTATTGCCCATGTTAAAGCTGGACATGGAGTCTTCTTTGGGGTTTTTACCTACATTATTGTGGGTTGTTGCTTATTTAATGTACTGTATACTCTGTTACCTGCCCAAAATGTTTGCCCGTACTTTGTCTTTTGATTTAGTCCATTCTTTGTCAAATTTGTACCATGCCTTTGACTTTTTGTTTCAATTAGGGGAACATTCTGTTTTGTTAAAATAAAAGAGGGAAGATGGGTAGTCCGTCGAGAGATCTCTCCGGTGGGTGGGGGCTGTTCTGATCTTCCCTCCTCCTTAGATGAATGCTGCATATGGGGCAAATATATCACTCGCCCATTTGCAGGTTAAACCTGAGGGTTGACCAGGCTTTTGTATTGGTCAGTGGTGCGATAGTGAAACCAATTGGCCCAAGTGGCTGTGAATTTGGATGGGGAATCATTTGCCAAGTTAATGAGTTCTTCCATATCTGCAATTTTTCTACACTGAAAGTGATGGAGTGTGAGTCGTGTCCCATGGAATCGGAAAACACAATTTTGCTGCATTCACCATGTGGATGGCGAGCGATTTTTGTTATAGGTTCTGTGGGGGAGAGACGTGTGGTGAAGAAGAAACTGCGCTGGTGAGTAGTCCAAGGTGTATGCCGTTACTTGTGAGATTACAGTGTGTATTCCTGTCCAGAAGGGTTGAATTTGGGGACATGTCCACCAGATATGCAACAGCGTGGCATCATTTTGATGGCATCTCCAGCATTGTTTGGGTAGGACTGGATTCATTTTTTGTAGAAGAGAAGGAGTCCAGTGCCATCTAGATATGAGTTTATAACTGTTTTCCTGTGTAGTTACGTTAACAGAACCTTTGTGTATGTGTGTGAAAATGTGGCTCCAGTTTTCAGGAGAAAGGGAGATGTCAATATCCCCTTCCCAGGCTGTGCAGGCCTTGCCCTCGTTGGAGGGTCTATTCAGAAAGAGGAGGGCGTGGATAGAAGAAATGACATGTTGTTGGGTTGTGTTCTTGGAGCACAGGGTTTCGTATGGGGTAAGGGGATGAGTAATTACGATTGCGCAGTTCAAGGAGCCAAGAAAGTGACACATCTGGAGGTAGGATTGCGGTAAGGATGTGTTGTCAGCTTTTCTTTATTTGTCTAAAAGCTTTATCCCAAAAGAAAAAAATAATTTGCTGTAAATGACTAACTGCAGTGTGAGCAATTTGTTAGCATATCTAAATATGACAGTAGACTAATGCCCCGTACACACGGTCGGATTTTCCGACGGAAAATGCGTGATAGGACCTTGTTGTCGGAAATTCCGACCGTGTGTGGGCTCCATCACACATTTTCCATCGGATTTTCCGACACACAAAGTTTGAGAGCAGGATATAAAATTTTCCGACAACAAAATCCGTTGTCGGAAAATCCGATCGTGTGTACACAAATCCGACGGACAAAGTGCCACGCATGCTCAGAATAAATAAAGAGATGAAAGCTATTGGCCACTGCCCCGTTTATAGTTTTATGTTTTATGTCACCGCGTTCAGAACGATCAGATTTTCCGACAACTTTGTGTGACCGTGTGTATGCAAGACAAGTTTGAGCCAACATCCGTCGGAAAAAATCCTAGGATTTTGTTGTCGGAATGTCCGAACAAAGTCCGACCGTGTGTACGGGGCATAACACTACCCTCCCTCCAGAATAACAATGCTGCTGTCTGTTGTGCCCCCTTTGCTCCGTCATTCAAAGTGGGGACGCTCTAATACAGGAGGTGTATTACTGGCCAGATCACCAGATATTTTTTGGTTTTGATTTTAAAATATATGTGAACTAGACATGTGCACTGCCGAAAAAGTCGTTTTTGTTTCATTCGTTTTTTTTTTGTTTTGTTTTTCGTTCTTCGGGTCATTCGTTATGATCGCAATTCGTAAATTCGAAAATTCGTAAATTAGAAAATCCGAAAATAGAAAAATCTGCAAATAAGAAAGAAAATCCAAAAATTCGAAAGAACGAAAATCCAAAAATTCTAAATAATAACTAACTAACTAACTAACTAACTAACTAACTAACTAACTAACTAACTAACTAATAATAACTAACTATTAAATTATAGGTATTGGAATTTCCTTCCAAATTTGGCTGTCAGTGAATGTAACGAATATGAATTTATCCGAAATTACAAATTATCCGAAATAACGAATGCCGCATCTACACAATGGAATGGAACAAATTAATAAAAAATAATGATAATAAAAAGTTTTTATTATTATTATTGTTATAATTATTAATTTGTTATGTTCATTCATTTAGATACGGTATTTGTTATTTCGCATAATTTGTAACTTCGGATACATTTGTATTGGTTACGATCACTAAGAGCCAAATTTGAAAGGAAATTCCAATACCTATAATTTAATAGTTAGTAATAGTTAAGTTATTATTAGTTAGTTATTATTTCAGATTTTCAAATTTTCGGGTTTTCGGATTTTCAAATTTCAAATTTACGAATTTTCGAATTTACAAATTTTTGGATATTTGAATTTACAAATATTCAGAAAAATTTGTTAAACTGGTTTTCGTTAATTCGGATATTTCTGAATTAACTAATTTGTTGAAATTCGTTAAAAAACAGATTTGGAATTAAACGAATTGCACATGTATAATGTAAACCCTTTCCTTTTTTATAAGCACATAACTTCTATTCTCAGCTGCTTACGGAGCTGGAGAGAATGCAGCACACTGCTCTTCCCAGTGAATGGCTGTGCCGAAGCAGGAAGGGGGGGAGCATAATCATCATTGGAGGAGAGCAGGTTGAGTTCCCAGCACAACCAGAAAACTTACCATGCTGTGCTCTCATGCCTAGTGTGGTCAATTCAAAATAGGAAAGCAGAGGGACTGGCAGGATCACCAGGAATTTCATATAAAGGAAGCAATATAAAGAGAACAGGAGACATTCTCATACAAGTACATGGTACAGCAGGCACATATCAGGAATATGAAGTGTTGGGGTAACATATTCTTTAATACCGCTTTAAATCTGCGCAACAGTTTCTGCACAGTACAATTTCTAAGAGCGTACAAAGGGAAAGAGAGGGTCGTAAGAGGTTAGAACTAGGGATGCACCAATACTAGTATCGGTATGGGTGCCAATACAGAGAATTTGCACAAGTATCGGTACTCATACAAATGCACCGATACCTGAAACTGATACTTTCAGGCTCGGTTCTTTGAGCTGTCAGTGGGGTCTCCCCTGTTGACAGCTGAACTTTTAAAGAAGTCCGGTAATTGGAGCTGTCAAAAAAAAAAAGCAGCCAGCATTGTTTATTAATAACATTGCTCAGCTCTGAAACACTAAAATAAAAAGAAACATTGTTTCTTTTTGAATCTTTCTGTTTCTTCATCTGCAGATCAAAGGGATGAACAAATGTTCCTCTCTTTAACCCCTTATTAACCCTTAATTTACTCTAATCAGCCTTAATTAACTCCCTATTCTCTTCCATTTAATTACCATACTTTCTTGCTTTTTTTTTTTTGTTCACGTCTATTTTATAAACGATAAACAATTAAAACTTTTTTTTTTTTTGCTTTGTTAGTGAATATTTTACACATATATATTAACATATATTTACACATTTCACATTGAAAAAGTGCAAAATTAAAAAAAAATCTATTTATTTCATTTGTAAATAACTTTTCAATGCTTTGTACCATTGCTGACAGCTGAAGTGAAAACAAAACAGTTGCGGTAATTGGTAATGGTGACTACTAAAAAAAAAGTATCAGTACTCGTACTCGTTGTAAAAAAAATGGTATTGGTGTATCCCTAGTTAAAACCCCTGTCAGGTTTTCCTTTTTTTTTTTCTGTGTCCCTGCTGGAGGTATTCACCTTGGCATAGATAAGTGCTCTAGCAGATAACATACATTTCTATGTAGTTATAATAGGGGGTTCATTATTGTAATGAGGAACTGGAGACTGTCTGCGGCTATATGGAGGGATGTTTACTAAAGCTTGTAGTTTAGGAAATAGTCCAATTGTAAAAGCTTTGCAATTATGTTAAGGGACGGTCTGCAATATAGTTGCAAACAAATGGTGAGAATGTTCCAGCACAATTGATCAGCACAGTACAGCCCTCAAGGTTGGGCAAGACAGCACTATAAATACCTAGCCGTAAAAAGCTAATGGTAAGAGGAGAGGGGGCGACCGCCTTCAATGTGCTGCAGAGGACAGAAGACAAGTAAGAATATACATTACTACATATTTTTGGACTGCTGACTTTGAGAGTGCTTACCCATGCTGAGTGTGGATAACAGTGGCATTTATCATAAAAATGAATGGAGCTTGTCAAATGTGTGCTAAAGTGTGAAAATGTGGGATGATGAGCTGCATCTCCCTGACATAGCTCATTGCTCATCCCAACAAGATCTTGGTGGTACTTGTGGAATGCCTTTGGAAACAGCCAACAGTTCACATTAGAATTCTACCGATGTTAAGACAGACCACAAAAAAATGTAGCATTACTTTATCTATGTTACGTTGACCAGGACCAGAGCACCTGAATGGAATGGGTTGGGGGGTGTTTTTTTCTAGGGTCAAATAACTGTGCAGGACACTTTTTCATGAATTTTTGATTAGAATTTCTTCACCCTATTTATAAAAGAGTATTTTTTTTATCCAAGAATTTGTCAGTTCACAAATCTCCATTCAGCCATTTCCCAACCAATTTCAACAAGTTCTACTGGTTTTTTGGTTTATGTGGTTCTACCTACCTATTTTTTGGTATTTTGTGGTTTATTCAAATTTTATCTAGAAAAAAGTGTATATAGAATTAAAAAAAAAAAATCCTGTGGTCAGAATCGATTTTGTTTATAGATATCACCACATTCCATCTTCGGTCTATTTTTTCCAGTTTGGCATCCATGTGTTCACCATTCTTGTCCTAAAAACACGCAAAACCTTTACTATTTTTCCAGATTTCCACTTATCTATTTACTCCTCTTTAAATGTGTAGCAACATTGTAAGTGTAGTATTTGCACACAAAAGTAGGGTACAAGGGAATGGGGTTTTTCTTTAAGTTCCCAACTATTTAAAAATAGTCCTCAAAGGCTCCTTCCCTTTTCAATAATCAGATGAGTAGAAATATCTCAGCATATGTGCGTTGATGCATATATAATACCTGAAAACAGTCCCCAGTAGGGATGAGCCGAACACCCCCCCAGTTCGGTTCGCATCCAGAACATGGAAACAGGCAAAAAATTTGTTCGAAGCAGAGGAAGATAAAGGAAGAAGCGGGGGAAGAAAAAGATGGAGGAAGAAGAAGAAAACCGAAAGAAGACCAGAAGAAGATGGAAGAAGAAGCGGGGAAAGAAGAAGACATTAATAAAGGAATTGTCAAAAACCAGCTATTGTCTTTTTTAACATTTTTGACACTTTTTCTGTGAAATGGTAGGGGCACATTTGAACCCCATTACCAATTCATACAGGGGGGGCTGGGATCTGGGGGTCCCCTTGTTGAAGGGGGGCATCCAGATTCCGATAAGCCCCCCGCCCGCAGACCCCCACAACCACCGGGCAAGGGTTGTGGGGATGAGGCCCTTCTCCCCATCAACATGGGCAAAAGGTGCTTTAGGGGGCTACCCCAAAGCACCCTCCCAATGTTGAGGGCACGTGGCCTGGTACAGTTCAGGAGAAGGGGGGCGCCCTCTCGTCCCCCCTCTTTTCCTGCGGCCTGCCAGGTTGCGTGCTCGGATAAGGGTCTGGTATGGATTTTTGGGGGGACCCCCACGCATTTTTTAAAAAAATTTTGGCATGGGGTTCCCCTAATAAAATTCATACCAGACCTGAAGGGTCTGGTATGGATTTTGATGGGGACCCCCACTCCATTTTTTTTTAAATTTGGTTTTGGGGTTCCCCTGTGGGGGAATCCCATGCTGTTTTTTTTCAATGACTTTTATGTGTATTGCCGGGACTGACAATTCATTATAGCCGCAAGTAGTTTTAAATGACTTTTTTTCCTTTGAAATGTCATTTTGCTCTCAGACTGTTCTAAACACGGGAAACATGCGCCACTCTACAGGCATACTATAGACACCCCCCAGGTACGAAATTTAAAGGAATATTACACTTTTATTGTTTCACTTTAAGCTTTATTAAAATCACTGCTCCCGAAAAAAAGGGCCGTTTTAAAAACTTTCTTTTGCATTGATACATGTCCCCTTGGACAGGACCCAGGTCCCCAAACACTTTTTATGACAATAATTTGCATATTAACCCTTAAAATTAGCACTTTTGATTTCTCCCATAGACTTTTAAAGGGTGTCCTGTGGCTTTCGAATTTGCCACGAACACCCCAAATTGTTCACTATTCGACGAACGGGCGGACAGCCAATGTTTGAGTCAAACTCATGTTCGACCTGAACATAAAGCCCATCCCTAGTCCCCAGCTTTTGATTGTCAAGAAAAAGTCAGGAAAGTTTTTCTTAGTTTCTGTGATCAAATTGTGATTTTTCTACTTCACGTATATGTGCGCTGATGAGGCTGCACTGATGGGCACTGATAGGCTGCACTGATGGGCACTAAAGAGGAGGCACTGATGAGGCTGCACTGACAGGGGACACTGATGGGCACTGATAGGCTGCACTCATGGACACTGATGAGGAGGCACTGATGAGGCTGCACTGACAGGGGACACTGATGGGCACTGATAGGCGGCAATGATGTGCACTGATAGGTGGCACTGACGAGAACTGATAGGCTGCACTGATGGGCACTGATAGGTGGCAGTGATAGGCAGCACTGATGGGCACTGACAGGCAGCACTAATGGGCACTGATTGGCACTGGTTGGCAGCACTGGTGAACACTGATTGACAGCTCTGGTGGGAACTGATTGGCAACACTGGTGGGCACTGTTGGGGCTGCACTGATGATCAGTGCCCTGATTATCAGTGTAGATGCTCCCTGTATGGGTTTTCCATTTATCGTCTCTCCTCTCCTCAATCACTGTCAGCGTGAGGAGAGGAATGGCGATAACAGGCAAATCCTGTTTACACTGTGATCAGCTGTGATTGGACACAGCTGATCACAAGGTAAAGAGCTGCTGTGACTGGCTCTTTACCACGATCTGTGATCAGCTGCATCCCAAGGACACAGCAATCACAGATGCCTGCAGATGCACGCCGCAGGGGGCACGTGAGAAGCATCATGGGAGGACGATCATGGGAGAACGACAAATGATGCCCTCCTGGCAATGGGCCACCACGCTGTAGCGATCATTTGGCTATAGCGCGGTCGTGAAGAGGTTAACCCTTCGCTCCACCCCTCCTCAGCCTTTCATTGAGGAAAGGAGGAGGAGGAGGGACTATTGGCGCATCATCAGTAGGCACGCCAACTGAACCCAGAAAAGCTGGCAGCCTATCAAAAACGTCACAGGAAAACATGGTGGCGCCAAAAGAGAAGAGGGTCTCAACTGAACAACGCTGGATCCACTGGGTCTAAAATGTTGTGATCTCACCAAGCAACTGTTTATAAAAAAAATATGGGGGAGGGGGTTAAACTCCACTTTAAAATGCACTCAGTCAAGAAAATCCTAACCAAACTCAGATTTTATCAAGACCATGCAATTTTTCTAGACATTGCCCATTCCATGGATCTACAGATCCCAGCAAATAGAGACAGCTTTGGGGTGTGTTTTTTGAGGATTGTTTCAGGATTGGAGGCCCCACAATATTCACCAACAATAGAGGAAGTACTTTTATCCTTGACATAGATTCTTAGAAATATAAAGACACCCACAAACATTTTGAAATTTGCAATCTGTTACCTTTGATTTTGGCAGCATTCCAAGTGTATGCCAAGTATTGTCTAGTTTAAAGCAGTGGTCTCCAAACTGTGGTAAAGGGGGGCAGATGCAGTCCTTTCCTTGCCTTTACCCAGCTCTTGGGCTTACACCAATGATAGGATACATTTCCTACCACTGACACCACTAATAGGGCACAATTCCTGCCACCTACACCAAAGATGGGACACTATTCTCTTCCCACTGACACCATTGATGGGATACTCTTCCTCCCAATTACATGATTGATAGGGCACTATTCATTCAAATTACACTATGGAGGGGGCACTA